>CM062811.1:883059393-883725273 GCA_031772625.1 Pinus tabuliformis | reverse complement strand
TGAATTTGACCACGTCTTAATACTCAGATATAAGACAATATCTAGAGCACATCACCTTGCCTTCAAAATTTTCAAGCAAATAGAAGAAGGAAATACGTCTAAAATCTTTATCATACCCACTTTTGCATGGTGTTTCTGTTTGAAAGCACCATAATGGTGTCTTGCTGAGATGCTTAGAACCTCCTGCTTCAAAAAGAGTGCTACAGGATATACATGATGGACTTCGCAAGTGATACCACAACACATAAAGTTATGAGGGTTGGTTACTATTGGCCCTCATTATTTAAATATGCTCATGCTTATGCCCACAAGTGCCCAATGTGTCAAAGGTGTGTTGGTCATGATAAAAAATCAGTGGCCCCAATGCTACCAATAACAGCTGAAGAACCATTTCAACAATGAGGATTGGATGTGACAAGTGAAATCTTTCCTCACTCGTCAAAGCAACACTGATACATTCTCATTACAACTAATTATTTCACTCAGTGGGTCGAAGAAATGCCAGTAAGACAAGTCAATGATTAGGAAGTCATCTAATTTCTTAAGCAAAATATCATAACTAGGTTTGGCGTTCCTACATAACTTCTCTTTGATAATGAAACTTATTTTTATTTTTTAAAACATTATGAGTTTGCATTAGAATATGGTATTTTTTTTTAAAGCGTGCATCTAACTATTACCCACAAGGAAATTGTTTGGTTGAATCCACAAATAAGAACTCAGTTTACATTATCAAGAAAATTGTTTTCACTGAGCAAAAGAACTGGCACAACGCTTTGAGGAATGCACTTTGGGCTAACCGTGTCACTCCTAAGCCCTCTTTGAAAACCTCTCCATGCTTCCTTGTATATGGAAAAGAATTTGTCCTTCCATTGAACATCTACCTTCCCACCTTGCAGCGTTCGCAAGAATCTCAAGGTAGACCTTGTCTTCTTGTTCATAATTTGATAGACTCTTCTTAAGCTTGAGGAAGAAAGACTCAAGGCAAAAGATAAATTTTCCATTCCTCATAGCCAAATCAAACGTTGGTTTGATAAGAAATCCGTAGGGAATAAACACTTCAATGTTGGTGACCTAGTACTAAAGTGGGACAAAGCCCGTGAAGAGAAAGGAAATCACACTAAGTTTCAACCCTTGTGGATTGGGCCCTTCACCATCATAAAAATTATCAGCCACCACTCTTATTCAGTAGCAACCTTGGGCTGCATTTTTATTTTTCTTTGTACAGTGTCTTTGTGTGTCTCGTCGTTTTTAATTTTGTCATGTTTTGATTACCTCCTTTGTTTTCATCAGTATACATAAGCAATACCTGAAGTGTGAATATATGTTTGGCTCAAAATATTATGCGGCGAAACAAACGAGGATTGTGACAACTACAACACTTGGCTATTTGTTAGTTCTCCTTCTTTGTTTGGGGAAATTCCTTAAGCTAAGAAATTTCCAAATAGAAAATATGATACATTCAATAGTAAAGCCTTGCGTAGAACCATTATACCCATATCTATTCTAGCATCCTTGTTGCTTAACTTGGTGTTGAATGTACTCGCTATTTTAAATGCTAATTTAATCAAGTAGAGAAAGGGAAAGGGGGGAAATCTATAACGAGTGAAAAAACATTAGAGGTTATATATATCCTTCTCTGAAGGAGAAACTTCTCCTACTCTCAATAAGTTGGGATCCCTCTTCCCCTAGCAAAATAATAAGTGCTTATGCACAATTCTATAAATGAATAAATAAAGGGTGAAAGAAGAGAAAGGCTTCCCACACAGAGAAGTGAAGCAAGTAACTTCGTCGGGGTATTGTCCAAGCTCGCTAGCAGCGAAGCAATGCTTGTGCTCATGTGGTGACTCTGTCGAGGTACTGTCTAGGCATAATAGAAGCAGAGCAACAGTAGAGATGAAACTAAGACTTTGATTATCTCTAACTCGCAATCATATATTACCCTTATCCTAAATAACAAAAATTGTGAAATGGCAAAATCTATTGATGTGTTAAACCAAAGAAGGGAATGTGAGTACTACATATATAACTGAGTTAACTAGGAAAGCCAAAATAATTCCTTGATGAATCAATACTTATTGAATGGATAACCCTTTGATGAAATCTATCCCTATATAGAGAAGCTTAATTTCATCAAGTGTGTCGTCAAGTGTTGTCACTACTACAACACCCTCCAAAGTGTTGTTATATTCAAATTCTGGAGCCTACCTTTTGCTATTTGAAGTGTCACTTGTGGTAATCAAGTGTCATTTCATGTTTTTATACATGTTTCAAGTGCACATGTTCCCTTTTAAGTGTCAATGCACTTTAGAGTCATAGTACACTTTTTGGTCATAAAATGACACTTTTTGTCTCAACTGCACATGCTTTGCTTGTCGTACTTGGAGATTATTTGTGAACTGGCATTTTGGCATATGCTTCTTAGTCTTGGGTCCTGTCTAAGTTTTACTAATGATTTGATGTGTCGCACTTTTATTTTTCTCAAAACTTAGTGTGTTTTAAAGGTTTCGCCTCTCTAGACTTAGAAAAAATTATGACTTTCCAAACATGTCATCTAGAATAAGAGAGCACACTTTGCACTATCAAGGCTTACTGGAGCCCCCTTGTCAGTTGTGACTGTGCCCTGCACCTAGAAGGCCTTCCTCCAACGCGCAGTGCATTCCCAGTCATCAAGACCCATCCTTGTTGCTTATTGTTGCACCTTGTGCCAGTCAAGTCTTCCTCCTCCACTTGAGTGCACTACACACTCTCAGTGGGTAGTGGGGCTTGTCCTTGTTCCTTTTTTTTGTTCCCTGTGCCCTTATTACGGCTTTGACTCTCCCTTTCCAACGCACAATTCATCATTAGTAGACAGTCATGTCCTTGTTCCTTTTTGTTGCACCTTTCACCCATCAGGCCTCCTCCAATCTTCCAGGTGAGGGCATAGTGCATCATTAGTGATTAGTGAAGCCCCTCCTTGTCTCTTTTTTGTGAGCCTTGCACCCAAAATTTCTTCCTCTCTCCCTTAGCACATTGTGTATCAATAAGCATAAATTTGCATGAAGCATGATAGACTAGGATATTTTTAGGCTAATGTTTACTTGCCATGAGTGATATATAGCTACAAGTGTTCAATAAAGCATGGAAAATCTCTATGAGGAGATTTGATAAGAAAATTTTCCCAAGGAAGCATCTTAAAGATAAAGTACCATGTTGCAAAAAATAAAAGAACCATGGATTCCGATGATCAAAGTGATTCATGAAGACTCCAAGATTTCTCAAGACCCTTTGGAGGGTATATGACAACTACAATGAAAGATCTACTATGATAATTGAAGACATAGTGGCAACATCGTCACTTATCAAAGAATATTTATGTATAAGTCATCATGCGTCCAAGTCATCAGTATTAATGACTTGTCATGTTGTCATCACATGATGATGTGGAAATGATGATGTAACTTTGTAAATATTGTAATTGTAAATATGTCAAATTCCAAGAGTCACATATGGACAAAAGGGCCACATGGAGAAGTCCAAAAGTCATATATAGAAGTTTAAAAGTCATTTAGAAGTCTAAAGGTTGTATAGAAGTTCAAAGGTCACACTAGAAGTCTAAGAGTCGTGAGGGGAGTTCAGGAGTCCTGGGAATATTAAAGGTCATTCCTCTAGTTATAAAAGAAGCATCATTACTCAAAGAAAGGACTTTTAACATTGGTTTGTCCAACAAGGCATTAGAGAGAAAGTTAGTTCGTTTGGAGAGCGAGTAGTGGCTCAATGCTCCATTATTGGAGCTAGTGGTGTTCATTGTTTTCATGTATCTTAGAACTTTCGCCTAATATTTGAAACTCTTTGAGCCAACACATTTTCATTTGTATATTGTGGATGTTTTAATATTATCCTTTGGATGTTTGTGGTATGTGTTGGCATTCATTTATACTAAAGAAATTGAACTATTTTGGTGGCTTTCGTGCTTATCTTATCGAAAGTGTGTTGTATATGTTTTAATAATCATTGCATCTATGGCAACTATTTCGCTTGATGACTAACGATTCTTTCATTTATATGTGCATGTGTCTTTAATATAATAGTACTACTACTTTTCTCTCAAAGAATCACTTTTGTCTCCTCCCAGTGAAAGAACCTTGATACATTTGCACTTTAATATTTCACAAGGCATACTTACTTGCTCATTCAAAAGTACATGTGTGTTTCTCTCTATTTCTAACCACTACATCCAAGGCAAATCTTTAAGTAAATGGCAATCGGGCCATATTTCCGAATAGGGCTTCTACACCAAACAGTGTGAGGTATAATTGGGACCTTATATCGGGGATACCCCCTATATGTTGGTGGGATCCAACAACATCAACATATTAATGAGCATGAAATTTTTAGTAAGATCTTGCATAGTACCTGGATGTTGAGATTGCCAAGGTCTTCTTGGTACTACAAATAAAGTTCTTATGAGGCTTCATTATCTCCATTATCCTCTTGATAAACTGCTTTAAGTCCTAGTAGAGATGGGCAATCATTTGTTGCATGTTTTTCTACACAAATTAAACAAATTTCGATGTTATCCAAAGGACATTCTTTCAAAGGGTGTTTTTTCCTACATATAATGCAACATTTTCCACCTTTTGTTTGCTTTGGAATATTAGCATATCAATTTGTTCACTTAAATCTCTAAGAATATCAATTTTAAATTTTTTTAATAAGTGACCAAGTTTATCTCTACTCACTATACTAGATGTTGATTTACTTACTCTACCTCTTCCTCATGATATATGCTTGTATAATTCACAAATTTCTTCAAAGTAAGCTAAGATATATCCCCTTTACCCATAAAATTCAAGATATCAATCAATCATCTCTAATTCCTCACAGCAAAAGAGTTTTGAGAGTGTCAAATCCTAATTTATGTTGCTCTATTCTATTGACATTGTAAACAAATTTGTCTACATAGTCTTCAACTTTTTCATCCTCTTTGACTCATTTTGAAAATTTATTCCCTAAGATTGTGTTTAATACAATAATTTTTATATTTTTCTAGAAAATGTTTTTTCATTACATCTCAAGATCTTATATAGTTTGTTCCTAATCCCATGAACCATCTTAAAGCCCCATATTTTAATGTAGATGTAAATAACTCTATTTTTTTAGCATATAAATAAGCATAACTTATACATAGCACTTCAAATTAAAAAACAAAATTTATTGGGTCCTTAGTTTGCATAACATGGAAATTTGGAAGAACTGTTGGAGAAATGTTCTTCATATTGATATTAGTATCTATATTTTCAATAGAAAAACCATATGCATATTCTTCACTATCATAATCTCCATCTCCTCCTCTTCCTCATTTAGGTGGAGGTCTTCCTCCTCCTTAAATTGGAGGTTCTATATCACCTCCCCATCCACCTCCTAAAAGCATTCTTGTTCCATTTTTAGTTCCATTGCAAGGTATTAACTCTCCCTCTCCTTCAACCATTAATTCTTTAGAACTAACAGAATATGTTTTTTCTATTGGATTTTCTTCAACTAGTTCTTCAATCATTGGTTATCCAAAGAAGCTTTCTTATTCTTCTTTTTCAGTACGTATTTAAGGCTCTTGTGCAACAAATCGTTCTCATGTTGAACAAGAGAGAATGCTAACAACTTCTGTTAAAGATGATGGTTCTTCTACCTACAAAAGTGGGAATACATGATGTGGATGTTGATGTGGTTCTTACTGCACCACGTGAACTAGTGGGGCGGTAGGTGGACGTGTTAAAGTTGTTATACCTCTAATAATTCTACCTCTAGAATCCCTTTCTTTATACATACATTCAATTTATCATGCTTACTTATGCAACTAATTGTATTAAAATGCAACAACGAAGTCTTTGGAGAAACATCACTATGGTGATGTGTAAGTTCTTACCTCTCATCTTACCATTTCTCCTCCCCTAAAGTTGTGAAATTTAAAAACAACCTAAATTAAAAACTAAATCCTATGTACACTTCCCTGGAAATGATGCCAAAAATGTCAGCCAATTTAATTGCACTACAATTATGTTACGTTTAATTCATTAATATGGGTTAGTAAGTTTAGTCCTTAATACAAGTGCAAGAATAGGTAAGACATTCACAACAAAAGCAATTTACCAAGGATTATTTTGCTTTTAAAACAAACAACTTCAAGTGATCCTAGGAAAGTTATGTATAATGCAAATGGCATTACAACACATTCAACATTTTACCTACCTTTGAAAGCAACAAACATCTTTCCATTGAGCTCCATCACAATAGATTCCTTGACAAAAGAATATGAGCAACTTTGCTTATTGTTGGTTGACGAGACATCATTGATATGTTCTCAAATGTTATATAACATGGACAAAAGACTTAGAGAAATTTATGCACACCAACATTGTCTTTTAGAGATATTGACATCATTTTTTGTGGGTACCTTTGTTAAATACAACCTATGCACGACTCTTAGATCTTTGAATAACCATATTTTCTCCATGAAAAAATACCATACAACTTCTGAAAAGACAATATCAAACCTTTTGAGCTAACATAGGGCATCATACAAGAGAACAAATTTTTCATATATATTCTCAACAAAATTAGAACTTACTCTCAAACAAAAGATGATATCAAATATTTGAATAAACATTGTTATAGGAACCCATCAAATAATCCAACATTTCCATACCTTTTCCATATGAACAAAGATGTTCATGACAATACAAAAAAAATATTACCACTTATGTCATCAACAACATGAACATTCAAATCACTTAATACCTAATTAAGCCTTGGAAAAATGAATGACTTTTAAAAACAAAAGAATGAGTTGTCCTCCACAATTTTCTTGAAAAAAAATATGCTTATAGAGTTGATTGAAGGAAACTATGCAATCAAAGATGGCTTGGTAAATGGTGCAGAGGGTATCTTTAAACACTGCAAAGAAGACAAAGTTCATAATATTTGGATTGAGTTCTCAAATCCTTAAATTGGTGTAGTTCAACAACAAACAAGATGTAATGTATTCATAATTAACACTTCTTATAATTGGACACCTACCTCAAGAGTATCTATACAAATGAATTCTAGAAATAAAATCCAATTTGTTTGACAACAATTTCCTACCCAATTAGGATGTGCATGAATGATACACATATCATAAGGCCTAAAAATGGATGGTGTGTTGAATAATGTGTCATCATTGATGTCAAAGTTAGAGGGAGACTCAAAATGAATACATGAGAGCTAAGATGGATGCATGTTAAAGTTAGGGGGGATACCTAAAAATGATTCATATCAAAGTCACGGGGAGACCCACCCAAGATGGATACATGCCTAGGTTAAGAGGAGACCAATATATTAGCCTTTATAAGAGACTTCCTTTTATAGGTTGGCCTAGCCAATATTACAATTTGAAGACCAATATGAGACCAATATGTTAACCCATATAGTAGACCACCTTTTATAGGTCATAGTAGCCAATTTTAGAATAAAATTCAACACATTTAGCAAGCACCAAATCCTTATAAATGAAAATTCTAGTGTGGGCATTTGAGAATAATGCAACAATTGAAGAAAGGTAACAAGAGGCAAGCAAGAAGAAGGGTGAGGAGCATAGAAGTAAAGGAGAAGAGATTTAATATTTGTGATTATAAGATGAAGGACTGGGATAAGGATGAGATTTGAGGTGTGTGAAGTGACATAACAAGAAGATCAATAGAAGTCTGAACAAAGAGTTCAAAGAAGTTTGTTATATAAGGAGAAAATGATCTATTAGGACCAATCCATACCATTGGAAAGGTATTCCATTTTTCTATTGAAGAGACTCAAATTATTTATAACAAAGAAATTGAAAATTAAATGATTTTAAGCTACTATCATTAGTTTTTGGGATGGGAAATTTACAGTCAATTGAAGTCTATCTCCCAAAAGAAGACCATATCTACCTTTTTATTAAGAGAAGGCTTTATTTTTCTCCATATCCAATATATGGTAGCCCCTAGTGACAAAGGTGTTTGGGTGTAGCACCTAAGGGCTTAAGGCCCTTGGCATATCACTATCTCAGTGTTTTGTGTTGAAAACACAAAGCTAGGTTTTTATGGTAACCCAATACCTAATAAGCCCTTAGTCACAACTTATGTTCATGTGCAGCTTAGGTGATCCAATATAGTTTTCTTATTAATGCATCATAATTACATATAACAGAGCTTATTAACCATGGAACTTAAAAGCACATAAAACGATGCGGAAATAACAAGATAAACATGAAACCATGACACAATTATTTGATTATGGAGTTCATCCAATTTGGACTACGTCTCCGGGCCCTGCTCAATAGTGGGGAGGCCTTCTTTCATTAAGTGGCATAAAAAGAGATAAAAGTACATGCAACATTCTTTACAATCCTTATACCTCCAAGCTGGAATATGGACTAAGAATGGAGGGTTCGGCTTTAGAAACAGATAGTACCACTGAAATCCTGGTGAAAAATCGTGCAAAAATGCCTATCCGAACACCCAATTCGGATAATTGGGCCTTTTGTAACTTCTTAGAACCTCCCTGTTGCTCAAGGCGAGGTCCCCGCCTCCTGCCAGGTCAGGGTTTGTTGTGCACAATGGTTTCTAAACTAATCTTCCAGTCCTCCCTATCTTTCTCCGACAGAGACAATCCTTTATATATGCTGGCGGTAAAATACCTCAATACCCAGGCAGTTCCAAACAAACAACAAAGTTAGCAGGTGGGTTTGATTTAATAATACAGAGAATCTAGGCCCTGAATAATACACGACAACAACTTTTTCAATATGGCAAAACTCTTTAACTGCTTATTTAACCCAACGACCCTTTACTATCGATGTTTCCAATCGACGGGTAAACCCAAAGCCCATACAACAATTTCCCTGCAATAACCGCAGACCCGATGAACTTATTAGCCACAATATATAATATATCGGGTCTCGGGGTCCATATCGCAAATCAAAATCGGTGGAAACCCCAAGTTTGATACAACATGCGACTGCTTCGTCTTGCGAAATTTGATTGCGATATCGGAAATCGCAACATGATTTTGTGATTGCGATGACATCGCAACTTGCCTTGCTTTGGGGGCTGATTCATTAACCCTTGGGAAATGCGATTGTGATTTGATCGCATCACAACAATAGCAAATTTTCCTTAAGTCGTGACTTCTTTCTTCTGCGATATGTGGGACCAACGGCAGCCTGCCACTTGGCACTTCCCCATTCACTGAGAGTGTCTGCCACGTCATCTCCTCTTGCCACCTGGACAAGTCAAACATAAACTTTGACTTGCTCTATCTTCTTCATATGAACTTGGATTTGAGTGTCGTTCACACCATTGGAATCAGGATGATAAACACTTCGATCTGATGCTAAGTTTATCCAAATTCTGCCACTCTGATTTTTTAGCCTTTTACCATGCCACTGGTACTTTTTGAAGGAACGCCTTTTCATTCAATTGGCAAGTGAGGAAATTAATCCCTCACTTTCTCTTTCTCCATCCATCAAGATTTACTTGGATGCATTCCTTTGAAGCCAACTCGAATGTACTCCACATCTCCCCGTTGTGAAGTTCTGGTTTTCCTGTCAAGAATGATATCTTTGGGCAACTTGTCTAGATACTCTGGTGCAAAATTGTCCACTGTAGGAATCTGTGAAACCTCTTCGATATCCATAACCAATGGAGGTTCATAAAGCTTCAAGTTTTCAACATTCACTACTGAGTACATTTCATATAAGTGGGCAAATCAATACGAAAAGCATTGTCTCAAATCTTTGCCAATATGGTGAAGGAACCATATCGAATGGGTCTCAATTTTTTCCCTTCTCCTTTTATTCTATCCTTGCTGATGTGGAGCCATACTTTGTCCCCAACTTGAAACTAATGGTCAACTCGGTGCTTATCTTGTATAGCTTTATACTGAGCCTGACTTTTCTCCAACTAATCCTGTACATCCTGATGAATCACATGTGTCCGTTGAATAAAATTTTGTGCTTTGTCCCTATTATCTCATCCATTGCCATCCTCATCTTTCCCAAAGACCACGTCTAAGGTATCCCTTGGTAGATAGCCAAAACATGTCTCGAATGGTGAGCTTTGTGTGGATGAATGTGTCGCTCGATTGTATGCGTGTTGCACATAAGGAAGTTGTTCATCCCACAACTTGGGATGTTTTCCACAATAGCCTCGTAACAAGTGTACCACAGTGCGGTTGACAACCTATGTTTGCCCATCAGTCTATGGATGAAATGTCATACTTCTTTTCAGCCTAGTGTCCATCATTCTCCACAAGCTAGTTCATAACTCTCCAAGAAAGTGAGAGTCTTGATCTGACACAATAGATGTGGGCAACCCAAAATGGACCCAAACATGCTAAAAGAAAAGATAAGTAGTCTGCTTAGTAGTGAACTGCTTTTTACAAGGCATTAAAATACACATTTTACTAAAACAATCCACGACGACATACAAATAGTCATGAACTTTCTTAGACAAAGGCAAACCACCTACAAAATCCATGGACACACTTTCCCATGGTCGACTCAGAATAGGGAGTGGTGTGTAGAGCCCAAGTCTTCTATTAGAGGGCTTTGAAACAGGACACAACCCACAACCCTTTACAAAGTGAGTCGCCATGTTTTTCATATGAGGCCAAAAACAAAACCTCTGTAAATGACATAAAGTTTTTTCAACCCCAAAATGACCAGACACCATAGAGGTATGAGACTCTCGGATTACATGTACCCTTTCATCAATGGGTATGTATAGTTTGCCATGGTGATACAATAGTTTTCCCTACAAGTAATAATTGTCCACCTGCGATACACGAGTAATTCTTGATAAATCTCTTTAAAATCATTATCATTAGCATATTGTTCAGCATAACCTTCTAACAATAAAGAAGCATTTTGAAAAACTATGTTATGAAACCAGCTCACAAAAAGATAGAAAAGAGAGATCCACGCCTTAGAATTCAGCCTCTTCGAGGGGGCAACCTCCTTTACATTACATAAATGAACAATTCTTTGATGATACAAATGACAAAACCTCCTTTCTATATATAGGAGTCTAAGGAGTCACAATATAATCCAGCCGACGGGTAATAGGGGCACAACAATATAAATAGGGGGTATAAATACAATAGTAATGGGGTAATCACTAGTATTATGGGGACCCAACATGCCCCTCTCCTTCAAAAAAAGTGTTGTCCTCAACGCTTGAGCAGTTCTGGATACTTCTGCATAAAATTCTCATCCTCCCATGTGGAATCTTCAGCGGATAAGTTCTTCCACTTGATAAGATACTCTGAAATTGATCGATTTCGTAGCTGTCGAGTTCTTGTTTCTGTGATTGCTTCTGGTTCCAATATAATTTTTCCTTCCTCGTCAAGTTCTGGCAATATTGTTTGAATTGGGAGCTTGTCACCTATAACCTTCTTTAAACATGAAACATGGAAAACTGGGTGCAATCGAGAAGCTGCAGGAAGCTCCAATTTGTATGCCATAGTACCAATCTTTTCCAACACCTTGTACGGACCATAATACTTTGGTGATAATTTATTATCCTTCTTAGCTTGCTTTAGGGACATTTGCTTATATGGTTGTAGCCGTAGGAATACCCAATCACCTACATCAAAACTTCTTTCACTGCGATGTTGATCTGCCTGTTGTTTCATTCTATTTTGTGCCAACACGAGGTTATCCTTTAAGAGTTGGAGGACTTGTTGTTGATGTTCGATGTGATGTTCCACTGCCTGAACCTTAGAATTTTCTCTTAAATATGATGTGATGGATGGTGGTTGATACCCATAAAGTGCCATAAATGGGGTCATTTTTGTTGCTGTATGGAAGGAAGTGTTATACCACCATTCAGCCAGAGGCAACCATTTGACCCATTGTGTCTGTTTATCAGATACAAAGCAACGAAGATATCCTTCCAAACATTTGTTTACTATCTCAGTTTGCCCATCAGATTGAGGATGATAAGATGAGCTATGAGCTAACTGAGTACCAAGACAAGAAAATAATTCTGTCCAAAAATTTCCAGTGAAAATGGGATCTCTGTCACTTACAATAATCTTTGGGTTTCCATGTAGCTTTTGAACTGTTTCCATAAATGCAGTAGAAACTGTACTGGCTTTAAATGGATGTGATAATGCACAAAAGTGTGCATACTTGGTAAGTCTGTCAACTACCACCATGATGACACTCTTTCCCTCAGACTTGGGTAAACCTGTGATAAAATCCATTGAAACCTCCTCCCAACGTTGGCTTGGAATGGATAAAGGTTGTAATAGACCTGGTGTCTTAATTGTTTCAACTTTATTTTGCTGGCAAACCAAACATTCCGCCACAAACTTTTGAATATCTGATTTAAGGCCATCCCAAAAAAATTCCTTCTTAACCCTGTGGTAAGTTTTTAAAAATCCTGAGTGCCCTCCTAAGGGAGAAGTGTGCAATTCCATAAGAATCTTTTGTTTTAGCTGGGAATTCTTACAGAGGTATAAGCGATCTTTGTACCATAACGAATCATTTTGCCAGCTAAATGTATCAGAAGTACTGGAATCTTGTTGTAGCTTTTGAATAAGTGCCCACACTTCTTCGTCATTCTTCCATTCCTCCCTTGCTTCGTTTATCCAATCTGGTTGGATAATAGAAATGGCACACAACAATGCTTCCACATCCTCATCCTTTCTTGAGAGTGCATCTGCCACCACATTTTGCTTCCCTTTTTTGTAGATGATTTCAAAGTCATAACCCAACATCTTTGTGACCCACTTTTGTTGCTCTTCAGAGGATAATCTTTGTTCTAAAAAGTATTTAAGGCTATCATGATCCGTTTTTACCTTGAAGTGTCTTCCCATTAGGTAGGGTCGCCATTTCTTAAGTGCATGGAGTATTGCCAACATTTCCTTCTCATAAATAGCTTTGCTTAAAAACTTTCCCTTGATTGGACGACTTTCAAAAGCAATGGGTCTTTCATCTTGCATTAGAACAGCACCAATTCCATTTCCTGAAGCATCACATTCCACAATAAAGGTTTTTGTGAAGTCCGGTGTAGCTAAGACCGGTGCTTGGCACATTGCCTCTTTAAGATTTTCAAAGGCCTTTGTTGCTTCCGAAGTCCATGAAAATGAATCTTTCTTCAATAATGTTGTTAGAGGTGCTGCTATTCTCCCATAATTCTTAACAAACTTGCGATAATACCCTGTCAACCCAAGAAATCCTCGCAGATGCTTTATGGATGTGGGGATTTTCCATTCCTTAATGGCTTTAATTTTGCTAGGGTCTACCTTAACTCCTTCATGAGATACAATATGACCCAAATATTCCACCTCCTGGACTCCAAAGAAACATTTGGATCTTTTTGCATATAATTGTTTCTCCTCCAATAGTTGTAGCACCCTGTCAACATGTTCAACATGATCCTTCCAAGACTTGCTGTAGATTAGTATATCATCAAAAAATACTAACACAAATTTTCTAAGGAATGGTTTGAAAATTGAATTCATCAAACCTTGAAATGTTGAAGGTGCATTGGTAAGGCCAAAAGGCATGACCAAAAATTCATAATGACCCTCATGAGTTCTAAATGCTGTTTTCGGAATGTCTTCAATCTTCATTCTGATTTGATGATATCCCGAACGAAGATCCAACTTGGTGAAGTAAATTGATCCATGCAATTCATCCAGTAATTCATCAATAACAGGAATGGGGAACTTATCTTTAATAGTGAGCTTGTTGAGCTCCCTATAATCTGGACACATGCGCCATGATCCATCCTTCTTGTGCACCAATACTACTGGAGCTGAGAAAGAACTTTGACTCGGTTGAATTATACCAGCCTCTAGCATTTCTGCAACCATACGTTCAATTTCACTTTTTTGGACATATGGATATCTGTACGGCCTGATGTTTGGAGGAACACTTCCTGGAATCAGATGAATAGCATGATCATGATCACGCATAGGTGGGAGACCTTTGGGAGTCTCAAATACCTTGGAATGATTGTCCAAGACTTTTTGGAGATCTGGAGAAATAGATGATTCCAATGTGGAAACATCTAGCGAACATAATTGTGCAATTACACCTCTTTGCTCCTTTTTTAGAAGCTTTGTCATGCCATTAGAGCTGATTATCTTTCCTGGTTTCCCTGCAATACCCCTTAATTCAACTTCCTTTCCTTCCACAGAAAATTTCATGAAAAGTTCTTGAAAATTAAAAGCTATTGTACCCAAGGATTGTAGCCATTGGACTCCTAGTACAACATCAGCACCTCCCATTGGAATGGAAAGCATTGGGCTAGTCAATACATATTCTCCCATGGATAGCTTGATATTATGGCACTTTCCAGAACAATTTATTGTTCCTCCATTTGCAATCATCACTTGACACTCTGGTGCTGGATATAGGAAGCAATTCAATTCTTTTGCTACCCTACAATGAATAAAATTGTGGGTGCTTCCTGAATCAATCAACACTATTACCTTTTTCTTCTTGATTTGTCCTTCTATCTTGATGGTTTGAGGAGTGGTAATTCCCGCCAATGCATTACAAGATATGGTCGGATTTATTTGTTCTTCATCTAGGCTTTGTTCCTGGAATATATCCTCTTCTTTTGACCTTTCTTGCTCCTTTTCTTCTTCCTCTTCACAATCTATGTAGAATAATTTCTTCTCAGCACACTTATGACCTTTTGTGTATTTGCTATCACAATTGTAACAAAGCCCTTTTGCTCTTTTTTCTTCCAATTGTTGTGGTGTCAACCTTGTAGGTTGTGGAAGACTATGGGCAACAACACTTCCGTCTTTATAGTTGTGAATGGTATGCTTCCTAGTTGCCATAATTTTGCTTTCCATTTTTCTTGCTAACCTGAATGCCTTCTCTAATGAATCAGGTTCCCAAAGGCGCACATCATGTTGGATATTATCCTTTAAAGACCCTATGAACACATCAATCCTATGCTCCTCTGGAATATCTTTTACCCTTATGTTCAATTTTTGGAACTCCTCAATGTGCTCCATTATTGAACCCTTTTGTTTGAGACTTATCAATTGGCTAAAAAAAGTGTTGCTTTTTGTATCCTCATAATGTGCTATCAATTCTTCCGTAAAAATTGCCCAAGTGATAAATTGTTTACGAGAGCAAAGCCATTGATACCATACAAACTGATTTGGTTCCAAATATAAAGTTGCCATACGTACCTTTTGTGTGTTTTGCACATTATTGAGATCGAAGAATTGCTCCATCTGTAATATCCATGTGGCGGGATCCTTGCCATCAAACTTCCTCATATCGATTTTTGGAACATGGTGAGTCTTCGATCCAACATTAGAGTCTATGGAATCATGATTAACATTTCTTTTGTTCTCATCATGAGTTTCCTTTACTACCTTTTCACCATTAGTAAGTATTTCTTGTAGAAAACTTGTCAAATCTGTCTTCAAATCTGCCATGTCTGTCTTCAAATCTGTCTTCAAATCTGCCATGTTTGTCTTCAAATCTGTCTTCAAATCATCCATCTTAGCTTCCATGCCCTTTATCTTAGATTCCACGCCATTTATCTTAGATTCCACGCCATTTATCTTAGCTTCTGTTAGCTTTTGTGAGCGTGACATTTGTTGCACTTGTTCTTGTAATTTTGATATATCATGTAGCATTTCTTCCTCTTCTTCATGAGTCATGCTAGAGCTTTCAGGTTCCTTACTAGGTGTTTGCATTTTCTTTCCTCGGGGCATCAGTTACCGATAATAATGCTTTACTATGCCCTTTGAATTCCGTTAAACCAAGCTTACACAAAAATTAAAAAAAAAAACTACACACCTTTTTTCACTTTATAGAAGCCTGATATTGAATCTGATGTATCTCTGTAATTTCAGATCATCTAATTCTGAAATTGCAACCTGTAGTAGCCTTCTGCATCCTCTTTCCAATGCCACAAGTCTGAGCCCAATTGGATTCTCCAAGGAAGAGTTATGTGAAATCTCCCACAGTGACTTGCTTTTAGACTGGTTCAGTAGAGCGAACTTGTACGTTGCCTCGAGTCACTGTTTCAACCTTTGAATCTGAAACCCACATACAAGAAACTACAGTCCGTCCTCTTTCTGTACCTTTTTACGAAATTTCAATCCGATCCTCAGAGAGAGAGTTATGACGATTTTCCCCAGGTCACCTGTTTTGAATGTAATTCAGGAGTCTGCAAAAAGGCCAACTTCCTCAGATCATATCTCCGAAAATATCGCGCAAAAATCTCTGAAATTCGGACCCAAGGTTCAGCGCCAATTCTTCTCAAATGGGTTTTTTTTGCGGCTTCTTAAACGTCACAGAAAAAAAGTTATAGCGAAAATGCCACGATGACCTGTTTGGAGCAGCGAAACCCTAGAATCCAAAGCTCTGATACCAAATGTTATGAAACCAGCTCACAAAAAGATAGAAAAGAGAGATCCACGCCTTAGAATTCAGCCTCTTCGAGGGGGCAACCTCCTTTACATTACATAAATGAACAATTCTTTGATGATACAAATGACAAAACCTCCTTTCTATATATAGGAGTCTAAGGAGTCACAATATAATCCAGCTGACCTAACAATAATAATATAAAGCCACAAAAATAACAATAGAGGGATTCTATGGGGCACAGAAATAACAATATGGGGGTAATAGGGGCACAACAATATAAATAGGGGGTATAAATACAATAGTAATGGGGTAATCACTAGTATTATAGGGACCCAACAAACTACAGATGTAGAGAAAGCATATATGCTACTTTGTGGCTGGCACCCTTCTTATATTTTATTACCAAATGAAATTGTTGGAGGAATCCCATCCATATGAAATGACGGGATTGTTGAAGCTTGGTTTATGACTGAAGGTACTGCAAGGTCTGATGATCTGTATGGATGATGGTCTCCTTCCCGATTAGTTAGTGTTTCTGCCTCTTTACACTCTAGACCAAGGCGTACAACTCCCTGTCGTACATGGGATAATTCACAATAGCCTTAGAGAAAGTCTCTGAATGGTAACATATAGGCTTCCTTTGTTGCATCAACAAAGCGCCCATGGAATATCTACTGGCATCTGTTTCAATCTCAAAAGGTTGTTGAAGCTCTAGCAAGGCTAGCACTAGTGTTGTATTGATCTACTCTTTCAGCATGTCGAAGGATTTCTTCTGCTTTCCTTCCCACTAAAAGGTCTGCTTCACACTTGTCAATGCATGTAAGGGGGCTACGATAACAGAGAAGTTTGCAATGAACCTTCTCCAATACTGTACCACGCCCAAAAACCTTCAACCCTCTGTAAAATTTGTGGGCTCATGCCACTTCATAATCGCATCTACTTTAGAGGGATCTATTTTCAATTGCCCATTAACGATTATGTGACCTAAATAAACCAGATAGGTCTTCCCAAACTCACAATTTGGTAGTTTTACATACAATTTTTCCTTTTTCATAACATCAAGCACTTTCTTCACATGACATACATGTTCATCCCATGTCCTACTATGCACAAGAATATCGTCCAAATATACAAGCACAAAATTATCAAGAAAATGCCTAAATCGATCATTCATTACCCTCATAAACGTGGTCAGAGCATTACGCAGTCCGAATGGCATCACCATCCATTAGAATAACCCTTGTTTGGTCTTGAATGCAATCTTCCAAATGTCTTGTTTTGTAACTCTAATCGGGTGATATCCACTACACAAATCCAGTTTTGTAAAATAGACAGAATTTTTCCATTGATCTATTAATTCATAAATGCGAGGGAGAGGGTATCGATTCTTCACCGTAATTTTGTTTAGCGCCTTGTAGTTTACGCACATTCTCCATGCGTCATCTTTATTTGGCACCAACATGATCTATGAGCCACATGGAGAAGAACTCGATCTGATGAACCCTTGATTTAACAACTCCTGCACATGTTTCTTGATCTCCTCCATATCGATAGAAGTCATCATGCATGCCAATATTTGGTAAAGGAACATCCTATTGTAAATGGATCTCATGTTGGATTTCCCATTTCTAGGGCAATCCTCTTCGTTCCCAAAACAATCCATCATAGTAAGAAATAATTTCAAACAATTCTTTCTTATGATCAGGATCACAACCTTTGAAAGCCTCAGCCGTCTCGGCCTCTTTCGCTCTCACTACCATGAGCATGCACCCTTTAATATAATTAACGAGTCATTTAAATTGTCCTGCGCTTACAAGGCTAGCACTAACTTTCGTATGATGAGATCTGACTATATATTCTACCCCGTCCTTTGTGAGGTGGTATTTATTTTCGTGTCGAAAGAAAACTGCCTTTCTGTCATATAGATACGAACTTCCCAAGATAATTCCACAGATGTCCAAAGGCACAACATCTAACTCTACCTCATCAACTAATTTAGAAGCAATAACAAATATGGCCCTACGCTGCTTGGTTACTTGTAATTGTGCTTTATCGCTTACCCAACCAAGCAAGTATGGACTCAAATGAGGCTTAGTTTCGAGGCCTAACATTTTCACTAAGGACACTGAGATTAAATTTGCTTGGGAACCTGAATAGAACAGAGTTTCCACTTTCGTGTGTTTTATAATAACCCTGATGTGGAATAGTTCAATTCTCTTTCACTCATTACTTACAGGCTCATTCAAATAACTAGTACTTTCAATTGAATCAGACCTATTATTAACAGAAGGAGTACCTTTTGCGCCCACGGCTATGATCAATGTCTCATCACCGAAATCTGATCCAAGGTCCTGCTGCATTGTTGCCATTGTCTTCCGCTTTCACTTTCTGTTGAATCTCTTTGGTCTCAGATCCGGATGTAGCTTCCAACAGTGGTCCTCGTCATGACCTTCTCTCTTTCAATGCATGCAATATGGTGTTGCTCCATCCTCTTTCTTGGTTGCAACAGTCTTCTTAGCCTTCACCTTGCCTTTCTTCTGGAATTTGCCATGCTGAGGGTTGAATGGCGTTTTGTTGGCTTGATCATCTCTGTCATTCTTACCTCGTCTTTCAAGATGAATCGCCTTTACGCTAGCTGCATAAATCGTAGTAGGCTCGAACAATAACAATGAGTGCCTTATGTAACTATGTAGCACACCAACATACTTAGTTACAGTCTTGGGCGAATCTAATGAGATGTCCAAATTCAATATTTGTTTCTGAAATTATTCAGTGAAGCTTTGCACATTTTGGCCTTTACCTTGCCTTAGATATTGCCATTCCATTAGTGCATTTTGTTTATAACCCCAAGGGGTAAATTTGGTCTTTCAATGTAGAAATAAAACTGGACCAAGAGGAAAGAAGGTTACCAGAATTTTTGTTGCCCTTCTGCAACTTTCTCTCCCACCAAACGAGAGTAGTGCCACTTAGTCGAAGAGATGCTAACTGGACCTTTGCCTCATCTTCTTCGATCTGCTGGATCCGATAATAGACCTTTGTCTGTCTTATCCAATTATTAAGTTTTTTTGCACTACACTCTCCATTGTACATGGGCAGGTCAAACTTTACATCTAGCTTGAAGAACGGTTTCTTAGATGTATGTTTGGAATCACGATTAGAGTGATGAGAACTATCACTTGAAGAAGGATAGGGAGGAGGCTCTTCTCCACCACCTTCATGATTTACTAATCTATTATAATCGACACCTTCCTTATCATGCCCAAGTGCCTTCTCATACTCTGAAAACAACTTGTCCACTTCCTCGGCCATATTGTAGAATACCTTGCGGGAATTTTGTTCCTCTTCCCAACAGGCTTCTTCATTTGTCGTGTGTCTTCTTCATTGTGCACGTCCTGCTTGAGGATCAAAGGAATTAAGCGTTCCTTATCCTTTTCACAGCTTGTTCCGAGTTAGCATATACTCATGCAATTCGCATCAACAAAGACCCGCCCTGATACCAAACTTGATCCAAGATCTTTTGCTTATAGATGCATCAGAATTACATATAACAAAACTTATTAACCATGGAACTTAAAAGCACATAAAACGATGCAAAAATAACAAGACAAGCATGAAACCATAAAACGATGATTTGATTATGGAGTTCGTCCAATTTGGACTACGTCTCTGGGCCCTGCTCAGTAGTGGGGAGGCCTTCATTCATTAAGTGGCATAAAAAGAGATAAAAGTACAAGAAACATTCTTTACAATCCTTATACCTCCAAGCTGGAATGTGGATGGAGAATGGAGATCCCATCTTCAGAAACAGACAGTACCATTGAAATCCTGGTGAAAATCGTGCAAAAATGCTTATCCGAACACCCAATTAATATAATCGGGCCTTCTGCAACTTCTTAGAACCTCCCTACTACTCAAGGCGAGGTCCCCGACTGCTGCCAGGTCAGGGTCTGTTGCGCACAATGGCTTCTGACCTAATCTTCCAGTCCTCTCTGCCTTTCTTCGACATGGGCAATCCTTTATATATGTTGGGGGTAAAATCCCTCAATACCCAGGTGGTTCCAAACAAACGACAAAGTTAGTAGGTGGGTTTGATTTAATAATACAGAGAATCTCAGCCCTGAATAATACATGGAAACAACTCTTTCAAATATGGAAAAAATCTTTAACTGCGTATTTAACCCGACGACCCTTTACTATCGACACTTCCAATCGAAGGGTAGACCCAAATCCCATATAACAATTGCCCTGCGACAACCGCGGACCCGATGAAGTTATTAACCGCAATATGTAATATATTGGGTCTGATCGTCCATATCGCAAATCGCAATCGGCAGAAACCCAATTTTGATACAACATGTGACTGCTTCCCCTTGCGAAATGTGATTGCATATCGCAAATCGAAACGTGATTTTGCGATTGCGATCGCATCGCAACTTGGCTTGCTCTAAGGGCCGATTCTTTAACCCTTGCAAAATTCGATTGTGATTTGATCACATCGCAATAATGGCCGATTTTCCTTAAGCTGCGATCTCTTTCTTCTACGATATGCGGGACCAATGGCAGCCTGCCACTTGGCGCTTCCCCATTCGCTGAGAGTGTCTGCCACATCATCTCCTCCTGCCACCTGGACAAGTTAAACATAAACTTTGACTTGCTCTATCTTCTTCATATGAACTCGGATTTTAGTATTGTTCACGCCGTTTGAAGTTTGCGTCTAAAAAAAAAACGAAAATGGGGCAACATTTACGTATATATGTAATGATTGCATCTACATCGAAATAAATTTTTGACATTGAAGCTTCTTTAGATCAAGGTCTAGGCATGTCCAATTATGAAACATATGACATACTTAATTATCTAATACTTAAAATGATATCTAGACTAAGTTTAAATCAGTGTATTAGTGTCCCTATCAGATTTATATAACCATTCATTTTGAATACATAAGAAAATTACAACATTAAGAAAAAACTCAACATTGATCATGAACAATCAATAAAAAAATAAGCAATAATGAAGAAAAAAGTAGCCCAAAAACACCAATTTGTTTAGTCCATAATACAAGTGCAAGAATAGGTAAGACATTCACAACAAAAGCAATTTACCAAGGATTATTTTGCTTTTAAAACAAACAACTTCAAGTGATCCTAGGAAAGTTATGTATAATGCAAATGGCATTACAACACATTCAACATTTTACCTACCTTTGAAAACAACAAACATCTTTCCATTGAGTTCCATCACAATAGATTCCTTGACAAAAGAATATGAGCAACTTTGCTTATTGTTGGTTGACGAGACACCATTGATATGTTCTCAAATGTTATATAACATGGACAAAAGACTTAGAGAAATTTATGCACACCAAATTGTCTTTTAGAAATATTGACATCATTTTTTGTGGGTACCTTTGTTAAATACAACCTATGCACGACTCTTAGATATTTGAATAACCATATTTTCTCCATGAAAAAATACCATACAACTTCTGAAAAAACAATATCAAATCTTTTGAGCTAACATAGGGCATCATACAAGAGAACAAATTTTTCATATATATTCTCAACAAAATTAAAACTTGCTCTCAAACAAAAGATGATATCAAATATTTGAATAAACATTGTTATAGGAACCCATCAAATAATCCAACATTTCCATACCTTTTCCATATGAACAAAGATGTTCATGACAATACTAAAAAAATATTACCACTTATGTCATCAACAACATGCACATTCAAATCAATTAATACCTAATCAAGCCTTGGAAAAACAAATGACTTTTAAAACCAAAAGAATGAGTTGTCCTCCACAATTTTCTTAAAATAAAATATGCTTATAGAGTTGATTGAAGGAAACTATGCAATCAAAGATGGCTTGGTAAATGGTGCAGAGGGTATCTTTAAACACTACAAAGAAGACAAAGTTCATAATATTTGGATTGATTTCTCAAATCCTTAAATTGGTGTAGTTCAACAACAAACAAGATGAAATGTATTCATAATTAACACTTCCTATAATTGGACACGTGGCTCAAGAGTATCTATACAAATGAATTCTAGCAATAAAATCCAATTTGTTTGACAACAATTTCCTACCCAATTAGGATGTGCATGAATGATACACATATCATAAGGCCTAAAAATGGATGGTGTGTTGAATAATGTGTCATAATTGATGTCAAAGTTAGAGGGAGACTCAAAATGAATACATGAGAGCTAAGATGGATGCATGTTGAAGTTAGGGGGGATACCTAAAAATGATTCATATCAAAGTCATCGGGAGACCCACCCAAGATGGATACATGCCCAAGTTAAGAGGAGACCAATATATTAGCCTTTATAACAGACTACCTTTTATAGGTTGGCCTAGCCAATATTATAATTTGAAGACGAATATGAGACCAATATGTTAACCCATATAGTAGACCACCTTTTATCGGTCATACTAGCCAATTTTAGAATAACATTCAACACATCTAGCAAGCACCAAATCCTTATAAATGAAAATTCTAGTGTGGGCATTTGAGAATAATGCAACAATTGAAGAAAGGTAACAAGAGGCAAGCAAGAAGAAGGGTGAGGAGCATAGAAGTAAAGGAGTAGAGATTTAATATTTGTGATTGTAAGATGAAGGACTGGGGTAAGGACGAGATTTGAGGTGTTTGAAATGACATAACAAGAAGACCAATAAAAGTCTTAACAAAGAGTTCAAAGAAGTTTGTTACGTAGGGAGAAAATGATCTATTAGGACCAATCCATACCAGTGGAAAGGTATTCCATTTTTCTATTGAAGAGACTCAAATTATTTATAACAAAGAAATTGCAAATCACATCATTTTAAGCCACTACCATTAGTTTTTGGGGTGGGAAATTTACAGTCAATTGAAGTCTATCTCCCAAAAGAAGGCCATATCTACCTTTTTATTAAGACAAGGCTTTATTTTTCTCCATATCCAATATATGGTAGCCCATAGTCAGACCCCCTAGTGACAAAGGTGTTTGGGTGTAGAACCTAAGGGCTTAAGGCCCTTGGCATATCACTATCTCAGTGTTTTGTGTTGAAAACACAAAGCTAGGTTTTTATGGTAACCCAATACTTAATAAGCCCTTAGTCACAACTTATGTTCATGTGCTGCTTAGGTGATCCAATATATTTTTCTTATAGATGCATCAGAATTACATATAACAGAGCTTATTAACCATGAAACTTAAAAGCACATAAAACGATGAGGAAATAACAAGATAAGCATGAAACCATGACACAATTATTTGATTATGGAGTTAGTCCAATTTGGACTACGTCTTCGGGCCCTACTCAATAGTGGGGAGGCCTGACTTTCATTAAGTGGCATAAAAAGAGATAAAAGTTCAAGCAACATTCTTTACAATCCTTATACCTCTAAGTTGGAAGATGGACTAAGAATGGAGAGTCCAGCTTTAGAAACAGACAGTACCACTGAAATCCTGGCGAAAAATCATGCAAAAACACCTATCCGGCCACCCAATTCAGATAATCGAGCCTTCTGCAACTTCTCAGAACCTCCCTGTTGCTCAAGGCGAGGTCCCCGCCTCCTACCAGGTCAGGGTTTGTTGTGCACAATGGTTTCTGAACTAATCTGCCAGTCCTCTCTGTCTTTCTCCGACATAGACAATCCTTTATATATGCTAGCGGTAAAATCCCTCAATACCCGGGCAGTTCCAAATAAACGACAAAGTTAGCAAGCGGGTTTGATTTAATAATACAAAGAATCTTGGCCCTGAATAAAACATGACGACAACTCTTTCAAATATGGAAAAACTCTTTAACTGCGCATTTAACCCGGCGATGCTTTACTATCGGCGTTTCCAATCAACAGGTAGACCTAAAGCCCATACAACAATTTCCTTGCAATAATCATAGACCCGATGAACTTATTAACTGCAATATATAATATGTCGGGTCTCGGGGTCCATATCGCAAATCGAAATCAACGGAAACCCAAGTTTGATACAACATGTGACTACTTCCTCTTGAGAAATGTGATTGGGATATTGAAAACCGCAACATGATTTTGTGATTACAATCGCATCAAAACTTGCCTTGCTTTGGGGGTTGATTCATTAACCCTTACGAAATGTGATTTTGATTTGATCGCATCACAACAATGGCAAATTTTCCTTAAGCCGCGACATCTTTCTTCTGCGATATGTAGGACCAATGGCAGCCTGCCACTTGGCGCTTCCCCATTTACTGAGAGTGTTTGCCACGTCATCTCCTCGTGCCACTTGGACAAGTCAAACTTAAACTTTGACTCGCTCTATCTTCTTCATATGAATTCGGATTTGAGTGTCCTTTGCACCATTAGAATCAGGATGACAAACACTTCGATCTAATGCTAAGTTTATCCAAATTCTGCCACTCTGATTTTTTAGCCTTTTACCATGCCACTGGTACTTTTTGAAGGACACAACCCACAACCCTTTACAAAGAGAGTCGCCATGTTTTTCATATGAGGTCAAAAGCAAAACCTCTGTAAATGACATAAAGGTTTTTCAACCCCAAAATGTCCAGACACTAGAGAGGTATGAGACTCTCGGATTACATGTACCCTTTCATCAATGGGTATGCACAGTTTTCCAAGGTGATACAACAGTTTTCCCTACAAGTAATAATTGTCCACTTGCGATCCATGGGTCAATCTTGATAAATCTCTTTAAAATCATTATCGTTAGCATATTGTTCAGCATAAACTTCTAATGATAGAGAAGCATTTTGAAAAGCTACAGATGCGGAAATAGGAGGTAGAGAAAGCATATCTGCTACTTTGTTGCTCGCGACCTTCTTATATTTTATTACCAAATGAAATTGTTGGAGGAATCCCATCCATATGAAATGACGGGATTGTTGAAGCTTGGTCTGTGACTGAAGGTACTGCAAGGGTTGATGATCCATATGGATGATGGTCTCCTTGCCAATCAGGTAGTGTTTCCACTTCTTTACACTCTAAACCAAGGCGTACAACTCCCTATCGTACGTGGGATAATTCACAACAGCCTGGGAGAAAGTCTCTGAATGGTAACATACAAGCTTCCTTTGTTGCATCAATACAACGCCCATGGAATATCCGCTAGCATCTGTTTCAATCTCAAAAGGCTATTGAAGCTCTGGTAAGGCTAGCACTGGTGTTGTGCTGATCTTCAATTTCAACTTGTCAAAGGATTTCTGATGCTTTTGTCCCCATTGAAAGGTCTGCTTCACACTTGTCAATGCGTGTAAGGGAGCTGCAATAACAGAGAAGTTTGCAATGAACCTTCTCCAATACTGTACTGCGTCCAAAAAGCTTCAAACCTCTATAACATTTGTGGGCTCATGCCACTTCATAATTGCATCTACTTTAGAGGGATCTATTTTCAATTTCCCTTTACCGATTTTGTGACCTAAATAAACTAGAGAGGTCTTCCCAAACTCACACTTTGGTAGTTTTACATTTTTTTCTTTTTTTAGAACATCAAGCAGTTTCTTCACATGACATACATGTTCATCCCATGTCCTACTATACACAAGAATATCGTCCAGATATACAAGCACAAAACTATCAAGAAAATGCCTAAACCGATCATTCATTACCCTCATAAACGTGGTCGGAGCATTGCACAGTCTGAATGGAATCACCATCCATTCGAACAACCCCTGTTTGGTTTTGAATGCAGTCTTCCAAATGTCTTGTTCTGCAACTCTAACATGGTGATATCCACTACGCAAATCCAATTTTGTAAAATAAACATAATTTTTCAATTGATCTAGTAATTCATCAATGCGAGGGAGAGGGTATCGATTCTTCAACGTAATTTTGTTTAGTGCCTTGTAGTCTACACACATTCTCCATGTGCCATCTTTCTTTGGCACCAACATGATCGATGAGCCACACAGAGAAGAACTCGGTCTGATGACCCCTTGATTTAACAACTCCTGCACCTGTTTCTTGATCTCCTCCATCTCGATAGAAGCCATCATGTACATGCCAATATTTGGTAAAGGAACATCCTATTCTAAATGGATCTCATGTTGGATTTCCCATTTTGGGGGAAATCGTCTCCGTTCCTGAAAAAATCCATCATAGTAAGAAACATTTTCAAACAATTCTTTCTTATGATCAGGATCACAACCTTTGAAAGCGTCAGTCGTTTAGGCCTTTTTCGCTCTCACTACCATGAGCATGCACCCTTTACTAGAATTAACTAGTCGTTTAATCTATCTTGCACTTACAAGGCTAGCACTAACTTTCGTATGATGAGCTCTGACTATATATTCTACCCCGTCCTTTGTGAGGTGGTATTTATTTTCGTGTCGAAAGAAAACTACCTTTCTGTCATATAGATACGAACTTCCCAAGGTAATTCCACAGATGTCCAAAGGCACAACATCTAACTCTACGTCATCAACTAATTTGGAAGCAATAACAAATCTGGCCCTACACTGCTTGGTTACTTGTAATTGTGCTTTATCGCTTACCCAACCAAGCGGGTATGGACTCAAATGAGGCTTAGTTTTGAGGCTTAACATTTTCGCTAAGGACTTTGAGATTAATTTTGCTTGGGAACCTGGATCGAACAGAGTCTCCACCTTTGTGTGTTTTATAATAACCCTAATGTGGAATAGTTCAATTCTCTTTCGCTCATTACTTACAAGCTCATTCAAATAACTGGTACTTTCAATTGAATCAGAACTATTATTAACAGAAGGAGTACCTTTTGTGCCCACGACTGTAATCAATATCTCATCGCTGGAATCTGATCCAAGGTCCTACTGCGCTGTTGCCATTGTCTTCTGCTTTCCCTTTCCGTTGAATCTCTTTGGTCTAAGCTTCAGATGTAGCTTCCAACAGTGGTCCTCGTCACAACCTTCTGTTTTGCAATGCATGCAAGATGGTGTTGCTCCATCCTCTTTGTTGGCTGCAACGATCTACTTGGCCTTCCCCTTGCCTTTCTTCTGGAATTTTCCATGCTGAGGGTTGAATGGCGTTTTCTTGGCTTGATCATCTTTGTCATTATTGCCTCAACTTTCAAGATGAATCACCTTTATGCTAGCTGCATCAATCGTAGTAGGCTCAAACAATAACAGTGAGTGTCATATGTAACTATGTAGCGCATCAACATACTTAGTTACAGTCTTGGGCGAATCTAATGAGACGCCCAAATTTAATGCTTGTTTCCGAAATTTTTCCATGAAGCTTTGCACATTTTGGCCTTTACCTTGCATTTGATCCCATCGCAACAATGACCGATTTTCCTTAAGCCACGATCTCTTTCTTCTATGATATGCAGGACCAATGGCAGCTTGCCACTTGGCGCTTCCCCATTCACTGAGAGTGTCTGCCACATCATCTCCTCCTGCCAACTGGACAAGTTAAACATAAACTTTGACTTGCTCTATCTTCTTCATATGAACTGGGATTTTAGTATTGTTCACACCGTTGGAATCAGGATGACGAACACTTTGATCCGATGCTAAGTTTATCCAAATTCTACCACTCTGAGTTTTGAGCTTTTTACCATGCCACTGGTACTTTTTGAAGATCCACCTAGATCATTAGGTGTAGCACCTAAGGACTTAAGACGCCTGACACATCACCATATTGGAATTTTATTAAAAAGGTATATTTTAGATTAGCCATTATCTCAGTTCACGGGTGCTATAAATTAACAAATATAGGCAAAATAATATATCCGCCAAGTGACATATGTCACATCGGAGTCTCGATGTACCAAAGATCTTCGTAATAATGCATTTCCAATACCCTCGGTGCTTTGATATCCCAATGTTTATTAGTTGGATAGGCCAGATAGATAGAACATTAGCTAACAACTAATAGAAGGATTTGTTGTCCCAAGGCATGAAAAGTCTTGGTTTTGTAAGGATTTTTAGTGCTAAGCCTTTTTGGGGGCATTTTCTAATACACTGTATAAAAAGAAAAATTTGTTTATGGTAACCCTAGCCCCCTTGTCACGATAATTAATAAAGAAGTTGCCAACAAGTGTAGTATGATGCTTGGGATAGTGCCATACCAAAAGATTTAGAAGTGTAGCTCAAGTCCAACTATCTCGTATTTGATATCTCAATGAACTATGTTGTCAACTAACGAAGAGTTTGCAAATAGATAGTATAAAGGATTCGTATCACAAGGTCCAAAAGAAAGTTGGTTTTGTAGGATTTTCCTTTGTTAATATTTTTAGGTTATTTTCTCGATAACCCGATGTTTTGGTAAGAGGAAGGACATAAGTGTTGGGTTACATGTGGGATTGTATGTTTCATCGATAACACACCGTTGAGAGTTAAAAGCACCAAATTTTGAAGTTTGGTTTGAAGGAAGCTCTAGTCATGAAGGTGCTATGCTAGTGAAAAGTATCAAGTCTTCTAATCCACCATAATCCATATCTTCATTATAACTGTAAGTGTAACTATTTAGGCTCAGATATTCCTTATATTCCTTATTAGAATTAATATGAAGACTATTCCAACATATATACATTTTCAAGGTTATTCCCACAATGATATGAGTTCCTTTACTTGCCACCTCAAGTGCATTATATAGATATCCTTAAATCATAAATTAGACTTAAATCCTTATTAGCCTTACTCTGTACTTAAGGTGGCCAAGGAGAGGGACAAAGAACCAAAATTCAAAATACCAAACCAGAGAAAATAATGAAAGCATAAAATGATGCCAATCCTAATAAGAATTGTAGGGAACAACAAGTAGAGGGCCAAACTTGAGAAGAAGAGATCCACATAAGGTATAAGCTTGAATGATCACAAAGAACCTCCAACCATGATGACAAACTACAAGTGTTTAATGTCTGGGGCTACATATCGCCTAAAAGCCAAACATGTTGTCTCAAAATTTCGCAGCTGAGGGAGTGGTTTCCATGGTTTATGAACTGTGAGGGCTCCCAATTTCTTTCGCCTGCCTGCGCATCGAACTTCATTCCACTCCATAAAATTATAGCGTCATCCTTGTCCTCTTGGGGCCATAAGTGCTTCCCTAATCTAGGTGTTGTAAGATATGCGATGCCAATGTATGTTCTCAAGATACCTTATTCCTAGTGTCATTAGCCAAGAAAGAACTACTGGAAATTGGGAAATATGTGTGATCAATTTTCCAAGATTGTAAAAAGAAGGAAACATGGAAAACAATCATTTTGTAATCCAATGGTTATGAGAACTATTTAACATCAACATATAAATCCGGAGTGCTAAATCACAAACATTTAGTTTAACGTATCTTCAAAAAAATTGTATCTCATGTGTTAAGAGTTTATATCTTTTCATGAACACTTCGATTTATTGCTCAAATTTTGCTTTGAATAATGTCATAATGTAGGTATTGCTACCACAAATTTCGTTGTTCAAATAAATATAAATCATTGTAGACCAAAACTTCCAATGCAATTTTTGGATAGTTCACTCAAAGTCTCTTATAATATTGTAATAAAAATCAAATTAAAATGTCTATGGAGCCATGGAAGATACCAAAAAAAAAAAAATGAAAAATATTGCCACTCATAGAATAGGAACAACTAAAAGAAATGTACGTTAAGTAGAACAACTTGAACAAGCAATTGAGATAGGTATTGAAAATAGAAAAGTACAAAGATGAAAGATATCATTGACATCATTGCATTATTTGAAATAGAAAATAAAGTCATAAGGATACTTTGGACATTGAGGAAAGCAAAATAATGAAAAAGTAGTGAAAGCAATTGCGAACTATTTGGAAACAATGGTGACACACCAACATATCTATCTGTTATTTGTGAACATGTACATTTTTATATAAAAAAAAAAAAACATGCACAACATTGACAATGATATCATATCCAACTTTATTTCTCTGAGTATTTGTGCAGAATTAAAATTCTTTTTGTTGAATGACCAAATATGTAGACAATGCTACCAAACTATATGTAACAAAAAAAATTCTACGTTTGCATGACCTTTGCATATTTGTTGGAATAAAAAGTTTGAAAATGTGAGCATCTTGATGTTTTTAGAATAGATGCTAGTATTTCTGAGAATGGATTTTGCACAAATATGAGAACTTGGTTACAAAAGAGCTCAAATTGGTATAATTAGAACAATTATACATGTTCCTGCAAAATTATACAAAGTGCAAATAACATTGCCTAGATATTTGTTTCACTAAATGGAAATAACATATAATGTTAAATATGAAAATGTTGTACAAAGATACATACTTGTTGGGAAATGTATGAGTAAGAAATGATTTCTCTAAATGAACTATGTGACACTCCACTTTAATGTAAAGAAGGTTAACATGGCAAATGCATTTAAGAAAAGTAGGCATAAATGTCATTATAACAATGACCAAAATGTGAAACCCCAAGGGTTAGCTCAACCAGTCGAATCCCCATTGTTAAGTACCTCACCAATCGGGAGGTCACATGGTCAATTTTCCTCGACGCCCTTGGGGTTAGGTCTAGCTATTGGTTGCGGGGCTTTATTCCCTTCGGGGTTGACTAGCCCAGATATTTCTGTGGATGTAACGGCCACCCACGTCCGTGAACCACCCCCAAAAAATAGTGACGAAAATGTGAAACTATTCAAAGCTTGCAAATGTAATTCTCAACATGCATCAAATGTTTAGTCAACAAGTTGTCCACATTACCATCTCACTACCATTGCATTGTAGCTCTAGGCAATAAATCTTCATTGACATAGCTCCATTTGATAGTCAAACAATTGTTTTAAAGAAACTTACATTGTTAAGGCATAACATAAATGAGTATGAAGAAATTATGTGTAATTCCAATATCGACAAGTACATTGAGGTAGTTTAAATTTGAGAACACCTTCTTGATAGAACTTGTCACTTGGTACTCATGCTCAACATCGAATCCAAAGACCCATAAAATTTATTTAGAGAAAAATGGTGCTATATGTTCCATATAGCGAAACCAAAAATGTTCTAAATGTGAATTTTGAAACTTGGTAAGAGGCATACTTGTCGAGAAAAAAATTAATAGATCTCGTTTAATGGAAGTTTACGAATAAAAAAAAAATGAAAATGGGGCAACATTTACATATATACGTAATTATTGCATCTACATCAAAAGAAATTTTTGATGTTGAAGCTTCTTTAGATCAAGGTCTAGGCATGTCCAATTGTGAAAAATATCACATACTTAGTTATCTAATACTTAAAATGATATCTAGACTAAGTTTAAATCAGTGTATTAGTGTCCCTATTAGAATTATATAACCATTCATTTTGAATACATAAGAAAATTACAACATTAAGAAAAAACTCAACTTTGATCATGAACAATCAATAAAAAAGAAGCAATAATGAAGAAAAAAGTAGACCAAAAACACCAATTCGAAAGAAGCATTAATGAAGAAAAAAGTAGCCCAAAAACACCAATTTGTTTAGTCCTTAAACAAGTGCAAGAATAAGTAAGACATTCACAACAAAAGCAATTTACCAAGGATTATTTTGCTTTTAATACAAACAAATTCAAGTGATCATAGGAAAGTTATGTATAATGCAAATGGCATTACAACACATTCAACATTTTACCTACCTTTGAAAGCAACAAACATCTTTCCATTGAGCTCCATCACAATAGATTCCTTGACAAAAGAATATGAGAAACTTTGCTTATTGTTGGTTGACGAGACATCATTGATATGTTCTCAAATGTTATATAACATGGACAAAAGGCTTAGAGAAATTTATGCACACCAATATTGTCTTTCAGAAATATTGACATCATTTTTTATGGGTACCTTTGTTAAATACAACCTGTGCAGGACTCTTAGATCTTTGAATAACCATATTTTCTCCATGAAAAAATACCATACAACTTCTGAAAAGACAATATCAAACCTTTTGAGCTAACATAGGGCATCATACAAGACAACAATTTTTTCATATATATTCTCAACAAAATTTGAACTTGCTCTCAAACAAAAGATGATATCAAATATTTGAATAAACATTATTATAGGAACCCATCAAATAATCCAACATTTCCATACCTTTTCCATATGAACAAAGATGTTCATGACAATAGTAAAAAAATATTACCACTTATGTCATCAACAACATGCAGATTCAAATCAATTAATACCTAATCAAGCCTTGGAAAAATGAATGACTTCTAAAAACAAAAGAATGAGTTGTCCTCCACAATTTTCTTGAAACAAAATATGCTTATAGAGTTGATTGAAGGAAACTATGCAATCAAAGATGGCTTGGTAAATGGTGCAGAGGGTATCTTTAAACACTACAAAGAAGACAAAGTTCATAATATTTGGATTGAGTTCTCAAATCCTTAAAATGGTGTAGTTCAACAACAAACAAGATGTAATGTATTCTTAATTAACACTTCCTGTAATTGGAAACCTGCCTCAGAGTATCTATACAAATGAATTCTAGCAATAAAATCCAATTTGTTTGACAACAATTTCCTACCCAATTAGGATGTGCATGAATGATACACATATCATAAGGCCTAAAAATGGATGGTGTGTTGAATAATGTGTCATCATTGATGTCAAAGTTAGAGGGAGACTCAAAATGAATACATGAGAGCTAAGATGGATGCATGTTAAAGTTAGGGGGGATACCTAAAAATGATTCATATCAAAGTCACGGGGAGACCCACCCAAGATGGATACATGCCCAGGTTAAGAGGAGACCAATATATTAGCCTTTATAAGAGACTTCCTTTTATAGGTTGGCCTAGCCAATATTACAATTTGAAGACCAATATGAGACCAATATGTTAACCCATATAGTAGACCACCTTTTCTAGGTCATACTAGCCAATTTTAGAATAAAATTCAACACATTTAGCAAGCACCAAATCCTTATAAATGAAAATTCTAGTGTGGGCATTTGAGAATAATGCAACAATTGAATAAAGGTAACAAGAGGCAAGCAAGAAGAAGGGTGAGGAGCATAGAAGTAAAGGAGAAGAGATTTAATATTTGTGATTATAAGATGAAGGAATCGGGTAAGGATGAGATTTGAGTTGTGTGAAGTGACATAAAAGGGAGACTAATAGAAGTCTTGACAAAGAGTTCAAAGAAGTTTGTTATATAGGGGGAAAATGATCTATTAGGACCAATCCATACTAGTGGAAAGGTATTCCATTGTTCTATGGAAAAGCCTCAAATTATTTATAACAAAGAAATTGCGAATTACATGATTTTAAGCCACTGCCATTAGGTTTTGGGATGGGAAATTTACAGCCAATTGAAGTCTATCTCCCAAAAGAAGGCCATATCTACTTTTCTATTAAAACAAGGCTTTATTTTTCTCCATATCCAATATATGGTAGCCCCTAGTGATAAAGGTGTTTGGGTGTAGCACCTAAGGGCTTAAGGCCCTCCGCATATCACCATCTCAGTGTTTTGTGTTGAAAACACAAAGCTAGGTTTTCATGGTAACCTAATACTTAATAAGCCCTTAGTCACAACTTATGTTCATGTGCTGCTTAGGTGATCCAATATATTTTTCTTATAGATGCATCATAATTACATATAACAAAGATGATTAACCATGGAACTTAAAAGCACATAAAATGATGCAGAAATAACAAGATAAACATGAAACCATGACACAATTATTGTATTATGGAGTTCGTCCAATTTGGACTATGTCTCTGGGCCCTACTCAATAGTGGGGAGGCCTTCTTTCATTAAGTGGCATAAAAAGAGATAAAAGTACAAGCAACATTCTTTACAATCCTTATACCTCCAAGCTGGAAGATGGACGAAGAATGGAGAGCCCAGCTTTAGAAACAGACAGTACCACTGAAATCCTGGTGAAAAATTGTGCAAAAACGCCTATCTGAACACCCAATTCGGATAATCGGGCCTTTTGCAACTTCTCAGAACCTCCTTGCTGCTCAAGGCGAGGTCCCTGCCTCCTGCCAGGTCAGGGTTTGTTGTGCACAATGGTTTCTAAACTAATTTCCCAGTCCTCTATGTCTTTCTCCGACAGGGATAATCCTTTATATATGCTGGCATTAAAATCCCTCAATACCCGGGCAGTTCTAAACAAACGACAAAGTTAGCAGGCGGGTTTGATTTAATAATACAGAGAATCTCGACCCTGAATAATACACGACAACAACTCTTTCAAATATGGCAAAACTCTTTAACTACGCATTTAACCCAACGACCCTTTACTATCGGTGTTTCCAATCGACGAGTAGACCCAAAGTGCATACAACAATTTCCCTTCAATAACCGTAGACCCGATGAACTTATTAACTGCAATATATAATATATCGGGTCCCGGGTTCCATATCGCAACTCACAATTGGCGGAAACCCAAGTTTGATACAACATGGGACTGCTTCCTCTTGCGAAATGTGATTGTGATATCGCAAATTGCAACATGATTTTCCGATTGCGATCGCATCACAACTTGCCTTGCTTTGGGGGCTGATTCATTAACCCTTGCAAAATGCGATTGTGATTTGATCGCATCGCAACAATGGCAAATTTTCCTTAATCCACGACCTCTTTCTTCTGCGATATGCGGGACCAATGGCGGCCTGCCACTTTGCGCTTCCACATTCACTGAGAGTGTCTGCCACATCATCTCTTCCTGCCACCTGGACAAGTCAAACATAAACTTTGACTTACTCTATCTTCTTCATATGAACTCAGATTTGAGTGTCGTTTGCATCGTTGGAATCAGGATGACAAACACTTCTGCCTCTCTGATTTTTTAGCCTTTACCATGCCACTGGTACTTTTTGAAGATCCACCTGGGTCAATCCTCCCCGTTAAGAGATTTTGGATCGCCAAACGCCTTTTAAGTCAATGGGCAAGTGAGGAAATTACTCACTCACTCTCTCTTTCTCCATCCATCGAGCTTTGTTTGGATGCATTCCTTTGAAGCCAACTCGAATGTACTTCACATCTCCCCGTCGTGAAGTTCTAGTTTTCCTGTCAAGAACGATATCTTCGAGCAACTTCTCTAGATACTCTGGTGCAAAATTGTCCACTGTAAGAATCTGTGCAACCTCTTCGGTATCCATAATCAATGGAGTGTCATAAATCTTTAGGTTTTCAACATTCACTGCTGAGTACATTTTCATATAAGCGGGCAAGTCAATATGAAAAGTATTGTCTCCAATCTTTGCCAATATGGTGAAGGGACCATATCGAATGGGTCTTAATTTTTTTCCCTTATCCCTTCATTCTATCCTTGCTGATGTGGAGCCATACTTTGTCCCCAAATTGAAACTAATGGTCAACTCGGTGCTTATCATGTCTAGCTTTATACTGAGCCTGACTTTTCTCCAACTGATCCTGTACTGCCTGATGAATCACCTATATCCGCTGAATAAACTTTCATGCTTTGTCCCTATCATCTCGTCCATTGCCATCCTCATCTTTCCCAAAGACCATGTATAAGGGATCCCTTAGTAGATAGCCAAAACATGTCTCGAATGGTGAGCTCTATGTGGATGAATGTGTCACTCGATTGTATGCATGTTGCACATAAGGAAGCTATTCATCCCACAACTTGGGATGTTTTCCACAATAGCCTCGTAACAAGTGTACCACAGTGTGGTTGACGACCTTTGTTTGCCCATCGGTCTATGGATGAAATGTCGTACTTCTTTTCAGCTTAGTGTCCATCATTCTCCACAAGCTGGTCCAAAACTCTCCAAGAAAGCGAGAGTCTCAATCTGACACAATAGATGTGGGCAACCCAAAATGGACCCAAACATGCTGAAAGAAAAGATAAGCAATCTGCTCAGTAGTGACCTGATTTTTACAAGGCATTAAAATACACATTTTACTAAAACAATCCACGACGACATACAAATAGTAGTGAACTTTCCTAGATATAGGCAAACCACCTACAAAATCCATGGACACACTTTCCCATGATCGACTCGGAATAGGGAGTGGTGTGTAGAGCCCAAGTTTTCTATTATAGGGCTTTGAAACAGAACACAACCCACAACCCTTTACAAAGCGAGTCGCCATGTTTTTCATATGAGGCCAAAAACAAAACCTTTGTAAACGAAAAAGTTTTTTCAACCCCAAAATGACCAAACACTAAGGAGATATGAGCCTCTCGGATTACATGTACCGTTTCATCAATGGGTATGCACAGTTTGCCAAGGTGATACAATAGTTTTCCCTGCAATTAATAATTATCCACATGCGATCCACGAGTCAGTCTTGCATAAACCTCTTTAAAATCATTATTGTTAGCATATTATTCAGCATAACCTTCTAAAGATAAAGAAGCATTTTGAAAAACTACAGATGTGGAAATAGGAGGGCGACAAAGCATATATACTACTTTGTTGCTGGCACCCTTCTTATATTTGATTACCAAATGAAATTGTTGGAGGAATCCCATCCATATGAAATGACGAGATTGCTAAAGCTTGGTCTGTGACTGAAGGTACTGCAAGTGCTGATGATCCCTATGGATGATGGTCTCCTTGCCAATCAGGTAGTGTTTCCACTTCTTTACACTCTGGACCAAGGTGTACAACTCCCTATCGTACGTGGGATAATTCACAACAGCCTGGGAGAAAGTTTCTGAATGGTAACATACAAGCTTCCTTTGCTGCATCAATACAACGCCCATGGCATATCCGTTGGCATCTGTTTCAATCTCAAAAGGTTGTTGAAGGTCTGGTAAGGCTAGCACTGGTGTTGTGCTGATCTTCTCTTTCAGCGTGTCGAAGGATTTTTGCTGCTTTCCTCCCCACTGAAAGGTTTGCTTCACACTTGTCAATGCGTGTAAGGGGGCTGCGATAATAGAGAAGTTTGCAATGAACCTTCTCCAATACTGTACCACGCCCAAAAAGCTTCAAACCTCTGTAACATTTGTGGGTTCATGCCACTTCATAATCACATCTACTTTAGAGGGATTTATTTTCAATTTCCCATTACCGACTATGTGACCTAAATAAACTAGAGAGGTCTTCCCAAACTCACACTTTGACAATTTTACATACAATTTATTTATTTATTTATTTTTATTTTTCGAGAACATCAAGCACTTTCTTCACATGACATACATGTTGTTCTACTATACACAAGAATATCATCCATATATACAAGCACACAGTTATCAAGAAAAGGCCTAAACAGATCATTCATTACCCTCATAAACATGGTCGAAGCATTACACAGTCTGAATGGCATCACCATCCATTAGAACAACCGTTGTTTGGTTTTGAATGCAATCTTCCAAATGTCTTGTTTTGCAACTCTAACTTGGTGATATCCACTATGCAAATCCAGTTTTTTAAAATAGACAGAATTTTTCAACTGATCTAATAATTCATCAATGCGAGGGAGAGGGTATCGATTCTTCATCGTAATTTTGTTTAGCGCCTTGTAGTCTACGCACATTCTCCATGTGCCGTCTTTCTTTGGCACCAACACGATCGGTGAGCCACATGGAGAAGAACTCGGTCTGATGACCCCTTGATTTAACAACTCTTGCACCTATTTCTTAATCTCCTCCATCTCGATAGAAGCCATCCTGTACATGCCAATATTCGGTAAAGGAACATCCTATTGTAAATGGATCTCATGTTGGATTTCCCATTTTGGGGGCAATCCTCTCGGTTCCTGAAACAATCCATCATAGTAAGAAATAATTTCAAACAATTCTTTCTAATGATCAGGATCACAACCTTTAAAAGTGTTAGCCATCTCAACCTCGTTCGCTTTCACTGCCATGAGCATGCACCCTGTACTAGAATTAACTAGTCGTTTAATCTGTCCTGCACTTACAAGGATATCACTAACTATCGTATGATGAGCTCTGACTATATATTCTACCCTGTCCTTTGTGAGGTGGTATTTATTTTCGTGCTGAAAGAAAATTGCCTTTCTGTCATATAGATATGAATTTCCCAAGATAATTCCATAGATGTCCAAAGGCACAACATCTAACTCTACCTCATCAACTAATTTGGAGGCAATAACAAATCTGGCCCTATACTGCTTGGTTACTTGTAATTGTGCTTTATCGCTTACCCAACCAAGTGGGTATGGACTCAAAAGGCTTCGTTGCGAGGCCTAACGTTTTCACCAAGGACTCTGAGATTAAATTTGCTTAGGAACCTGAATCGAACAGAGTTTCCACCTTTGTGTGTTTTATAATAACCTTGATGTGGAATAGTTCAATTCTCTTTCGCTCATTACTTACAGGCTCATTCAAATAACTAGTACTTTCAATTGAATCAGAACTATTATTAACAAAAGGAGTACCTTTTGCGCCCACGACTGTGATCAATGTCTCATCGTTGGAATCTGATCCAAGGTCCTGTTGCGCTGTTGCCATTGTCTTTTGCTTTCCCTTTCCATTGAATATCTTTGGTCTCAGCTCCGGACGTAGCTTCCAACAGTGGTCCTCGTCACGACCTTCTGTTTTGCAATGCATGCAATATGGTGTTGCTCCATCCTCTTTCTTGGCTGCAACGATCTACTTGGCCTTCCCCTTGCCTTTCTTTTGGAATTTGCCATGCTGAGGGTTGAATGGTGTTTTCTTGGCTTGATCATCTTTGTCATTATTGCCTTGACTTTCAAGATGAATCGCCTTTACGCTGGCTGCATCAATCGTAGTAGGCTCGAACAATAACAGTGAGTGTCTTATGTAACTATGTAGCGCACCAACATACTTAGTTACAGTCTTGGGCGAATCTAATGAGATGCCCAAATTCAATGCTTGTTTCCGAAATTCTTCAGTGAAGCTTTGCACATTTTGGCCTTTACCTTGCCTTAGATATTTCCATTCCATTAGTGCCTTTTGTTTATAACCCAAAGGGTAAAATTTGTCTTTCAATGTAGAAATAAAACTGGACCAAGAGGAAAGAAGGTTACCCAAATTTTTGTTGCCCTTCTGCAACTTTCTCTCCCACCAAATGAGAGTAGTGCCACTCAGTCGAAGAGATGTTAATAGGACCTTTGCCTCATCTTCTTCAATCTGATGGATCTGACAATAGACCTTTGTCTGTCTTATCCAATTATTAAGTTTTTATGCACTACATTATCCATTGTACAGGGGCAGGTCAAACTTTACATTTAGCTTGAAGAACAGTTTCTTAGATGTATGTTTGGAATCAAAATTAGAGCCAAACAATTAGAGTGATGAGAACTATCACTTGAAGAAGGAGAGGGAGGAGGCTCTTCTTGAATACCTTGCAGAAATTTTGTTCCTCTTCCCAACGAGCTTCTTCATTTGCCATGTTTCTTCTTTGTTGTGCACGTCCTGCTTCAGGATCAAAGGACTTAAGTGTTCCTTCTCCTTTTCACATCTTGTTCTGAGTTAGCATATACTCATGCAATTCACATCAATAAAGACCCGCTCTGATACCAAACTTGATCCAAGATCTTTTGCTTATAGATGCATCAAAATTACATATAACAGAACTTATTAACCATGGAACTCAAAAGCACATAAAACGATGCGGAAATAACAAGATAAGCATGAAACCATGACACAATGATTTGATTATGGAGTTCGTCCAATTTGGACTACGTCTTCGAGCCTTGCTCAATAGTGGGGAGGCCTTCTTTCATTAAGTGGCATAAAAAGAGATAAAAGTACAAGCAACATTCTTTACAATCCTTATACCTCCAAGCTAGAATATGGACAGAGAATGGAGAGCCCATCTTTAGAAACAGACAATACCACTAAAATCCTAGTGAAAATCGTGCAAAAACGCTTATCCGAACACCTAATTCAGATAATCGGGCCTTCTGCAACTTCTCAGAACCTCTTTGCTACTCAAGGTGAGGTCCCCACCTGCTGCCAAGTCAGGGTCTCTTGCGCATAATGGCTTATGACCTAATCTTCCAGTCCTCTCTGCCTTTCTCCAACACAATAGTCCTTTATATATGTTGGCGGTAAAATCTCTCAATACCCGGGCAGTTCCAAACAAACGACAAAGTTAGCAGGCGGGTTTGATTTAATAATACAGAGAATCTCAACCTTGAATAATACATGGCAACAACTCTTTCAAATATGGAAAAACTATTTAATTGTGCATTTAACCCGATGACCCTTTACTATCGGTGTTTCCAATCGAAGGGTAGACCCAAAGCCCATATAACAATTGCCATGCGATAACCGTGGACCCAATGAACTTATTAACTACAATATATAATATATCGGGTCCAGGGGTCCATATCGCAAATCGTAATCGGCGGAAACCCAATTTTGATACAACATGCGACTGCTTCCCATTTGCAAAATGTGATTGCAATATCGCAAATCGCAACATGATTTTGCGATTGCGATCGCATCGCAACTTGGCTTGCTTCGAGGGCAAATTCTTTAACCCTTGCGAAATACGATTGCGATTTGATCGCATCGCAACAATGGCCGATTTTCCTTAAGCCGCGACCTCTTTCTTCTGCAATATGCGGGACCAATGGCAGCCTGCCAATTGGTGCTTCCCCATTCGTTGAGAGTGTCTGCCACATCATCTCCTCCCGCCACCTGGACAAGTTAAACATAAACTTTGACTTGCTCTATCTTCTTCATATGAACTCGGATTTGAGTGTTGTTCACACCGTTGGAATCAGGATAACGAACACTTCGATCTGATGCTAAGTTTATCCAAATTTTGCCACTCTGAGTTTTGAGTTTTTTACCATGCCACTGGTACTTTTTGAAGATCCACCTGGATCATTAGGTGTAGCACCTAAGGGCTTAAGACGCCTAACACATCACCATATTGGAAATTTATTAAAAAGGTATATTTTAGATTAGCCATTATCTCAGTTCATGGGTGCTATAAATTAACAAATATAGGCAAAATAAATATTTCTACCAAGTGACATATGTCACGTCGGAGTCTCGATGTACCAAAGATCTTCGTAATAATGCATTTCCAATACCCTCGGTGCTTTGATATCCCAATGTTTATTAGTTGACAGGGCAAATAGATAGAACATTAGCTAACAACTAATAGAAGGATTTGTTGTCCCAAGGCATGAAAAGTCTTGGTTTTGTAAGGATTTTTAGTGTTAAGCCTTTTTGGGGGCATTTTCTAATATATTAGTATAAAAGAAAAGAAAAAAAAAGTTGTGACCCTAGCCCCCTTGTCATGATAATTAATAAAGAAGTTGCCAACAAGTGTAGTATGATGCTTGGGATAGTGCCATACCAAAAGATTTAGAAGTGTAGCTCAAATCCAACCATCTCGTATTTGATATCTCAATGTGCTATGTTGTCAACTCATGAAGAGTTTACAAATAGATAATATAAAGGATTCCTAACGCAAGGTCCAAAAGAAAGTTGGTTTTGCAGGATTTTCCTTTGTTAATATTTTTAGGTCATTTTCTCGATAACCCGATGTTTTGGTAAGAGGAAGGACATAAGTGTTGGGTACATGTGGGATTGTATGTCTCATCGATAACACACCGTTGAGAGTTAAAAGCACCAAATTTTGAAGTTTGGTTTGAAGGAAGCTCTAGCCATGAAGGTGCTACGCTAGTGAAAAGTATAAAGTCTTCTAATCCACCGTAATCCATATCTTCATTATAACTGTAAGTGTAACTATTTAGGCTCAAATATTCCTTATATTCCTTATTAGAATAATTATGAAGACTATTCCAACATATATACATTTTCAAGGTTATTCCCACAATGATATGAGTTCCTTTATTTGCCACCTCAAGTGCAGAGTAAGGCTAATTATATAGATATCCTTAAATCATAAATTAGCCTTAAATCCTTATTAGCCTTACTCTGTACTTAAGGTGGCCAAGGAGAGGGACAAAGAACCAAAATTCAAAATACCAAACCAAAGAAAATAACGAAAGCATAAAATGATGCGAATCCTAATACAAATTGTAGGGAACAAGAAGTAGAGGGCCAAACTTGAGAAGAAGAGATCCACATAAGGGATCAACTTGAATGATCACAAAGAACCTCCAACCACGATGACAAACTACAAGTGTTTAATGTCTAGGATTGCATATCGCCTAAAATCCAAACATGTTGTCTCAAAATTTCACGGCTGAGGGAGTGGTCGCCATGGTTTATGAACTATGAGGGCTCCCAATTTCTTTTGCCTGCCTATGCATCCAACTTCATTCCAATCCATAAAATTCTAGCTGCATCCTTGTCCTCTTTGGGGCCACAAGTGCTTCCCTGATCTAGGTGGTGTAAGATATGCGATGCCAATATATGTTCTCGAGCTTTCGTACACTTGCTTTCAGAGTCGATGGAAACTTACCCTGCTTGGATCGAGTCTCGGGGTGACAAGGTGGCCATGTAGATTTCCAAGTGGGGGAAACCTACCACCATGCATTAAACCTATTCTGCTTCATGTTTGTCCCATAGACCGTTGGATGAACACCATCCATGGGGAATAATTTATAAATTGTTATTTTGAAATAGCCTTGGTAAAAAATCCATGTAATAAAGTTAATAAAGGCAAAACAATAACCAAGGTCATGGGACATGTATTCCAAGCTAAATGTTGGGCAAAAATATAGTGATGGGGATCACTTGCGATTAATTAATGGGTATGAAAATTGGCAAAGGAAATGACAAAGGATTTGAAAAGGCAAAGAAGCATTACTTGACATTTTATTTATGAAAATAATGGAAAATAGGAGAAAAGGAAGGTGAAAGGTTACAGGTTGCATGTGAGGAGGAAAATGAAGGAAAATAATGGAAAAATGAAGAAAATAGAGGCCCCATGGATAACAAGGCTTTTGAGGATCAACTCATAGCTTTTTGTCAGTTTTAGCTTGGAGTTCTCTCTTTTATTCCCTCTTTCTCATACTCTTGCACACTTAGAGTTTTCTTGGAGCATTGTGGCATACTTGGGCTTTGGAGCAAGAAGGCAAAGGAAAATCATGAAAGCACAAGAGGACATTGGGTTTGACATCTACAACGGGTTTTTCTTGCAGGTACCGAGTCACATGTATGATTTCCTTGCTAGTTTTGGTATGCATGGCACATGGATGTGGTTTCTTGGTTATGATCTATCATTAGCATGGAGGATTGCCTAGATTGATAGTGGTTTTGCCTAACCTTGCCATTTCCTGGATAGCCATGGTGTTATAGGTTTTATCTTCTTCTTCTTCTTCCTTTTTTTTATGTTCCTTTGGTTGTGGGTTGAGTTACTAGTTTCTGGAGCCTTGGTTGGATAAATGCTCTGGAAGCCCTGTAACAACCTGGGGTTGAATTACTAGTCTTGGAAGCCTTGGTTGGAACATGTTTGACCTCCTGGTGAGCCATATTCTCCTATTCTTCTTCATGGAAAGCGGAATATAAATTTCCTTGCATCTCCTGTGTATCCGACAATTGCTCATTGGGACCATCTTCTAAGTATAAAGGATGAGGGATTTGGTCGAGCTGCTCCTTTCTCTCCCTTGGAAGTATTTGCAATGGAGGTATTCTATACTGCAGGTTGTAACCTCGGTTGTTGGCTTGAGCATTCTGTTTGGAGAGGCTCTTGTTCTCAATCTCAATCTTTCCAACCTTCTGTGATAAACTCTTGATGAGTTTTTCTAGTTCATCCATATTCAAGTATGGTGCTTCTCTATCTCGACCAAAGGAAGATGCCTCTTCTTTCCCTCTTTTGTTCTCAGTAGGTTCATGCTTTTCTCTTGACTTTCCTACTAAGGCGAAATTTTCTTCCACCTCAAGTGCTTCGATTTGGAGTTTATCTAAAGTGATAGACCTCCTTTCCCTTAAAGTAAAGCCGAATTCAGACTCAAATGCTCCCAAAAAGGCTACTCGGGCAGCAATTGGAGGAGGCTTTATCTCAACTGATAGGTTATTGTATTGCTTGTTGAACCTCTTTATAAATTATGAGATATCCTCTTTTGGCTTCTTCTTTATGGAGTTAAACTCTATGAGGAGGTACTCATGGTTTCTCTTTTCACCCCATTTCTATGTGAAAGAGTTTTTAAGTTCCTCCCAAGTAGTGATGGAGGCATTGGGTAGGGATTTGAACCACTTTCTAGCCTCTCCATCGAGGGATTGTACAAAAAGTATCATGACCACATCCAGTTGTTCCATGTTTATGTTCTCGACAAAAGCACTAAAGGTTTCAATGTGACTCTGTGCCATGTTGTCATTTTCTGCATTGAATCTAGGCAACTGCTTTAGGTAGCCATGGTGCATTGCACTCAGAGGCTGAGGTAAATTTAGAGGTGCATATTTATTTAGCGAAAAACCTGGAAGATCCATCTGGATAAACGGAGGGGGAATGAGGTTTGCTTGAGGACCTTGGCCCAAAAGCATAGTGGTGGGAGTGGCTAGACTGAATGCAGGGTATGTCAAGGCCTTAGGAACAAATCTTGAGTAGTGAGTAACATCGGGCTGAGAGCTGGACGAGGAAGCTTCAAAGGCTAGTGAGATGGTAGTATCAGCAGGGGGGGGTTTCTCTTTCCAGACTTCCCTAAAAATTAATTTTTTCTAGGTCAGATACAAATGGGGCTTTTTGCTGAGATGTATCTGAGCGAGTGTGAGGTCTTTTAAAAGCCATGATGATGAATGATAATGGGGGGTGTGAAGTCGCCAAGGTGATGTGGATGCAACCAAAACAGACTTCTCTCACCTACACAAAGAGTGTTCAATTTGTCGTTTCCCAGGGGAAAAATCCTTCAATACGTTCCCTGACAATGACGCTAGAAGATGTTGTAGCTCCCAGAGACAGCCTTGGATTGCTTACAAGACCAGTGCCAGGGCACATCTAGATTTGTGCGTCTCAAATGATTTACAGGAAACTGGAGACATCACTTATGTTCTATAGATACATATATAGGAAATGGGTTGGTTCATTTATCCAAAGAAATAAGACATGAATTTCTGGTACTTCTTCACAGGTTCAGATCTCATAAATATGCATAAAAATAGTGGAGGCTGAGTAGAAAAAGCGCTTACAACTTAATAAGCTTTTGCAGAGTAGATGAGAGAGGACAAAGAGAAGGAGCAACTCATCACATAGAGAATAAGGCTTCAAGACTTCTACACTTAACACATAGAGCTTAAGGCATTAAGGATTTATATACTTATTTGAGTTACAAGCAGAAATAATGGATGAAGGAGGAGTTCAACGCTATGATTCATGTGTTGCAAATTTAAAGATATGATTTCAATAGTCCACACAGGTATTTGCATCAAAAATATTGAGACAAGTGAATTTTTGATATAATTATAGGCACTTGCATTCACATATCAATAAAAATAAATCTATGAGGAAGCTTGAAATATTTCTAGTAGTTATAATTGCATGAATACAGAGAAGAAATATGAACACAAAATGGGTTTTAACGGAGGGAACACATACTGTAATTCTTGAAGATGGAATCACCACCATTCCCTTGATATTCTGAAAAATCTGTGTTACAAAGAGATACAGTTTGAAAATAGCATGTAGTGTTTTCTATAGAATTTCTAAACCTTTGTTAAGTCTTTCTTTCCCCTATTTATCTAGAGAGGGAAGCAAGAACATTCATTACAACAAAATATCTCTAGTCTAGACTCAGCTATTGGGTTGACTAGCTGTCTCAATCATAAATGTCTTTGTGGCCCAAAAATATTACATAATTAAATGCCTCATGAAAGGAGGCACATTACAATACAATAAATAAGAAATAATCAGATAAAATTACACAAAAACTCTCCTTTCCCATCCTGTGATCATCTCTGTTGTAGGGGTTGTTCTACTTGCGGTATGGCTTCCTGCACTACTTCGCCAACCTCTGTCATTTCTGACTTTATTTCATTTGGCACCGACTTCCAGATCCATGTCACAGTAGGCTTCTTCTGGATCAGCCCATCCCATGCTTTGAATGCACCATCTATTTTTCTTAAAACCACAACTGTCGACCCATCACGCCCTTTAAATCCCTGTCCTGCACTATCGACGCCTTGATGTACTGGGTGAGTCTCTCTTGATGGCAATATGGGGGAACTTTCTCATTCTGGCCTCTGGTTGTACAAAATGTTGTGAATCGATGAAACCCGACCTCCCTTAGCCCTTTTCACTTTAGCTCCCCTTTTGTAACTTTCTCCATATGACTGGGGGCTGGAACTAGGGGCTTAGCCCTTCGGGCGCTAAGGCTTTCCACTACTGTGCGGGGGGCCTTTTCCTTTATAATACCAGCATTTGATAACTCTTTATACCGCATCAGCCGATATCTCGAACGTGAAATTTTTATAGACCATGTCATAATAACTTATCGCAATCAGGGGGCATTTTTCCTTATCGCAATCGCAGGCCGAGAGGGATATCAACGGAGAATGAAATTTCACTTTGTGCGATCCCCGATCACCGATCTCGGGGTGACATCATCACTACCACGTGTCAACCAGAAACGACCCCATAGGACCCCAGAAAGAGCCGAAATTGAGTGCCACATGTCCTGCGTACTGCCACGTCATTGATGACATCAGTTGCCATGTCAACCATTAAGACCAATCACATTGCGCCACGTGGCCCCGAGGAAGAGAGTGAAAATGACCTGCCCGTCCCTGTTTTTTGCATGGGTTTCCTTCGTAAAATGATCTTGCCCTTCCCCAACGATTTTACACAATATCGCAGAATCGCACCCCGCAAGGTTCTGGAGTGGTAGCCCCTCTGTTCCGCCGATTGTCGATAATGCGGGATTGCAGGATTGCCCGTCGCTGATACGCTGTACCACCACGTGGAGGAGAGAGAAGGAGGTCACCAGGGCTCTTTTTTTTCTTTTTGGAATTCCTTTGTTAACGATTCTCGGCCTCCTTCGACGATGTAACACTATATTGCAAAATCGACGATTCGCTAGTCTTTTAAGTTTATAACCCCACCTATCCGCCGACGCCGATATCGCGGGACTGCAATATCATCGTTCGTCACTGTGAACTGCTGATGACCTTAAGACTGTGCCCTTGGACCCCACTGAGAGCCGATATGTGGGATATACTGTGAAGCTGCGGGACTTCGAGGTGCGAGAATGTGGGAATGTAAGAATGTGAGATGCGGGATTGCGGGATATGGCTGGTCGATAAGCCGATGAACTCCTGAGGCCCGTTGGTATGCCCGAAAAGTCGATGTGTGAGACTGCGATGATGCAGGGTGCGGGAATGAGGGACTGCGAGGTGCCTGATATGCGGGTTATGTCCACCGCTAATATGCTTGACTTGCTATGCCCGGGGCCCTCTGATAAGCTCTTTTCTTCCACTTTAAGGTGACAAAACTCCTGATATTCAACATGCCGTATCTTTTGATCCAGAAGTCCATTTTGGGACTTCTATATATCGTTGGAAAGCTAATTCCGGGGACTATGTAATGGAGTGGGACCGACTTGGCTCTGAGAGCTTCTGTGGCCTTGGAAGGTGGCTTCTAACTTCACTGCTTTTGGGTAACCTTGACCAAATGAAACCCACAATGCAACGAATGACAACACCCTAGTTGGACAAACACTCTGGAGCCTGGCAACATCTGTGGGTTGAGTTACTAGTCCTAGAAGCCTTGGTTGGAACAAACACTCTGGAGCCCAAGACAACTTGGGAAGAGACCGATTTGGTGATGGTTAGTGATGTTTGACTGTGAGGTGGAATCACTAGTTGAGGGTTAAGGTGGTTTGGCCTCTAGAAGCCCTAGTTTGGTTTTTTTTGATTTGTTTCATGAGATCCCACATTCATGCTTGGAATATGACACATGGGTGATTGGCTGAAGGAGAGATTTGGTTTAGCCCAATCTATGGTTAGGTGGTACATGGAAGCCCCTTACTTGGTTGTATTTGCATATGTTAATAAGAGCTCCTTTTCCTTTGGTATTTTCATGGGCAAATGTGCTTGTCATTATGTGGCTTTAATAGTTGTTTCATTATTGATATATCTTTGGTTATTTGCTGGTTATGAGCATGTTTTATGATAATTTTAATATATGGCTTTCATCAAATTTTGGTTAGTAGATGAAATAATAATGAATTAATGACCTAATCGATAACAATGCAACTATTGGGAGGAGATATCAATCCTTCTTGACAATTCTCAGATAAGTATGAGATTCCTATGTTCAGATACATTGTTATAACCTGTAGATTTCATGTTTACGATGTGTTTGACGAAATTCTTGTCATGGTTAGTAGAGGTCAGATCAAGTCCTTGGTCAAGTGTTTGCATTAGTAACCTTATCTCAGTGTTATTTTTTTTTAGGAGTTTCATGAAGTTTTGGGCAATGGCTTGAGTCCTAGCCTTGTAAAAGTCGCACAGAATCCGAGGTCGCTGGCACATAACTGCTTGAAAAATGGCACAGTCGCATGCATGCCTTGTTATGGGAACGACTGAAGCGTCTTAGTCGCATGCATGACTTGTCATGGGAGCAATTGGGGGTCTAGATCAACAAACATCAAGTTGTCTCAGGGGTTGGGTACCTAGAAGGGTTGGTTGTCTCCTGAGGGTTCTATAGCTCCCTAGGAAGGTCAGATTGGTCTTGTCTTATCGGTTCCACTTCCTTAACTGTACTTGGGGAGTTGAATCATATCATAGTAACTCTTCGTCACATGTTTACCCTGGTGGATTGGTTAGCTTGGGTAAATGTGGGAGGAGGGTGTTACATATTTACTAATAATAATGATTTAATGTTTTAAGTATATATAATGAGAAAATGTAGAAAAACAACAATAAAGAAACCAAACACAACAAACTAAAGAAAAGGAAAATTGCATAGAAGGCAATTGGGAGGGTGTCGATGGTTCATTAGGTACTTGTATTATGCCATTTGCTATATATAATGGTTAACATGTGATTTTGTGTAGTTACTGTTATGTACACACCTTGCTCATTCACATTGTCTTGTTGCTCAATGTTGTGTGGGCTATTGCTTACATTCTCTCCTGTGGCCATCTTTCATGACAATGGTGTGATTACTAGTGTAACAATTAACTATTTTTGAGGATGTTGCTCACTTTAATTGTTTACATGTTACAATATATTCCAACACAAAATAATTGCTCATGTAATAATGACATAAGGTAATGGTAATGCATTGTTGACTTTTACTTTATTCTCTTAATAATTTTTTTTATTATTATGAATTAGGTTGGTGAAAGCAAGGTAACATTATATTTCCCACTAAGATTTTATCTCTCCAAAAAGTGGTTGGCACACTATTGTAAGGGAGCCATTCATAAATGACTCAACTAATTGAGGTCAAGTGGTTACATGTCAAAAATGTGTAAATGAAGCTCCACCTCTTAATAAGTGATGAATAGACAACACTTAACAAACATTTAACAAAATCAAAGGAAACTTTCCATAACTCGAGTATGGATGAAAGTTCATCATCACACACTTTGTGTTAAAAGGATAATTTTATGGTTAAATGAAGTGGTTATTTTACATAGCTAGGATTCATATTTCATAGAGACATGTTTTATTTTTTCTTTTTCCATGAAATACATATACGAGAGAAACCCACCAAATACTTCTCATTTTGAGTATTGTATCTAGAGTAAACCAAATTTTGTAGAATTATGAGGCTTTGTCAACATATGGATCAAGCCCATTACAACAATATACTCATTAAGAACTCAAAATGTCATTAGCAAAACTAAAATTGAACTTAAGCAATGAAGATAATGACCATTCCTCCCAACTGCGCAACCAACCTAGACCCAATACACAAACTACTTTGTCCTTCATAGAGCATGTCATCCATACAAATGGTTTGTGTCATGGAGTTGAACCAAAAGCAAACCCTAAGTAACTTTAATAGAATAAATACTCTGAATCATATCTTCTTAGCCAAATTTTTTTGCATTAAATAGTAAGCCAACCAAATTTCCTTGTGGCTCTTCTAATAATCGAAACACACATATATAAAAAGAATAAAATGATAAAAGAAAACCATAAAACTTCTAATAACCACTTATATACCTAATCTATATAATAAGAAATTTAAATAAAAAAATATTTAATTTGCCCTTCTTAAAATTATTAAGAGATTAAACATAATTTTTTATTTCAAAATCCACATACATTAAAGATATAAATATGTTAAAAAACTATATAAAAAAATTATATATTTTTAATTTTAACTTTATTTCACACCTTTACATCAATATACATTTTGGTTCACCAATAATAAATTTAAATATTATAATATATTCTTCGCCTTTAATAAATTTAAAATTGTTTTTGCTCGATATATTTATGAGATCACCACTCCATTAGGAATGCATCAAAATTATTATTAAAAGACATTTTATTCCCTAATTTTTTCTTCCCAAAAATTAAAGCTAAACCTTGTATCTATCCCTTCTCATCTTTTTTCCAATCAAGTTCAACCTTGTATCTACTCCCTTCTTATCTTTCCTTCTTTTTAAAGTTACTTTTAGGTTCCTTTCCCCTTTTTTATTTCTTTTCCGAGTCATAGGATCACATCGCTCAATCTGTAAACCTCAACATAGAATTAAATTTAATTATTTTTTATTATTATTATCAAAACATTCTTAAATTAGGCAAATCGAATCCCTTGAAAACCCTAATCCCCTGCGCCATGATCGTTTCAAATTAGGGTTACGAAAACAGCGTGGGAAATCGAAAAACCAGCGGTTTGGACAATATCCTGTTTAGAATGGAGCGTGGTGCCTATTTGAGCGACTCAGGGGGGGCTTAATATTCTCTTTGAAACCCTGGCGGCGTGGTGTGTGAGAGAGATTGATGCCATATATTCATTCATTCATATTCATTCTACTCCATTGGCTACTGGATCGATACATTATTATAGCAGCAGAGAATCCACTGTAACCATTCGGGAAAAAAACCCAATTTTTTTCCAATACGAAGCTCGGGGGCTAGCAGCCGACCTTGGTTTTACTCTTCAATCTTGTACACGGCTTTGCAAGTCGGTAATATTTTTGATTGACACGCGGGTTTCTTCGACCGGAAAACGCTTTTACGGTTGTACGCGAAGGCGGTGAAGTCGGTTCCAGTTTTCTCTCTTCGGTGGTATGCAGGAATGACGTATAACGGGCTGCTGCTGTGAGTTTTATTTCGTAATTTTTCCGGCGGTCGATTCGGTATTTTCTGGCCAACGGTGTGCTCTTTCACAGGGTTATAGGTTTTAGTTTCTGGGTTTCGCCGTTTTTTTTTTTTCATCAGGCAGCTCAAGGAAGCACAGATGGCAGCCGCTTCGGCACAAGCAGCTGAACTTATCCACTCCGTCGATACTGGTATTTTCTGCTCTCTGTGATCTGTATTTTTATAGCTTGCAAGAACTTGTAATTTTTTTCTGGGTCTAGGGTTTCTGGAAGGGTTTTTATCGGAATGGGGTTAGATTTGCATCTCGATGAGGTCATGTTTTGGTTACTGCTGAGACCGGTGAGAGTAATATGTGATTATTATTCCAGTAGCCTGGCAGCTCGAGGTTTTTGCTTTTTGGGTTTCCTTTTTGGAATTTCGACTAAGGTTTCGTGGGAGCCCTTCGGTATTCAGGTCGAGGTTTTTTCTTTTTGGGTTTCCTTTTTAGAATTTGGACTAGGATTTCGTGGGAGCCCTTCGGTATTTTGTGTATTGTCGTGTGTGGAAACTGTATGTTACCATTGAACATTGGCCGTTTCTTGACCATGTTATTTTTATTGTATCCTAGCTATTCTCTGGCCATTTTTACTATTTTGAATGTCTATTTGGGATTGGTTTAGTAAGGTGAGGCTGTATTTGGTTTGTTTATTTTGGCCGTGAATGTTAAAATGAGCTTTTAGGGAGTTCGTATCGTGCTCTATGATATGGATCTATTAAGCCCTGGTGTGTATTTCACCTTAAGGATTTTCGGGATTCTAGTTATGCTTTTCTATATCGATTTGTCCTGATCTAATGAGTAAATTGGGCTTCAACGGTTATTCTTCGCTGTTTTCATCTTATTGTTCTCATAAAACGTTTTTGTTATTCTGAGTGACGGGTTTTGAACACCTTTGTTAATGGGGCTTTTGTATTTTTCCCGGAGTGTTGTTGCCTGCTGTAGCATAGATTGTATGTTATACTAATGTTTTGCTTTATTTGTTGATGAATTTACCATTCTGCGAGCTATGAATGAGGCAGGAATTGGATCGATGACATTTATATTAATAATATTTTGTCATTCCGGCTGTTTTATTTTCTTCTTGATTTCTGCTTTCAGAAGCCACCAATTTACTGCAAAATTTGTCTCTGGATCCCCAAGCGAAGCCAGCAGATGTTGCAGATGCAACAAAACAGGAGGTACTTACTCTGTTTATGGATTTTTCTTATGTCAGCCGATCTTGTAATGCCTTGATTGCAAGTTTTTGTGTAATTATCCAATATAAAAGTGAGATTTAACAAGTTTTTGAATTTTAAAGCAGTCTCCGTCACCTCAGTATGTGGTTGGCGAAGGTGCCAACGGTAGTGGTGATGTAGCAGGGACTGTGCCTTCAACTGATAGGACCAGTACTCCTGTTCTACAAGACCTGGTCTTGGATCAAAATTTGTTTTATGTTCCAAATGGATATGCCCCCCAGGCTTATTATTATGGAGGTATGTTTCTAATGTTAAATTCACGATATAGTTTTACTGTTCAGTAATGAAGAGACGGATGACAGTTATATTGTTCTGAAAATCCTTTATGTTACTATTAGGTTACGATGGTCCTGTTGGTGAATGGGATGATTATCGATATGTCAATGCTGATGGAGTTGAGATTCCTGCTTCCGTAAGTTTCTTCCTTGTATTAATTTAACTCATATTTTTATTGCAAAAGGAAAGGAGTACTCTGCTGTAGGAACGCTAAAGTGATGGGTTTGAGCTATATGATCTTGCAGGGTGTCTATGGTGATAACGGTTCAGTTGTTTATCACCCTAGCTTTGGATATGCTCCCCAAGTGCCTTACGGCCCTTATTCTCCAGCTGGCACTCCAGTGCCAACTATGGGAGCTGATGGTCAGTTATATGGACCTCAACCGTTCCAATATACTGGTCCTTTTTACCAGCAACCTGTACCTCCAGGTGCACAGTATGTTCATCCTCCGACTCCTCCCCTACCACAGGGAGAAGTGTCAACGTCCACGGCTTCTGACCAGGCAACAGTAGACAGCACAAATGGTAATGCTAATAATGGGAACACTAATGGTGTTCCCTTGGGTCCAAGACCTAGCTATCCAATACCTTTATTACCATCTAATGGTGGATATGGCAGGGGTATTTTGCCTGCAAACCATGATGGTATCAGGACTGTTGCTCCTTGGCTTGATGGGCCACTAGTTTCAGACGGCCAATATAGGCCTCCGACAAGTAATCCAGTGTCATCAGTGGTTTCACAGACTACATCTCCTGGTCCGCTTGGGCAAAATATGCGGCCATTACCTCCTGTAATGGTATGCTACTCACTGTTGCTATTTATCCCTTTTTGTTTGCATTTTGATATATTTAGGATTATTTCAGATGTAAGTTTTCTTTGGTGAGACAAATATTGGTTCTCGTTCTGAATTAGTTTTTCGTGCTTACTCTCTCTGAAGCCACACATGCATGGTGTACCACACGCAAGGCCACCTGCTGGGATGGGGCCCGGTCCTGGCTTCATGAACAGAGTGTACACCCCTAACAGACTATATCCTCAAACATCCAGTAGATCAAGTCCTGGTTTTGGGACAAATGGGTTTGAATCCAGACCAAATGGGCGGAGTTGGAATGTTTCTGACAAGGGTAGACCAAGAGGACGAGGTAACGGGGCAATGATGAACAGTAATGAAAATCTGGATGTCCTAAATGAGCAAAACCGAGGACCAAGAACTGCTAGGTTTAGTAGGAATCAACGGGTTGTTCCTGGGACCCCATGGACAGTGAAGGGGCAAAATGCAAATACAAATGGGAACAGTGAGGAAGTTAATGTTGTTCCGAACAGAGACCAGTATAATAGACCTGAATTTGTAACAAAGTATCCAGACGCAAAGTTTTTCATCATAAAATCTTATAGTGAAGATGATATTCACAAGAGCATAAAATATAGTGTATGGGCCAGCACTCCAAATGGGAACAAAAAGTTGGATGTAGCTTACAAGGAGTCCCAAGAGAAGACTGGTGGATGTCCCATTTTTCTATTCTTTTCGGTGAGCTATCTCTAGTGGATTACCAACTATTATGCTATTTTTTTTTAAATCTAATACGTTAAATATGAGTCTAACTTATTTTGTTTGTGTTTTATAGGTTAATGCAAGTGGGCAATTTTGTGGTGTAGCAGAGATGACAGGGCCTGTAGACTTCAATCAGAGTGTAGACTATTGGCAGCAAGATAAGTGGAGTGGTCGATTCCCAGTGAAATGGCATATTGTAAAGGATGTTCCTAACAATCAACTACGCCACATTATTTTGGAAAATAATGACAATAAGCCAGTGACAAACAGTAGGGATACTCAGGAGGTAAGTTGATTGTTTGCATCTGAGACTCCCACTTGAAATGCTTCTTCTCTAATGTAATGGTTATATTACTTTCAGGTAATTTACGTTGTTGTATTCGCAGGTAATGTTAGATAAAGGTGTAGAAATGTTGAAGATTTTTAAGGATTATGTTTCCAAAACGTCTATTCTAGATGATTTTATATTCTATGAAGGCCGCCAGAAGGCAATGCAAGAGAAAAGAGCTAGACAACAAGTACAACAGCAAAGACAGGCAAGTGTTAAAAAGCTATTTTTTTTTTGGTAAATCATGTTATAGTTGAATTTTTATGCAGATCTAGTACTGATATTTTGGGTTGCCGGGTTCACCTCAGGGTTCTCAATTTCGACCTGGAAGTGAATTTAACAAGTTACACCCAGAAGAGTCTGCATTGAAGACACAGGACGGAAGAACAGGAGAGGCATCCGTTGAGGATAAAGATGTTAAATCTAGACCGCAACAATCAGCTGATTTGACTTCAGTCGCCACTTCCACAACAGATAAAAATAACCAAGAAGATGGACAGAATAGTCAAGATAATTTATCATCTTCAGAAGAGAGGGGCATATCTGCAGGATCTGGAGAAGCATGGAAGACAACAATAATATCATCTTTGCTCAAAAAGGAGGCTAATGGTGACGTAGCAGAGAAACCAGTGCAAACAAATGGTTGCTAGCTTGCAAGGCGTGCTTGCAGAACTTTGGTTGTGAAGCACCATTGCAGTCAGTAAGATGTCAGTTCTAATGCAGCACTGGTAAAAGACATGCTGATGTTTATTTCAGCAATACAGCAGTCCATCTATAAAGCGGGCAGAGCACACAAGTACTAAGGAGATTTGAGATCGGTAGAGAATGACAGGCCAGTGGACATCTACAAAATTTAGCAAGCACTACAATACTTGCACTGGCTGTCATTTGGGGTTGATTCTTCTTTCCTGTTATACAATTTGGGGACAGGCAGGTTTTCGGCCATGTAGGTAGGTATAGCGTTTAGATCTGTTGCCAATTAGGTTATCTTGGGTTTCTAGTTTTTTCTTTTTCGTTTTTCTTGTAAATTCACTCTTAATACTGTTGTGGGGATGTATAGCTTTCACAAATTCTCCGTGAAAAGCAGCAGTTTCCCATCTGCTCTGCCTGAGTGGTTACACGTTTTTGTAAAAAGTTCTGTCTAAATGCATGGATCAATAAAGAGAGATCCGCCTTTGTGCTATTTGCTGTGACAATTTGATGCATTTGAATTTTGCTACCATGCAAGTTTTTTGCTTTTCTGTTTGTTTCCCATATGGAATTAGCCAGTCTGGATGTCTCAATGTGCTTGCACCTGAGAGTGCACCAAGTGTAGGTTGGGCAATCTCTTCTATGTTTTTTATTGTTTGACCAAAAGAAAAATTTAAATTACACAATATGGTACACAAGGTAAAAATAGTGATACTAATTGATATTTTGTCGAGTATCCAATGGACTCTAAAAGGACGCTGCACTGAAATATTGGAAAATGTACGCATTAGTTACAGTACCCATCAACTAACGAGGGATCACTCCACACGTTTTTATTTTTGGGCAGCAGTTTGGAGTATCCAGGGTGTATCGACGAGGACAAAACATTATATGTTGTTTATAATGGTTACGATGTTTATAAAAACCATTATTTGTGCTTTATCGGACTCCACTTTGTTTATAATGGTCACGATGTTCTGATAAGATTCAGTATTTGTGCTTTATTCTACTCCACTTCGTTTATAATGGCAGCAACTTTTCGGAAAAACCAGCATTTGTTTTATTGAACTCCACACCATGGTACACCGACACCGACAATTCCATCGGAAAATTCAACATAAACGTGTTTCGAATTTAAACAAATCAACTGACAATTCCGATGGGGAAATTCAAAATAACGCCTTGTGAATCTAAAAATGGTAAAGTTTCACGATTATCAGTGCTCAGTAAAACAATATCTCAGATTGACAATGAAAATGAGAATAACAAAAAGTTTTTTGAAGTTCGTGAGCACTGAAATTCATAAATGGCATGTGAAAATTTTATTTTAATCAGCAATGGGTGTCTTACCATGAATGCACCCACATGGCATCTGGTAGTAGTGACTTGATGGAGATAATGTTGGTTGGGAAAATCTACGGCCAATTATAATCAATGAACTGATAAACTTTATCATTCCCTAGACTGGTGATCTTAGTTTCTGCCCTTGTCCCAATCCATATGGGGTAATACGACAAGTTGGTATAAAATAAATATGTTTCAGAATTAAGGCGATTTTCTTTTCTTTTATGAAAAGGATAAGGGCGTAATATATTAAATAAATGGGGTCATGTGAATAAAATGTTTCGAGATCCTTTAATGCCACTTTCTTGGCTACCAGTAACCCACCTCTCAAATTATTTGATGTGATAGCTAGACTTTCGAGAAATTGGACACGTGGGTTCCACTTATAATGCTCCACAAAATTAAATACTGAGGTGGCTAAAATTTGTCCATTATTAACCTGTAGTTTGGTTTTAAAAACTCGGAAATTTGTCTGCGGGATGGATTACACGGACGGTTGTAATCTCTGTAAATTTGCGCTCTATTATGGGGCCACATCACATAAAATGCACCTTTTAAAAGCCGAGGCGTTTAAATTCAATGTTATTCAATTCTCTGATCGATTCAGAGAATGCCCAAAGCGCTTGTATGGCAGTTGGAGGCCAGATTTATTGATTGATTCAGCAGATAATGCCCAAATATTTTGTGTCAGGCGGGAGTTCAGATATCTGCCTTTTTGCTTCAGAAATGGGTCCATTTTGTTTGTTGGTAGGCAGGAGATCTCTCTTTTCCAGATATTTTCCAGTTTGGAGGAACAGATTTATGCCTTTTTTATGACAGAAATTTCAAGTTTGAAGCAACAGATTTATGTCCCTTTTTTCTAGAAATTTCCAGTTTGGAGATAACTGTATATATGAGTGTTATGTCCCTTTTTTCCAGAAATTTCCAGTTTGGAGATGACTGTATATTTGAGTGTCAAATTTCAAGTTTGAAGCAACAGATTTATGTCCCTTTTTTCCAGAAATTTCTAGGTTGGAGATAACTGTATATATGAGTAGGCAATGCTAGACATTTCGAATTGACACATCAACCATCATTGAATATCATCTCACACACGATAAAAAACTGCATAAAGTTGTCGAAGAGTGACGGTTAATTTTGATGGCGGTATATTATGACATATAAAAGGTCAAAAGCTTCATTGAAGGCCATCATCACAGGCTATAAGGCGGTGCTCTAACACGTGGCTCAGGCATTCTCCAACATTTATAGATAATGATAAACCGGGGTCGATTTTTTGCCGTGGACTACAATAATACCCATTATAACTATAGAACTAAGAGGCTCTGCTTTATTTTATAAAATATAAATTATTTGCTGTCACGTTAAAGTGAGTTAAAATTGTGGACCCCATGGGCTTTTGACTTTGGTGTCTAGTTTTAACTGTTGCTAATTCTGATCCTTCAAATTAGAAATTATAACTAATTGTAGAGCTATTTATTTTAAACATGGTCTTAACTTTTGAAAGGTGGGCACAGGATAATTTTAATTATACGCGCTTTTGTTATTAGATGCTCAATAGTTTTTTTGTTTGGTGGTTTAATTTAATTTTTATGATATTCAGTATAGCTTGTTATAGGAAGCAGAGTTTTATTATTATATATATTCACCATGGCTTTTGAATTTTCGTGAATGAAAAAATATTTGAAATCAAACATGTTTCATAGACGGATTTATAATATCCAATGAATTGACCCACATCAACATAGACGTATCCCTGAGAGATTGAATTTTGAATGTGGATCTGTTTTAGTATGTCTGAAGGTATGTTTTAGTATATGACTTAGTGCTGTAGGCACATTAACATAAATATACATTTTTTTAAAATTTATTTTTAATCTGTTTTATATATAAATCGACACTAGCGAAATGTTTTAAAATTAAAAAATAAAACCAAATTCCAAATCTAAATTATAGAATTCATTAAAAAATAGAAGGCTCAAATGATGCTAAAGCTAATAGCATTTTCATTATGTATTTTATAATTATATATCATAAAGTGGGTTTTTAAATATTTAAAAAGAAGCTAAAATGGTGATAAAGCTAATAGCATTTTCATGATGTATTTTATACTTATATCGGAATTATGATATAAAGTGGATTTTAATTGCTATTGTATTTTTTAAGATAATAAGCCGTACATCATACTATTTTTAAGATAAATCAGGCTTGCATCATATTTTTATATTCATAATTAACAAAAATTAGTAAATTACATCATTACTATTACCTCATAATTTTCTTTTCAAAAAACAAAAAATGATATTCATTTTATATAATTTATTTGAACTTTTCACAACCAAATCTGAAATAAAGATTGAATTCATGGTTGCACAACTCACTTTTTTTTAGTAGATTACATCATTGCTATTACCTTGTAATTTTCTTTTAGGAAAACAAAAATGATATTCATTTTATATAATTTATTCACATTTCCGTTTTCAAAAAATTCATTGTTTTCACAACCAAATCTGAAATAGTCACATTTCCGTTTTCAAAAAATTCATTGTTTTCACAACCAAATCTGAAATAAAGATTGAATTCATGGTTCAATTGCACAACAAACTCACTTTTGAGAGCCCACAGGCAAGTTTGTTTGTTTCTCTTAAATATGAAATAAAGATGTGTTTGAATTTATTAACAACACAAGTTATTAACAACACAAGTTTTAAGGTAAATCATTCATTGAATAATTGACATTAAATTAGTAATATTTGTAGTGAAGTTGCATTAATTATAAAAATTTAAAAACATTTCAGAACCAAAATTTAATAGTTGATTTTTTTGTTTTTGTTTTTTGTTTTTAACCAATTCCAAATTTAAAGGAAATATTATGATCTGAAGATGAATATAGTGTTCCTCTCGAGCTTCCCTTGGTAGGGTTGCACTACTGAAAAATGTCAAAGGGATGTCCTTGTTTACCATGTTTTAGAGTATGAAATTGAATTTTCCTTCAGTGGTGCATAGGCATTTAAAATATTTATAGCTTCAATAACCATTTGAAAGGGCAATGCTTTTTTGTCTGCAAACAACTTAATTTGACAAGTCATACTTTCCACACTCTTGAGAGGTAGTGATCTGAACTTTAATGTCTACTTCAATGTTCTTACCTCAACAAGGATTCCTTATCGTTACCATCCTTTACACCTCTTGCCATGCATCCCTTGTAAATGGACACTCTACAATCCTTTATACTTCTTGCCATGCATCCTTTGTAAATGGACATTCTTGGCCAAATTGCATTCTTTTTTTCAAGGACTCCCATGTAAATCTGTGATTGTAGAGAACAAACCACATGTTGGTTTTGTGTTTTGTACATTTTAATTTTCAAATAGTTCACCACTAGAAATGATGACCACCTTTTCTTCTATGAGGGTTTTGTATCCTGTTTTGAGAACATAGTAAGTAGTTGAATTTAGCCATTGAATTAGTTGGTGTTCCTCATCTTCGTTGCAGTGTTTTGGTGCATATGTAACTATTGTATTCTTTTGCATAATCTCCCCCCAATCCTAGTTCTTCCCAAGATAGCCATTGTAGGTTGCAAGCTATAGTCCTTCCCCATTTTGTAACTTGTTTAAATTTATTACACCCTTTCTTAAATCTTGTATCATCTAAAAGAATAATTTATGCATGCCTTTACTTCCTACACATGGGTTAATGTTGAATTGAAATTTATCTTGTTTTCCTATCTTCCATATTGCCCAATGGGCAACTAGATTGAATGTATAGGTAATGGATTTTCATGTAATTGAGTCATTGTTTGATTGTTTGAATGGACATTTAACGCATTGTGGCCATTGATCCACAAAATCAGGGGCTATATACTTTGCTCTTACAATATGTGCCCACAAATTTGTTCCTAAAAAGAGAGGTTTTGGAGCCCCCATCTTCCGTTTGCTTTTAAGAAGGCCAACTTTTTCCAAGAGGCAAATACTTAATTTTTCCTCACTTATTAGGGACAAGACTTACCTTGAACCTCCCAACCCTTCTGGTTATGCCATTCCCAATAAGAATAAACTCCAACCTAAGAAAAAGGCCCTGTGCGTGAACAACACCAAGGAGAGACAACGTCTGACCAACATACAATTTCTCCACGCATAAAGCCACCATAACTCTTTCTGCTAGACATTTATAGAGTCCCTCCACAAGCAAGATGATGCAAAAACCACATTGTAAGAAATTATGGAGATTCACCTCCTTAAAGGAGCATAATCATCGGTTTCCTTTTCATGAGGCCAAGTACAACATTCATGTCTTGTTGATCTCCATTTTTATGTTGTTGAGGGATTACCATTGTTATCCAACCTTTAACGGATTTGATTAGAGCAACACACTTGATGAATTGTTCCTCTTTGTTATAAATCCTCATATCACCATAAACTCTCATCATAACTATCCCATCCTTTCCATAAACTCCCAAATTTCTCTTCATACCTTTCCCCTATCCTTCTCATGATCGAGCGTAATATCATTAAATTCTCCTTGTTGCGGAGAGATTGGTTGCATGCCCTGTTTAAACCTAACACTACTCCATTTAAAATGGGGCCCACGAAAGACTTATGGCACCTCCTAGCCGCCTTGAAGGAGTGTCACCAATCACTCCCTGAATGAGACATACAAGTGATGGCTAGGAAAGTGAGGCATATCCCCTTACCCCTCTCCACACCAGCTCACCCTTATTCAAATTCATGCCTATTTTCACCATGTGATCAACTGTTGAATTGTTTATCCACAAAATATGGAAACATTGTTTTTGAGTAAGTTTATTATAGACTTAGGGTTCTATAGAAGACGTTCCTCAATCTTGAATATGAGGGGACACAACCTGAATAAAAATGACATAATAGTGGCAAAATCCCCTAATATAGTCACTTCTTGGACATTCATATTTGTTAGTTGGGTTAAACCTTGGTAAAGCACATAAGCTTTTGCAACATTATTTGTTGCAGTGCTTAGCCCTGAAGTATAAAGATTTTCCTCTTTGTTCTTAGGATGCTATATCACCCCCCCCCAATGGTCCTACCACCCCTCTGTCAATGATGTTTTTATATATTGGTTTGACTCCAAAAATAAACCAGATACTACAATCCCTATTCTAAATTTGTCCTCTAGGGAATAAATGAGCAAATGATTCTTTTCCTCTTCACTCGTCTCATATAAAGATATTATGGACTTATCCATATTTATTACCATTCTAGTAGCTTTACAAAATAAATCCAAGATGCCTTTGAACTTAAACTAAAAATTAGGATGACATCTACAAAAAGTAGATGTTTAATGTTGAACTATGTATCATAGATTCCTTTGGGATTGCCCTTTCCTCCCGCTTCTTTAATAAGCCCATTTAAACCTTCAATTATTACAATGCAATTACGAAAGAAACCCAAATGAATTAAAATAATTCTAATGTAAGCTAAGTTACCTAATCATAAACATTGGGGCCATTTCATTGCCATTGATATTTGGTTCTTGACTTTAGTTGACTAAAATCATTTTCAAACTATCCTCACCGCCTCACGAATTTGCATTCCCTCTAAAAATTCAAATTGTTCTTTTGAGATTTGACTTCATAAAGCAATTTTTAACCTTGTACCTATAACTTTTCAAATGATTTGATAAATGTAATTGCATAAGGAGTTAGGCTTGAATTTCTCAAAAAGCTATTAGATTTTCTTCTTTAGGGATCAATGCTAGAAAGGTCGCATTGGAGGTTCCCACCAATTTTACTTGAGTTCTTGTAGTTCCACAACTCTTCTTACATCTTGCTTCATAAATTCATAATAAACTAGGAAGAATTCCATCAAAAGACCATTATCCCTAGGATTTTTGTCCTTTTGAAAAATTTGGAAAATCTTCAGTAGATCTTCTTTCCCAACTTCTTTAGTCAAGCCTGGGTTACCCTCTTGATTGACAAAGCTCGAGAAGGATTTTGACAACCCAATAACCTCTGCTTTTGTAGCACAAGTGTCCTCTAGGGGGAAGCAATGTCATGCACTGTTAGAGGCAATATACTTGAGGTTTGTTTACCATTGTTTTTGTTTTCCAATTACCATCTTCTTTATCAATTTTCCATATAGAGTCAACATTCTTTCTACAATTTGCATACCCATGAAAAGATACTATGTTCTCATCACCAACCTATAGCCATAATGTCTTACTCCCGGGTCTCCACTCTTTTTATAAAAGTATACACCTATTTTTGCCTCCTAGAAGCTTTACTTCTAGTTTTTGCTCCTCACTTATATATGCCAAACATTGACTACTATAGATTAACTCTAGGGCTTCTTCCACTTCTCTAAGAACCTTATCGTCTTTCATATTTTTGTCTCTTGTTTATTGAGTGACTTTTTTTTTTTTGCTTCTTTCAAGTTTTAGTGAAATTGGATGGGAGTAGATTTTCTTAAGTTACCATTATAATGTTTCCAAACAAATTTGATTTTCCTTACAATTCTTCCACTTCTAGCCATTTTGGGTTTAAATTGAATGTGTTGGTTGGTTTCTCTAATGCAAGTGTGACTTTCAACACCAAGAGATTATGATTGGAATCTCCCCTTTAGGTGAACCATTGTTTAATTCAAATGACTTTATCAAGAAAGACTTTAAAGGCTAAGAACTGATCAAGTCTCTTGATGATTTTGGCTTCTCCCACTCATTAGAGAAATTTTGAGGTCTAAAACGAGCCTCAAAATAAAAATATACAACCAAAATCAACTTTATAAGAACCAATAAGACTCAAGATGATGTTGTTAACCATGGGGGATGATTCACCATTTTTGGAGTAAAAAAGTAATAATATTAAAAAATAAAAAAATACCTTGTCAACTCGTATTTTAAACCTATCTCCCTACGGTTTTACTCAAATTTTGAGCGAGAGCACTCATCAGATGCATAATTTAATTATTCATATATGGAGTATCCATGTTGCTTACTTTCAATGAACCCTCCTACATGAAAAATAAGAAATACATGAAAAAATGTGATTGCAATTACATTTTTTCATGTATCTCTCATTTTTTGTGTAGCATAGTCCATTGAAAATATGCAACATGGACACTCCTTGAATGATGAATTAAATTATGCATCCAACGAGTGCTCCCACTCAAAATTTGAGTAAAACCATAGGGAGATAAGTTGAAAATACAAATTGAAAAAGTAGTTTTTCCCTTTTTCCCTCTAAACAATTATGATATATATATATATATATATATATATAATCTTATTTTATTATTTCCACTATTATTTTATAATATTTCTTAGGAGGCCCATTTTAGACCTCAAAATTTCTCTAATGCTCGTTTTACTCCATGTAGGGCATAATTTTGTTGGTTCAATGTGCAAAATACCAATTTCTTTCAATTTCACGAGAAAGTACCTTGAGAGTGATCCAGATCTTGGGGGGAGGCCCTCAAGATCTAAAAGATTGAGATGGATCTTTGGGGGGAGGCCCTCGAGATCTGAAAAATTGAAATTGCCAGAAGAAAAAGAGTAGAATGCCCAATAAACAAAACCACAAAGAATTTTTTATTAAAACAGATAATAACTGTAAGGACTACATTGTGGTGGACAATTTGTCCTTTTACAAAATGTGACTTGTTACTTATAGTATTTTTCAGTTAGAATACCACGGGTCAATTCCATGGGTGAATGAATACCTTGGGTGGATGTCACAATACCACATGTCAATTCCATGGGTGAATGAATACCATGTGTGGATGCCATAATACCATGGGCAAATACCATGGGTGAATGAATAACATGGGTGGATGTCACTTACAATATCATGGGTGGATGCCATTTACAATACCATGGGTAAATTCCATGGGTGGATGTCATTTTTCATTCGGATCATTCCTCCTTAAAAAGCAATGGTCCCCATTGCGTGAAGTTCCCTCCTGTGAAGCCTTTGTTGAATATGAAGAGCCACTAAAGAGAAGGGTTTTATGTGGTTAACCCATAACCATGATGAACGAAGATCCAATGATAGAGATACCCTGTAATCCTTGTGACCAATTGTGATACTGAGAGTGTGCGGCCTAGCAAATGGACTTCGATGAAGTGTGGGTTTGTGGATGAACCATAACCATGACGAACGAAGATCCGAGGATAGAGATACCTTGTAATGCTTGTGACCAACTGTGATACTGACAGTGTGCGACCTAGCAAATGGACTTCGATGAAGTGTGGGTTTGTGGATGACCCATAACCATGACAAACGAAGATCCGAGGATAGAGATACCCTATAATGCTTGTGATTAGCTGGGATACTAACAATGTGCAGCCTAGCAAATGGACTTCGATGACAAGGATTTTGTGCCTTTGACCCATAACCGTGATGTTGGTTGTTGATGAAGTAGCAGGTGCTTACATAGGCTGGGGTGGGAGGGAACGTCTCCAAATAACCCAAGCCGAATGCTACTATGTTGAAATTGATGAATGTGAAGTAGGTGCCTACTAAAGCGGGGTGGGAGGGTACGTCTCCAAAGGGAATCCGCTCCGAATGCTGCTCCAGAATTAAAATGGATATAACTCGGTCAATATAACTCAGAATATTTCTTATGACCTGTTTTTGGAAGCATAAGGACCATTTTGCATCCTTCTATATGTTGGAAATCCTTATTTGCACACTCTAGAATCTCAGATTCGCACTGCAATTTTTCCGCTGTCACAAAAGTTTTGAAAAAATAGTTGATTTTAAATCAGCGATATCTCCCACATCCGAACTCCGATTCGAACCTTTTTTTTTTTTTTAATTAGGTGATTTTTCAAGAGGAGCTCAAATATACAATCCTTTTTTCTGAAATTCTGCATAAAAACTTCAAAAAATGATAGGAGATTCGCCGTCCACTAGTTGTCGTTAGAATTTTTTTTTCTACAACATAGCTGATTTTAATCAGCGATATCTCCCTCATCCAGAGTCTGATTTGGGCGATTTTTTTTTTGTTTTGAATTTTGGTATTTCTTCGCAAGTAATCCAAATCTGTTATTTGTTTTTGTAAATATTGCACCAAATGTTTCAGATCTGATCTGGAAACTCGCTACAAAAAAAAAAAAAATAAAAAAAAATTCTTCCTGCTTGGCCCAAGAAAGTGCTCTGTGGAAGTCGCAGCGCGTGCCTAAAGTTTGTTGGATATTGCTACAAAAATTTGAAACTGAAATATGCATGAAACCCTCATTCCCATGGAATCGTAACCTTCTCTTAGGGGGAGGCTCTCAAGATCTAAAATATTGAAATGGATGTCACTTACAATACCATGGGTGGATAAATACCATGGGTTGATGCCATTTACAATACCATGGGTAAATTCCATGGGTGGATGAATAACATGGTGGATGAATACCATGGGTTGATGTCATTTTCCATTCGGATTAGAGAGACAATCAAATTGTGCATTAGGGATCCAAAGCTCTGAAGTTGTTATCTTCCCCTATCACTACTAATCCATCCTAAGAAATTTGTCTTAGTATTCCATTTTGTCCATGTGAGGACCAAAAACAATCATCACTATGGTATTTTTCCTCAAATCCAAGGGGAAAAGGGAGGTCCCTAAACTTGTATGGAAGGCCTAAGAATTAGTAAGGGTGAAGGAAACCACATGAAAATATGGCCATTAAAAGACTCCAAGATCCTCCTTTCTGCTTGAACTTGGCATTCTTTCCTACTCAACCATCTCCAAATCGTTCATGTGCTTTCTTGGAGCCCAAATCTTCTCATTGGTCAACTAATGACAAGTCGCAACCAAGTGCACATAATAATGACACCACATATCTAAAGGTACGACTTCATAATCTAGGTTGAGAGGAAATATACCGATACCCCTTCAAAAATCCATTGTCTCCACCAAACCTTCACTAACTTCTAACTCGACCAAAATTCGAGTAATTCCATAGTACCTTGTTTCAAGATGGGTTAGGTTTGCTTTGTAAAACATCGCTAAAGCATTGCCAGTTTTTGCATAAACCTCTTCAAACCATAAAGTCAAAGGCAACCTTGGGATTCAAACCCGCATTGAGAGAATATCCGCACTCGCTAATTTAGGATTGAACTCAACATACCTTCTCTTTAAAAACACAGTTTGTGAGCCCTATCTCCAACAATGGTGTAAAATTTTCTCCACATCCTCTGTCATCCTAAACACCTAAACCAACCATCTTTTAACCAAAATCATGGTTTGTGAGAGGCATCTCACTAAAGGTTTGAAGTTAAGATTCATCCAAGTCTAAATTCTTTGTTGTTCATTCATTTCTTGGAAACAAATTGACCAATATTTGGGCTCCCATCTCCTTTATGTCATTGAATTTGGGATTTCCTCCAAAATTTAAGCTAGCCTATTTTAAAAGGTTCGCCAAACTTCATTCTTGAGATTCATAATTTGACAAACTTTGAAAAATTTATGAGGTTCGTCAAATCTCAATCCTTTGATCAAATACATAACTCAAACTCATATATTCTGTCATCCTAAACACCTAAACCAACCATCTTTTAACCAAAATCATGGTTTGTGTGAGGCATCTCACTAAAGGTTTGAAGTTAAGCTTCATCCAAGCCTAAATTCTTTGTTGTTCATTCATTTGCTAGGAAACAAACTGACCAATAATTGGGCTCCCATCTCCGTTATGTCATTGAATTGGGGATTTCCTCCAAGATTTAGACTAGCGTATTTTAAAAGTTTCACCAAACTTCATTCTTGAGATTCATAATTTAACAAACTTTGAAAAATTTTCAAAGTTTGTCAAATCTCATAGTCCTTGATCAAATACATAACTCAAACTCATAATATCATCTTTAAAACTCAAACATATAATCTATCCCTATAATTTCCAAATCTATTATAATAATTTTTATATTTATTAATATTAATTTTATATAAAAATAAATCTAATAAAAAACTTCATTGAAAAACTCAAATTAAAAAAAAACTTAATCATTTTTGAACCTAAACTCTATTTTAGAATACCTAAGCCTTCCTTATACACTTCTGTCCCTTAACCCAACTACCTCAGAATCGGAGTCATCTCCACTCATAAGGTTCCCTTGACATTTCACCAACAAAACTAGAAACATCGAAACTATTCTTTCCTCCTACTACACCATTGCATAGGGTAATTTTTTTTTGGATTGTGGTGTTTATTTCTCCGGAATAACTCTTGGCAGGCCTAGCCAAAGGGGCTACATACTAGCTGGCTAAATTGGGAGGTTTAATTGGATGGATCTAGAGAAAATTGAACTTATACCTTATAACAGAAGGTTAAAGATTTAACGGGGCTTTTGAGTTTTTGTTCTGATTTCTTTGGGGATCCTATGATCTGTATGGCTTTTGATTTTTGTTCTGATTTCTTTAGGGATCCTATGACGGTCAATTTTGATCTATATGTACTAATATGCTAGCAAGGTGTCTATCCCTTGCCATATCTTATGATCTTTATATTGTCTTAATATAAATCTATGAAGATTTTTCTTTTTGAAAAAAAAAATGTGCAGAGCTTCAATCAACTGGTATATTCTGATATATATTATTCTTTAATATAATGGAAAGGCAACATTTTTTGTCTGAAAAAAACTGAACTACCTATTGGAATTAAATGGATCAGCATCATAACTCTCTTTGCATGTGGCGATCCATTGGTGCAATGAAAACCCTAGGATAGCTCAACCCAAGGTCTGATCATCCGGCCTCCACATGGCCTCTTGGAGGCCTATAGACTTCAAACCTGCTAAGTTATTTCTTGAACTAAAAAATAGTAATCATAAATTTTTTTGGTTTCCTTATCTTTATTACATATTTTGGATTACAGATTTTAGAATGTTTCAGACATTTGATAAATAAATTCCAGTGGCCACTATTTTTCTTTATTTTAGAATGTTTCAGACATTTGATAAATAAATTCCAGTGGCCACTATTTTTCTTTATTCCTTTCTCCCAAAATTTCATAATATTCCACAATCTGCAATCATTTATGCTAAATATCCTCCTTCCACGAACAAGCCCTGGCGGATGGATATTTAAACCAGGATCCAAAGCTGCCTTAAATTTTATTCAGGGAGTGCCTGAGAGATACAATATACCTACCTCCTATGCTAGTTATAGCAATGATAATCAAAACTGCCAGGCTTCCATGAACAAAATTTGCCACAGTCCCGATGGACAAACTTGCTGAGCGCCGATGGAGACAAAATTGCCGAGCACTAATCAACTATTCCGCTGAGTGCCGATGGAAACAAAATTGCCGAAGACAAATTTCTGGCCAAATACCTATGGCCAGTTCTCGTCTGAATGTTGATGGCAATGGGAAGAGGGCTGGTGTGTCGATAGGAATAATTCGTAGGGTACCTGGATACACGAGCAACCTTGTGTTCGCTGTGGACTTTTTTTTGCATAGATCACTGAAAACAGGAAAGAACTGGGCGTTGATCTCAAGAACCATCCATTCGTCGAGAGCAAGTGAACATCCAGGGAGCCCATGAGAAACTCAGTCCAGGGCGCGAATGGAGGGTATAAGCCTATTCAAATGTATAAAGAGGGTAGACTTGAGGCCAAAACGATTAGACTGGGAGGCTCACGGTAGGGATGGAATTTCACGGGCAATATGTCCGTCACAGGGTGATTTGCTCATTCAATACAGTCAAAAATCCCTCTCGTTAACATTTTGTCATAAAATAATCTAAATAAATGTTAGAGTTGCATAAACAGTCAAATGCTTCAGATCTGAAATTCCTACTTTACTCGCCAATAATCAAAGGCATGGTTTATGCCCAAGCTAGTTGCAGAAACCGTCATGCTTCAGATCTGAAATTCCTACTCTACTGGCCCAAAATCAAAGGCATGGCTTATTCCCAAGCTTCATTGAAATTGGTGTTTATATGCTCAAACAATGTGAATTCTTGTGAGCCAAAGGGCGTTTGGCATTCCCACACACCTGATTAGCTATTTAGATAGATGTAGAGTTTCAAATAAACTCATATATGTGCTAGTGAAAACACACTCATGTGGACACATGTAAATAGTGAAAACACACATGTTGGATTCACCAACTTTCATTTATAATAAAATGGAAATCCATCTAGAAAGCATCATTAATGTTTAAAATGTGATTTCTTTAAATGTAATTATTTATATTTCTTTTTAAGGTTGTTATGTTTTTGCAATCGATAAAGTTGTATTATTGAAGGATTAGGAAGATGGGTGGTCAATTTTCACTATATTTCAAAAGATAGTTTTGTATTATAGATTTCAAGGAACACATCAATATGTCAATCTTACTTTTTAAGTGATTAATCTGGATTGACTCATTATATTATTTGTCATCTATCTCAATGCTTTTAGAGTGGAAAAATTAAAGGAATCAACTTGTAAGATCATTTTAACGATGGATCCTAGTTTGGAGAATTGGGACGTGAAACCTTTCAGGGACCTTCTGAGAAACCAAACAACTTTCTTTGTTGTCAATGCCTTCCTACTTTAGTGGGGAACCCTTTAACACTAATATACACTTAGGGACCTTTCCAATTGTGCAAGCAAGAATCACGTTAATAAAAATTCGTATGCAAAAGTTATGCCTCCCGCAAGTTGGCCTACAATGTTGACCACCATGGTACGAGATGATGCCACATTAGGCTGTATTATTCATGCAAATGGGGCTAGCCATGTGTGGAATTTCAACAAATCTCTAGAAGATCCAACACCATAACTCTATTTGAGGGTTGAGGGTGTCAAATGTTAGCCTAAATTGATTATCGAGCTATGTTATATATCAGGCCGGTGTGAGTAGGGGTTCCATTCAATGTTATTGTATTTTGTACAATAGTTGAGTAGATAAATTGGGAGTGGGGAGTCAGAGAGGAAAATATAGGGGGTTAATATTTTGTAGCAACCTTACAGGCCACATGTCTCAGATAATTCCATGGGAAGTATCTCTTCCTTTGTACTTGCATATTTCCTACTAGAGAAAGAGCGCATAGAAACATTGGGGAGTTAGATAGAAAAATATAGGGGGTTAATATTTTGTAGCAACCTTACAAGCCGCATGTCTCAGATAATTCCATGGGAAGTATCTCTTCCTTTGTACTTTCATATTTCCTACTAGAGAAAGAGAGCATAGAAACATTACCTTCTAGTTGTTTTTTCTCCTATAAGGGTTTCCTAGGATAAACCTTGTGTCAATAGTGAATAGTGTTTATTTCTTTCTATTCTCTATTTCTCATATTTCAACCATTTTGTTCATTTAAGCATAAAAACAATAATTAAAGAATCTAAGATCTAATGTAAATTAAATTTCAGATTAATGATTTCAGTAATTTATTAGATCTATGGTGATGAACTATTCTAGTGGAATATCCATGAAAATTTACATATCATTTTGTTATCAAAGCAATTTCTTTGGGTATTTTGTGTTGAAGAAAGTGTAACTAGTTTCAGTCTTCATGATGACATGATCTTTGTATTTGATGTAATAAAAGGAAACAAATTATTTTTGTAATCTTGCTACATGGGTTTCATGAGCAAGAAGTGTCTCTAGGTAAAAGACTTCTTCTTGATGTCTTTAGGATTTATTTCTATGTCAAAGAATCATGTCATGAGTCCATGTAAATGTATACAAGTCTTCAACAAGTGTAGCAACCCTCCAAGACCAAGATCAATGCCTCAAGAACAAGCACAAGAAGTCTGCAAACGAAGCAATAAGGAGATGATCACGTCGGCTACAAAGAAATATGAATTAAATACATAAATACAAGTTATGTCGGCTTGGTATAAAGACACATCGGTTCATGAAGTTATTTCGGCTCACATATGATTTGTCACCACTATATATACCCACGAAGGGTCAGCTCAAAAGAACAGAACTTCACACTTCTATCTCTCTGAAATTTCGGGTAATGAAGCCGTAGTAGCCGCAATCAAAGTATGTAGCTGAAGTCTTGAGGAGATGAAGCCACAGTCATAAGGTAGCCGTAGTGAGATGGAGCTGCAGGCATAGAAGAGAAGCCACAGTCAAGGCTTCGAATGAGACAGGGAGTTGCAAAATGGTTTGACTGCACCTTGTTTTGGGTTTTAGGTGCAGTCATGATTGCAGATACACGGTAGGATCTCAGTTGGATGATTATCCTCGGTTCAACAATGTCTCCATAACCCTGGTAAGCCGCAGTGATAATATGATCAGTCTCGGATCCATAACAACGAAGGAGCATGAAAAATTTGGCATGATCACAGTCTTGGCTTATCACAATACAATTAAGGTATATGTACAGGATCTCAATTTATTAGATACCGCAATGATCCTAGATATCTGTCTCTGTTTCTTGAAGCATGTTGCCTTTACAAGATCTGAACACTGTGATGACTACAGAGAAAAATTATGCTGGTATCATGGGTCATTACCATGGTTCCCTCAATACCATCTATCTAATACCATGGGCTTATTACCTTATTGCTAACTACTTGTGGTCCCTTACATGATACGGGTTAACCACCTTATTTATTACTATGGCCCATCCCATTATTACATTATTCCCTTGGGTACCTCCCTTTGTACCCCATATTATCTCCCCTAGGTATACTACATTCCACCCCCCTTAACATGTTTCGTCCTCGAAACATAGGAAGAACACAAATAATAAGATCTACTCAAAAGAGTAGTCCATTGGTACCATGCACGTGCATCTAGCCATCCAAGAGAAAGGTGAACCCTTGATCCAGCTGGTGCCTTGCTCGCTTGAGATGGAAGTTGACTGTGGAGGATCTTCTATGTTGGTGTGTAGTTGGTGGATTGTTACCCCTCTGTATATGCCATGCGAGGGTTGTTGTCCTGGTGGCTAATTCATTGCCATCTTGTTGGTTGTTTTCTTGCGGGGTGATGTGGGTGGTGATATGCTGAGGTTTTAACCAACAATGTATCTTTCTTTAATTCACCACCTAATGGAGCCTGATTGGTATTTGGTACATGTTGTGGTGCCTGCTGTTGTTTCTTATCTTCTAATATTACTTCAACCACTGAGTCTGCATCTGATGTATCTGTACCTGTAACATTTTCTGCTTCAGCCTCCTTGGAGCTTGCCTATTTTTCTGGTACCTGGTTTGATGTCTGTGTTTGATTGCCAACCCTCAATGGCTCATCATCTGATATGTCAGTCTCTGGAACATCTTCTGCTTCAGCCTCCGTGGACTCTACCTGTTTATTGATGGAAATATCCTGTAATGTAATTTTCTTCTTTTTATACCAGAGCTTCAGGAATTTCTTCTGCACATTAACATTGATAGTACCCACTGATTCCATCCAAGGGTATCCCAAAACAACATCCACATTAGCCATATCTGAAACATACAAATCAGAATGAAATACATACTTATCCATAGAAATCTTCAAATCTTTATAAACTTGCACCTCCTCATTATTAACTTGTGTGTGCTCCCTTTGTTTTGCTAGCACTTGTAATTTTTTTTCCAAATTGACATTTATGAGATTTTGCTTGCAACTAGGATTTATGGACACAACGATCTTCTCCTTCTGAATGAATCCATGAACCTGCAATAAGGATATACCAGTAGAAAATAACCCCTCACATGTCTCATTCTCCTATTTTCTAGCATGAGACCATTTGTCTAAAAGGACTCTTTCCAATTCTTCATCTGACAGTTTGGTCTAGTGAGAACCACCATCTGGCAGCCTCATCTTTCATACTAAGCCCCACTGAAACCTTCCAAAGTGTCCCATATGTGAACTTTTGTCTCTGTATGAATTCTTCAATAGTAGGGCTATCATCTTTCCCTGTAAAATTAAGATCCGCCATGAAGAGTGTTTTGAAAAAAATTCACTTACTTGGCAAAAATTTGAAATGGCCACAATTCCGTCAATATTGCTCAGAATCCCTATTATGACCTGTTTTCGGAAATGGAACAACCATTCTGCATCTTCTCATGTGGTAGAAATCCTGATCTAGGCACTAGAATTTCAGATCCGCACTGCAACTCTCCCGCCGTCACCAAAAATTCTGAAAAAAAGAGCTGATTTTAAATCAGCGATATCTCCCTCATTCGGACTCCGATTCGACTGATTTTTTTTTTTGAATTTGGGTATTTTTTCACAAGAAATCCATATCTGCAATTAGATTTTGCAAATTTTGCATAAGAATGTACAGATCTTCTCCGCAAACTTGCCGCCCAAAAAAATGTCTGCAACAGCACTGGTTTTTAAATCAGCGAGATCTCCTTCATCTGGACTTTGATTCGGCCGAAATTTTTATTTTTATTTTTATTTATTTATTTTTATTATTAGTTTATTATTATTATTTTTAACTTGGGTATTTTTTCATCAAAAACCCAGATCTGCAATTAGAATTTGCATATTTTGCCCCAAATCATACAAATCTGATCTGCAAATTCGCCGCCCCAAAAAATGTCTACAACACCACTGATTTTTAGATCAGTGATATCTCCTTCATCTGAACCCCGATTTGGCCGATTTTTTTTTGAACTTGGGTATTTTTTCACAAAGAATCCAGATCTGCAATTAGATTTTACAGATTTTTCCCCAAAACGCACAGATCTGCAAACTTGCGTCCCAGAAAGTTCCTGCAAAAAAAAAATTCTCCACTTTTACCCAAGAAAGTGCTCTGATACCACTTGTTATAGATCTAATCCAAAAATATTAGATAATGAAAATATACCCAGAAATAATAAGATAGAAATAGATAGAAATGATTCACTTTATTGATCAAACCCTTAAGGTAGGGCAACACTATACAATCACTCCTCAAGGAAGGAGAGCACTCCACAAGCCATATGCCTGTTCATACAATATTCCTTGACATCTCTCAATGGGGAGTCTCTAGCCTCTATAGAAGCCTCATACATACAATACCATGGGTCATTACCATGGTTCCATCAATACCATCTATCTAATACCATGGGCTTATTACCTTATTGCTAACTACTTGTGGTCCCTTACATGATACAGGGTAACCACCTTATTTATTACTATGGCCCATCCCATTATTACATTATTCCCTTGGGTACCTCCCTTTGTACCCCATATTATCCCCCCTAGGTATACTACACAATTGCTGATTCAATTACACTTTTCAAAATGAGGACTAGAACAACAATTCATCCAAGTGACCAACAATCAAACGAAATCAGTTTGCAAGCAACCAAATGATAAGAACAAAGAAAAATCAAAACCAATTCTTACCAAAGGAAAAAAACACAAATGCAAACCAAACAGAGGCTTTAGAGAGACCACAAGTCATTGAAGAATCAAGGAAGTTCAGCTGGAAGTAGGCTAACCAAATATAGGCTCAAGAACCAAGGAAAAATCATGAAAAAATAGGGGCCAACGTTGATGAAGAAGAGGCACAAGTGCGGTGCAACGCTGGTGTAGAGTGGGCCAGGGTGAGGTGCAACTCTCTGTCGAAGGCAAAAGGGGTGTGCTGGGCCTGGGAAAGACAATTCCAACACAAAAATTGCAAAAAGGCTTAATGAAATCACTTCCTAGGTCTGTTCTTGGTTGGATGATACAACAAAGTTCTGTCAAGGAGGTAATCAAACACAATGGACAAGGAAACCACCAAGGAAATGCTCCATTCCCCAAAGGAGTCACCAATTTGTTATATGGTATTTATGATTGTAGACAAAAGTATCTCCCCTAGGTCGGTGGTTAACCTAGAACAACAAAGAGACAAGGAACACAATGCCTTTCCTTAAAGTAAATAGATGATGGAGTGAGGCATACCCGGAATCCTCCACACACTTTTCTCCTTCCTTAGCTTGGAAGCTCCAATTCTAGCTTTGAATGCCAAAATTAGAACCTATAAAGTCAGATAACACAAGCCAAGAAACTACGAGATCTATGCAGTATCATCTAAGTACTTCATTCAATAGATCAACACGATACTGAAATAAATGAAATAACAACATCACATATAGGAAAACATTGAATTATTTGCATTAATATAAATGGAAGAAGATTACAACCATAAGTAGCATTTGATCTTGTAGAATAGCTCCTCCAAGTTGTTGACTTGTCCTTTCCCTGTCACAATATGCACCTTCAATCACCCTAAATGCATGAGATGATGACCACTCACTACAACATCATAATGGCATAATCACTCTCCAAAATCCAACCCCCAAGCACATAGAAGGCTAGGAATATATAAAGAAGTAGGGTAAGTTGGGAGTTCTTATCTAATTACCAATCTAGGTTAAAAGATCCACCTTTGATGGAGGGATAGGATCAAAGGATAAGTGGTGAAAACTCAAAAGTAGGGAAGGATAGGATTTGAATGTTTTATCCAAGGTAAGTAGTTGAAACAACTTTTGAAAACTCCTAGAAGGGTAAGATTCTGTAATCCTGGTCATTCTCCACAGTGGAGAAACCTGCTGGTGAATGCACCTCAGTAGGCTTATGAGGAGCGCTGGTCCTAAAACTGGCTCAGATGAAGCAGTTTAGGGCTGGAACTCTAGGGGATGAAGGGAACATGCTTAGGGATTTGTGCAAGATGGTGGAAAGTGGGAATATGATGTTGATTGATCCCATTATGAGGCTTAATGATAGGATGTGACAAAATGGCCTATAACAGAAGGCAAGTGGCATCAAACGTGTTGGCATTAATGTCAACTGGGCTAACATTGATGTTATATATATAGTGAGTTTAGAATTGATGTGCATGGAGTGTTAAGACCAGAGGGGGAGATTCTAGTTGATGTAGTCTTTAGTAGATAACCATCATAGTAGTAAGATATGTAAAAAATAAATAAAATATTATAACTATGATGGTTTGATGGTATTTGAATTTGAAGGCATTTATGCCTCAAAAGACTAGCTCAAATATTCCTGAAAGTAGCACAGTTGGATAGTGCTCGGAAAGAGCTTTCCAATGGTATGTTGAAGTCCAAAAAGGGTCTCCAGGATAAAAATATATGGTTGATCAATTTATGAAGAGACAAAAAGGTCAATAGGCAGGGTTTTAGGGCTTAAGGTTCCACCTCTCCCTTGTGTTTTTGCAAGAAATTTCTTTATTAAATACATTTATGTCTTAGCTGTATTTTGGAGTAAATTTTGGACTTAGGTGTATTTAGCCTAGTCGAAGGTTGGGTTGCACAACAAAATTACAAAGAGGAAATCCCCCTGACCCCAACCCTTGACCAAGTGGGACCCTTTACTCGAGTGTATCAACCTAGTTGGGCCCTTGGCCTAGTTGGGAGGTCAGATAGTCATGAGGTTGACTATTTAGGCGAGTTTGAGAGGAGTATAAAGGACCAACCCATGACCCCCGACCTGTGTGGGACTAGCTATAGGTGGCAAGCGTTAATTGGATGACAAGGGTGATTGGTGGCACCACTTGGAGGTGGAAATGAGGTCTTAATGACATCAAGACATGGTGATGTGGCAACATGGGAAGAGGACACATGGCATGTCTTTTCGACATTTTCAGGTGGCTAAGTGGGCGAAATTCGGGTGATACGTGCCACCACTTAGGAGGCGCCATGTGGCCTAGATGACATCAACATGACATAACATGATGATGTAACAACGATTTCAACGTTCATGCCAAAGGGTTGGTTTGGTGAAGTTTTCCGTGTATTTGGTTTTCGGTGAAAATAAAAAGAAAATGACCCTAAGTTGGGCCTTTGGGCTAGTCTAGTCTCTAGGAATAGTAAGGGAAAATGCAGGTTCATAGCTGCAAAGAAGGCCAACGTCCAAACTCTCGACCAACATTGAAAGGCGTGCCCAAAGGTTTGTTTTGAGAAGGTTTTATGTGTTATGAGACCCTGGGCCTTCAGGCTTATTACAACAAAAAAGAGCTATGTGCACATATAAAAGGTCTTAAGCACCGAGGGCTTAACTTAAAACTTTGTGGGGTTTAGATGAATGGGTCAGAAGCAAAGTTTGGCACAAATTTCCATATGTGGAGAAGATTTCCATATTTGGAAGCTAGCCAATAATAGAGTGGAAGTGCACCAGAGGCGTTGCTAGAATTAATGACGATTGCAGGGAATAGAAAAACAAGCTATTAAGGACCATGATCATCAGAGTTGATTAATGGAGCTTGGTTCAAACATAATTGGCCATACCTGAGTGTACCTTACGCCACTAAGAGACAAACAAGAAAAGAACCCTAGGATTGATGGAGATTTGACCACAACTCAGTAAGCCATGTTGAAGTACATCTCGAGCCCTATGAGCCTTAAAAAGCAACAATGGAGTGCCAACATGGTGTTCAAAGTTTTTATCAGGCGGAATTCAATTAATGGTACTTGTTGAGGCTGTAGGTGGAATGAGATTTAATTATCAACACGACAAAACACTCCAAAGCCCATTCTCTGATTTAATACAACTATAACAGTGAGAAACGGGACATAATAAGATGGTAAGAAATACTGTAGTACACTCAGGTAGTGTAATGTGGAGAAGTTGCAACATCGATCCCTGTGCAACAATTGAACAAAACCGAGGATTTTAATTGTGCAAGTGGGGGGAGAATACAACATTGTTGTGAGCTAAGCGGAGATCTTTGTGTGTGTGAGAGCACTATTGAGAAATTTCAAGAGTTTCTAGGTTGAAGATGGCTGAGAGTTGCTAATTGTGTGGAGAGTATGAGGGTCGAGAACAAAAGGTTGAGTATCTGCTGCTGTAATAGGGACAAGACAATGTGAGGAGAAGGATTTGAGTATGCTGCTGATAAAATATGAGAACAAAGGGTTGATTGTTGTGGTTGTTGCTGAAGTGAACAAAGGGCCAAGTTGGTGAATGCAAACCTTAAACGAGGTAAAGTGAGTGCCATTACAAAGAGTAGAGATTTACTTATTAAGTGTGGGTTGGAGCCTACAAAACAGGGAGTTGTAGCTTCCATCTAGTTGGTATTTGAGGAGATCTTATAGGTCGGTGCCTCCTCCAAGTGGGTGCTTACATAAATACATGAAGTTGGTGCTTCATGGTAAGTTGATCAAGTGTCTACAAAGAAGGGAGTTGGTGCTCCCTGCTAGTGGGTGCTAGCAAACAATCTACGAGAGTTGGCGCTTCCTTTGAGTGGTGCTTCACAAAGACATATGCTTTAAATAGAGTAAGAGCTTTTATTTGCATCATAATAATAAAAGATAATTGGTTTTTCCATTTTGGGTTTGCACGTTAAATCTCTGTGTTCATATGAGTATGCTGCTCATGGTGTTGTGATGTGCTCATGTGTTATTTTATACTGCTGCTACATGATATACTGTTGATGGTCACATGAATGATTGCCAAGCCTAAAATGAAAATATAAATTGGCATAAAAGTAAAAATTAGCCTTAATATTGATTTACCCACCCCCTCTTAGTATTAACATTGTTTCCAACAAATGGATACATATCTAAGATCATGAATGGATAAATCTAATTTCCCCCCTTCTCTATAGAGAACCAAACATTTAAAAACAATGTAGAATTTCAACAGATTCCAAGCTTATAAAAGTCAAATATTTCTACGATGGGGACAAAGGTAATTTGGATTGATCCCATGTTTGTTACAAGATATAATAGAGGGTTTAACAAGTTTAGATGACTTCAAAAAGCAAGATAATTGGTTGTGGAAAATGATTAAGGAGATTACCTTTCTAAGATAAGGTTCAACATGGTTTAATTTGAAAGGTTAGGAACTTCTCTAAAAAAAAGGTTCCAATGGTGCCTCTAGTTTAATGTAGTTTACCAAAGTAATATATTTAATCTATAGAAGGTGTTATATGGTGGAAACACACAAGAGCAAAAAAAAAATATTCATTTGAAGTTATCTCGAGAGCGTTTTAGTCTATAAAGTTAACAAATAATCGGTACAAAAATATGATATCATTTGTCATATTTGCAACGAAAGAAAGGATAATGTTACGTATGTATTCTGAAAATGTAAGCAAATTGATATATTTAACAGGGAAAGTGTATAGAGAATTTCATCCAAAACAATGGTCCCATTGTAACTTAAGTGTAGGAAGCTATGTCTAGGAGAATATTTGCAAACATCTCCAGTAAAAACCAAAATAGAAAATTATCTATCACCAAGTTAAATAGTTAATTTCAGATAACTTAATTTAATAATACATGAACAAGGCCAACTTCGATAAATAGATTATACATCACAATAAGAGTTTAGGAAAATAAGTAATGGTAAGCATTAAACTTAGATCTATTGTATTAAAATCCTTTCAAGACTCATAACACAACTATCTCCAATATTATGACTATGACTATTAAATTAGTACTCTCAACCATATTGTAAAATTTAATCATAGACATTTTTATTGTAAACAATATTACAAACTTGGTACAGGGAAGGTGTTAACCTAACTATTAACATACCCATTTAGATTATCCAATACATATCCATGTGACAAAAATCATTAAAATTTGTTATTACATGGATCATGTTGATATTTATATTGGTTGATGCTCAAGCTCACATCTATCTTGCATAAGTAAGGTCTTAGACACCTAAATTTTTCTTTTTACAAAACACCTTTAAATTAGAGGGAGAAATCCATGGAAACACATTAGAAGGATGCATCTTTATAAATGAGTAATGGTAGAAAGGCATTACTTTGAATGGTTTGAATGGCTGATTGGCGGGAAACATTGACGGGAAAAGATCCGTTAGTTGATGTGACCGCCTGACGATTGCCGTATCAACTCTCCAAGGTTTAATTACCAACGTTTAGTGATTTCCAATAGTCGGTGGCCGATAGATGGAAAGAATTGACGGGAATAATTTCGTCATCATCGACTCACAAAACACTCGGAAAAAATCAAAGTTTGGTTAAGTCTTTTACTTGGGTGGATATTTGTTATGATTAGACCCTCCTTTATTCGGGTGGAGAGGCTGGTAGTTATTTAAATATTAAAAAAAAATAGTGTAATGTTTTTTGACAAAATATTTAATAAATTATTTTATTTTATTTTTAATTAGGTGGAATTTAAATTAAGAATACTTTTAATTTTGGATAGAAAAATAATTTATTTATTAATAAAATATTATTATATGGGAGATTTACTAAAAATGTTTTTTGGGATAATATTTTTCATACATATTGTTTTTATATTCAATTTTTTAATATGAAATTTGAAATTAAAATTTAATAAAAACTAAATTTCACAAAAACCAATTAATCTATATCTTATAAATATTTAATAATTTAAATTAACAATAATTATTAAATAATAAATATATCAAAATTCTTATTTAATCTTACCAAGAAGAGAGAACAACTTGCTAATCTTAATCAATTTGGTTACCTTAGTGTTTATAACTTTTCAATTATCTCAGAGGTTTCTAACAAATTTCATCAAATTTCACAAATGAATTGTTGTTCTTTTCTCGTTTATGTTAACGTTATAAAAGAATAAGTTTCCAAACCTCTATCAATTTTTTTAGTAGTAGTAATAGTTTGTTTGTTTGTTGTTGTTGTTGTTTAAATTAAATTATGTTATCAACTATATAAATGGCTTGTTTAAGGACTGCATTTTCTAACCATATGAATACAAATTAGGCTTTATTCCCTTTCTTCATACATATATATATTTTTATATGAGATAAATAAAAATTTTAAATTTTACTTCACATGCTTCTTTATATGCCCTATTACATATTAACCTTTTCTCTAACACTTTGATATTCTTCTTTTAAACATTGGGATTCCTTTCTCATAAAAAAAGACAAATCTAAAAATTAAAAATATATATAAATTTGTTTTCTATTTTCTATTAGATGATAAAGCTGCCAAAAAGTGTAGGTGCCTTTGAGACATTATCAAATCAAACTTGCACTACAAGGTTTTCCATTATATTAAATATATTACCTGTATATAAACTAAGTGACAGGGACTAGCTACTATGTAGCACTGGTGGTGATTTGTAAAAGAGAAAATTTTCAATTTTTATCAAATAATTTTGGGCTTGGAATCATTTATTTTAGTATGTTTAAACATTTTTAATTAATGATATAATTTGAGGTCTTACTAAAAAATAAAAAAAATAATTTCAATTTAGAAAATATTATATTTTTTGTGTGTGTAAGGCTCGACATTTAATTACTGATGAGAATAAGTACAAGCAGGTCTACTTGGTGTTAAGGGTCACCCAACAAGGAAATCGACCCAAAACCACTAATTTAAAGTCTTGAGGTTACATATGCTAAACTTAATTACCATGTCTTTGAAGATCATATACACGAGTGAGCATGATTTGTAAAATGACACAGGATATCCAAAATTTTGGCTTGGAGCCACAAAATTGACAGTGCTAACACTATGCGTAACTAGTCTAACTTATAAAGGATAGAAGACCACATATAAGATGACCAACCAAAAAACTAAAAAGAGATGACTAGAACTCGCAGCCAGAATGTGAAGAGCCACAAGCCTGAGCAGTGATCTTGATCACGCACAATAGGATTTTCCTCAACACCCCCGCAGCCTTAATGGCAATGCTTCCTCAACAACAAATGATGAACAACCTCCACGAATTTCCATTTCACCACCTTAGTTTCACCTTTCCTTTTAGCTAGTTGATGACCCATAGTGTCTTGCTGTCAAACCTGTCCAACTTTTCAACAACTCCATGGTAACCAGAGATGCTCCCCCTAAGCAACACTCTCGGTTGATGAGCTAGCACGTTGGGATTACCCAACCACACTCCGAAATGTCGAGCCAACCCTCCAACATTATAGATTGTGCCGCTTATTAAGCCATAACAAAGAGAATCTATAGACATCACAACCGTGAACTAGTCTCCTCCACAATTGAGCTTAGAGATGATGATTAAGCAATGTGAATGCCCCCCAGCGTGATAATTCCACTGAGAGGCTAGAAGCTTCGGGTCTGAAAGACAAGTCAGAGGGCTGGTTTGGAACCCCTGTTCATCCATAAGAATTCTTTGGGTCACGAATTGCCCCATGTCTAGTGTATAGCAAGCCCCAATCTCCATGCGAATGAAAAAAGGAGAATTTCACATGAAGATGTCGTCCCCGACTGCCAGTGAATTTCCAAGATGAGCGACATTGCACTGACCAGACACCATAACTCGAGCTGCAACCCAAAACACAATATTATTCTCCATGAAGTCAGAAGGATGTATGTATTCCTCACACGCCAGAGCATTAAACCCACTCAAGTCTCCTAGAGGTGGAATGACCTTGTAATTATGATGCTCCATAATGAAACAAGCTCGGAGGTATTGTCTCGCATCTGTAGTGGATGCTCCAGCCATGATAGGTTTTATGGGAGTGTACCACTGAGCTTGTGTTTATGTATGTCCCCCTAGGTGTAGAGCCTAGCCGCCACTGGCGGTCATATCAATTCGATAGCCCGACATTTACACCCACGGTGGGGGTTAGAAAAATATTATATTAAAATTAATAATTTATATTAAAAAATTATAACAATAGATTTTGTATTTTAAAATAAGATTTAATCTTAATTTTATATATAAAAATAAAAAATGATAATTTTATTATTATTATTAAAAATATACCAATAAAACATTATAAAACTTATAAATTAATTATTGTTATTATTTTAAATTATTTTATGCTTAAGTTATTATGAAACCAAAATTAAAATGATTAAATGTAAAAAATATCTGATTTAAAAAAATTTAATTAAAATTTTAAACAAAATGGGTAGAGATTTGTATTAAAAAATCTGGATTACAAGGCCAAAACCTTTACATATTCCAATCTTCCTTGCGGGTTTGAGATTGTGCACAAAGGCTCAATCCAAACCCTAAAACAAGTTCCACATGACACAAATACTTCAGTCCCTTTTGAACTAAATATTTTCTAAAAAACCCCCAAAATATAGATACATTTAGATTCCATTTTTCCCTATAGTTTTATTTTGATCTGGAATGACTTCTTGTTTTTCTTGGAGATTTTTTTCCTTTCTTCCCAACTTGAATCCAACCCACATTTTCTGCAAATTCAAGTGGATTGTTCTTAGGCAACTACACGATATTTTCCTTGAAATCTTCTTCATCCACCTGATCTGCTCAAGAAGTTTCCTTTTCAACAAGATTCCTTGTGGTTTCTGGAGGTAATCCATTTTCCACGAGGGTTTGTTTCTTTTCTAATAATGTTGCATCCATGCAATCCTTACTGGAAATTGGAGGATCCATATTGGCAAGCGAATTTTCCTGCTTAGATTCTATTGCCGCGGCTGTAGTTTCTTTGATTGAATCCGCTTCCTTCTTGTCTTCTAGTTCTTTCTTGTCCTGAAGCTCTTCTTCTTTGAATACTGTATAGTGGTCACCTTGTGCACCTTCCCACCATTTGGGCCTTCAGGGTTTTTTCTGATCTTTGCTATTCTAAGGACACTTGAGGCAATTTTTAAATACATGTCCCATTTCATACCATGCTTTACACCGAAATAAGATATTCTCATAGTCAAGCTTTTGGACCCAAACAATTTTTGGAGCCATCAAATTAATCTCCACAGAAAAACCCTTATTGAAATCCATCTCCACACAGATGCGGGCATAAGTAGCCTTCAATTTTGTTTGTTTGTTTCAGGACAACTATGATAGAATTTTCCCAGCGCGTTCCTAATGGAGGGAAGTGATGTGTGATTCCAGAAATGTAAGGGAAGGTTTGATACTCTTACCCAAAGTGGGGTTTTAGAAATTGATGCCGTTACCAGATAAAAAGTGGGAGTTTATGGTTGCATGCAGAGGTTAGCGCTGGACCCCCAAAACCACGACCCAACATCACATATAACCTTCTTGTTTTCAATCTTTTCAAAAACCATAGTGAAAAAATGATGGTGATCCCGAGACGGTTGCGTGGCAAGACTTTCATGGCAGCTGGCCCATCCTTGGTCCTTCCCGTGCTGGCACACACCGAGGTTTGGTGAGGGTTTATGGTGCCTTCAATGCACATCTGGCCTGAGGTTGGTCTTGTTTTGTGTGAGCACGGCGTCTATGGTATGGCTCGACCTGGGCTCATTTGCGTTGTTGTTCATTTGAGTTATGCTTTTGTTCCTCTGTGGCTCGTCTGGTTCGGCTCTGGAAGAAGATGGGTCTCTGTTGCCCGCTATCCTCTTGGTTCTTCTCTGGTTCCGGTCCTCTATCATTTTCTAGTTATATGAATGTTTTTCATTGGACTTGGTGGCTGCTGTACACCTGGTTTTCCGTGGAGGTCTTAGGTTTGGTTTATCATTCTAGGTATGCCTTATTTCAACTCTCTGTGAACGATTCTTTTACAACTTGCAGGTGATGTTTTCTAACTGGGTTTTGGTTGCATTTCACAGGCCCTCCACCTGTTACTCTCATTGATGGCTTGGCTGCTTATTTGACAGGTAAAAACCCTGTTCCGATTCCACTGTTTCGCCTTCCTGTAGTTTTTATTAACGGCCTTGCTCCTGGTGAGCAGGCTGTGGTATCATGGCACTTCGGCCGTTGGTTGTGCTCAGGTTGGGGTTTCAACTTGTGGCTCAGTTGTGGAGTCCGGCCTCCCCTTCAAGTATTCGCCGTGGGTCAAGTTCCTTGTTTTTTCTCTGGTGTTGTTGTGTGCTATATAGCTATGCTTCCTCTCTGACAATCTTCTTGTCACTGTGCAGGTATCCCTCTCCTCTTTGCTGTGGCTGCAAGGGGCTGGCTCTTGGGGATGAAACACCATGGTCTCATCCTTGAAGATTTGGGTCCGATGTGCTTAAATTGGGTAGGGTCCTTCCTTGACTGCGCTCTACGGTTGCATTTTGGTTTCGGGCTATAGTTGTTTAACCCTTGGGGTTTCAGTTTGTTGGTCTATCGATACTTGGTTGCCTCCTGTGCAACGAGCCCATCCTGTCGATTTTGTTTTCTGTTTTGGGAATGTGTTTCGGCCTTCTGCTATTGGTTGTCGTGTCTGTTGTTTCGTCTGTGTACTGCTTTGGTCTATCTGGGTTGTGGAAACCCTCCTTGGCCTATCTCGTTTGTATGAAGGACTGTTGGTTATTTTTTTGAGTGCTCTGTGTCTTGATGATCCGAATTGGATCCTAAACACTCTCTAAGTTTTCATAAACTCGTTCAAATTATGCCAAATAGACTCAAGTCTTAGAAAGATCAAGCTATCAGAAGGAATCCTCGTGACAGTTGCAATTGTGATTAGCGCGGAGCAATGAGGACCTTCGGTTGAGCGCGCAGACCGTTGGCCCATGGTAACGCGCACTGGCGCAAATTGGCAAAACCAGAGGCGTCCCCCTTAGTGAAGGAAAGCTCCGAAGTGCCTAGACCTGAAATGGCTATGAAATGTGGAAAAGTAATAAATTCGGTTTTATGGATTCCACAAAACCGGTAGGATATCGGAAGGCCTCGAGGTGGTAATAAGTTTAGATCGAGTCCCGCTTGATGCCACACATTGAGTGACACACGTACAGCGGAAGAGAGAGATAACCGCTCACATCGAACGGGTAAACGTCATGCTACTTACCCGCCCTGATATGAACAAAAACCGTAGGATTTGGGGCATGTAGATCAATGGCGGAGGTGCGTCTTGATAAATGACCAGATTTGAAAAGGTTGGAAAGAAATATTACATGGGATTTGAAGTCTGATGTGGACAATGAGTTGGCAGAAGATTCGTGTTTCACGGGCATCTTGGAGCAAACGGAAATAACGACTGTTTAAATGTGTTCAAGGAACCCGACACACTCACCCGTTGCAGAATAGGTGGCCACCTCTCTGCGAAGCGTTACATAGTGAATGATGACGTAGAACAGGGGAGTTCGAACAGACAGAGGAGGGAAAACCAGAACGTCGGGAAGTGGAAACGAATCGACAGAAAGCAGACTGGCTTTAAAGCCATGAACTGACAGAAGCAGAGGAGACACACACACACACAGAGGAGTTAGTTAGACACAGAAGCTAAGAGTAGATAATAGAGAGAAGAAGCCAAGCTGACCTGAGGGCAACATCAAGCTAGACAGAGATAGAGAGAGTCAGAGAGTCTGTGCACTCCAGAGAAAGCTTGAGAGGTTCAAGCGAGCTCCTCGGCATAGGCCTGTCATGTATGAGTTTCAGATTGGGCTCATACTACTGTGACTAGTAGAGGTCAAGTACCAGTAAGGAGAGTCTGTGTACTCAAATCCTACTGCTTCATATCTATTGAGTGAGACTCAACTTGAGCTCATTGTTGTAAAGAAACTCTGCTTTGAAAACATAATAGAGAGGCCACCACTGAAAGCTGGACCAAGAGACGTAGCCCAGGAGTATTGGGTGAACTCCTTATTAAACTTGTTGTGTTTACATGTTTGCCTATTATGTTTTCTCTAACTACCTCAGTGTCTATGTATTTCGCAATCTTAACGATCCATCGCATAAAGTAACATAGGCACATCCATGCACATGAGTCTGTAATACCTTTAATTTTTTGTCCTGGATAAATTTCAAATCAAATGGTATCAGAGCTCTAGGTTACTAAGGTTAGACAAGTTTGTGCTGGATTCTGTTGTTGAATGCTAACTAGATCAAAGCTTAAATTAGGAGAAGGAGAGTTGGCTGAAACTAACCCTGAAATTGGAAGAGTCTATTCCAAGAGGAAAATGTCAGAAGAAAATCCCTTGGAATCAGACCCTCAGTTTATGGATAGTTTCATGACCATGAGAGCCATGGTAGAGGAAATGTATAGAGAATTTAAGAAAGGTAGAGAGGAAGATGCATCAAACTCCAAAAGAGATAAAGGAGCAGAATAATCTCTCCTCCATGACCACTCTAAAGGCAAGGGGAAAGAAAAACTTCCCACACCTCCTAGTAGCCCTAAAAACAAAAAGAAAACATCTTTGATTAAATTAGATGTTAAATTTGATTTACCGATATATGATGGAGAGTTGAATGCAGAGAAGCTGGATAATTGGATTAGACAGATTGATGTTTATTGCAGAGTGCAGAGCATCGATTCAGACAAGAGTAAGATTCAGCTGGCCAGCCTACGCCTTGGAGGCACTGCCTTGGTATGGTGGGAAGGCAGGACACAAGCTGACATGAAGAAACATGGTAAATTTTTTTCTGTCTGGAGTGAATTTGTTTCTGCAATTAAAAATAAATTCTATCCACTAGCCTATATGTAGCAAGCTATGATGAGCTGGCAAACTCTTTGCCATTTAAAAGGGCAAAGTGTACAAAGTTACACTCAAGAATTTAGGAAAAGAGCTTTGATTCTAGGAATTTATTTAGACTCACCTGAAACTCTGCTGAAGTATATAGGTGGTCTACATAGCTACTTATGACACACAATTCTCATGTTTAATCCCACTAGCATAGATGAGGTATCTGTTCAAGCTACACATCTAGAGGCTAGAGGAAAGAATGTGAACCCAGAAGTTGGGGGATCATCAAAACCTACTGCAAGCAAGAATAAGGAGAAAAGAAAACATAAATGGAAAGAGAGGAAGACAAATACTGTACAAAAGACCAAATCTTCATGCACTCACTGTAAAAAGGATGGGCATGATGATGAACACTGCTGGATTCTACATCCGGAGCTGAAACCCAAGAAGTACGAGGGCAAGAAGAAGAAGACTGCTACAACTATTCAAAAGGATTTGGGGTCAGACTCAGGAGATGAAACAACAATCGCAGCCACATGTATAAAAGGTAAAAATTCTGAAGCATCTACTAGTAATTCTGCACAATCTACTGATAATGAAGAAAATGAGAGGAAAAGACATGAGCTTTTTCATATTCGAGTTATTTCCAAGCATCAAAAGATTGACACTTTGTTTGATAGTGGCTCACAAGTAAATTTAATTTCTGAAGCAATTGTAAAGAAGTTGGGATTACTAACCACACCTCACAAAAAGCCATATCCATTAGGTTGGTTATGTGATAAAGCACAGCTACAAGTGACTAGACAATGTAAACTTAGGTTTTCTTTTGGGTTAGCATTTGTAGATGAGGTTGAGTTAGATATAGTTCCTTTGGATATATGTGGAATTGTTTTAGGAAGTCCTTACTTGTATGATAGAAAAGCTATTTTCTATAGAGCTGAGAAAAAGTATCAACTCGTTAAAGATGGAATCGAATATATTGTCAGAGCTCATAAACTCAAGAATAATTATACTCTCATAAACTCAAGGTAGATGAAAAGAATTGTAAATTCATGCAAACAATTTTTACTGATGGTTGTAAAGGAAAATAAACCTGATAGAACCAATGTATTTGAGGGCTGTGATGCTAAACAACAAGCTGATTTACAAAAAGTTGTTTCAGAATATGATATACTGTTTCAAGAACCTAAAGGTCTGCCACCCAAAAAGGAAATAGTACATGATATTAATTTGCAGCAAGATGCTCTATTGCCTAACATCGGAATGTGTAGGTTGTCCACTTTAGAGAATGCAGAAATCAAGAAGCAGGTACAAGAGCTGCTCGAGAAGGGGTTCATCATACCTAGCACATCACCATGTGGGTCTCCAATTGTCTCGGTAAGAAAGAAAGATGGCTCATGGAGAATGTGCATTGATTATCAAGAACTGAATAAGATAATGATAAAAAATCGTTATCCCCTTCCTCGCATAGATGATCTATTGGATCAATTAAAGGAAGCTGTTTATTTTTCCAAGATGGACTTGCATAGTGGCTATCATCAGGTCAGAATTGCAGAGCAAGATGCATGGAATATTGTTTTCAAAACAAGGCAGGGATTGTATGAGTGGTTGGTTATGCCTTTTGGCTTAACTAATGCTCCTGCTACTTTCATGAGAGTAATGAATGATGTACTCAGACCTTTTCATGATGATTTTGTCATTGTATATTTGGATGACATTGTTATATTCAGTAAAACATAGGAAGAACATTTAAAGCATGTTAAGTAGACTCTAGATGTTTTGAAAAAAGAAAGTCTTTATGTTAAGCTCTCAAAATGTGAATTTGGAAAAACATCTTTGAATTATTTGGGTCATATTGTAGGGGGTGGTGAATTGAAGATAGATCCCTCTAAGGTTGCAATCATTGTAAACTGGCCTAAACCCAAATCTGCTACCAAAGTTAGAAGCTTCTTAGGAGCAGCACAGTATTGGAGAAATTTTATTTCTAACTTTTCCTTAATTGCAGCTCCCTTACATGCTTTAACGGGATTGAACAAGGTGTTTCAGTGGGGAGGCAAATAGTAGAAAGCCTTCGACACCTTGAAAGAAAAGATTAGTACAACACCAATACTAGCACTGCCCGATCTTCAAAGACCATTTGAGATTGAAACGGATGCCAGTGACTATGCCATGGGAGCAGTGTTGATGCAGCACGGTAAACCCATATGTTATCATTCTGAGACATTTAATTCTGCAGTAGTTAATTATCCCACATATGATAAATAATTGTATGCATTAGTACAGAGTGTGAAAAAGTGGAAACATTATTTAATGGGCAAAGAGACAGTTATACATACTGACCATCAACCACTTCAATATTTGCACTCACAAACTAAGTTGCAGCAATCAAGACACTATAGGTGGATGGGTTTTCTACAACAGTTTCATCTTATCATCAGATATAAAAAGGGCATACACAATAAAGTTGCAGATATGTTGTCCAGACCAATCATAAATGCATCCACTATACTTAAGCATAATTCAGTATTGCATGAAAGCTACATTGAACAATATGCTCAAGATATAGATTTTAAAGATGTATATGCAACTTTAAGTCATGGCAAACAAGTAGAAGAATTGGATTATCATGTTAAGGACCAACTCTTGTATCATTTTGGGAAGCTATGCATTCCACAAACTGAAAGAGTAAACATAATTCGAGAGGCACACACTTCTCTAATATCAGGTCACTTTGGTGTAAAACAGTTGCACAACCGCAAAGATTTTGTTATTGGCCAAAAATGAATGAGACGATTTCTAGATATGTAAGAGGGTGTACCATGTGTGCTAAAAGCAAACCCAGCAATAGAAAACTAGGCTTGTACACTCCACTACCAGTTCCTTCTCATCCTTGGGAAAGTGTTTCCATGGACTTTGTTGGAGGACTGCCTAAATCTAGGAAAGGTCATGACTATTTATATGTTGTTGTGGATAGGTTCAGCAAAATGTGTATTTTAATACCTTGTAACAAACAAATTACAGTTGAACAAACTACAAATTTGTTCTTTCAGCATGTATGGGTTCATTTTGGATTACCCACTCCCATTATATCTGATCGAGATGCCCGATTTGTTGGGAAATTTTGGTCAAGTTTGTGGGAATTGATGGACACTAGACTGAAGAAGAGCACGACGTTTCATCCGCAAATAGATGGACAAACATAAGTAGTCAACAGGATAGTGATCCAGTTGCTCAGAGGCTATTGCAGCAAGCATCCCAGGCTTTGGGATGAACATTTATGTTATGTGCAACATGCTTACAACTGAGCTAAACATTCTTCTACACAGAGATCTCCTTTTGAGACCTGTTTTGGTTTCACACCAAGGTCTCCCTTGGATTTTGTCTTTGGTAAAGACATAGCGGTTGATGGACACAGTGATGTGGACAAGGCAACCAAGTTCATCGAACAAATCCAAGAGATTCACCAGGCAATACAGGAACAACTGGAAAAGAGCCAAGCCAAGTACAAGGCAAGGCATGACAAGCATTGAATGGAGCATAGTTTCCAAGTTGGTGATCAAGTCTGGTTGTATATCAGCAAAGACAGAATGCAAGGTGAAGGTAAGAAGCTGAAGCCAATAAGGTATGGACCTTTCAAGATACTTGAGAAAATTGGTGAGAATGCTTTTCGCCTTGATTTACCAGCTTACATGCACATCTACTCAATCGTTAATGCAGACAACTTGAGACTATTTGAAACTTCATTAACTGAAGATCCTGAAGAGCAGAGTCAATTGCCTTCTATTGATGATCTATTACTTGAATATCTCAATGAGTTGCAGGAAGATACAGTTCTAGACAGGAAGGTGAGAACTACACGCAGAGGGGATGTCGAGTACGTGAGGATTGGACTCAGAGGTTCAAAGCCAAGCAGTGCGAAATGGATAGAAATTAGGCAAGTGAGGAATCAATACCCTCACTTGATTGATGCTTAAAAATAAACTTTTGGTGGTCCAAAATCTTTTTTAGTAGGAAGGCCGTGATCCGAATTGGATCCTAAACACTCTCTAAGTTTTCATAAACTCGTTCAATGCCAAAAGGACTCAAGTCTTAGAAAGATCAAGCTATTAGAAGGAATCCTCGTGACAGTTGCAATTGTGATCAGTGCGGAGCAACGAGGACCCTTGGTTGAGCGTGCAGACCGTTGGCCCATGGTAACGCGCACTGGCGCAAATTGGCAAAACCAGAGGCTAATTCAAGAAACGGGGGTGGTTTCTGATACGCGATTAGCACTTTAGTGCTAATCGCGTATCACAAGGCGTCCCCCTCAATGAAAGAAAGCCCTGAAGTGCCCGGACCCGAAATGGCTATGAAATGCAGAAAAGTAATAAATTCGGTTCCGTGGATTCCACAAAACCGACAGGATATCGGAAGGCCTCGAGGCGGTAAGTAGTTTAGACAGAGTCCCGCCCAATGCCACACATTAAGTGACACACGTCCGACAGAAGAGAGAGAAAACCGCTCACATCGGACGGGTAAACGTCATGCTACTTACTTGCCCCGATATTAACGACGACCGTAGGATTTGGGGGACCCAGATCAACGGTGGAGGCGCGTCCTGATAAATGACCGGATTTGACAATGTTGTAAAGCAAGATTACATGGGATTTGAAGTCTGACGTGGATAATGAGTTGGTAGAAGATTCATGTTTCACAGGCATCTTGGAGAGAACGGAAATAACGGCCATTCAAATGTGTCCAAGGAACCTGACACACTCACCCATTGTAGAATAGGTGGCCACCTCCCTGTGAAGCGTTACACAGTGAATGATGATGTAGAACAGGGGAGTTTGAACGGACAGAGGAAGGAAAACCAGAACACCGGGAAGTGGAAACGAACCAACAGAAAGCAGACTGGCTTTAAAGCCATGAACTGACAGAAGCAGAGGAGAGACACACACACACAGAGGAGTTAGTTAGATGCAGAAGCTAAGAGCAGAGAACAGAGAGAAGAAGCCGAGCTGACTTGAGGGCAGCATCGAGCCAGACAGAGCCAGAGAGAGTCAGAGAGTCTGTGCACTCCAGAGAAAGCTTGAGAGGTTCAAGCGAGCTCCTCGACATAGGCCTGTCATGTATGAGTTTTAGATTGGGCTCATACTACTGTGACCAGTAGAGGTAAAGTACCAGTAAGGAGAGTCTGTGTATTCAAATCCTACTGCTTCATATCTGTTGAGTGAGACTCAAATTGAGCTCACTGTTGTAAAGAAACTTTGCTTTGAAAACACAATAGATAGGCCACCACTGAAAGCTGGACCAGGAGACATAGCCCAGGAGTATTGGGTGACCTCCTTATTAAACTTGTTGTGTTTACATGTTTGCCTGTTATGTTTTCTCTAACTGCCTCAGTGTCTATGTATTTCGTAATCTTAACGATCCATTGCATAAAGTAACATAGGCACATCCATGCACATGAGTCTGTAATACCATTAATTTTTTGTCTTGGATAAATTCCAGATCACTTGAGGCCTGTGTGGAATCTGGAAGTTCTGTCCTATACTTCCATGGACCTGATGAATATATATATATATTTATCCAGATCACTTGAGGCCTGTGTGGAATCTGGAAGTTCTGTCCTATACTTCCGTGGACCTGATGAATATATATATATATATATATATATATATATATATATATACTGTAAATTTCTAATTTAAATCAAATAGTATGTATTTGGTAATGTACTTGGATGGTTTGGCTCTGTCGTATTTGATCCTTTCAGTCTTGGTGCGTAGTTTGAATGTTAATCACACAATTTGTTGTTTAATTGCTATGCACAATAATTTATACTTGTTGCTTCTGAAACAGTGAATACCTGTAAGCTTTCTTTAAATTCATAAAAAAAAATAATTGTTCAGAGTTATGCTTTCTTTCCCTTTTTTCATCTAGATGGCAGCAACCCCACTTTTGATTTTGGGTTGCCTATTTATGCTTGCTGGTAGCCTCATACTATTGAGGAACCACCCTTAGTTACATTATAGTTATTTTCAAGTTTCATTCAGTTTCATTTCTAAATTATTTTAAACAAATCCTATTCTAACTACTGTTCAGTTTATAAATAAAAACATTGGCTGTAACAACCTTCATTTAAAAATAAAAATAAAACTAACTAAAAGTGAACTTAATCAAAACAGCTTGTCCAGCTGTTGCCTCCCTAGTCGGATGCTCCTGCATTAGGCTCCCGGGGTGAATGAATCTCATGGCTCCTGTCCATGAGCGCTTCAATCGAGTACTCGACACTTTGAATCTGGCCTGCATCCAACCAAGAACTATCCTCAATTGGATGGTCCTTCCATTTGACCAGGTATTGTAAGTACTCTTTCCGTCAAGTCTGCCTGGCCACTTGAGTATCCAATATTTGTTCGATCTCTAGAGGCTTGGCTGGAGGCATCTGTTTGACCCATGACTCAGTCTCTCCCTGGGTGTCCCGTGTGTGTTCTGTTGAATTGTCCTCCACATTAGCAGTAATGTAAGGGTACAGGTCTACCACATTGAAGATGGGCGAGATCCCTATACCCGAGGGTAGTTGCAGTTCATATGAATTTGCAGAGAACTTTCACAGTATCCTACAAGGTCCTATTTTTTTCAGTTTCAGTTTGTTATATTTTCCTTTAGGAAAACTTTCTTTGCGTAAATGTGCCGGTACTAGGTCCCCTACATTGAATTGCACTGCCCACCGTTTTAAATCTGCCTTCTGTTTATACCTTTGGCTGTTGTCCTATAATTTCACTTGTTCACGAAGTTCGTTGATCACCTTCGTGAAGTCTTCACCATCAGCACTCCTTCGTTCCAACTGACCCAAATCCCGTAACTCGTGCACACCACGGGGGTGCATCCCGTATAGGATCTGGAAAGGACTTCTGCCCGTACTCCTGTTGGGTGAATCATTATAAGCGAACTCTGCTTGTGCGAGTACGTGATCCCATTGTCATGAATTTTCACCAACCAGACTACATAACAGATTCCATAGACTTTGGTTCACCACCTCAATCTGCCCATTAGTCTGTGGGTGATAAGTTGAGCTGAAGTTTAGTTTGGTATCTAGCTTTTTCCACAAATTCCGCCAAAAATGACCTGTGAACCTCACGTCCCGAACTAAAACAATAGACATCGGCCATGTAATCTGACAATCTCTGTGAAGAACAAGTGTGCTATATGTGTGGCATCGCTGGTCTTCCTACAGGGAATGAAATGCGCCATCTTGGTGAAGCGATCCACCACCACCATGATTGAATCGAACCCCTTCTGTGTTCTTGGCAAACCTAAGACAAAGTCTAAACTGACTGAGTCCCATGGTCTGTTCGGAATAGGCAGGGGTGTATATAATCCTGTATTTTGACTGTGTCCCTTCGCAAGCTGACACATCTTACACCTAGCCACAAATCTTTGTATGTCTCTACGTATTTTCAGCCAATAATAGAAGTGGCTCACTTGATCCAAAGTCTTATCAATGCCAAAATGTCCGGCTAAACCCCCACTATGTTTTTCCTGGATTAAGTTTTCCCTCATCGAACATTCCAGAATACACAATTGTCCTCCCCTGAACAACAATCCTTCATGTATGTTATAGTCTAGCCATGAACTGTTGTCTCTCAACAACGGATTCTGGCAAGCTTCGTACGCTTCCTTAAAGTCTGCATCTGTTTCATACAGATCCTTAAGATGCTCAAATCCTAACACCTACACTCTGCTTTCCTGTAAAATCAAATTTCTCCTGCTTAACACATCTGCCACTTTGTTGGCTTGACCGCTGATGTGTTTCAATACAAATGTAAAACTCTGGAGGTACTCCACCCACTTCGCATGTTTATGGTTCAGCTTGTGCTGTTGCATAACATACTGCAATGCAGAATTGTCTGAAAACAAAACAAATTCATTCGCCATCAAGTAATGTCTCCAATGTTTCAGTGCTTGGACCACTGCATAAAATTCCTTGTCGTAAGATGTATACTTCTGCCTACTCTCATTCAACTTCTTGCTAAAATAGGCCACTAGCTTGTCCTCTTAGCTGAGTACTGCTCTAATGGCTGTCCCACTGGTAATGCAACGAACTTGACAAATTTTGTTGAAATCTGGAAACCTCAAAATTGGTCTTTTGGTGATCTTCTTTTTCAGCAGTGGAAAACTCTTTTCCGCTGACTTCGTCCAATGAAAAGGTTGATTTTCCTTTTTAACAGTATCCACCATGGGTGCACAAATCCCACTAAAATATTTTATAAATTTTCGATAAAAACTCGCCAACCCATGAAAACTCCGCACTTCAAACAAACTCCTGGGGGATGGCCAACTAACTATGGCTGCAACCTTTTCTGGATCCATCTTTAATTCGTTTTCTGAAATCACAAATCCTAAATAAATCAATTCTTTCTTAAAAAAAGTACACTTCTTCAAATTTAACAACAATTTGTTTTGCTGCAACTTTTCCAGGACATACTTGACATGTCGGAAATGTTCTTCCTCCGTCTTACTGAAAATAAGGATATCATCTAGATATACAATCATGAACTTTCCAATGTATTCCTTCAGCATCTCGTTCATCAAGCACATGAATGTGCTGGGTGCATTTCTCAGTCCAAATGGCATGACCAGCCATTCATACAGGCCTTCATTGGTCTTGAAAGCTGTCTTCCATTCATCCCCTTCACGAATCTGAATATGGTGATATCTGCTTTTCAAATCAATCTTCGAAAAATATGCCGCTCCACTCAAACAATCCATCATGTCGTCCATCCGCAGTAAAGGAAACCTGTACCTAATAGTGATCTTGTTAATTTCTCGAGAATCAATACACATCCGCCATTCACCTCCTTTCTTGGGAGCTAAAATAGTTGGGACTGCACAAGGACTTAAACTCTCCCAAATAAACCCTTTATCCAACAACTCCTATACCTGCTTCCTGATCTCTTCATTGTCCTTTGGACTCATCCGGTAAGTAGCTTTGTTTGGTAAACTAGCCCCTGAAATGAAATCAATATGGTGATTGATACTCCTTTTTGGTGGCAATTTATCTGGTAGATCATCCACCACAATGTCACTAAACTCCTGTAGCATATTCTATATCTCCTCATGTAAGTTAGTTGTCTCAGTATGGATTAACATCACTCTTGGCCTTCGCACAATTGCATATTTTACCTCATCATCTCCAATCTGCTGTAGAAACTCTTTTCCTCCTAACAGTAATGCTTTTGTTCCACCGTTTTCTGCCGTATCCTCCTCTTTCATGGGTACTAGCGTATGCTTTATCCCATCCTTAGCAAACTTGTAACAGTTTGTCTTCCCATCGTGGACAACTTTCCTGTCATACTGCCATGGTCTGCCTAGCAGTATATGGCACACATCCATCGGCATGATATCACAAGTTACTTTATCCTTATACCTACCAATGTGAAACTCCACTTCGCACTGCTCATCAACCAGCAGTTGGTGTCCTTTTTGTAACCAAGACACCCTGTATGGTGTTGGGTGCTTCAATCTTTTTAAACCCAATTTTTCTACCATTTTAATGGCTACCAGGTTGTCACTGCTCCCGTTGTTAATAATCAATTTGCAGCATTTCCCATGTTATTTACACATAGTTCGGAACAGTGCTTTCCGCTGTGTCTGGTTAGCTAACTCTTTAGCTGGTTTCAACAATACCTTGTTTAACACTAAGGCTTCTCGCATTTCAGGCATGTTCTCCACTTCTTATGGCGGTGCCTCTACTTCTTTCGGTTGAGCAACATATGCTCCTCTTTGCCCTACTTGATCACTTCTAGGAAATTCAAAAGACCCGTGTCCCCACTTGTGACACTTGTAACACTGATAGGCATTTCCTCTGCCTCTGCCATTACCTCTTCCTCGTTGGTAAGGCCTTCCTCCTCTAGTGTTACCTTCTTTTTCAGTTGGTTCTGTAGTTTTTGAACTGCTGCCCTCTTCATTGCTGTTGACAGTTCTACCTCTACCAAAAGACTGTCCTCTTCCTCTGCCAGATCCACGTCCTCTTCTGGAATTCTGCTTTCTAGCGATCTTTTCTTCTGCCTTCAAAACACTTTGGTAGGCTTCCTCTATGGAATTAGGGGAAAGAATACTAATCTCATATAGTATCTCCATCCGTAAACCATTCACAATGTTGGGTCCCTATAATACTAGTGATTACCCCATTACTATTGTAGTTGTGTCCCTTATTAATATTGTTGTGCCCCTATTGTACCCATATTGTTATTACTGTGCCCCATAGAATCCCTCTATTGTTATTTTTGTGGCTTTATATTATTATTGTTAGGTCGGCTGGGTTATATTGTGACTCCTTAGACTCCTATATATAGAAATGAGGTTTTATCATTTGAATCATCCAAGAATTGTTCATTTATGTAATGTAAAGGAGGTTTCCCCCTTGAAGAGGCTGAATTATAAGGCGTTGATCTATCTTTTCTATCTTTTTCTTGAGCTGGTTTCATAACATTTGGTATCAGAGCTTTGGATTCTAGGGTTTCGTTGCTCCAAACAGGTCATCGTGGAATTTTCGCTATAACTTATTTTCTGCGACGTTTCAGAAGCTAAAACAAAAACCCATTTGAAAAGAAATTGCGCTGAATCTTGGATCCGAATTTCAGATCTTTTCGCGCTATATTTACGGAGATATGATCTGAGGAAGTTGGTCTTTTTGCAGATTCCTGAATTACATTCCAAACAGGTGACTTGGGGAAAATCGTCATAACTTTCTCTTTGAGCATCGGATTTAAATTTCATTAGAAGGTATAGAAAGAGTACGGACTGTAGTTTCTTGTATATATTTTTCAGAGCCAAAGGTCCAAACAGTGACTCGTGGCACATTGTACAAGTTCGCTCTACTGAACTAGTCTATAATCAGGTCACTGTGGGAGATTTCACATAACTCTTCCTTGGAGAATCTAATTTGGATCACATTGGTGGCATTGGAAAGAGGACACACAGGGCTACTTCAGGTCACAATTTCAAAACTGGATGATATGAAAGTACAGAGATACATCAGAGGCAATATTGAGCTCGTACAAAGTGAAAAAAGGTGTGTAGATTTTTTTAAATTTTTGCTTAAGCTTGGTTTGAAAATTTATTCTGAAGGAATTCAAAGGGCTTAGTAGAGCATTATTATCGGTAACTGATGCCCCGAGGAAAGAAAATGCAAACAACTAGTAAGCAACCTGACAGCTCTAGCATGACTCATGAAGAAGAGGAAGAAATGCTACATGATATATCAAAATTACAAGACCAAGTGCAACAAATGTCACTCTCACAAAAGCTAATAGAAGCTAAGATAAAGGGTGTGGAAGCTAAGATGGACGATTTGAAGAGAGACATGGCAGATTTGAAGACAGATTTGACAAATTTTCTACAAGAAATACTTACTAATGGTGAAAAGGTAGTAAAGGAAACTCATGATGCGAACAAAAGAAATGTTAATCATGATTTCATAGACTCTAATGTGGGATTGAAGACCCACCATATTCCAAAAATCGATATGAGGAAGTTTGATGGCAAGGATCCCACAACATGGATATTACAGATGGAGCAATTTTTTGATCTCAATAATGTGCAAAACACACAAAAGGTACGTATTGCAACTTTATATTTGGAACCAAATCAGTTTGTATGGTATCAATGGCTTTGCTCTCGTAAACAAATTATCACTTGGGCAATTTTTACGGAAGAATTGATAGCACATTATGAGGATACAAAAAGCAACATTTTTTTAGTCAATTGATAAGTCTCAAACAAAAGGGTTCAATAATGGAGCACATTGAGGAGTTCCAAAAATTGAACATAAGGGTAAAAAATATTCCAGAGGAGCATAGGATTGATGTGTTCATAGGGAATTTAAAGGATAATATCCAACATGATGTTCGCCTTTGGGAAACTGATTCATTAGAGAAGGCATTCAGGTTAGCAAGAAAAATGGAAAGCAAAATTATGGCAACGAGGAAGCATACCACTCACAACTATAAAGATGGAAGTGTTGTTGCCCCTAGTCTTCCACAACCTATAAGGTTGACACCACAACAATTGGAAGAAAAAAGAGCAAAAGGGCTTTGTTACAGTTGTGATAGCAAATACACTAAAGTTCATAAGTGTGCTGTGAAGAAATTATTCTACATAGATTGTGAAGAAGAAGAAGAAAAGGAGCAAGAAAGGTCAAAAGAAGAGGATATACTCTAGGAACAAAGCCTAGATAAAGAATAAATGAATCCGACCATATCTTGTAATGCATTGGTGGGAATTACCACTCCTCAAACCATCAAGATAGAAGGACAAATCAAGAAGAAAAAGGTAATAGTGTTGATTGATTCAGGAAGTACCCACAATTTTATTCATTGTAAGGTAGCAAAAGAATTGAATTGCTTCTTATATCCAGCACCAGAGTGTCAAGTGATGGTTGCAAATGGAGGAACAATAAAATTGCTCTGGAAAGTGCCATAATATCAAGCTATCCATGGGAGAATATGTATTGACTAGCCCAATGCTTTCCATTCCAATGGGAGGCGTTGATGTTGTACTAGGAGTCCAATGGCTACAATCCTTGGGTACAATAGCTTTTAATTTTCAAGAAATTTTCATGAAATTTTCTGTGGAAGGAAAGGAAGTTGAATTAAGGGGTATTGCAGGGAAACCGGGAAAATAATCAGCTCTAACGGTATGACAAAGCTTCTAAAAAAAGAACAAAGAGGTGTAATTGCACAATTATGTTCGCTAGATGTTTCCACATTGGAATCATCTATTTCTCCAGATCTCCAAAAAGTCTTGGACAATCATTCCAAGGTATTTGAGACTCCCAAAGGTCTCCCACCTATTCGTGATCATGATCATGCTATTCATCTGATTCCAGGAAGTGTTCCTCCAAACATCAGGCCGTACAGATATCCCTATGCCCAAAAGAGTGAAATTGAACGTATGGTTGCAAAATGCTAGAGGCTGGTATAATTCAACCGAGTCAAAGTTCTTTCTCTCCTCCAGTAGTATTGGTGCACAAGAAGGATGGATCATGGCGCATGTGTCCGGATTATAGGGAGCTCAACAAGCTCACTATTAAAGATAAGTTTCCCATTCCTGTCATTGATGAATTACTGGATGAATTGCATGGATCAATTTACTTCACCAAGTTGGATCTTCGTTCAGGATATCATCAAATCAGAATGAAGACTGAAGACATTTCGAAAACAACATTTAGAACTCATGAGGGTCATTATGAATTTTTGGTCATGCCTTTTGGCCTTACCAATGCACCTTCAACATTTCAAGGTTTGATGAATTCCATTTTCAAACCATTCCTTAGAAAATTTGTGTTAGTATTTTTTGATGATATACTAATCTACAACAAGTCTTGGAAGGATCATGTTGAACATGTTGACAGGGTGCTACAACTATTGGAGGAGAAACAATTATATGCAAAAAGATCCAAATGTTTCTTTGGAGTACAAGAGGTGGAATATCTGGGTCATATTGTATCTCATGAAGGAGTTAAGGTAGACCCTAGCAAAATTAAAGCCATTAAGGAATGGAAAATCCCCACATCCATAAAGCATCTGCGAGGATTTCTTGGGTTGACAGGGTATTATCGCAAGTTTGTTAAGAATTATGGGAGAATAGCAGCACCTCTAACAACATTATTGAAGAAAGATGCATTTTCATGGACTCCAGAAGCAACAAAGGCCTTCGAACATCTTAAAGAGGCAATGTGCCAAGCACCAGTCTTAGCTACACCGGACTTCACAAAAACCTTTATTGTGGAATGTGATGCTTCAGGAAATGGAATTGGTGCTGTTTTAATGCAAGATGAAAGACCCATTGCTTTTGAAAGTCGTCCAATCAAGGGAAAGTTTTTACACAAAGCTATTTATGAGAAGGAAATGTTGGCAATACTCCATGCACTTAAGAAATGGCGACCCTACCTAATGGGAAGACACTTCAAGGTAAAAACGGATCATGATAGCCTTAAATACTTTTTAGAACAAAGATTATCCTCTGAAGAGCAACAAAAGTGGGTCACAAAGATGTTGGGTTATGACTTTGAAATCATCTACAAAAAAGGGAAGCAAAATGTGGTGGCAGATGCACTCTCAAGAAAGGATGAGGATGTGGAAGCATTGTTGTGCGCCATTTCTATTATCCAACCAGATTGGATAAACAAAGCAAGGGAGGAATGGAAGAATGATGAAGAAGTGTGGGCACTTATTCGAAAGTTACAACAAGATTCCAGTACGTCTGATACATTTAGCTGGAAAAATGATTCGTTATGGTACAAAGATCGCTTATACCTCTGTAAGAATTCCCAGCTAAAACAAAAGATTCTTATGGAATTGCACACTTCTCCCTTAGGAGGGCACTCAGGATTTTTAAAAACTTACCACAGGGTTAAGAAGGAATTTTTTTGGGATGGCCTTAAATCAGATATTCAAAAGTTTGTGGCAGAATGTTTGGTTTGCCAACAAAATAAAGTTGAAACAATTAAGACACCGGGTCTATTACAACCTTTATCCATTCCAAGCCAACGTTGGGAGGAGGTTTCAATGGATTTTATCACAGGTTTACCCAAGTTTGAGGGAAAGAGTGTCATCATGGTGGTAGTTGACAGACTTACCAAGTATGCACACTTTTGTGCATTATCACATCCATTTAAAGCCAGTACAATTTCTACTGCATTTATGGAAACAATTCAAAAGCTACATGGAAACCCAAAGATTATTGTAAGTGACAGAGATCCCATTTTCACTGGAAATTTTTGGACAAAATTATTTTCTTGTCTTGGTACTCAGTTAGCTCATAGCTCATCTTATCATCCTCAATCTGATGGGAAAACTGAGATAGTAAACAAATGTTTGGAAGGATATCTTCGTTGCTTTGTATCTGATAAACAGACACAATGGGTCAAATGGTTGCCTCTGGCTGAATGGTGGTATAACACTTCCTTCCATACAACAACAAAAATGACCCCATTTATGGCACTTTATGGATATCAGCCACCATCCATCACATCATATTTAAGAGAAAATTCTAAGGTTCAAGCAGTGGAACATCACATCGAACATCAACAACAAGTCCTCCAACTCTTAAAGGATAACCTCGTGTTGGCACAGAATAGAATGAAACAACAGGCAGATCAACATCGCAGCGAAAGAAGTTTTGATGTAGGTGATTGGGTATTCCTATGGCTACAACCATATAAGCAAATGTCCCTCAAGCAAGCTAAGAAGGATAATAAATTATCACCAAAGTATTATGGTCCATACAAGGTGTTGCAAAAGATTGGTACTATGGCATACAAATTGGAGCTTCCTGCAGCTTCTCGATTGCACCTAGTTTTCCATGTTTCATGTTTAAAGAAGGTTATAGGCGACAAGCTCCCAGTTCAAACAATATTGCCAGAACTTGACGAGGAAGGAAAAATTATATTGGAACCAGAAGCAGTCACAGAAACAAGAACTCGACAGCTACGAAATCGATCAATTTCAGAGTATCTTATCAAGTGGAAGAACTTATCCGCTGAAGATTCCACATGGAAGGATGAGAATTTTATACAGAAGCATCCAGAACTACTCAAGCGTTGAGGACAACAATTTTTTGAAGGAGATGGGCATGTTGGGTCCCTATAATACTAGTGATTACCCCATTACTATTGTAGTTGTATCCCTTATTAATATTGTTGTGCTCCTATTGTACCCATATTGTTATTACTGTGCCCCATAGAATCCCTCTATTGTTATTTTTGTGGCTTTATATTATTATTGTTAGGTTAGCTGGGTTATATTGTGACTCCTTAGACTCCTATATATAGAAAGGAGGTTTTATCATTTGAATCATCCAAGAATTGTTCATTTATGTAATGTAAAGGAGGTTGCCTCCTCGAAGAGGCTGAATTCTAAGGCGTTGATCTATCTTTTCTATCTTTTTCTTGAGCTGGTTTCATAACACACAAACCTTACTGTCTTTTTCGGGGTATCTTCAACATAACCTGCTCACAGGTTCACTCTGTAGAATTCTTCCGTATACTCCTTCATAGTAATTTCTCTTTGCTTCAGGTTCTGCACCTGCCTATATAGAGAAATATGATAATCTTTGGGTAGAAACTTACTCTTCATCTTGGCAATCATCTTGTTCCACTTTTTGATCAACGGTTTATTTGACCTTCTCCTTTCTGCCTGCACACTGTCCCACCACAGTGCTGCATGTCCCTTCATTTTGGTGGCTGCAAACCTGACCTTCTTATCTTCACTGATTTCTTCACACTCGAAATATTTATCCATCTCACTAATCCAGTCCAACAATACCTCCGTAGATAAACTGCCATCATAATTCAAAAGCTCTGGCTTTGGCTTGCTACTTGCCAACAAAACTGATCTCAATAATTTTATCTCTGGTCCCTCTTCGTCTGACCCATCCGTCATGGCTGCAACTTCTTCTTCACTGTCATCACCACCTTCTAGATCCCTATGCCTCCCTGCTTCCACTGCTGCCAATCAGGCACTTAGGATCTTGATTTCTTCTCGCAACCCTTCATCGGCTACTCTCCTGATAGCTCTACCTCGACCTCTTCTTCCTACTTCCATTTTTTTTCTTTTGAGAAAAGAACTTGCTCTGATACCAAAATTTGATGGCGATCCTGAGATAGTTGTGTGGCAAGACTTATGTGGCAGCTGGCCCATCCTTGGTCCTTCCCGCGCTGGCACACACTGAGGTTTGGTGAGGGTTTATGGTGCCTTCAATGCGCATCCGGCCCGAGGTTGGTCTCGTTTTGTGTGAGCATGGTGTCTATGGTATGGATCGACCTAGGCTCATTTGTGTTGTTGTTCGTTTGAGTTATGCTTTTGTTCCTTTGTGGCTCATCTAGTTCGGCTCTGGAAGAAGATGGGTCTCTGTTGCCTGCTATCCTCTTGGTTCTTCTCTGGTTCCAGTCCTCTATCGTTTGCTAGTTATATGAATGTTTTTCATTGGACCTGGTGGCTGCTGTACACCTGGTTTTCTGTGGAGGTCTCAGGTTTGGTTTTTCATTCTGGGTATGCCTTATTTCGACTGTTTGTGAACGATTCTTTTACAACTTGCAGGTGATGTTTTCTAACTAGGTTTTGGTCGCATTTCACAGGCCCTCCACCTGTTACTCTCGTCGATGGCTTGGCTGCTTATTTGACAGGTAAAAACCCTATTCCGATTCCATTGTTTCACCTTCCTGTAGTTTTTATTAACGGCCTTGCTCCTGGTGAGCAGGCTGTGGTATCATGGAACTTCGGCCGTTGGTTGCGCTCAGGTTGGGGTTTCAACTCGTGGCTCGGTTGTGGAGTCTGGCCTCCCCTTCAGGTATTCACCGTGGGTCAAGTTCCTTGTTTTTTCTCTGGTGTTGTTGTGTGCTATATAGCTATGCTTCCTCTCTGACAATCTTCTTGTCACTGTGCAGGTATCCCTCTCCTCTTTGCTGTGGCTGCAAGGGGCTGGCTCTTGGGGATGAAATGCCGTGGTCTCGTCCTTGAAGATTTGAGTTTGATGTGCTTAATTCCGATTCCATTGTTTCGCTTTCCTGTAGTTTTTATTAACGACCTTGCTCCTGGTGAGCAGGTTGTGGTATCATGGAACTTCGGCCGTTGGTTGCGCTCAGGTTGGGGTTTCAACTCGTGGCTCGGTTGTGGAGTCTGGCCTCCCCTTCAGGTATTTGCTGTGGGTCAAGTTCCTTGTTTTTTCTTTGGTGTTGTTGTGTGCTATATAGCTATGCTTCCTCTCTGACAATCTTCTTGTTATTGTGCAGGTATCCCTCTCCTCTTTGCTGTGGCTGCAAGGGGCTGGATCTTGGGGATGAAATGCCGTGGTCTCATCCTTGAAGATTTGAGTATGATGTGCTTAAATTGGGTAGGGTTCTTCCTTGACTGTGCTCTACGGTTGCATTTTGGTTTCGGGCTATAGTTGTTTAACCCTTGGTTTTTCAGTTTGCTGGTATGTTGATACTTGGTTGCCTCTTGTGCAACAAGCCCATCCTGTCGATTTTTCTTTCTGTATTGGGAATGTGTTTCAGCCTTCTGCTATTGGTTGTCATGTTCGTTGCTTAGTTTGTGTACTGCTTTGGTCTATCTGGGTTATGGGAACCCTCCTCGGCCTATCTCGTTTGTATGAAGGACTGTGTGGAATCTGGAAGTTCTGTCCTATACTTCCGTGGACCTAATGAATATATATATATATATATATATATATATATATATATATATATATATATATATATACATATAGATGTATATACTGTAAATTTCTAATTTAAATCAAATAGTATGTATTTGGTAATGTACCTGGATGGTTTGGCTCTGTCGTATTTGATCCTTTCAGTCTCGGTGCGTAGTTTGAATGTTAATCACACAATTTGTTGTTTAATTGCTATGCATAGTAATTTATACTTGTTTCTTCTAAAACAGAGAATACCTATAAGCTTTCTTTAAATTCATAAAAAAAAATTGTTTAGAGTTATGCTTCCTTTCCTTTTTTTTCATCTAGACGGCAGCAACCCCACTTTTGATTCTGGGTTGCCTATTTATGCTTGCTAGCAGCCTCATAATGTTGAGGAACCACCCTTAGTTACATTATAGTTATTTTCCAGTTTCATTCAGTTTCATTTCTAACTTATTTAAAAAAAATCCTATTCTGACTACTGTTCAATTTATAAATAAAAACATTGGCTATAACAACCTTCATTTAAAAATAAAAATAAAACTAACTAAAAGTGAACTTAATCAAAACAGCTTGTCTAGCTGTCGCCTCCCTAGTCAAATGCTCCTGCATCAAAAAGCCCCGTGCCTTAGGGTGAATATTCAACTTGTACATCAAAAAGGGCTTCCATGTCTCAGAGATCCAATTATGCAGATCGACCAGCCATGGCCAAAACTCATTAACCCTGCAAACCAAACCATTCTCTGAAAAATATCTTTCACAATAGAAAACTTCCTCATCCACATGAACATTAAGGGAAGAAATTTCTTGCACCACCAGAAGTTCAGAACCAAACTTTAGCATAGAGCTGCAGGGAACCGAGGAAGAGTTAGTTTGACCGACATCCATACTTGCAAAAGAAAAAATATTTATTTTCCAAATCACAAGGATTCACCATTGAACGATATGTTGAAGATATTTGCAAAAAATCCATGCAAAGAGAGCAAAGATTGAGCAGCTAGGGTGAATTCACCCTAGCCACTGTAAGGGTTTCGAGAGCCCCTTCCATTCTCCCAGTTTTCTTAATTATTTTTTACTTGCTAAATTATGTATGCATATTTGCAATGACACTTTAAGTAAGAGAAGAAATAACTATTTTTGGACCAAAATCATGCAATATAATTTTGAGCAAGATTGTGATTTCTTATTATTTAAAATGCACTTTTCAATGCATACATGGATTCAACACCCTAAAAAACCCACGTGACACTCAAACTTCCTAGATTAAACAACTTAAAATTATGATTTTTAAAAACCTCTATCTAATTTTGAGAAAATTTGACTAAAACATACTGGAAAAAAGCTATTTTCTCTATTAATTAGACTACACTTATTTACAATTACCTTTACATAAGTATATTTACAATTATGACCCCAAATATATGATTAGAGTTTTATCATAATTTAAATTAGGTTATTCTTTTAAAATTTTTGTTTAATTTTAAATTAATGTGATTTTTTTTTTGAAAAAAATATATTTATTATTAAATTGACTTAGATATGAAGATACATTTTTGTAAATAAGTTGTTTTTTAAAATAAACTAATCATACAAATCTATCTTAAATTTACTGGTCTAAATTTATGAGCCTTATGGATTTAGGTCGGTAAATTTATTAAATCTAGGTTAGTCAGTTTCAAGAGTTACAAGATGTTTATCGATCTAAATTATTTTAAAGTAGATATAGATAAATGATGATTTTTAAAATATGTATTTAATTTTGAACTAAATTGACCAAAAATATTATTGTCAATATCCACAATATCACTTGCAGAAATTAAGCTTAATAAGAAAAATACATTCCTTTTTTTTTCAACTATCCAAAATAATCCCAATTAACATTTAAATTAAATTTGTAAAAATATTTCAAAACTAACCAATAAAAAAAAAAATAACATTATAAATTAAACTTGAATAAACAAAATACATTCCCTTTTTTCCACCTATCCAAAATAATCCCAATTAACATTTAAATTAAATTTATAAAAATATTTCAAAACTAACCAATAAAAATAAAAAAATAAAATTATAAAACATTGATTTTTGTCAGGCCAGGCAGTAACTCCATTAGGTAGGTCTTTGTTATATACAATAGGGAGTGACTGTTCAGTTCATCTCCCGATGACTGTTCACATTCCTAATTTAATTATTTACATAAATTCACCCAATCATGAAGATTAGGTGTCAACATTCCCCCCCTTAATTTGAAGGGATGTTGGTGAGTCCAAGCATCATTCTGAATCGTTCAAGCTTTTCCCTTCCAAGCGCTTTGGTGAAGATGTCTGCAATTTGCTCATTTGTGGAACAATGACGGAGATGGATTGTTTTGGCCTCAACATGATGTCGAATAAGATGATATTTAGTATTGATGTGCTTTGTTCGATCATGGAACTTTGGGTTCTTGGCCAACTTTATTGCAGAGGTGTTGTCAATCATGAGTGGAGTTGATTGTACTTGTTTTACCTGCAAATCTTCAAGAATTTTCCTGAGCCACACAATTTATTTTGTTGCTTCAGTTGTTGCCACGTATTCTGCTTCTGTTGTGGAATCTGCTGGAACTGATTGTTTGCGTGATCTCCAGGAGATAGCTCCTGATCCAAGACTCATAGCATATCCTGAAGTAGATACCCCAATTTCTTTGTCTCCATCGAAGTCTGAATCAGAGTATCCGATCAAGCTGAAGTCATCCACCTGTGTGTACTTGATTCCAAAGTCTTGAGTTCCCTTCAAGTACTTTAGAATTCTTTTTGCAGCAGACCAATGTCCCTCACAAGGCTTTTGCATAAACCTGGAGAGGATTCCAACAGCAAATGAAATGTCTGGTCTGGTAGTAGTTAGGTAGTTGAGATTTCCTACACGCTGTCTATACTTTGTTGCATCCTCAAATTCCTTTCCTTCAATAGATGTGAGCTTTAAGTTTTGTTCCATTGGAGTATTAAGAGGATTTCACTTTGTCATGCCAAACCTGTTCAACAAATCTCCAATGTATTTCTTTTGAGAAAGAAATATGGACTTTGGATGTTGGGTTACTTCAATGCCAAGATAGTAATGAACATAGCCCAAATCAGTCATTTCAAAACTTTTCCCCAATTCCTTCTTTATGGATGTTATGTAGCTTTCATTGTTCCCTGTCATTAAAAGATCATCTACATATACCACAAGATATACAACTGTTTTGCCAACTTTCTTGACAAATAAAGTTGCATCATCAAGATCAAAATGATTGAAATTGAGTTTCAGAAGATGCTTAGTTAGTTTTTCATACCAGGCTCGCGGTGCTTGTTTGAGGCCATATAGGGACTTCACAAGTTTGCATACTTTATGTTCATGTCCTTTCACAACAAATCCTTCAGGCTGGGTCATAAAAACATTCTCTTTTAGATCTCCATTCAAGAAAGCAGTTTTTACATCCATTTGATGGACTTTCCAACTGTTCTGAGCTGCTAGTGCAAAGAGTGTCTGGATGGTAGCCCATTTTGCTGTGGGAGAAAAAGTATCCTCATAATCGACCCCTTCCTTCTGTGCAAAACCTTTTGCCACAAGCCTAGCTTTGTGCTTGTCAAGTAAGCCATCAGCTTTATACTTGTTCTTGTAGACCCACTTGCAGCCAATTGGTTTGGTTCCTAATGGAGGATCAACCAGCTTCCAAGTGCCGTTCTTTATGAGGGCATCATACTCCTTTTGCATCGCTTCTTTCCATTCATCATGAGAAGCAACTTCTTTGAAGGAAGTTGGTTCAAAATCTGTAGACAAGTTCAATTCACAATCATAAGAAACATCCATATCAACAGGTGAATTAGAGTCATCTACATCACCTCCATTTTGCCGGTTTGAATTTCTGGTTCCTGTCTTTCCAACTTCATCAAGATGAACACTTTCAAGTGTCTTTGTCAGCCACTTTGGGGACCTTTCTAAGATGGTCCAGGCTGATCTGTTGATTGAGTTGGGACTGAATCAAGATTGAGTCTCCCAATCCTATCAATTACATCACTTAAAGCATCATCCGTTGTTGGAGTTTCTTGCGGGGGATAGTGTTCTTCAGAAGAAGATTCCACATGTTGATCTAGTATAGGAATCCCCCCTTCAAGATGTGGAATCTGATTATCAAATCCTTGAAATGATTTTGCTTTTGCGAATCTATCCAAGCGATCAAGTTGCCGCTCAACAACATTGTCAGTTTTGGATGATTCAAGGAAAATTACATCTCTAGATACAACAAACTTCTTATTTACTTCATCATAGAGGCGGTATGCTTTGGAGGTGTTTGAGTACCCCAGAAAGATACACTTACGACTTCTAGCACCAAGTTTGTTTCTATGTACCTTTGGTATCAAGGCATAACAGGTGGAACCAAAGACCCTGAGATGCTTTACCGAAGGAACATGTCCATACCACATTTCATATGGAGTCTTGTTTCTTATAGCATTAGATGGACATCTATTCTTTATATATGCAGCACATAGAACATCATCAGCCCAAAACATTATCTTTACATTTTTGAAGAAGAGCATGGATCGTACCATATTTAAGATTGTCCTATTCATTCTTTCAGCTACACCATTCTGTTGGAGATTATAAGGCACAATTGTTTGATGTTTGATCCCATGTTGGCGAAGATAGTTTTCAAATTCATTTGATGTGTATTCTTTTCCATTATCAGTGTGAATAGACCCAATATGAGATTGTGCATCATTTTCAATCCATTTATGAAAATTCTTGAATGTTTGAAAAGCATTAGATTTGTTCTTCAATAAATAAACCCAACACATTCTGGTGTAGTCATCAATAAATGTCATGATATATTTATTTCCATTTGCAGAAGGAACAGGCATTGGACCACATAAATCTGAATGAATGAGTTCAAGTTTCCTATGTGCTCTTGAATGTGAATCATGAAAAGACTGTTTTCTATGCTTTCCTAGAATGAAAGCATCACATTGCTTAAGTTTTCTAGGAATTGTAGGCAAACCAGCAACACCATTTTTCTTCAATACGCGGAGACTGTCATAGTTCAAATGTCCAAATCTAGCATGCCATAATAAACTTGATGGAAGTGTACCTTCTTCATGATGAGAATTGTATGAGAAATGTTGTGCATGAGCAGATGTTCCTTGCAGTTTGAGAAGCCTTTCTTCTTCTATTCCCCTCATGACAAGTGAGTGGTCAGATGCTCTTCTTACCTCAAGCTTGCCATCAAACATATGAATGGAGTGACCTTGCTGGCGGATGTGGACCAAGGACAACAAGTTTCTCTTGAGCTGTGGGAGATATAGAACATGATCCGGAAGAAAGTCTGGAAGACCAGGCAGTTTAAGCTTGATTGTGCCAAGCCTTGATGGCTTGATTTTTGATTGATCTGCAAAGTATACTGCTCCATCAACATTGTCAGTGAAATCTTCAAAAAAATCTTTTCTATGAGTCATGTGGCAGGTTGCTCCTGAATCAAGCAACCAATCATTTTTCCATGAAGCAAGTGAAGTATTAAACAAATCTTCATTTACTCCAATGTTACATTGTGCCATAACATAGTGAGCGGATTCAGGTGCTTTACCTTTGTCTGTATGATCAGTTTTACCTTTCTGCTCAATTTTGTCCCATGGTAGCTTGCATGTAGAGGCATCATGTGATCCATTTCTTTTGCAGCGTATGCAGTGCAAATCTGCCTTTTCTCCTTGAGAGTCTCTGCCCCCCCTGCCTCTGAAATCTCTTCTACCTCTTGCTTTGGAAGAATCTTGAGCAAGATTATCCTCTCTGTGTGCAAGAAGAGTTGTCTTCTTTTCCAAACCCTTCACTTTTTCAACAAACTTCTCCATCATAAAAATTTGAACTGAGCCCAAAAATAATTACAGTATTCGTAGCAAAACACTAATAATAATTTGCTATGACTTTCCAAAAAATGGAATCGACTGCAATCATGCAATATATGTCATGTCATCAACAAACAACATAAGCCAGCGTCCAAAACAGTCAACGCATGGAGCAGCGTACATATGGCATTTAGCAAAAAAAAACTTCAATGTAAATACCAGCTTTATTTCCCAAAACAAACTTCAGAAATCGTTGAGCCAGTGTTATATGTCAAAACAACGTTATATGTCAACCAGCGTTAATACAATGCCAAAACAATCTTCAGAAATCGTTGAAACCAACGTTATATGCCAAAACAACATTATATACAATGCCAAACAGTGTTATAATATCGGCGTTAAGAGCAGCGGCGTTAAGTCTAGCAGTGTTATAATACCGGCGTTATACCTCAGCGTTATTCCCGTCCAAACTGCATTATATACCTATCATCCACTGATTGCTGGGTTCATTACGGCAGGGGTCTTCGCTTACATTAGTGATTGTAATCTGCGTTATTCCACAGACGGTGCCAACTCAATCAATGGAGATTTGTTCATACCATTATTAAATGGAGGAAGCAGTACCTCAGGGCTGCCTGCTGAAACACTGGTCGCAACCGGCGTAGAGCAAGCATGCATGTACAACTCAAATCAAGGTCTGGCACTCCGCAATGTCTAGAACGCTCCACTCAGTAACCTCAAAAGCACTCTCAGAAAACAACAGTTTCCTTACGCGCAAGCTTTTGGGTTTCAAGCTCCATCAATTGAAGTATGAAAGCTCATGCAGTAACACTCATCAAAACCGAAAAACTGCCTCTACATTCCAAAAGAACTAGCTCGGAAATGTACAAAAAAAGAACCCGTCCAAGGATTCGAACCGCAGGCAGACGCTTTGGAACACCACACAGCGGACAAGGGGTTTTGGTATGGTTGTAGGTAGTCGAAAGCTCTTTATGATCTGGCTGTTGCAATTTCGTATGCTCCGGAGGGTGATTTCTGTCAAGAGGACGACTTAAACGATCAACATAGACATCCTGCAGCTTCTAATGCAGAGATGGGTGGCAGAGTCGTAATACCATGGCAATATGGCAGCAGTGGGCGTTATACCATGACAGAGTCGTAATACCATGCAGTAGTGGTATTTTAACGGACCTGTGTCAAAATTCTATGGATTTGATCAGCGTTCTGCATGTCAGGCTTGTATGGAGCAGAGCGCAGGTAATATAAATAGAATATGGCAGAACGCAGGCAGTATCAGATAGCACTCAGTCACTGAATTATATGGAGAGTAGAGGAGCAGACAAGGGAGTTACAAGGCACAATAGCTAAAAATGGGCTGGCTTTGATACCATGTCAAGCCAGGTAGTAACTCCATTAGGCAGAAAATTGATTCATGTTATTCCATTAGGTAGGTCTTTGTTATATACAATAGGGAGTGACTGTTCAGTTCATCTCCCGATCACTGTTCACATTCTTAATTTAATTATTTACATAAATTCACCCAATCATAAAGATTAGGTGTCAAAATTTTTTAAGTAATTTTCACACTTAAAATCTCCTAACATCTAATTCACATTAGGTTGGCCATGTTATGAACAAATGAAAGCATCTATCATAAAACAAAGTAGAAGATATGATTTCCCATGACCGTATGTAACTCAGCTTAATTTAGATCTTTGTAAATGAAACAATGTATAATAATATTTTAATATATAATGTTTTTTAAAAATGTCTAAAATATTTATCAATAAAATAAAATAGAAAATATGATTTCTTAAGAGTGTTGAAAAGAATTGATTTTTTAAAGTAAAATGTTTTAGCAATAAAACCTCAACTAATAAAATTAAAAATTAATTTATAACTATATACTACTCACTTTAACCGCTGAATTTAAAATTTTGTAAAGGATACAAAATATAATAATATCTTAATATACTTTATATTAAATATAAAATAATAGTCTTTGAAAAAGTCTATACCAACATAATAGTCTTTGAAAAAGTCTGCAGTAGAGATACGATATATGGGCAACAAAACTAAAAGTTTAAAAACATATAGGCAATATATATATATATATTTTTTAAATGTAATAATAATGTTTATTGTATGAAGGTTAATAATTTTTTTAATTAATTAATTAATTTATATATATATATATATATATATATATATTTTTTTTTTTTTTTTCATTATTTTTATTAAATTATGTAGAATTAATAATTCTGTTAGAGATTTAATTTTTTTTTTGGTTCAAAGAAAGAGTACACTTGTTTATTTTAATTTTGGAAAGGTTATTATAAGTATACAACTCTTTTATCATAAAAGAGGTTTATTGACGATTCAATTTTAATGTATTTAAAAAAAAAGGTGATTGGTTTATAAAGAAAAAGGTTTTTCATATTTTTTATTAAAGTAGGTAGACTTAATAATTCTGTTAGAGATTTAATTTTTTTTTGCTTCAAAGGAAGAGTAGAGTACACTTGTTTATTTTAATTTTGGAAAGGTTATTATAAGTATACAACTCTTTTATCATAAAAGAGGTTTATTGACGATTTAATTTTAATGTATTTAAAAAAAGGTGATTGGTTTACAAAGAAAAAGGTTGATGAGTTTATAAAGAAATTTGGATAGTGTTTTTTTTTTTTTTAAATTATTAAGTGAAAAGTTTAATTTGATATGAAGTAAAATTTGATTCTTTATTACAAGTTTAATAGGTTTATTGGTTTACAAAGATAAAAGTTTTTTTGATTTATAAATGATAAGTTTGATTTAATATGAGGTAAAATAAAATTGTTTAATGATAAGTTTAATTTGATAGCAGTAAAATGTAAAGGATATTTATATTTTTTTCGATCATTGGAATTATATCCATTATATATATAAACTAATATATATATATATATATATTCATCAAAGGTTGAGTACATAGATATCAAAATGCAAGTAGTTTTATCTCAACTGGGTTTGTTGACTAGAGCTAGTAGCATATGGCAAATAAACATAAGCAAAACTAAAGGAACAATCCACAAGTTGACAGGCCAAAAGCACCAAAAGACAAACAAGACTAGCAAAACACTTGTAACCATGCTCAATCATCAAAAGTAATAGACACAGGGTTGTCTGGCCTAGTCCCTGGAGGAGGAGTGGGACAAAAAGAGCACTGAACATGCTGCTCGAAGTGTGCCATCCACGTTTCCAGCTTTTCCACCTTTTCAAATAGCAAATTTTGACCACGCCAAACCACCACGATCCTTTCCCTAACATGGCATTGAAAGTAATGTAGTTGGTTGAGCGTGGCAATAACAACGTCATGTTCTTCCTTCCTGGCCTTATCGTACATTTCCATGCGATCCAGGCCCATTTGGACTAAGTCTCGGCATGCCACGGAACACCGCTGCCGCTCAACAATCCCTGTACTTCCAAAACGGCGCTGCCGACCTCGCCCACCAAATCCAACCTCGCGTGACCCACTGCCCTTCTTGTGATTTATGGTTGCACAACCACCTTGAGTGACTTTAGCACCTCCTCTGTCCCCACAAGCCCCCAAGGTAGCCCAACTCACACTTCTAACAAATTTACCATCCCACACTGAATGCTTAGCCACTCGGCCCACCACCTCCACCTTCGGCTCAAAGGGACTACCACCCTAGATGGCCAAAGCTCCCCTCTGTAGGGGTTTGGATCGAGAATTGCACGCCATAGGTCGCATGGCCTAGGGATACACTTATAAGTCAGGAGCACAACTGAACAACAACACTGCCCGACGCCCCTTGAATAGCAACACCTCCCGACGAACCTTGAACCTCCCCAGAGCTACACGCGGTTCTGAATAATCCAAAAAATTTCTACTCACAGGGCTGTCAACCTTCTTTCACCGACTTGGGGAATTGCAAAAGAAATCTCAGCTAAAGAACACACCCACCAAACAATGAACTTGCCAATGCCTTTATGAGAGGAAGCACCTAGGAGTAGAGACACAAATGACACAAACAAAAGGATTTTACATCCAAACACAAACAGAGTAATTACAAACTCAAGTTGAAAGTCAGATAGCGCGTACCCCTTCAGACATATATCCCACCACTAGACCCAATTTCTTCTCATCCAAATATGGGGCATAGACATCCACATAATAACCACACAGACATGAGTATCTAAAAGATATCGAAATGATACTAGACTCAAGGCCTTCTCAAGCTCAGAAGACAAGCTAGAAAAGAGCTAATTATCAACATAAGAAAAGGGTCACAGATCGTCTCTATTACCATGTAGAGTTCACCTAGACTTTTGAGGACAACGAGAAACCAGACGCAAGGAGAGGATTTTTTTCTTTTTTTGTGAGCCGAAGGAAAAGGAGGAGATGCAGACGATAGAATCACCACCATACCTAGAAAAGCCAATAGCCAAAGACACCCATTGGACTTCCAGAGCTCAAACCACAAACATCTACCCACCGAATTAACACAACATAATAACAATCTTGGAGCGTGACAGGCACCATAAACTAACCTCGCTCACCCATTCTTGATCCCGCAGAGACAAAACGAACCTTCACACAGCACACTGTTAACTTCCCCGCACAACAAACATAATGGAAGGACAAGGGGACTATCCTCCTTACCAACCACTAGATGTTCACCTTCATGGCACACATGTCTAACTATTATAGGAGTTGGTCACCCCCATCGGGAACTAAAAAATAAATATTAACAAAAAAAAAATTGAAAATACTTTCTAAACAAAAAATATATAATATATGTTAAGCTCTCTTTACAGCTCCCAACGGCCGTCGTTAATTACGGAAAACAAACTGCTAGTCATTTCCTTCTTTTGGGAAACCAACTGCAGCCAACTACAGTCATTTCCTAAAATTACGGAAATCAATTGCAGTTAATTAATTTCTTGTTGGGAGCTTTTGGAGTGATCTATTACTCCCTTTGGAGTTCTCTACCATGATCTGTGGAACACTTGACACATAGCCAACAGAAGCTTGATGGAAGCTTGGCTATATATACTTCTGTTTGGTCCCCAAGCTCACTAACTCAATCCCCTTCAGTTTTACACTATCAAGCTAGAGTGAGCAGAGCTTGGAAGTGCCACACGGATGAGAGATTTTGGGATTTGATTGTTTACATATTTGGAAGTCAGTCTTATTTACTTTCTGTTGAGAGCTGTTCAATGGACCTTATGAGGGTTTTCTCTATTCGTTGTTCATGGTGCTACAGTTTCTTTTGGGCAGGCCTGAAGTTTTCCCTCTTTTTAACATTCTCAAACTTTTTGGCGTGTCAGTCTTCTTCGTATGAATGGACATATTATGTTTCCCTGAAGTCTCTGCTGAATATACATTTGATTTCATGTTTATGGCTAGTTTAAAAGGCTTACATGAGTTGCAGTGGGTTGGTTAAAGCATCGATTTCCCTTCTTCATGTTTTATTTGGAGTAAGAAACCCGTGAACTGTAAGTTGTTGACGTTGTTTAATGCTACAAGAATCATCTCTCTGTTGTGAGTCGCTGCCGGATTATCTACTCGCTACACTGAAACCATGTACATGGAGACCAAATCGTGTATAAACTTTTTATATATGGGAATGAAGCTTTGAACGATTCAACTGATGGAGTGTTTGTTTGTCCGTGAGTTGCATAGTGGATCAGGCGCTGAAAAACTGAATCAATCCACTGTGCGATTGCACACTGGTAATTTTTTGAGAATTTTTTGAGGGTGTTCATGATTTGAACGCATCTGAGTGTGAGAAGCATCAATAGCCGGAGGTATGTTTACTTGGGCATTAAAGTTTTATTTTTCGATTCTTTCAAGTATTTATTCCGCATTAAAGAATCGTTAATTTTGCTATGTATCAGAGCACTTTTATCTCTGCCTTGGTGTTTATAGACATGCTTTATTTGGTTAAATGCCATATTTAGAGGATTTTCTGAATTAAGGCATTTATTTGGAAATATGTCTAATTTTTGCTCAATTTTATGCTTATAATATTTGGTTTAATTATATGCAATCTGTATAATTATTGTGCAAATTTATAACTATGCTCGTATTTAATTTGCATGAATTGATTATTTCTGCTCTAATTAAAACATGCTATTTTGGATGAGAATATGAGACCCATCGTTAAATGTTATGCATGAATTTTATAGTTTTGTTTATGCAAATTATCATTATTTTCATATCAAGTTAATTTTTATGCATAAAAGAAATAATGTCTAGTGATCCATATAATTTTAATTGATTAGAGAATAGCCACAACATCTCTAATTAAATAATATTATATATTATGATTGATTAGGATCACATAAAGAATATTTAGACATTAATTGTAATTAATTATACTAAATATAATAAATTTTATCCCATAGGAATTTTTATTATATTTATATAATTAATTAGGATAAAATATTCATAACTTACCCACAAGAATTATGAATTAATAGTTTTATCATAAAGTTCAAATCTAAGATAGAATTTATATCGAATTATAAACATAATATACCCTTTGGAATTATGAATTAAGTGAATAATTTGATAAATTCTATCATAAAGAATAATTGAATATGCTTGAATTAAAAATTTAGTCCACAAACAATTTTTATGTCATTAGATTCAATTTTAAGCATGATTTACATTGGTAAAGCATGAAATTTTATTTAGGCCTCAAATTTAATGTAAGCATGTGATCTTTAATTTTATGCAGTTGTACAACTTGCAAATTTCTCTGAAATTCGTTGTGATATCCCTGAACTTAAGGGAGATAACTATAAGGTTTGGAAGGAGAGGGTTCTCCTTCATTTGGGGTGGATGGACATAGACTATGCTATTAGGAAAGATGAATCACCGGCACCCACTAATACCAGCACTGCAGCGGACATCACACTTTATGAACGATGGGAGTGATCCAATCGCCTAAGCATGATGTTCATTAAGACTAAAATTTCAGCTTGTATTCGTGGTTCCGTTGATCAGCATGAAAAGGTCCGAGACTTGCTGAAAGCCATTGATGATCAATTCGTCACTTCAGACAAGTCACTAGCAAGCAACCTAATCACGAAGTTCTCATCCCTAAGGCTCACCAGTGTAAAAGGTGTGTGCGAGCACATCATGCAAATGAGGGACACTGTGGCTCAATTGAAGAAACTCGAGGTTGAAATATCAGAGTCCTTCTTGGTGCACTACATCCTGAACACCCTTCCGCACCAATACGGACCCTTCAAAATCTCATACAACACACATAAGGATAAATGGTCAATTAATGAACTCATGACCATGTGTGTTCAAGAGGAAGAGAGACTGGTGATGGAACTGGGAGAAAGTGCAATGTTGGCAACTCAAGGAAAGGACAAATCTCAAGCCAATCAGAAAGGAAAAGGTAAAGTACCTCCCCAAGCCGATATCAAGAAGAATTCCAAGTGTTTCTTCTGTAAAAAGAAGGGACACATGAAGAAGGAATGTGCCAAATTTCAGAAATGGCTTGCGGACAAAGGTAATCCAATCTCGTTTGTTTGTTATGAATCTAATATGGTTAATGTCAATATTAACACATGGTGGATTGATTCTGGATCAACAATTCACATTTCGAATTCCTTGTAGGGTTTGCAAAACCTAAGGAAGCCAGTGGGAAGTGAGCAAAGCATCTTATCAGGAAACAAGATGGGCTCGCATGTGGAAGCTATAGGAACATGTTATTTAACTTTAAGTAGTGGCTTTGTTTTAGAATTAGAAAAGACCTTTTATGTTCCAAGTTTTTCTAGAAACTTGATTTCAGTTTCAAGGCTTGTACCTTTTGGATATTCCTTTAACTTTTCAGAAACATCCTTCAGTTTATTTTATAAATCTGATTGTGTTGGGAATGGTATTTTGTCTAATGGTCTTTACTGCATTAATTTACAAAACAATGTCACTTATGATTCAATGCATGTTCATACTGGCACTAAAAGATGTGTTATTAATGAAGATTCCTCTAAATTATGGCACCGGAGATTAGGTCATATCTCCATAGAAAGAATTAAAAGATTAGTAAATGAAGGGGTACTTAATACTCTAGATTTTACTGATTTTGAGACTTGTGTGGACTGCATAAAGGGAAAGCAAAGCAATAAGTCAAAGAAAGATGCCAATAGGAGTTCAAACATATTAGAGATCATACATACTGATATATGTAGTCCAGACATGGACTCACATGGTCAGAGACACTTCATCTCCTTTATAGATGATTACTCACGATATATGTATCTCTACATGTTTCATAAAAAGAGCGAAGCATTAGATGCCTTTAAGATCTTTAACGCTGAAGTAGAGAAACAATGCGGCAAGCAAATTAAGATCGTGAGATCAGATAGAGGTGGAGAATATTATGGTAGATACACGGAAGATGGACAAGCACTTGGGACATTCGCAAAATTTCTTCAAGAGCATGGAATTGTTGCCCAATACACCATGCCTGGTTCACCCGACCAAAATGGTGTAGCAGAAAGAAGAAACCGAACATTATTGGACATGGTGTGGAGTATGCTTAGCAGCTCCAATCTTCCTAAATCCTTGTGGACTGAAGCACTTAAGATGACAATGTATATATTAAACCGAGTTCCAACCAAGGCTGTTCCTAAAACGCCATTTGAATTATGGAAAGGTTGGAAACCGAGTTTGTGACATATGCGCGTTTGGGGATGCCCGTCTGAAGTGAGAATATATAATCCACAAGAGAAGAAGCTGGACCCAAGGACCATTAGTGGGTATTTCATTGGATATGCTGAAAGGTCTAAATGTTACTAATTTTATTGTCCATCTCACAGCACTAGGATTGTGGTATCAAGAAATGCAAAGTTTCTTGAAAATGACTTGATCAGTGGGAGCGATCAAACCAGGAACATAGTTTCTGAGAAGGATCATTCAGAATCTCAACCTTCCACCTAAAGTGAAAGATTGGTCATTGTTCACAGCACCCCTCAAGTACAAACTGGTGTTAAACAACCAATTGTTGAAGTTCCACAAGCTGCTGACGACATTCCAGTAGATCAGGTAGCTCAAGAGTTGCCAAGAACCTTTGAACAATGAGTTGAACCACATACTTCTCAGGAAGATGATGGTACAACATTAAGAAGATCTACTAGACCAAAGAGATCAGTAATTCCTGATGATTATGTTGTGTATCTGCAAGAATCTGACTACAACATTGCAGCCGAAAATGATCCTGAGTCCTTTTCAAAAGCCATGAGTTGCAAAGAATCAGAATTATGGTACGATGCCATGAAGGAAGAGATGAATTCTATAAAGAGTAACGAAGTCTGGGATCTTGTTGAGTTGCCTAATGGTGCAAAAACCATTGGATGTAAATGGGTCTTTAAGACAAAGAAAGACTCACTGGGCAACATTGAGAGATACAAGGCAAGACTTGTTGCTAAGGGATTCACTCAGAAAGAAGGAATCGATTACATGGAGACTTTCTCTCCTATATCTAAGAAAGATTCCTTGTGCATTATTTTGGCATTAGTAGCCCATTTTGACTTGGAGTTGCAACAAATGGATGTGAAAATGACATTTCTCAATGGAGATCTAGAGGAGGAGGTTTACATGAAACAACCTAAAGGATTCCCCTCTAGTGATGGTGAGCAATTGGTTTGCAAGCTCAAGGAATCCTTATACGGTTTAAAACAAGCATCCCGGCAATGGTATTTGAAATTCCAGAATGTAATTTCTTCTTTCGGTTTTGTAGAAAACATTATGGATCAATGTATATACCTGAAAGTCAGTGGGAGTAAAATCTATTTTCTTGTTTTATATGTGGATGACATTTTGCTAGCAACCAATGATAAGGGTTTGCTGCATGAGGTGAAACAATTCCTCTCTAAAAATTTCGATATGAAGGATATGGGTGAGGCATCTTATGTCATTGGCATTAAGATCCATAGAGACAGATTTCGAGGCATATTGGGTTTGTCTCAGGAAACCTATATTAATAAAATTTTAGAGAGATTTCGGATGAAGGATTGTTTACCAAGTGTAGCTCCCATTGTGAAGGGTGATAGGTTCAATTTGAACCAATGCCCGAAGAACGACTTTGAAATAGAACAAATGAAGAACATTCCATATGCTTTTGCTGTCGGAAGCCTAATGTATGCTCAGGTCTGCACAAGACCTGACATTGCATTTGTTGTGGGAATGTTGGGACGATATCAGAGTGATCCAGGTTTAGACCACTGGAGAGCTGCAAAGAAAGTAACGAGGTACCTTGAAGGAACCAAAAACTACATGCTTATGTATAGATGGATGGAAAATTTGGAAGTAATTGGCTACTCAGATTCTGACTTTGCTGGATGTGTTGATTCACGCAAATCAACATCAGGATACATTTTTATGATGGCCGTGGAGCTGTATCATGGAGGAGTGCCAAGCAGACCTTGATTGCCACTTCCACTATGGAAGTCGAGTTCGTCTCCTGTTTTGAGGCTACTTTACATGGTGTATGGATTAAGAGTTTCATTTCTGGGCTTAGAATTATGGATTCTATCTCTAAGCCATTGAGAATATATTGCGACAATTCAGCTGCTGTTTTTATGGCTAAAAACAACAAAAGTGGGATTCGAAATAAACACATTGACATTAAGTATTTAGCTATAAGGGAACATGTTAAAGAAAAGAAAGTGGTCATTGAGCACGTCAGCACTGAGTTGATGATCGCTAATCCTTTGACTAAGGGCATGGCACCGTTTAAATTCAAGGATCATGTAATGAATATGGGACTTGGTTCCACTATGTAGTTTCTCATTGTATGGACAATGTTATTTTAATTAAATTCTTAATTATTGTGATGTTTTTCTCATATTTATGTGCACCTTAATTTAATTTGAGAAAATTCATCTGTGTAGGACCAAGAATAAACATAGGGTTTATTCATTAAGAAATTGTTGCCACATAAATTATGATAGAAATAAATACATAGTAATACATGGAAGATAATACTCGTCATTAGAGGACTTATCGCCATGATTCATGTATCTATTACTTAATACAAATTATCAATGGGTTTTAAGATGAGACATTAAGATTGGAAGTATGGACCAAGTGGGAGAATGTTAAGCTCCCTTTACGGCTCCCAACGACCGCCGTCAATTACGGAAAACAAACTGCTAGTCATTTCCTTCTTTTGGGAAACCAACTACAGCCAACTGCAGTCATTTCCTAAAATTACAGAAATCAACTGCAGTTAATTAATTTCTTGTTGGGAGCTTCTGGAGTGGTCCATTACTCCCTCTGGAGTTCTCTACCATGATCTGTGGAACACTTGACACATAGCCAACAGAAGCTTGATGGAAGCTTGGCTATATATACTTCTGTTTGGTCCCCAAGCTCACTAACTCAATCCCCTTCAGTTTTACACCATCAAGCTAGAGTGAGCAGAGCTTGGAAATGCCACACGGATGAGAGATTTTGGGCTTTGATTGTTTACATATTTGGAAGTCAGTCCTATTTACTTTCTGTTGAAAGCTGTTCAACGGACCTTACGAGGGTTTTCTCTATTCGTTGTTCATGGTGCTACAGTTTCTTTTGGGCAGGCCTGAAGTTTTCCCTCTTTCTAACATTCTCAAACTTTTTGGCGTGCTGATCTTCTTCGTATGAACGAACATACGATGTTTCCCTGAAGTCTCTACTGAATATACATTTGATTTCATGTTTACGGCTAGTTCAAAAGGCTTACACGAGTTGCAGTGGGTTGGTTAAAGCATTGATTTCCCTTCTTCATATTTTATTTGGAGTAAGATGTTAGAAATTAAATGGAAGTTTCTAAATCTTAATGTGACCCAACTAATTAAGTCATTCCATAATTAAAAGCATTAAAGCATTAAAGCATTAAAGCATGCATTAAAGCATTAAAGCGTTGAATTGGTATATGATGGACGTACCAGATTAAGAGTTAAATGATATATATAAAGGATTGGGTCCTCTCTCTCCCCACGAGGGTTGTATTCTTCTCCATCAAGAAACACATAAGGAAGTGAGGGCAAGAGGAGAGAAACCGAATTCTGAAGACAGAAGACAGAAGACAGAAGATGGCAGCCATTACTTCTTCCGCTGTTAATCAAGGTATGTCATCTTAAACAAAGATCATATTAAGTTTGTCAATGAAATATTTGGTATTGATAATCTTGGGCTGTTAGTAGCTGTATTTTACATTTGGTATCGGAGCGATATCAATAACTGAATATTTCCTATCAAGTTTCCGAGATAACTGTGAGAAGGGATTGCGAGGGAAAGGGTTTACGGGTTGTATTTTTCATTTTCGGCTTCTGTTAGTCAAGTTTCGTTTGCGTTCCACTGTTTCAAACTCCGGACTTCCTTCGGAGCATTAATCGCTCAAAATGGTACATTTACGCTTCTTCATTCAATCATTACGTTTCAGTAAGTCCGAACTAGTTTGTTTAATTTCGCTTGCTCGCAGTTTCTGAATATTTCCATTATGTAGTTAGTCGCCTATTCTGTCTCGCATCTTTTGTACATATTTATCGTTAGGGTCTCGGACGGATGGATTATGGAGGCTCTGCAAGTGTTCTTTGTATATGTTTTACGGAATTGATGCGGTTTGTATAATGATCTTTTCGCCCTTTTTAAGCACCCAACTTTAAGGCGGCCTGGGCTATCTTCTCACTGGAAATCTTTGGATTTCTCTTGGACGACATCTTCATTCCATCATAAATCCTCTGAAAATAATGGAAGTACTGGGAAAATTCTTAAAGACAGACACTTCGTTCTTCCTCACGACTCACTCTGGCCTCTGATGCAACGATGCCATTTATTTTTCATATCCACTCGTGTATGCCTCCATGAAAATCAATTTCTTGTCCTAGAGATCTTCATGGGAACTCCTGCAAGCCGTGAGAACAATGCAAATTCCCTTGTATCACAACGAAACTAATCAAGTGTTTACAAATTAATGAAGGGAAAATTAATGTGACAAGTAGCAGGGACAAATATTTGAAAGTGTGCATTTTTAATTGTCTGTGCATGCATGGTTTCAATGCCAAAAGGAATTAATGGTAAGCGTAAGTTTTTAGAAATGCATGATCTGAATATTTGAAGTATGAAATAAAGGGGTTTCGGGGAAAAATAATAATGGATCCATAAGGCTGCCGATCTCACAGTGGATCCTTTGCCAGCATTTTTCGAGGGAAACCCGAACTCATCTCGATCCTGACCAATTGAATCTTGCAGAAGAGAAATGAGGGCATGGTTTGGGGCTAAATGAATGTATTAAAATGCGATGTGCTATTACATAAATTATGTTCATTTCGATTTCGAAATTAGGTTCATTCATCATGTTCATTTCGAAAGAAAATTGAAATTTCGTATGGCTTTTTATTGTTGGGCCTTAAAGTAATTCAAGATTAGCATATGGCCTTGTTTACTCTATTGAGTGTAGAGTTCATGTTTTATATGATATAATGATACATTGATGATCCGGATTCTGAAAATTTTGAGGTTGCATGTCAGTCGGATATAAAGTTTTCAACCTTTCTTTACAATTTCAGAGTTTTTAGGGTCTTTTCGTGCATCATTTACTGTTTTGGCTTTGCACGATTAAAGTTTACTGGTACAAAATAATTGTTTGAAATTGGGCATAAAAGTAATTGCTCTATGAATGATTGTTTTGCATACATTAATGATTGTTTATGCACATGAGATTTATGATTTTGTTAATCACCAAAGTGGTCAAAATCAGAATGTTGTTTTGCATAAGGTATGCGTTATAAGTTATTTGTGCACATGAGATTTATGATTTTGTTAATCACCAAAGTGGTCAAAATCAGAATAATCATTTAGTGCATAAGTGACATAATGATTATTGATGGAAATTGCCAGTTATAATAATACCAATTAAGAACTGGCGTCACTAATGATAGAACCTGAGAACTTACCCAAAGGAAAGTCTTGTTCTATAACTAGTTGACATGATGAGGTTTAATAGATATTTTGATTAAATAAATATTGATCATCCAAAGATGTCAGTTCTATTTAATTGAACATATTTGTTACCTACTTATGTTTTGGTATTTAATTATGTTAAGTATAGGATAGTATCTACCCAAAGGAGTGCTATTTTATACTATTATGTCTACATCTGAATCGCGTTAGTTATGAGCTTATAATTTTTATTTGCAGGAGTTACCATGAATACACATGCTTCATCTGTTACATTGTTCACTGGTGTTAATTTTTCTGAATGGAAAGAACAAGTCGATTTCCATTTAGGTATACAGGATCTTGACTTGGCACTCCTTGTGGATAAACCTGCTGCTCTTACAAGAGATAGTACTGAGGCAGAAAAATTACACCATAAAGCATGGGAACGCAGTAACAGATTGAGCCTTATGTTTATTAAGATGACTGTTGCTAACAACATCAAGTCAACAATTCCACAAACAGAAAGTGCTAAGGAATATATGCAGTCTGTGGAAGAGCGTTTTCGTTCAGTTGATAAGTCACTCGCTGATACTCTTATGGCAGAACTCACGACCATGAAGTTTGATGGGTCGCGAACTATGCGAGAGCACATTATAGAGATGACTAATATTGCAGCAAGGTTAAACTCCCTGGGACTTACAGTAGAGGATTCTTTTCTTGTCCAGTTCATCCTGAACTCGCTACCTTCTGAATATGGACCTTTTCAGATTAACTATAACACTATAAAGGATAAGTGGAATGTTAATGAATTGGCCAGTAGACTTGTTCAGGAAGAAGGACGTTTGAAAAATCAAGTGAATCACTCAGTAAGTTTTGTGACTAATAAAGCTGGTAAAGAAAAGAAAGGAAAATCAAGTCATTTCAAGAAGGAAGAAGCACCTGCTAAGAATGGGCAGGATGACGAAAAGAAGGAAATAAAGAGGGTTCAATGTCATATCTGTAAAAAGAGACTTATCGTCTAATTCTAGAAAGTGGATATGTATTAAACTTATACAGTACCCTTTATGTACCTTCATTATCTAGAAACCTTATTTCCGCAAGTAAATTGGATATTTCTGGTTTTAGATGTATGATTGGATCTGGTTGTTTTGATTTATATAAGAATACTGATAATGTTGGTTCTGGTATTCTAATTGATGGTTTATATAAATTGAAACTGAATGAAACTTATGCGAATTCCTTGTTGAATGTAGTAAATAATGTTGGATGAAAACGTAGCATGTTGAATGAAAATTCTGCTTTCTTATGGCATAAACGACTAGGTCATATATCCAAAGAAAGAATGATGAGATTAGTAAGTAATGAAATTTTGTCAAATTTGGACTTTAGTGATCTAGAATTATGTGTGGATTGTATTAAAGGTAAACAAACCAAACATAACAACATAATAAGAAAGGAGCCACTAGAAGCAGCCAGCTTCTTGAACTAATACACACTAATATTTGCGGACCTATGGACACTCCAGCCTTTAATGGAGAAAAGTATTTCATCACTTTTATTGATGATTTTCCCGTTATGGTTATGTCTATTTGCTTCATGAAAAATCTCAATCTGTGAATGTCCTTGAGACATTTGTAAATGAAGTTGAGAGGCAATGAGAAACTGGTAATGCAAGATTCATTGAGAATGGTGAAGTCAGTGGGAGTACTAGAAGAGAAATAGTAGAAATAAAGGAAACAAGGGTAAATGTTACATTACCTAGAATAGTTCCTCCATCTACTATTATTCCAAATGTTGTTCCAGCTGTTGTATAATAGCATGATGATAATGAACAACATATAAATGAAGAAGTACTTCCTGAAGGAAATGACTTACATAATGCTGATATGCATGAACCACAACAAGTAGCATTAAGAAGACCTCAAAGAAATCGTAGGTCAGCTAATGCTTGCTGCGAATAATTTAAGTATATTGAATGAGACTAAGGAATTTCTCTCAACAAAAGATTACATGCTCATCCAATGAATCGGAAGTGATTGGATATAGCGATTCAGATTTTGCTGGATGCATCGATACTAGAAAATCGACTTTTGGTTACCTGTTTATGTTTGCTCAAGGTGCCATATCATGGAAAAGTGCGAAACAGACTATCGTTGCTTCATCCGCTATGGAGGCAGAATTTGTGGCATATTTTGAAGCCACAATTCATGCATTATGGTTGCGGAACTTTATTTCAGGACTTGCGGTTGTCGACACCATTAGCAAGCCGCTGCAAATTTATTGTGATAACTCTGCAACAATATTTTTCTCAAATAACGACAAGTACTCTAAAGGTGCCAAACATATGGAACTGAAGTATCTTGTTGTGAAAGATGAGGTTCAGAAACAAAGAATGTCAATCATGTACATCAGGACAGAACTTATGATTACAGACCCTTTGACGAAAGGGTTACAACCAAGACAATTTAAGGAACATGTTCAAAGAATGGGTCTTGGTTGTATTTGTAATAATTGATGTATGACATTCTGAGCTCTTTTATGTGTTTCTGATATACAATTATGTGTCTCTTGTTTTAATGAAGTAGTACGTATTTTATGTAATTTTAAACAAGAAAGAGTCTTATAAAGATATTATGTTTGATCATTATGATATAAGACATTATGTGGACCATTATGCTGTTTTATATAAATTATGAGTATGAATTGATGGATTGCTGGTATTGTAGTATATGGAAGGGAAAGCATTGAATTAATAGTGCACAACCGCCATAACTCTCAGCAATTTATCATAGTATGATGTTCAACGCTTAATATTATGAATAGTCGGGTCAAGTGGGAGAATGTTAGAAATTAAATGGAAGTTTCTAAATCTTAATGTGACCCAACTAATTAAGTCATTCCATAATTAAAAGCATTAAAGCATTAAAGCGTTGGATTGGTATATGATGGACGTACCAGATTAAGAGTTAAATGATATATATAAAGGATTGGGTCCTCTCTCTCCCCACGAGGGTTGTATTCTTCTCCATCAAGAAACACATAAGGAAGTGAGGGCAAGAGGAGAGAAACCGAATTCTGAAGACAGAAGACAAAAGACAGAAGATGGCAGCCATTACTTCTTCCGCTGTTAATCAAGGTATGTCATCTTAAACAAAGATCATATTAAGTTTGTCAGTGAAATATTTGGTATTGATAATCTTGGGCTGTTAGTAGCTGTATTTTACATAAGAAACCTGTGAACTGTAAGTTGTTGACGTTGTTTAATGCTGCAAAAATCATCTCTCTGTTGTGAGTAGCTGCTGGATTATCTAATCGTTGCACTGAAACCATGTACATGGAGACCAAATCGTGTATAAGCTTTTTATATATGGGAAATCAAGCTTTGAACGATTCAACCGACGGAGTGTTTGTCTGTTCGTGACTTGCATAGTGGATCAGGCGCTGAAAAACTGAATCAATCCACTGTGCGATTGTGCACTGGTAATTTTTTGAGAATTTTTTGAGGGTGTTTGTGATTTGAACGCATCTGAGTGTGAGAAGCATCAATGGCCGGAGGTATGTTTACTTGGGCATTAAAGTTTTATTTTTCGATTCTTCTAAGTATTTATTCCACATTAAAAAATCGTTAATTTCGCTATAATATAAAGAGATTTCATAAAAATAAATAATTTGAATGAATAGATTATTTTGTTTTCTATATTTTTTTTTCAAAAAGACATGTAATATTTTATATTATAAAATTGATCGGGAGACTGAGCAAGAACCTTACGTTTTACGTCTTGTGCCAAAATACTACTACATTCTATGGCTTACAAGACAAAACTTCTGTGCTTGTTACAAAATTTTCCCAATATTTTGAAATATAGGCTACTATAAACTCTGGAAAAACTCCTAACAACGGTAGATATCTATAGAACATAAAAAAACTTTCAGATATGTAAGAAAACTAATTTGTCAATACTATTCTCGCTTTGTGATTCAGATTCTTCAGTCAATTCTAAGCTTTTTCTGCGACTGGTCCTCACTGGCTCCGTCTATGTCCATGTCAGACTTTGCTCCTGTGCTAACCTTGCTTTCAAATTCTGCCCTCTTGAGAGACATAATAGCCATTTCTGTTCACATCTCTGACTGAAACTTCTCAAGCTTGCTTTGCAGCAATTCGTATTTGGTTGTCATTAATAGCTGAAAGGTCAACCTCTATTTTTCCTCGACAACTCCCCATGCATCAAATCTTTCAATGATTCCAACCAGTTTTTCAGCCAGCAATTTAACTTAGCGAGCTCACCTTGTGGGATGATTCCCCTAGAGCCTCCATGTGCAGACCTCACAACTTCTCCTAATTGAATTCAAGATGCAGAGACCGACTCGAATCCTTGCTATATTTTCTAATCAATGGCACTGAGCGAGGCGAAATAGATCGAATTCACTCCATTTATATCCAATTCGTCCGCAGAAATTCCCCCTTAGCGCATTGAATTGCCAAGCCTTCGCTTCCATGATTAGAGTACAAATAATTCTTTAGAATGCCAACCCATGGATACAGAGAGGGATAAAATATAATTCCAAATTTTTGAATGGCAATTCAATGCCAGACCTCCCATCACTTTCCTTCGTAATTTGAAGATTATTTTGTACGTTATACTGAAAATTCCTAAAGAAGGAAGAGGAGTGAATGCCATTCTGTCTTGGAGAGCAAAATGCCTATGCCACTGGCACCTTGCTGAGACATAGATCGTCTACAGGAGGAGGTACAACGAAAATAGAGGGCCTCCATCTTGTCTTGTCCTGGCAAAGAAGTTAATACTAACGGCAATTCCTTTACCAACCTCGATTTGTTGACCATCGTCCAATTGTAATACTAACGGCAATTCCTTTACCAACCTCGATTTGTTGACCATCGTCTAATTGTAGGATGGATTTATATAACCAACTTTCACCATGGGAGCCAGATCCAATATGCTATGACTTAATTCAAATTTGGTAAGGCTTAAAACAATTATATATCTTTTTCTTTTCATGGAAGATGGTAAATAATTAATACCCTTTGATTCACTTCTAGAGCCCCTTGATCCATAATAGCTCCTTTGTTTGCCAATAAATCAACTTTGGAGTTAATTTGTTTTAAGGGTGAAAAAATTTCTATTTGTTAAAATTGTCTCGATAGTAAAATTATCTTTGTAAAGTGAGAGGAAGGTGTGAATTCAACAATTTTTTTGCTTTCTTTACTTAACAAATTGCTATCATTGAGTCCCCAAACATTGAAATTTTGGTGATTTTCTTGTCAATTGGCAGTTCCAACCCTTTCCAAAGGGTAAGATATTCAGCTTGGTTGTTGGATCTAAACCCTAGGCCTCAAGTAAACTGCATCTCTATTGGTTCATCGAGGCGAAAAATTACACCTCCCACACTAGCCACTCCCTAATTTGTTTTTCATATTACTTTAAATAAAAATGAAATATTATTATAATGAAAAGTTTAATTGGGAAAAATAATGACTCAATTTTCTTTGCACAATTATATAGAAATCTTAAATTTGATTTATAAATGACCAAAATAGTGTATTGTTAAAACCTAGTGCAAAGCTTTTTTTACACAAATTTGGTAGATATTTCGACAAACAAACCTTAAATCCAAGAGATGATGGTGTTCCAAGTTATGAACATAAATATGAACATGTTTATAGATTATAAGAATAAATTTATAATTTTTGTTTTAGATTATTTTTTTCATTTATATATTTTTTTGTTTGCTATGTTGTGTGAGTTTTGAGATGATTGCACACTTAACTTTTGGCTGGAGAAAGTCTTAATTGTCAAAATCATCCGGAGATTTTTTCTCACAAAGTTTTGAATTGGTGACCTTCACATTACAAGCCTTTACAATACACATCATCACCATCTATTCTGCGCCCAATGAGCATAATTTTTCATTTAAAATTAAAATTAAAATTTTATATTTTTTTTGAAATATTTATATTAAAATTAAAAAATAAATATTATTAAATTAATTAAATAATTAATATTATATAAAATAATAATTAATGCATATTAAAATCAAATCATAAAAACTTCTCTAAAACCATTAAACTCAAAACATAAAGCAAAATTGTCGCTACAATTAAAATGTAAATAAATCTAAAACATTTAACCATAGTAATACCGATAATGGAAACAAATGTGAGTAGGATATGGATTTTATAAATCCATTATCAAAATAGTTAGAAACAAAACTCAAGTGATCTTTTAAATCTAAAACATTTAACCATAGTAATACCGAGAATGGAAACAAATCCAAATGTAAGTGGGATATGGATTTTATAAATCCACTATCAAAATAGCTGAAACAAAATTCAATTGATCTGTTCAAATGCATGGTTGCCAGCTCAAACCCATCCTAGCCAATATGGACATTGTACTGGCTTAAGATAACTTTCAAGAGCTACTTTCTATTCCAAAATTCAAGAGTTTTCCCATAATACCAAGGGCTTATTGAAACTCTTATTCCCTTCTAAACTACCTTCATTTAGATGTAGAATAAAAGGGATTTTACCAAATGACTGACATAAAGATATTTATAAATTAACCCGAGAACAAAATGACTTACTAACATAACACATAGAAAATGTGTTAAATGCTCTACCTATCATTTTTTTTTGGTTAACTTAAACATATAGCAAATGTGTTAAATGCTCTACTTATCATATTTTTGTTAACTTAAACACATAGCTAATGTGTTTTTGGTTAACTTAAACACATAGCAAATGTGTTAAATGCTCTACCTATCATATTTTTGTTAACTTAAACACATAGCTAATGTGTTAACTGCTTAGAGGTTGTATCAGAATAAATCAATTTGAAAACAAAAATCAGTGTTTCAACTACCTCAACCAGGTGCTATAAATACATTATTCGAGAGTGCACTACCTCAAGCAAGTGCTATAAATACATTATTATATATAAAGTGTATGGGAGAGATAGAGATTTAGATGAGAATTCGAATTCGACTTTAAAATGATTTTTAAAAAAATATAATATAAAATTAGAAGTTAATTATTTTATTATTTTATGAAAGATATATTTATATTTTTTTATTAATAAAATAAAAATATTTTAAATAATATAATTATTTCTAGAGGGGTTCTATAGTTTAGTATGGCAGTGATGTTGTAAAATGTTATATAAGGTGTTATGTAATGTCATGTTATGTTGAGTGGGTTAACATTAAAATTAAAAAAAAATTAAAGTTTGAGTTAGTCATTTGATGGGTTTGCTGATAGTGGTTTACAAGTCCATGGTATTTGTTTATGGGATTTGTTATGATGAAGCCTATTTAAAGGCTCAAGGAAGTCTATTATGGAATTTAAGAGTAAAATCTTAGATCATCTTAACTTAGGACTTGATCCCTCTCCCCCCTTGATAGATCTAGATTTCAGTATCGTTAATAATAACTATAACACCAATATTATATGAATATGAGTTTTAAAGTAAAGATATGACAAATATCATTTTTATTTTCTATGTGGTTCATGGACACTGGAGATCGGTGACCACTACATCCACAAAATATTTGTACCAGGCAGATTCACCCAAAGGGATCACTTCCTGCCTGCTCAACCAACAAAATATTTGTACTAGGCAGATCCACTCAAAGAGATCACTTCTTGTCTGCTCAACCGCAAAACCTGACCCCAAGAGTGTCGAGAGAAATGAACACGTGACCTCTCAAGTGTAAAGGTGTTTTTAATGACGAGGACTCAACCAATTGAGCTAACCCTCAAGGCTCACTAATATCATATTAATACACAATCAATATTTAAATTATCTTATGGAACTAAATAACTAAATACTTATTATTTGGATTTTAATTATAAAATATTATTAATACAATAATATTTTAAAGTTGAAAATACTAATTTCACCTTTTTAAAATTATTTTATGAATATATTTATATTATATTGAAAATTAATTTATCGTTTTTTTTAATTATAATATTTATAATGTTATTATAATTTATTATATGTAGCTATTTTTTTCTTCCATCAAAAATATTTTTATATTCCATATGTCACTTATAGGAATTGACCTAGGTGGAGAGCATAATGATCATTCCTCCCAACCACCCAAGATAGGCTCAATTGAAGAACCATGGGTTGCTATTTACCATTTAGAATGTGATAGATAAATATTCTTCACCTAAACAATGCCAACTCAATTAAAGAGATAATGTCATCTTCTAAAATGTGATTGACTTTTTTTCATTTTAAATTGATTTTGATAATGCAATTAAAATTTTTGAGTACCATTTTTTACTTCATTTTTTTAGTAGTTGGTTGTCTAAGAGAAGCAATGTATTCAATAAATAAGGTATATCCACATAAGTCAAACACCATAAGTCAACACTCTCATACAAATAGATTAAATATCAATACACCAATGTAATATATGGTTAAAACCCTGAGTAAAGAGAAATAATCCATAACCCCAACCAATGTAGTCACTTGAAGCAATCTATATTTTTTCTTGAGATTAAAATTTTGGGCATTGTGGACTACTGGAGGAAAGAAGTCAACCTCCCTCTTAGACTGAAGGTAAGAGTGAGGTTGTTGGTACCATGCCAACACCACATTATATACTCATGTAAGAGCACCATATAGATTACTCTTTTCAAGGGCTTAACATGTCACTTACATGATTTGAACCTAGGTGGGGAGGATAGCAACTATTTTTCCCAGCCACCCAAGCTAAACCCAATTGACTCTTGAGAATATATTAATGCAAAAAAAGTGATCTATGTATGATTTTGTCACATTTGATAATTAGTAAATGACCCTCCATTTCCATAAAATAAAGACCATGGATCAATTGGGGGTCAAGCCATGGATTAATATACTCATTTGTATTGGAAAAAGGTTGAATTTTCCAACCACTGTATATCTAGAACATAATCATGGCCATTGGATTAGGTAATTACAATTCACACTTAAAAAACACACTTTACCTAAAGATAAATTAGACCAGATTTATCTTAACTAACTCCTAAGTATCTAAATATCCTAACATTCCATTTTAAGAACAATTTGGGACATGATTGAAGGATTTACAAAGGTGGAACTATAGCAGAAGGAAAGAGGAATTAGAGAATATTCCCCCTTAATGCCAACTTCTTGAACTCCTAAGATAGATAAAAGTTTGGAAAACCCCACTTTTGTAAAAGACTTTGTGAAAACATTTGCACCTTGATCATTTGTAGGAAAATAACCCACTTCAAGAATGAGATATTAAAGTCTTTCTAATGAAGTGCATGCGTAGCTCAATCTACTTATTGCACTAATATTAAACTAGATCTTTAGTGAGCTTAATGGAACTTTGATTATCAAACCAAAGTGTTTTCATATGCTATTGTTGGAATCCAAACTCTAAAAGAATTTGTTGAAGCCACAAGGCTTCTACTAACTGTTGCTTGATACTTTGTTTATGTTAAATAAAGAGCAAGGGAACAATATGATTTGAATTAGATCATTATATTATTTATCATCTATATCAATGCTTTTAGAGCAAAAATGGTAGAGGATTTAACTTGTAGGATCATTTTTATCGACAAGTCCTAGTTTGGAGAATTGGGGTTTGAAAACTTTCATAGCCATTTTGAGACATTAAATGATATTTTTTGGGTTGAATCAACTTGAAATACCACAATCTTTTGATTTTGTTTGTAAATGGAGTGAAGTGCTTCCTAAGCCAGACCAATTGTTAGAAATTAATTAACAGAGTAATGAAATACACAACATATTGCGGAAACACAAATGGAAAAATGCATAGAACAAGAGAGATACAGATATATGTGTTTCACCCGATTTGGGCTATGTTCACGGAGAAACAACTATTCCTTCATTTTATATTATCTAGAAAAATGAAGAGATATAACCTACAATAGATCTGCTGTAATTTCCTCTTCACGCTCACATAATACCCTCTTCCTTTCTTGCTCAGAATAATAATACACAACCACAATACAATTCCCTCATATAAACTGAGGGTTGACTTCTATGGAAAAAACCCTAAATTAACATAACTTCTATCGTTAGATCATCTGCCTAATGAACAACCCGGATTGAATACAAAATTACAATATTTTACAAGGCAAGTTTTCATCTATTTTTAGCTTTGGGGCGTTTCCCCTAAACCCTCGCTGGGGGGCATGTTCCCCCTCCCCCTCGCACCCCCCCACGTGGAGGGGTGTACAGTCTTCCTGGGATATACATCCGACTGAAACAAATACCTCTGAATCAGGAAGATAATTAGGCTCCACGCCCAACAAATGGCATCATGAATCTGTCTACTTATCAGAAATCCAAATTGTATAGGATCATGGAAAATTGTTGAGGAAAAAGATGTCCATAAAACAAAATCTTTACATGTTCATTGGGCCCAAATTGGGCTAGCTTGATCCTTCATCAATTCATCATTTTCGTATATTTGAACTGTTTATATATGATAGTACATAGGCCACCATGAGCATGTTTATGATTTCCCAATAGGTTATGTATGGATTAATACATTTTTGAGCACACTATGTATATTCAAGTAATAGAGGAATTTATGGATTTTTTCTGATGTTATACTTATGGCTTGTGGGGTCCTTCTATCTTTTTCTCAACTTCAGTCTGTTTTTGAATGCCTTCGGGCATATGTAGATATAATTTTATAATTTAATCAATTATTGCTTGTTTTCCTTTGGAATATATATAGGTGTGTGTGTGCGTGTTTCCACTTACCCCCACCACACCTCTCCCCACTAACTAATTAAAAAAAAAAATCCACCCCCACCCCAAAGAAAAAAAGAAAGTGTTTCCCTACCAAAAAAAAACTTATTTTTGGGAGTTGTGCTTTTCAAAATTTTTAATGTAAATTATATTAAAAAATAATTAATAAATAAAATATCATTTTTTTGATTTATGAGTTATGTTTAAGTTATTTATTTATTTATTATCTAAGATAGTAACCATCAGGTCCATTATTTCAATTAGATCATAATTTTAACTCTATAAGTAAAAGTGGTGCTACTAGTAGTGTCATTTTTTGATTCAAAAGTTATCTTTTATAATGGTATTGATTGCCAAGGCCATAAGTCAAAACATGTCGCAATTTTAATTGACCCCCCCACAACCATGCAAAAAAAGTGTGCTACCATAGCACCAGTTTTGATTTCTAGGTAAAGATAGCCATTGTATGCGATCTCTAAAAAAATGTGAATTCTAGAGAGTTCTTGTTAAGTTGGTAAATTTGTTACTAGTAGAAAATTTAGGAATGGAAGATGAAAAAATCACATAAGATGGCTTGCAGGCCAAAGATGTAAAAAACATCAAATTAACCTTGTAGGACGAGAGAATTTTCCAAATCAACATCTCTCTTAATAATAACTTCATTGGAGTGAGGTTGAAGAAGTCTATACTTTTTCAAATATTTTTTTCATTATGTATGTGAGCCGTTGTGATTTGTAAGCTACAGGGGATATTCCACTGACAAAACAATCACAACAGATCTTATAATATTTTGAAATATTTTAATATGTAGTTTAATGTCTTAGATCTCATATTCAATATTACTAGCATAATACTCTATTGGCGGTGCTAGATTCTGCCAACATTGTAAGGGGATCTCCCCAATGTGAAGTCCCAATTATCCTTCACACCATTTGGTGTAGGAGTCCCATCCGGTCATACGTTCCAACCACCGTTGGAAAGGATTCAAAGATATTCCCTGTTACGATTACACACAAGAGAGCACAACACCTCTTTGGGGCAGCGAGTATGTAAGCTCTATGAGACACCCAATGTAAGGTGCATGAGGGAGACTTCCACAAGTATTAAAGGAAAATGAGTCTCTGGTTAGAAAAATAATAGTACTATCCTAAAGGGGGACCCATGAAAGAAGATAAATGCTTGTTGATTGCCTACAGATTAGTCCACATAACAAACAACAACCATTAAGTATAAAAACACTCATTCAATAGCAACCATAACTAAGCAACAAATTAGTTCATTAACTTAGTATGTAATTAAAGCAATATATACCATAAACATAACACGAATAGTCCTACTATATCTACGATATATGTATGAAGAAGTGCCAACTCATGAAGCTTCTAATTAAGAATGAAATATCCCAAGTACACTATTACATAGATGAAACACCACATCCAATAGTGGAACATGAAGCCACAATTTGCTTCTCCAAAGAATGATCTATATCCTATGCACTACAAGAGAAGCCAAGGCAATACTCCAAGAATAAAAGTCCTTTCTTTGAGTTATGAGGAGCTATTTATAACAAATAACAATGAACTTTGAGCTTCCTCATGACTCTTCAACTCCTATGACTATTCATATTCTATTCATGACTTATTACATTCCATATGTGACTATTCACATTCCACATGTGTCTCTTGGAATTCATTACATACCATTTATTACATAAGACAAATTACATATGAGACGGTGGCTATATAAGACAAAATTGATAATGGGACAAATTCTCATCAAATTGATAAGTTATTGGCTTCCTCATGTAGCTCATTTGTAATGTAAGTGTGCCATGCCTTGAACTCCATTGAGATGACTTTGACACGAACTAGCAAGTCCCCTATGCAACACATCTTCACCTCTAGTGCCTCCGTCAATATGACCTTGGAGTTTGACTGTGCATTATACCATAACCATGAAAGTTTTATATGAGCTTTGACTGGTGTGATGACATACTATAGAATAATGTCCTTGGTGACCTCCAAGCTTGCCTATTCTATTGCTTGCTTGATCTGCTCGATGTATTGCCTGATCTCCTAGAAGATATTTTTTTTGTCTCTGACTACTTCAAGTGTCCCAATTGAAGGTATCCCATGCTTCTGTGCTAGAGACTCGAAACCATTGTGCAGTCAATTATAAGAAGAAATAATGCTAATCAACTGCTCTCTAATATGCATGTAGTTTTGATGATGGAGTCTCAGCTGAACTCTATCCATTTCAGCGACAATATTTTCTTTTCCTTCCAAATGTTGTGGAGCATCCAGGTACTTAGCAATCCACTCCTAAAGATGGTCAACTACTTTTTTCACTAATTTCAAGAGTTTGACCACTTCCATTGCTTTCTTTTGAATGCCAATGGAAGGAACCACTACTTGTTGTAGAAGTATCATCTCATGATATAACTGCACCATGGTGTCCTCCATTGGCCCCAGTTCCTCCTGCGTGGATGACTTCGATTCTGTGGTGTTGAATCTTTGTGATAATAACCATTGGTTCTCTACCACAAGATGTTCTGCCTGTTTCTTCACCGCAACAAGTTCTCTACCCAATCTAGCATTCTCATTCAACAAGTATTTATATTTATCCTATGACGCTATAGCAAAATAATTTTTTTCTGCCATGATTGCTCTAGGATTCCTTATGGTGTTGGAAGTTATCATATTATTTGTAGAAATAAAGACTGGATTCTGAGGATCATTCAAAAAGTATCTATGCTTGTGCTACACGATCCTCTTATTAAGTTGATAAAATATTATACTGCACAAATCCATGACTCTGTCTGTGGGTGGAGGTGTGATTCTAGTTTCTCTGAATGGAAGATGACCATTTGTGAGGGGAGGTTCTTCTAGAGAACCTGGTTCATTATCCATTGGTTGGATGGTATCTTCTTCCTCCAACCCTTCCTCTTTTATCTCCCGAGTCAACTGTTCTTCTTCTAGACTTTGTGTTGCTTCTTCCTCCTGGGACTACCTTTGTTGTTCTTCTTCTATTCTTCTCCTCTCCTTTTCTTCTTCTTGTTGCTTCTCAAGAAACTCATATTGCTTCCTCTTACCCTCTTCTTTTTCTTCTCTCATCTTGTGTTTTTCTCAAATAGCTCCTACGTTCAAATGATTAACTTTCCATTTCCTGCTAGTTTCTCATGTCGAATCATACCTGATCCTCTTCCTAGGAGCACTCTTGCGGGGTTATTTGTTATGCCTACTGCACTTGCATGTCTCGAGCTAGTGGATCTTGGGGTAAATTGGTCTACATATATGGATGTGCCTTTGTGTTTGCATTGTACTAGTTATTTACCTTCTCATATTATTTTGTAGATAACGATGAATAACATCAATTGAAACTGATCCTTTCACAATGTTGCCTACACACTCTCTTAGGGATCATATCCCTGAAAGTATTTAATTGCGAAGTGGAGAAGATCCAACTCTTGTATTTCCGTTGTTGTCGCCTTGTGGCTCATTAACATATATAATCCAATCCTCAAAGGGAAGGTGGGCCAAGGGGATTTCTTCCTCCTGTGAAGAACCCCTAACAATCCCTTGTCCAATCAATTTTCTACTTCCTGCATGAACACCTTATTGGTCACATATCACGACATGAGATGAGGGGATATTTGATAGATGAAAAATTTGATGTATGTACCCTCGGGCGCTGCAAAATAATCCACGATATCCTGTAGTGACTCCTTCACCTGATCAGTCATGCAAGGAGGATTGATCTTGCATATCATATGAAATATAACTACAAATATGTGCTCAACCAATTTGTCATATGTGCTTATGAAGCTTGATTTTGATAACACCCTGCAATGGAAGTACACCAAAAACTTGTCCTTAGGGGTCCAATTCTAGTATAATGCTAGGAAATCATATTGTGCACATCTTCCATCTAAAATAAATGCAGACATATAGAATTGTGGGGCCTAGTTCACCCTCAAAGATGCTCTGGCCTGCCCCACATGACACTGCAACTCAAATGACAATATATCTACCCAATTGAAGAATTTTCCACGGGTTATTGATGAGCCCTAGTATTACAACAAGAATGTTGCAACTCTTGAGGCTACCAACTTAAATTATCAACCGAGGGTTAGTACAAACTTAAGACGTGTCAGCACAATATGTGCAACACATAATGTGTCCTTCTTTCATTGATCTAATGCAATGAAGTGAATATCATGAAATCAAACACTAACCTAATTGAAAAATGGGAACATTAGTCTACTTGTAAAATGTAAATTAATACTCTAATTGCAGAATGTGGAAAGTTGTTTTGAAAAATGAAATTTGATCTTTTCAACAGTAATGCTTGTAACTAAAACCTTAAGGAAGCATGAATTCAAGAATCAAGTCTAATGTACTTTGCATTAATGAATCACCCTTTTTATCACTATGTTTAAGGAAAATTAGCTTTAGTAACATAATCCATGTACATTTCATAAGAAAACATTCATTGTTATTCAAATGTGGAAATCTATCTTCTAATTATGATAACATATTTGTATTTATAGTGGAGGAAAGGTGGGTTTAGAATGGTCCGATAGGGGATGTACAAAATCCTATAGGATTGTGTGTCTTCCTGTATAAGTCACATAGACCCTCCTAGGATCCTTATTTTCTTTAGGTGATACCTTTAAAAATACTGATAATTCATGAGTAATCTTTTGACAAGGATCAAAGGCCTTTTTTGTTGTGGAAGGGATGGAATAAGGGGTGAAAATGGGTTATTTTCATGGAAAAAGATTAAAATGAGAGTGGAGAATAGGTCAAGTGGTGTGGAAAATTAATTATGAGGATATGTGTTGGCTTAGTGGGCCCTGACCCAGGTTCAGATTTAATTAGCCAAGTAAATCCCTATACTAGTAGCCCTTTCGACATCAATCCACGGAGCGTCGACTGAAGTCTCACCCAAAGCAGTATGGGGGGATGCAAGAACCAAGTTTCCGCACCCAGAGATGGCAGTGATGTCATTTTATATCCTGAATCTGCCTTCGCACAGATCGACAAGCCTTCTAAGGCTTATCGATATACTTATCTTATCCGGCTTCTAGACCTTCATGAAGGTCTATGATCATCCTTGGCAGACCCTAAACAGGTGATTTATCTACTTACACACTTTTGTAAGTGTTCTTACCTCTGTATTTACCGCGATCAGCGTAAGTATATGATAACTTCAACATGTATTAAGATATTCTTCACTTAAACATATATTATTACTTGCGTTGATATAACAAAGTAAAACATATAGATTCACACATAAATATAGTATTAAATCATAAACCCAATATTCTTCATAACATAATCGCATGCATTCATAACAGAAGTAAATAGATCAACACATGTAATTCCAAAATAATCCTCTTTATTAATGCTTCAGATCTTCTTTACAGACTCTAACTATCCTGCACACACAGCTGCAAGAGTCCACGCACTTAGTTGCAGATTTCTACCCTAGGCCTCTGCACACACGGCCTCAAAGCCTCTTTCCTATGCTAAGAATCTTCACTCTTAGCTCTTACTGACCCATTACCAAATCTAATTTGAACTAAACTAACTTAGAATCTTCTAAGACTTCCATTTTTATACAATACCATGGTCCGCAGACCATGGGTAGATCTCCTACAACCGACATGACTTACATAAACGAAGGGCGGAAACCCTTTATGAAACTTTATATCTTCGTGCTCTGCAACCACAAAATGCGGATAGTTTACATTTTTTTATACAAAAATTTGGGCTTTTAACCCCAAAATTGACTCTAGGGGACCCGTTCCCAATAGGCCCCCAACACAAATATGGTGACTTTCCCCCGAGTCACTCTACTGGAGTGAAGATATTGTCGCGGATATGTCCCAGCTCTACCTACACCATTGCAACTTCAGCGGTACACTGTGTCGCTGCCTGCTTGACCTACTCTACTAGCTGCTCTGTCGCTGGTCCTACGCTATCTGCCTGTATCTTTTGCTGTAATGTCTGCAGGCTAGCCAACTTTCCTTCAATGGTGGCAGTGAGCTCATAGGCCTCATCCAGCCAAGGACCTAATCTAGCCTTCAGTACTGCCTCTCTGTGCTGTGATGCATCCGCATGTTCCTTAAGATCCTTTGTTTCCTGCAGCTTTTACAATCTCTGTGTGATAACGATGGTGCGTGCCGTCACTCTGACCTCGTCATACCACTGTTGTAATTCCGTCATCTCTGTTTCTAACCTCTGCAGGTTGGGATCTTCCTGCAGACTGGTAAGTACCTCCAACGACTTCTCGAAGAGCACAGTGAAATTCGTCACTGCATTATCTACTGCAGCAACTGCATCCTTGACATCTTCCTCGTGTTGTTCTTTGACCTTTGGAGGAGTCGAAGGCTAGGACTTCAACTCAAGCTCTGTAATCTTAAGGTTCAACTCGAATTGAACCTTGGCCAGCTCGGTCTTGGCATTGCACACTACTGCAACCAACTTTCGAATCTTGGCTTCCACAGGCGCCACTTCGGGGATGTGCAACTCCAGAACGGTTCTGTGTGCCTCTACTACCACCATTGCTATGTTCTTGTTCTTCTCCTAGACCTTCTTCCAGGTTTCTATCACGGATGTCTTCTCAATGAAAAATTATTTGTTGTTAACCTTCTTCTCATTGATCACATTTAGCACGCTCTGCTCTCGGGTCCTCATCTCCACGATCACACCTTCTTGCAGCATGTGAAGGAATTCACTTGGGAGCACGACCAAATTGAGACCAATGTTCCTTAGAGCAGCCCTGTCAGCCTCTGTCTCTGCACTTAAGGCTCCATTAGGTAGTGAAACGGCTCGAGGATCCAAGGAGCGAGCCATCTCCGCTGCTCCAATAGTTTCCAGCACCAAACTAGTCAATGCCGCGCTGCCCTGCCCTACACCGGCCTATAGTTGAGTAGTTTGGATTTGCAGCTCGTGTAGACCCATCTGAATAGCCACCAAGGCTTGTTTCTACTACTGCTTGAACTGTTGCAGCAGTTCCGCGGGTGCATCCTTGACCTTATCCCCAATGTCGTCTAAGTCACCTTCTGTCAAGGTGATCAGGTCAAGCAATGACTTAGAGGCCTTGGACTTCTTCCGTGGCCCTTCTTTCTCCTGCTCCTGGTTCCGCTTTATTCGGAAGGGGGTGTTATCCTAGTATCCACCACCCTGTTCAGATCGCTACTCATCCTCCATCTGTGGCAAAGGAGACTTCTGACTTTTGTCAGAATCCCTCTCCTCCTCCTCTTCCTTCTCTTCTACATGCTCCTTAGCGGTGTGCTCTGCTTCAGCTTTGGATTTTTCCTCTGCTTCCTTTTTCCTTCTTTCGACCATCTACTACATTTTCAACTGAGCCTCCTCCTTCTTTTGCTTTCTTGTGGACTTACTAGATCCAATGGACAAATATGAGGTCGTGCGCCATTCTGCTAGCCAACGATCAAGGACCGCTGCTATTGCATCATCCGTCGCAAGGTATGGGAGATCATACCATTTCTATTCTGGGTCCTTCTGCGCCTGGATGGAGATACAATGGAAGTCCGCCTTGAACTCTGTGTATCCCGACAATTGCTCATAAACAGTTAGTGACAGTCTTGGCTTGCGATTGATGGCCATATTGATGCTCATCTCCATCAAAACCCAGAAGACCTTTCTCTCGCGGACCTGTTCAGTGTCCTTCGTGGCCCATAGCAAAACAAATTTTGTTGTTTTTGGAAAATCTGTCATGATTGCCGGAAACTGACTGTCCTTCGGCAACTGCCATGCGACCGACACAATTGATAACAATAGCCATGCATAATGGAACGTCTTGCTTTGATCCTATGCTTATCTGTAGTTCGCGAGGAACTCGCTGTAGAGGTAGCGCACCCAATTAAATTGTACGTCTTCCACGCACTGGGATGCTAATGAGACTACTGGTGTCGACACCTCATCTATGTGACACTTCCGCATTATCTTCCTAGCCAAGATTTGGGTGGCTACCTTGACCGCAGGGTCGGTTATGATTGAAATTGAGTATCCGCGCGACTTTTTGACAAGCTTAAACTTGTCCTTCATTCGCTCGGTGAGGTCGCGCTCGCCCACCTTTCTGCCAAATGCCTTGGCCGGATTTTGTCCTAAATGGGGTAGTTGGGTGATCCTATGGATCAACATATCAATTATAGGGATTGACTCTTCCAACATCAAGCACTGGTTGTGCACCAGGCACAACAATTGTTTGATCACTATAAAATTTATGGGCGCGTGGTGGTAATGCGACACCCATAGTAGGTTCAACAATCCTGCCTTCTCCACCCCATGAATCCACTTCACCAGCTCCAGCGCGGTGACACCTGAATCCTTATAGAATACCCTCTACATGAAAATATCAGTATCCAGGTGGGGGAATCGCTTAGTATCCACCAAGTCCCAATCCTCTAACTTCAGATGTGGGACACGCACCAAGCGCAGACCTTCAAATGTGATTTGATTGGGTAGTAGAGGTGTATTAAGTAGAAATTTTCCCTCATCTGGGTCCTTCGGGACCTTCACCTTACCCTGGCGCGGAGGGATGTATTCAGGTAGCTTTGAGATAGGGTCTACGCCTTTGATATTGATATCCTCTACGCCTTCATCTACACCCTCGTTGGATTCTAGGTTTACCACCTTGCCTTTCTCCTGCACGATGGGCTTCTCTTTCTTCTGGTGCTTCCTTGGTGACTCACGCACCGCTGTGTCACTTTCTGTTTGTCTTTCTTCATCTTAGGCCCCTCTCTTGTCGACATATGCCTCACCCTGGGTGACCTCGGCGACTTTGGCACGTTTGCGGGAACCTCCACACTTGCGACCTCAGGCGAAGCTCCCTTAGAGGCCATCGATCCTCTAGCACTTACAGTTTCCGCGGGTGCCAACATCAACCTATTAAGGAGCTCCTGGGTTTCCTTAGGCAACCTCTCAAACATTGAATTGGCCACCAAAGCCTCAAAACTCGCAGGGTTCATGCTCAACCGATAGCTCGACACCTCAATTCTCGGAATGCAAAGTGTTTTTCATAGGGTAGCCATCTATAATTTACAGGCAAATTCGAATTCAAATCCGACCGTTCCCCCAAAAATTTGTTCATAAATGCTAGATTGGCAACAAATTTTCAAATATCTCACATTTAAATTCTGTCTTAAATGCCACTCCCCCCTCCTCTTAGCATTTTTCTCACTGTCAAATCATGAACAGTGACTGTAATGGTCACCTTTCGGCTGCCCTGTGCGGTCTCTCCTTCTATAGTGCAACTCCCTTCATGCTTCTGCTGATACTGTGACATTCTTCCATCCCATGCAGTCCCCCAATCACGCAGCCCTACAACCCAGGTAGTGTAGTTTATAGTCCCGCGCCTCCTTTTAGCTGCCTGAAGAGCTAAGATTGTGATTCCATCATATAGTCCTCTCACCAGATCCCTAGTGTATGGCTTCAATCAGCTTCCATTTATCTTTCTGGGAAATGGATCTCTGTTCAATTTCACTAATTGAACTCTCCACCATCGGTAATCTCCTTGATGACATAGGGCCCTAGCCAATGCATCTGAAATTTTCCTGGAAAATTTTCAAACTTGTTGTCATATAATAAAACCAAATCATTTACCTTGAAGGTGCGTAGTTTGATGTGCCGATCGTGCTATGCCTTTTCGCGCTCCTTCTGAACTTGCTGATGGAATCCAACCAAAAACCTGTCTTGTTCAAGTTCTGTTAGTTGCGCCAGCCACTCCTCCAAGGCTCCGCGATCCACCATTCCTGTGAATGCCGCTATGCGTAGACTAGGTACAATGAACTCCATTAGCATCACAGATTCTACGCTATAAACCAACCTAAAAGGTGTCTGTACAGTTAACTTGTTGCAAGTAGTCTTGTAAGCCCATAACACCGTAGGTACACGCATGTCCCAATCATTCCTTTGTGCATTGCAAACCTTCGTCAGCACGTTCTCCAATATCTTATTAAATGCTGTGACTGTCCCATTAGCCTGCAGGTGATATGGTGTGCTCTTTTGATAATAAACTTGGAACTCCTCCGTCAGTGCGCTGATAGTTTCATTATGGAAATGTGTACCATGATGGCTCATCAAAATCTTCAGGCAACCAAACCTAGTCAGCACATATTCAAAGAGGAGCTTCGTTGTTGTTTCCCTTGTACAATCCTTCACGGGCTGTGCCTCCACCCATCTGGTCAAATACTCCGTTGCAGTGATGATATACCGTGCACCCGTCTTCTTTCTTGGAGGATGAATCGAGCCTACAAAATCAATGACCTACTTCTCAAATGGCTGTAATGACACTTGTGGATTCAGAGGCAGCTCATCCCTCCGCGATGGCTTGCCCATCCTCTGACATGCATCGCATGCCTTATAGTAAGCCTTGGAATCCTTATGCAATGTCGACCACCACAACCCAGTGCATAAAATCTTCTACGCTGTTTCTTTTCTTGCATAATGTCCTCTCGCAGCTCCTCCATGAGCTTCAATGAGGATGCTGTTCCATTCAAAGTCAGGTACATATGATGAGCCCCAGAAATGGGTAATTATATGGGCTCATTTTGCCTCTTAATTCGACTTAATCCACCATTATCATTAGTTTATTGCATGTTTTTGAATATATTTATGCTAATAGAGTGAATTGGATTAATCATTTGGCCATGTAGTCTAATGTGTGCTTTATGCAGATTTTTGGTCAATTTTGAGACAAAATCAAAGGTTTAATGAGCATTTGGCATTCAAATTCGAGGAAAAACAAGGGATAGGATTTGTAGGAGGGTGTCCCCTTCATTTATGAACCCCTACCTCGAATTCTCCATCAAAAACTCGGAGCATAAGCAGCCACATGAGTGCATCCAAGGGAAGCCGAGCAAGTAAAGAAGGACTGTTGTTTATCTGCAGTTTTGGGAACTTGAGCTCCTTGATTTTAGGAGAGCTATTGGAGGCTCGAGTTGTACAAATAGCAAGGCTTAGGTGCTCAGTTTTTTTAGTTGGATTTTAGCCAGTTATTAGTTGATTTTCGTACTTTTGTGCAGCATTGTGTTTAGCTCATTTTCGAGTTTCTTTTGAGAACAATTTATGTAATGTAACTGCTTTTTTTGATAATGAAGATGAAAAAGTTTTTGAGCCAGCACTGATATCTTTCAGAGGGCTAAAGCTCTTGGGTTAGGGCCTAACCCAAGTTTCCCAGTACCTCCTACTGTGTACTTGTATGTTTTTGCTTGAGTTCATCAGTTAATTTCTGTTGCATAGATTCATTTTACTTTGTTAGATTAGGTTGCTTTTGATGGTTAGTATAGTTGTTTTTGTTTCAGTTGCTCAAGTAGGTTACTACAGTGACAGAATAAGATTCAAAAAGGCCAACAACAGGCCCTGATCTCCTTTCTCCCTTCCTGGGACTATGATTTGAGGTCAAGGCACTTCTGCTTCCACCAAAAACACAGTTTTTGCTCTTCCATGCAACTGCTAGTGTAATAACTTGATTTGGGAAGATTGATATATTGGTTCAGATTCAGTTGCTTAGATAATTTTCTATTCTTTTACCATAGTTCTCTCTGCATTCTTTTTTTTTCACAGGTTACTGTTCAACATTTTCTGTTTGTAGGTCAGAAATTAGGTCAAGCTAGAAAAAGTTTTGTTTTCATGGTATAGTTAGTTCTTTCTTTGATCAGTTTTGATAAGTAAATGTGCAGATCTCTTGCAGGACATCTCAGCTCACCATCCATCCATAAAATAGCCAGCACCAGCTCACTTCTCATAGATTTCCCAAGTCATTCGCAACATTTCGCCAATCTGCCCTAATTTATGCGTTTTTCTCCATAAGCTTCTTTCTTGCCATTTGAACAAATCCAACCATCCCGTTCTTTCTTGACATTCCTTGACCAACTCCAGACACCTCAACACCTTCATCTAGCCTTTAGTTACCCTTTCCATCACTTTTCCGCCTTCAAGACTCCAAACATAGCTCTTGGCCTCCTCATGTAGATCCTCCCGTAGAACCTCTTGTAGATCCCCTGCAGCCTCCTGTAGAATTTCTCGTGAGTGATTTTTCGAAGTCCGATCACAATGGAAGTCTTCAGAAGGATACTAGGGGCTTCTTAGGACCTTTCCACACCTTCCCCCACCTCTACAAAAGCCAACTCCATCTTCCATCGCCACCAAACCTCTGCACAATCACAACGGAATAAACCACAAGCATAATAATTTCCCATAAAAACACTCAAAAGCACAAAAAGATGTTTCCTTCTCATTTCTTTTCAGAAGTAGCTTCAATAAATGAAATTTACCTTTTCAGTAGTCAATGGCACTCATTTCATCAGTTTTGATCTCTTTTCTTGCAACAGTAGGGTTAGTGGGTAAATTAGGGTTTGCTAGGGTTTCCGTTACATTTCAGTTTTCTTTCTCTTTCTGCAAGTAGAGTAATCTCTCTAGAGTTATCTCTCTTTCATCACAGTTAAAAGCTTCTTCTAGGAATTCATAGAAGTTGGCTTAAGCTCCTAGCGAACTTGTGCCAGCTGACCAAGTGACAACTTACAGTAAGAGCTAGTACTTGTGCATACATCACCGTCGTTTCCAAGTTTGTTACGAACTACCGGGTTGATAGAAGTAAAGTAGGGAGTCCCAGGAGTTGCAACATTATTGTTGCAATACTGGTGCTCACCATTTTTTTGGCGCTGTTTCCGGGGAAGCATTAGATTATTTTGTGATTACTGCTTTTCTTCTATTTTCTACTGCAACATTCTGCTAAGTAGTTTATTTCAGCAAAAGTAGAGTAGTTGTTTCATTTCAATTATGCAAAAGTAGATTAGGCATTTCCCTGCTTTCATTTCAATTCTGCAATTTCCATTTCAGCAAAAGTAGATTAGTCCTTTCAATTCTGCAATTTCCATTCCAGCACAAGTAGATTAGTCATTTCCTTTCTTTCATTTCAGTTCTGCAATTTCCATTTCAGCAAAAGTAGATTAGTTATTTCCCTACTTTCATTTCAATTCTGCAATTTCCATTCCAGCAAAAGTAGATCATTCATTTCCTTGCTTTCATATCAATTTTGCAATTTCATTTTAGCAAGTTCATTTTAGTTAGTTGCAATTTGTTTGTTCAATCAATTTCAGTTTTGCATGCACAAGCAGAAAAAACAAAAATCACCCAAAAAGAGATTTCCTTTCATGCCTCGTAGGAACAGAGATAATTTAGGGAAATTCCTACCCAACACCCCCACCACATCACAAAGTCACCCTTCTCTCTTCTTCGGTGGTAGTAATCCAGAAGAAACCCTTAGGTAACATCCAGACATATTTGAAAAACCTATAGGGGAAGAAGAAGAAGAAAACATTCCTCTGGAGCCAATGGCTGAAAACAGAAATGTTGGGAGCAATACCTTTTCTTCCAACTCATCCATTAAAGGTGAAATTGGAAACATGTGGGAAGACTTCAAGAGTGAGATGCTGCAGATTCTTGCTATGCATATCAAAAGAAAACAAGAGGAAGCAGAGAGGGCTTTGGCCATTTTTTTCCCTAGATGCACGAGGAGGCATCCTAGGAATGGATGTCCATTGAAATCTATAGAGGTTTGTTCAATCTGTGAAGAAAATAGTTCTACAGACAAGTGCCTGTCCTTGCCCGAACTTAAAGCTGTATACCAAGGGGTTGAAGGAGTCACTGAACAGATCTATTGCATAAACCAAAAGAGGTCGCATGGACCTAGACCATACCAACAGGGGATGTAAGGGACATCTCAGGCATACTACAACCCCAACCAAGTCACATTCATACCTTCTTGGGGTCCCCCTGCTCATCCTTCCTGGTCCACACCCCCTCCTTGGTCATATCCTCCTCAATATCATGCTCAACCAACTACTCATTCATTTCACTCCTATGCTCAGCCACAACCTCAGTGGAATACACCTCATCAGGGGTGGAGGCCCCAGTACAACACTCCTCCTGCTCTTTTGCCTCCACCACCTGCTCAACTGCAACCATCGCCTCCTGCTCCACCAAGGCAGCCCCAAATGCCTGCTCAACCGAACCCGAACCCAAATAACAGACAGGCTCAACAAGGATATAGTGGGGAACCACCATTTCCAAACCTGCACATTGGAGTAGCTCAACCCAATTACAATGCTGAGGTACAACACTTCCAAACAACTCCTCTTGAGCTCAATGATATTCACCATAGCTCAGGAAGAGTATTGCAAGAAAGAGATTATATTGATATCATTGAAGGACCACATCCAACAGAAGAAGATGCAAAAGAGAAGGTCAAAGAACCATTGGCTGCACTTGATGAAGAGACGACATTAAAATCAGAGATCGAGAGAGCTCCCTCATGGTTACCATCAAATCCTCTATGTATTCAATAGAAAAATCAACAAAAAGAGGAAGATATGAAGGTCATGATAGAAGAAGACACGAAGCATGATCCAGATCAGTAGAAAGGACAAGGACATCACAACTATATTGAGATATGGTTCCAGACGGTCACTAAATTGCAGCAATACTCTCTTCCTCAACTATGCTTGATCCCTTCAAAGTCAAATCATTTGGTCTCTGAAATCCGGATACCTGTCAAAGCATGCATTTCAAGCCTCCACATGATTTTTTCGATCATCTCGATGTGCACATGGCTCTATTGGAAGTATTCTTATACTTGAAAATGATTTTGTTTTTCAAGTAGGGTAGGGTAGAGAAAAAAAGGAAAAAGAAAAAATGAAAAATAAGAGAAAAAAAATAAAAATCTAAGGTAAAAACCTCTTCAAAGGCACCTCAGATTGGCTCATTGATTGAAAACCTCCATGAGGCGGTCAATGGGATGGAAAGAAGAGAAAAGAAAAAGAGAATAAGATCCCTGGGTGAAAACCTCCTGTCACACGGAATGAGTTGATCTTGCGGACAAGATAGACCTCCCTAGAATCTTACGATATCTAGTGACAAGCAAGCCAATCAAAAACTATCTTTCTCTAAATATGCAATTTATAAACAAAGGCAAACAAGTGTTTTAGGCCTACCTTGGGTCCAATGCAAGTTTGTGGAAGCCTCGCTCCTTTGATCCAAATGAGCTTCCTTGTAGCGAATCTGCAGACACAAATAAGCAAACAAATTAAATAGCACCTGAAAAGCCAATATCATAAAGCATACCTATCATGATGATCAAGGAATTCATGAAACAAATGACATAAGACAATTTGTTGAGAAAAATGAATCTGATTGTATTAATTCAAATGAAGAAGAACTTTACAACCTGTGCCTTGATGCTGTACAAGCTCCTCCCAAGGTCCAACAATAAGTCTCCTCTACTTTGACAAGTTTCACTCTCTTCCCAATGAAGCCAAAAAGGTATGTGATCTCTCCTCTCAAGCTTAACTAGGAAGTCTCAATTCCACCAGCATTTACCCTAAAAAATGTTCAGCTTCTAACCTCTCTAGCAACCAGCCCAATGCCTTAATTTATAGTGCAATGGAGGGAAGTTACTAGGTCCTCCTTCAAAGGGATAAAGACCTCCTTCAAAGGGATAGCTCCTCTCATCAAGGGATTAGCTCCTTCTCTTTTGGGATGCATGAACCACCTAGGAGCGCTCAATCCACGTCAAAATTCCTTCTAGAATCATCTAGAATTAACCCAAAGTGAGTTTTTTAGAATAAACTTGCGCCTTTTTGACTTTCACAGGGGTCCGCACCCACTCCTTTAGGGACAGAGCGTGCAGGTCCGTAATTTTTGTAAACAGGGGGTGCGGGACCACAGGCAACAGTGAGAGAAAGTGCGAAACCAGAGCTTTGTTGATTTTCAATGTCTTTCTCTCCTTTTCAAAGCTTGACTTGAAGAGCTGAGGTCTGAGACTTGCTTAGGAGGACAGTACAAGTGATGATAGACCCATACTGACTGCAAATAATCATGGTGACGATATTTTTGTGTAACAGATTGCCCCCTAAAGTGCGAAGTCTGTAGTAAGTGAGGACTTCATTTATCATTTAGGAAGAGTGAAGTACTTTATCATTTCGAGGATCATCTTGTGGAGAGCCCGGTTGGAACCTGTAAAAACATTCAATGCAAGATATATATATGAGATCATATCATCGCTGAGGTAGGCATTCTCATACTCAGATCAAAACTGACTTAGAAAACTAACTACTGCTTTGATACAGGAATGATCTTGTAATACATCACAAGTATAGACTCATGTGGACACAATATGGACGCAACCATCTGTTTATGAATAGTCCATCATATAATGAATACAAAATTCCTCGCAGCCTGGATTGCAGAAACTAGATCCAGGGTCTTCATTTCTACTTCTCGAAACAGTACAATTCTATCCATGCGAATGAATGTGTTGATGTCGAACATGGTAGAAACCACTTGATTACCAGTCAATGATGTAAACTGTTAACAAGTGTGAGAGAAACCACCATTAATGTCAATGGCTCTCAAAGTACTCAGTACAATCCATGAGATGTGAATAGATGTGTTGATGTCAAACATATCACGAAATCCTTTGATCGAAGGTCAATGATGCAACCTGTCGTCGAAGGTGAGAAATCTGCCATTGAGGCATGCAGATCCCAAGGTACTGACGATCTCTAGATCATCTTTCTAGATAATGAGTTGAAGTCGATAGAAAGCGATCCGTCGTAGGGAAGCCCACAACACGAAATCATAGATCAAGTTTGAAAAAATTTAGTTGCAAGGACTGACTCAGGGATGGTCAAGATGGATGACAGATATTTCGCAGATGAATGGCTTATTTGCACAGACCTCTTGAACACATAACGACACGACAGATGGTTTGGTGACAATTCACCCAATGTTAATACCCAGAAACTGGCTGAAGACTTTCAATGTGGTTTGATCAAGTGTTAGGCAAAGGATTTCCCAACCCAGGTGAATGAAAGTGTCGTGTTCAAGAGTGGTTACAAAGTATGACAAACAGGCTCATTTTTCTCTCTTTTCCCCCACCATTTCTGGCAAGTACCTCTTTATTTTTGACAAGCTTGAGGAGGATAACATTTGCTTGATTATAAGCTCATCCTTCGGATGAGTCCAACTTAGTTTAGATTCGAACCCTAAAAAGGAGTGGTCCGTTCTTGTTTGTAATTGAACAGGTCCTTTACTGTAAAATTTTAACGAGTCCAGTATAGGAGAAACTCGGCGTTTTTCAATTTTAGAGAGTCTGAAAAAACTTAAGAAGACTCGAGGGTTGACCTTTTTCGTAAATTGGTGTCTCCCAAGCCCGAAAAAGTATAAAATAATACTTGAGAGAATCGCTTGATCATTACGACCAAGGAGTATTTTTCATAGTTAGTGTCTCTGATCCGAAAAAGTAAAGAAGCGATCAATGACACGTCGTTTTATAACCAATATCAAATTTGAAACGACAAAAATCCGGCAATCTTTTTATGTTTTTACGGTCAGAAAAGGGCTGTAAGTGGACCGTCTTTTTAGTTCCATTTTAACGAGCTTAAAAAGAAAAACTCGGCAATCTTTTCATTTTTTAGGAGTTAGAAAAGAGCTTAAAGGTGACTCTAAGGTTTCACTTTTTCGTAAGTTTTAACGAGTTCGAAAAAAGGATAAAAATGTACTCATGGTTTTCACTTTTTCGTAAGTTTTAATGAGTTCGAAAAAGGGATAAAAATGTACTCATATGGCCGACTTTCAATTTAATTTACGAGCAGGAAAATACGGAAAGAACTCGGCATTTTCATTTGTTTTATGAGAATGAAAGATAGCAAAATAATCTCGGGATTTTCATGAGTTTAACGAGTATTTAAAATAATCGAAATTGACTCGAGATAGGTTTCATTTTTACAAAATCTTGAAACAAAGAAAAACTATGCTTCAAAGTAGTTTCATTTTTACACAAGCTTGAAACAGAGAGAAAACTGTGCTTGATGCCCCCTAAGTGTAACTGCTAGAGCGCATGCCCCCCAACTTCATTTCATTCAACTAAGTACAAGCTAGATGGAATGAAGGTTCATGTACGAGATCCTTTGAAAGACTCGACCTAAAACTGTAAGAAAATTATGCAAAAAATTGAAATAACTAACCTAAATATACAACTTAACATTTATGAGATCTAGTCAAACTCTCGACTCAATTAGAGGAGGATTTGTTTCATTTTTTAATGAGCTTGACACAGGAAAATAACTATGCTTGGATTTGGTTTCATGTTTACACAAGCTTGAAACGAAAAACTATGCTTGTTATAAGTTTGCATGCCCCAGCATAACGACGCAAATCGAGGTACATGCCCCCCAAGCTTCATTGCATTCAACCAGGTGGATGAAATGAAGGTTCACTTTCGAAATCTTGGAAAGACTCGAGGGAATTGTTTCATTTTTTAATGAGGTTGACACAGGAAAAGAACTATCCTCAAAACCCTTGTTTCATCTTTTAAACGAGCTTGACACAAGATAAGGAACTATGCTCATAACTACTCTCTACAATCTACCTATATAACCTATCCTTGTTTCATTTTTTAACGAGGTTGACACAAGACAAGGAACTATCCTCGAACCTGATTCATTTTTTTAACGAGGTTGAATCAGTAACAGGAACTTTCCTCGAAACATCCAATTTCATTTTTTAACGAGGTTGAGAGAGGAACAAACTATCCTCGCTTCTACTCTCTACAATCTACCTATATAACCTATGACTCCTTGTTTCATTTTTTAATGAGCTTGACACAAGATAAGGAACTATGCTCATGACTCCTTGTTTCATTTTTTAACGAGCTTGACACAAGACAAGGAACTATGCTCAAGACTCCTTGTTTCATTTTTTAACGAGCTTAACACAAGACAAAGAACTATGCTCTAAAAACCTTGATTCATTTTTTAACGAGCTTGACACAAGACAAAGAACTATGCTCTAAAATCCTTGATTCATTTTTTAACGAGCTTGACACAAGACAAGGAACTATGCTCTAAAATACTTGATTCATTTTTTAACGAGCTTGAAACAAGACAAGGAACTATGCTCTAAAAGATTGATTCATTTTTTAACGAGCTTGACACAAGACAAAGAACTATGCTCTAAAATCCTTGATTCATTTTTTAACGAGCTTGACACAAGAAAAGGAACTATGCTCTAAAATCCTTGATTCATTTTTTAACGAGCTTGACACAAGACAAGGAACTATGCTCTAAAATCCTTGATTCATATTTTAATGAGCTTGACACAAGACAAGGAACTATGCTCAAATCTACTCTCTACAATCTACCTATATAACCTATCCTTGTTTCATTTTTTAACGAGGTTGACACAAGACAAGGAAATATCCTCGAACCTGATTCATTTTTTAACGAGGTTGAATCAGTAACAGGAACTTTCCTCGAAACATCCAATTTCATTTTTTAATGAGGTTGAGAGGGGAACAAACTATCCTCGCTTCTACTTTCTACAATCTACCTATATAACCTATGACCCTTTGTTTCATTTTTTAACGACCTTGACACAAGACAAGGAACTATGCTCATGACTCCTTGTTTCATTTTTTAATGAGCTTGACACAAGACAAGGAACTATCCTCATATTTACTGATTCATTTTTTAACGAGGTCGACACAGTAAAAGGAACTTTCCTCAAACCAACTGTTTCATTTTTTAACGAGGTTGACACAGGAAAAGAATTGTCCTCATGATAGCCTATTTCATTTTTTAACGAGGTTGATACAGGAAAAAACTATCCTCGCTTCTCACTGATTCATTTTTTAATGAGGTTGACACAGGAAAAGAACTGTCCTCACACCTAATTCATGTTTTAACGAGGTTGACTAAGTAACAGGAACTATCCTCAAAATGTTCTGATCATGGATTCCAACTGGAAGAAAGACATGTCAATGGACACACCTTGATCATGGCTTCCAAGAGGTCTTCATTAGAAGGAAGAATAGTTCTCTGGAAGGAACACATGTCAAGGGACTCAAAAGGGATAAGAACATCGCATTCAAGTAATCCCATAGAGTTTTCCATGTCAATTACCGGATCTAAATCAAAGGAAGATGAGCAAACAATGAGAGGCTCACTTACATCGGTAACTGAAAACGTGGGACCAGTTGCCACATAATTAACCCGTGGTGGGGCAGATACCACTTTAGAATCAGGAAAATTTAGGGGTGTCATATTATTGGTAGTTGAAACAAGACTAGGGAACGAAAGCTGGTCTATAGTCACAATATTTCCATTGTGAGGGAAAGACATCACGCGAAAGAGTGTCGATATGACAACTTTCATTGCATAAACATAGTCTCGCCCAAGGAGTAAATTGAAATCCAAGGGACCTCGAACTACCATAACATCAATATAGACAGTTTTACCTTCCAAGGTAATAGAAAACTTAGGAAGGATCCCTAAAGGTTCACTAATGGTTCTGTTAAAAGCTTTCATATTTTGCGTAATAGGTGCAAGTTGAGGGGAACCCAAAGCTTTCCAAGCAGTTGAGGATAAAATACTAACAGAAGCACCTTCATCTACCTGTGTGCATTGCATGTCCCTACTACCAGCCTTGACAATGATTTGGAAAGGAATGGAGGAAGGAAGACGAGGTTCTGTCAGTCTATTCCAATCAAAGGAAAAGACCTCAGTACTTGGAGCAGGTGAAATGCCCTCCGGCATAGAAGAATCTGATGTAACAAGAAGAACCTAAGCGGTATGAAGTTCACCCTCTAAAGGGAAAGTGGGATCGACTGAATTGTGAAATTGAATTGATCACTTGATCAACTAATGGATCATCAACCTGAGTGATATGAGTTTCACTCTCCAATGGAAGAGTGTGATCGACTGTACTTGAAATTAGATCAATCACTTCGTCAGTTGACGGTAGGTTGGGAGAAAGTTTACGGTAACCAGTTGGAAATTCTTGCTGTGGAACAGTAAGGTTTTCCAACAATTTTGAGGCTTCATCCATGTGAGGGCAAATGTGAGTTTGATGACTCCCTTTGCATAACTTACAAAGAAACCGAACTTTACCCTTTTTCTCAGGAACCTGACTATCACTGGTTGATGGATCAATGCAAAGTTGATGAGATTTTTCTGACCATACTTCCAAGACCTTTGGAATTCCAGGACAATTGATAAGGAAGTGGTCACCCTTACAAAGCCTGCAAGGGTATTTGGGTTTACGATGCATGTTGGAGGTTTCCTCAACACAACTAACACTTACAGGCATGGTTGGTTGGTTGACTTCTTCCTTATCTTGCTTTTTCTTCTTCTTCTTCTTCCCTTTCTTCTTCTTCTTAGCCACCTGGTTACTAGCATCAAGGCTTTTACCAAGCGAAGAGGAAGAAATGGAGGAAGAAAAATTAGGCGAAGAAGGTAAAGGGTAAACAGAAGGTTGGTGATGTTGAGATGGTGAACTCTGTTGAGGTGAAGCATTCGGTTGAGGTGGAACAAATGAAGTATTTTGGGCCAATGAAGTTGAAAATAACCATATCGGTAAACCCATTGTAAAACCAGGTAATGACAAAGTAGCCATATAAGGAGGACCAACATTTCAAAAGTAAGGAAAAGTACTAGGATTCTCGTTAAGAGGGGTTCCTTGGTTGGTAAAGCCATTATATTCAACTTCAGTGAATTTTATTAACAATTTAAAGCTAAATTAACAACTCACAATTCACACCTAACAATTAAAATTCACAATTCACACCTATGGTCTCTAAAAGTAAAAACAAACAAATTAACACGCGATATCAAATCTAGGAGTCAAACCACACACAAACAGTAACTTTCCGTACTGAAGACACTAGTTGGTGATGAAATCCAACGTCGCAGAATTCAATACAGAAATGGCGGTTGGAACAGTTACCCCGGCAACCTGTTTAATGAATAGACTGGCACAAGTTTCTCCACTAAATCGTCTCGAGTGAAGAGAACCCCCCAGAAAATCCAAGTGAGTCTAGCCGACGTCTGCTCCAGGTACAGTGGGATCTTCCCTCCACCATCACCTTAGGAAAGAATCCTATAGAATATGGTCACTATGGTTACCAATGGAAACAAATATACCTGGGGGAACAGTCTACGATCCGATACGCACGCAAGGGCAGAGTAACAAGCTCAATCCCCTTGAAGGCTCCTTGACATAATCCAAGGTTTACGAACAAGTGACCCCAGGCTCCTCGACAATGGTTAATCCGAGGTTTACCGTTTTTAATACGTGAATATATAGCATCGTTCCCAATGAGGAAGGATTGATTACCCCACTGGTTCAGACACGATCTCGTGCTTCTCCTTTAAGAGGAGCTTTCCCAGAGCATAGATGTAACAATTGGAATTTATCTCCTACCACAAGATACAGCTACTTGTTTGTTTTAATGTCTTGGAGAGTTAACTAAAACCTATTCCAAGACACTACCCTAAGCTAGATTGGTGGAAAGAGCCCTAAAAATGTAAAAATTACTAGATGAATTTTAATTAAGCGCTATGTTATTTAGGTTGTTATTACTCAAAAGGGTAAATGGATATGAAACCAATAGTGTTATGACCCGACCCAAAACTGAATGCAATCGAATATGATAATGTAATCTTTTCAATTCGATGAATCCTAACTAAAGTAAGGAGAGAGTTTCCATTCACTTCCAACAATGCAAAAAATTGATCACTAAGAGAAAATATAACAAATTCTCTAATGCACTAATTTCGTCAAGAAAAACTAATGCAAACCAATTCCAAAACAGTTTTTATTTTTATTTTTGTGTGTTAAAACAAGCATAAAAATATGTAAATTCAAATCAAAGAAAGCTGATCGAAAGCTACGGTTGATTTTTCAGAATGTAAACTATGCAATTTTAATCTATGCACAATTCACTTGAAAAGTATGCAAATGTAATCTATGCACATTTTTCATTCATATTCTGAAAATGAGAATTCTAATTATGCAAATGTGATCTATGCAAGAGAATTCTCAAACACAAGATGATTCTAATGTAATCTAAGAACCAATCAAGTGCAAGTCGAGAAAATTGGGTGAGAGTTCCAAAGATCAAAAATAAAAACACTCAAAGGCGATTAACACTCATACAAAATTGTGAAAAGACTGAGACAAACCTCCAAGTAATGACCAAAGGAAATCAAATTAAGAATTTCTCAAAAAAGAGACTCAAAACACCCAATTGATAAAAGCTTAAAATAAGAATGCCAATGGAATTAACCTAAGAAAAGTTCCTGACAAGTCACGTGCAGATTTGGGCAGAGGCTAAAAACACATAAACAAATCCTACGCTGACTAAAGACGAAATCTTAAGTTTTTCAAAATTTTGATAGGGTCCGGAGGCCCACAGTTCACACAGGTGCGGTACCGCACTGTGCAAAAAGAAAAAGTGCGGATAGGTCCGCACTGTGTTGCAAGCCAAGGGTGCGGTCCTCTCCCAAAGTTATGAAAAACAAAAAATAATCCAAGATCTACTAAACCTACCCAATTCCACACACATCAAGCCAAAAACAGAAACAAAAACACAGTTTCTCAAGTCAAAGTAAAAACAAGGAATAAATCAAGTCCCCAACGGAGTCACCATTTTGTCACACGGAATGAGTCGATCTTGCGAACAAGATAGACCTCCCTAGAATCTTACGATATCTAGTGACAAGCAAGCCAATCAAAAACTATCTTTCTCTAAATATGCAATTTATAAACAAAGGCAAACAAGTGTTTTAGGCCTACCTTGGGTCCAATGCAAGTTTGTGGAAGCCTCGCTCCTTTGATCCAAATGAGCTTCCTTGTAGCGAATCTGCAGACACAAACAAGCAAACAAATTAAATAGCACTTTAAAAGCCAATATCATAAAGCATACCTATCATGATGATCAAGGAATTCATGAAACAAATGACATAAGACAATTTGTTGAGAAAAATGAATCTGATTGTATTAATTCAAATGAAGAAGAACTTTACAACCTGTGCCTTGATGCTGTACAAGCTCCTCCCAGGGTCCAACAAGAAGTCTCCTCTACTTTGACAAGTTTCACTCTCTTCCCAATGAAGCCAAAAAGGTATGTGATCTCTCCTCTCAAGCTTAACTAGGAAGTCTCAATTCCACCAGCATTTACCCTAAAAAATGTTTAGCTTCTAACCTCTCTAGCAACCAGCCCAATGCCTTAATTTATAGTGCAATGGAGGGAAGTTATTAGGTCCTCCTTCAAAGGGATAAAGACCTCCTTCAAAGGGATAGCTCCTCTCATCAAGGGATTAGCTCCTTCTCTTTTGGGATGCATGAACCACCTAGGAGCGCTCAATCCACGTCAAAATTCCTTCTAGAATCATCTAGAATTAACCCAAAGTGAGTTTTTTAGAATAAACTTGCGCCTTTTTGACTTTCACAGGGGTCCACACCCACTACTTTAGGGACAGAGCACGCAGGTCCGCAGTTTTTGTAAACAGGGGGTGCAGGACCGCAGGAAACAGTGAGAGAAAGTGCGGAACCAGAGCTTTGTTGATTTTCAATGTCTTTCTCTCCTTTTCAAAGCTTGACTTGAAGAGCTGAGGTCTGAGACTTCCTTAGGAGTATAGTACAAGTGATGATAGACCCATACTGACTGCAAATAATCATGGTGACGATATTTTTGTGTAACACCTCCCTTGGAGGCACCCAGGGAACGCAATTAGGGTGAAAACCTCCTTGAGGCGCCCTAGTTGTTTTCAAAAAAAAAAAAAGAGAAAAAGAAAAAAGGAAAAAATGAATTTCCAGTTGTATTGCAGTTTTACAGCAGAACTTCAGGAAGCAACAACAGGTGCCAAGAAAGCACTGAAACCAATAACAACACCTATCCTACCTTCCCTCACCCTTCTCCATCTTTTTTGACACTCTTTCCACCTCACTGTGCTTTTTTTCTGAAAACTATGTTTTCTATAGGAGACTCCTGTAGAAATTATAGAGAGCTAGAAATGGATTTTAAAAGAAGTGTGGGGAACATGGAAGCTTCATAAAGGGTTTATAAATCCCCCTGCAATCTTCAAACCTCTCTTCCATCATTTCCAAGTCTGCATTACAGCCCAAGCTCATTTTTTCTTACTACCCAGAAAAATGCAGAATGCTCTGATACAAAAATACATAGAGAAGAAATTTGTTTTTTCCCTAACTTGAAAACCGTGCATCCATTTAAAAAACTGTTTCATGGGGAGTTGCATAGGGATGATAGCAACATGTCCAAGCAATTTCAGCCAATTCCAGTGTATGGTTTCCAAGAAATTAGCCTCCATCACCTTCAACCATTTTTGCATTTTCTCCATATCTGTGCATCCATTTAAAATCCTGTTTCATGGGGAGATGCATATGGGTGATAGTAACATGCCCAAGCAATTTCAGCGAAATCCAGTGCACGGTTTCCAAGAAATCAGCGGCCATCACCTTCAGCCATTTTCAATTTTTCTCAAAATCCGTGCATCCATTGACCACAATTTCCCTATGGGAGGTGCATAATGATGATGGAAACATGCTCAGAAAATTTCAGGTCTATCTAGTGTGCCGTTTGGGAGATATGGACAAAACAAGTCATTGTCCCATTAAAATCTAGCATTAGCAGCATGAGCATGCAAATTTGAAGGTTGAATCAGACTCCTACAGCGTAGATCTAGCCAGAGGATGCCTGCACAAGAAAAATAGCCACACATCAGACAACAACAAAGCATAGCAGCTAATACCCTTAAAAATCAAGCTCCAGAAGCATAATCGGTGTAGCCATAGATGTGTAGAACGCGTAAGGAGTAGGATCGTGATTGAAGATCACCTATACAAGGAAGCTGAGACACCAATCCAAAAGCCACGGGCTCCAACAACATAAATCCATGGATAGAACGCCAAAGCCTAAGCATGCAACAACACGACAGCACACAATTATCGACTAACAGGTAAGTGACTAGACTCGTTCATCTGTTGCATGGTATAGTTTAAAAACTGCATGGACAAATGTGATGGTTGTGATTAAACTGGATCGGTGGCCAGCTAACTGGCCACCCTCGTCTAGTTCAAACAACGCTTAGCCAGAGTTCACACTGCACGTGTGTCCAGTCAACTCATGAGAATCTAAAAACAGGTAGTGGTGGTTGTTTAAACTCCAACGCAAATGATGGGAGGTGATTGTGGACAGAAAGCATAAGGTTTCATGATGACACTATAGTAGGGACCAACAGTCCAAATAATGCCAACACACATTTTTGCCAGCTCACCATCAGCGGAAATATCTCAAAGAAAACATAAGTATGCCTCCTCGAAACTCCTTCACCACCTTTTCTTCCATTTCATCCTCATCCACTTAGCTGCAGTAAGCTCTATACCACCACCATAACCTCAAAATCATCATCCTCTATCGTTTTCAACCATTTTTCTGCTATCGGCATTCTACAGGAGCAGTAACAGGTTCTACAGGAAGGCCAATACGCTGTTTTGGAGAGGAAAAACATGGTTTTTAGCACAATTCTTGCGCTGCAGAGGTAGGTTCTTGGCGTACCTCCATTGAATATCAAAATATGCTAACAATGGTTTAGCTTTTGAGGAGAAAATACAACTGTTGGGTGGAGGAAATTCATAAAAAAATTGCTGCTTATGGTTGAAAAAATACAGTCTCTGTCTCTCTGTTAAAAAAAATAAAAAATAAAAAAATTCTCTCCATTTCCATAGTTGGTTTTCCAAGGAAGCATAAATAAAATGACAGGAGGTTTTATGAGAAGGTGAAGAAACTGGTGATTTAGAAGAATAAGAAGGGAAGAAGGAAGAAACCAAGATAGAGGAGGAGAAAACTAAAGAAATAGAGCATGGATAGACAAAAGCAGAGAAAGAGACAGAAGGAGGAAAAAAGGCAGAAGAGCAGACTAAGGGGTGGAAGACATTGGGCACATGGAAAACAAGTTGAGAGAAATGGCCAAGGAATTGAGCATGGTAAGACATACAAAAGCCATCAGAAGATCTCACTTGGAAGTAGAGAATGAAATATTAAGGAGACAACTACAGGAAAGAGAAGCCCAATTAGCCTGCATGGCCAGCTGGGCTATGGAGGCACTACAACATAGACAACTAGCAAAATCATATGCAGTTTACCTCAAAGACCAATGGTTGCAGTTTCAAATCAAGACCCTGGCATAGAGGGGCAGCATGCCTTTCCAGGATTATAGGCAGTTCATGGATTTATGCATGCACAGTTCAGCAGAGGACAAGGCGAAGTTGGCAAAATTTTATTTACATAACATGGTCCTTACTGATATGAACTTATGGGACCCCAATGCTAGGTTGGGAGACCTACAACTGATGGCCATGGCATCATGGATGAGTCATGAAGAGAAAAGAGCAGCAGAAATCAGGAAGTTGATGGAAAAAGAACAAGATGAACCCCTGATGATCAGAGCAGAACCAGAAGACCCTATGGCTCTAATTAGCACTCATCAGCAACTTGCAGCTGATCCTCAAAGTGCCCCTAAGTACATCAATGATCAGGCCCAGGCTATTGCAAAGATTGCTTGGAGATGACTGCATTCATGCCTGCATGAGGAGGTGGAATATACTACCACACAGCTTGCAGATCAGGGAGTATCACTTACCAACTAGGATGAAAGAAGCATTGAGGAGAGTGCCCTGTATAAGCACTCTATGCAAAGTCTGAAGGTCCATTGGATTGGTTTGAAGCTGAGTCCTCCACTGCTGCTAGGACTACTGGAAGGAGTAAAAGAGGAGGAAGAACATAAACAGTGGGAAGAAGTGGATAGGAAGGCAGGTTTCCATGATAAAGAGGAAGATATCACATCAGAGGCATGGGATGTTAGGAAATCTGTCAGATCCATTAAGGATGAAGAATTAGATTAGTTGCTCAAAGGATGAGCAACCCATTCAGTAGGGGGGTGATGATGAGCCCCATAAATGGGTAGTTATATGGGCTCATTTTGCCTCTTAATTTGACTTAATCCACCATGCTCATTAGTTTATTGTATGTTTTTGAATATATTTATGCTAATAGAGTGAATTGGGTTAGTCATTTGGCCATGTAGTCTAATGTGTGCTTTATACATATTTTTGGTCAATTTTGAGACAAAATCAAAGGTTTAATGAGCATTTAGCAGCCAAATTCGAGGAAAAACAAGGGATAGGATTTTTAGGAGGGTGTCCCCTTCATTTATGAACCCCTACCTCAAATTCTCCATCAGAAACTCAGAGCATAAGTAGCCACATGAGTGCATCCAAGGGGAGCCGAGAAAGTAAAGAAGCATTGATGTTTATCTGCAGTTTTGGGAAGCTAAGCTCCTTGATTTTAGGAGAGCTATTGGAGGCTCAAGTTATATAAATAGCAGGGCTTAGGTGTGTTAGTTCCAGTCTTCGTAGCCTGTCACCAGGGATTAACATGAGCTCTTACTATGTCTGGTTTTGTTAGATGTTTTGCACATGATGTTCAGCACAAAACATGTCACAAGCATGTCCACCAGAAGAAGCTCAGAAAAATATTTCCAACGGTATATCACACTCTCGTAACCGGCTCCTGGATTAGAAGATATGATCGAAATGAATGAGTGATTCTTGGTTATGCATGTTTCGAGGTCAGTTGCTGCACACAATGAAAAGTTTAGTACAAAATCAGTTTATGATATAATGGTAAGGAATTTTTCAAAAGTGAAAGAGGTTTTTGTTCATCACATAACAAATAAAAAAAACCTCCTTCAATTTATGCACAGGTGCTACTATGTGGGAGATATACAGTGATATTTGGAGCCTACATTAAAACAAAGCAAAATTTTCATATTTTTTACTGTTTTAGTCATTTTAGTGTGAGGCAATTTTACAACAGATGGAAAGTAATTTTGCAAAACCCAAGGATATTTTTGTTAAGAACAATCCATATAACAAAAAAATATTTCATTTTATTCACAGGTGTCATGGATTGGGATATGTGACTAGATCTTTACAACTCATTTTCACAGATTTAAATTTTTAATGATTTTCTGTTTTAGAGATGATTTTGTGGAACATATTGCGAGCTACTGGAAACAAATTTCCAAAATTTGAGAGAGGTTTTTCTCCAAAATGACCTTATATACAAAAAAATATTTCATTTTTGTAACAGGTGCTATGGTTTAGGAGATACAAGTTCATATTCAACACCTATTTTCAGAAATTCAGCCCAAGTTTAATGTAACTAATTCTATTTTGAAGAAAATGGTTGAGCTCAATCCCTTAGTACAAGGATGAGAAAATGTATATATTTTATGAATTTCATAGTGTAGGGGTTGGATTTTGATAGAAGGTTGGACTCTTGAGAAAGCCTTGAGCTTCATTGTACATTCATTTTCAGTATTTTGGCTAAGGAATTTAGACCAGGATTTGCAACACTCTTTGTGATTCATGTGGTAATTTGTCTTGGTACAGTGCTTCTCTTTGTGATTGTGAATTTGTTTATGTGATTGCATTTCTATCTTATTTCTTCTTAACTAAACAAACAAGAGTGTAAGTAGAATCCATTGAAATTGCAGTGCTCTACTTGAAGTTTGCTTTAGTTTCTTGATGTCTTCAGCTGTTTGGAGAGGATCCATGGTTGCTCTTTCCCTCTTCAACTCCTCACCTGTCTAGTCCTTCCATCTCACTCAAATTGAAGTGCCAAAAACAATTGCCTACCTTGCCCCATTGAGATCTCTGCAAGACTGAGCCTCAATCCCCGCACCCAAAATCTACCTTTCCATCTAAGCCAACAAAAACATCATTTTATTCAATGAAACTCTCTTGCACACATACCTAGCCTAATATCAGTATTTCTATCAGTCATCTCAAGCCCTCATCGATCATAATTTGCTGAGATTGACCCGGAGAGAGCCCTCTCCCGACCTAGTAGGGCTAGCTACCAGCTTAATCATGGTTTGATGTTGGCCCTGGATCCTACCTTTCTCAGCCTGAGGTTGATTTAGGCACTAACAGGTGCTCAATTCTTTTAATTGGATTTTAGCTAGTTATTAGTTGATTTTCGCACTTTTGTGCAACATTGTGTTCAACTCATTTTCGAGTTCCTTTTGAGAACAATTTATGTAATGTAACTGCTATTTTTGATAATGAAGATGAAACAGTTTTTGAGCCAGCACTGATCTCTTTTCAGAGGGCTGAAGCTCTTGGGTTAGGGCCCAACCCAAGTTTCCCAACACCTCCTACTGTGTACTTATATGTTTTTGCTTTAGTTCATCAGTTAATTTCTGTTGCATAGATTCATTTTACTTTGTTAGATTAGGTTGATTTTGATGGTTAGTATAGTTTTTTTTGTTTCAGTTGCTCAAGTAGGTTATTGCAGTGACAAAATAAGATTCGAAAAGGCCAACAGTAGGCCCTGATCTTCTTTATCCCTTCCTGGGACTATGGTTTGAGGTCAAGGCACTTCTGCTGCCACCAAAAACACAGTTTTTGCTCTTCCATATAGCTGCTAGTGTGATAATTTTATTTGGGAAGATTGATATATTGGTTCAGATTCAATTGCTTAGATAATTTTATGTTATTTTACCATAGTTCTCTCCACATGATTTTCTGTTCACAGGTTACTGTTCAACATTTTCTGTTTGTAGGTCAGAAATTAGGTGAAGCTAGAAAAAGTTCTGTTTTCATGGTATAGTTAGTTCTTTCTTTGATCAGTTTTGATAAGTAAATGTGCAGATCTCTTGTAGTACATCTCAGCTCACCATCCATAAAATAGCCAGCACCAGCTCACTTCTCATAGATTTCCCAAGTCATTCACAACATTTCGCCAATCTGCCCTAATTTCTGTGTTTTTCTCCATAAGCTTCTTTCTTTCCATTTGAACAAATCCAACCATCCCGTTCTTTCTTGACCTTCCTTGACCAGCTCCAGACACCTCAACACCTTCATCTAGCCTTTAGTTACCCTTTCCACCACTTTTCCACCTTCAAGACTCCAAAAATAGCTCTCGGCCTCCTCCTGTAGAACCTCCTGTAGATCCCCTACAACCTCCTGTAGAATTTCCTGTGAGTGATTTTTCGAAGTCCGATCACAATGGAAGTCTTCAGAAGGGTACTAGGGGCTTCTTAGTACCTATCCACACCTTCCCCCACCTCTGCAAAAGCCAACTCCATCTTCCTTTGCCACCAAACCTCTGCACAATCATAACCAGATAAACCACATGCATAATAATTTCACATAAAACACTCAAAAGCATAAAAATATGTTTCCTTCTCATTTCTTTTTAAAAGTAGCTTGAATAAATGCAATTTACCTTTTCAGTAGTCAATGGCACTCATTTCATTAGTTGTGATCTCTTTTCTTGCAACAGTAGGGTTAGTGCGTAAATTAGGGTTTGCTAGGGTTCACATTACATTTCAGTTTTCCTTCTCTTTCTGTAAGTAGAGTAGCCTCTTTAGAGTTAGCTTTATTTCATCACAGTTAAAATCTTCTTCTGAGAATTCATAGAATTTGGCTTAAGCTCCTAGAGAACTTGCGCCAGCTGACCAAGTGACAACCTGCAGTAAGAGCTAGTACTTGTTCATACATCATCATCGTTTCCAAGTTTGTTACAAACTACCAGGTTGATAAAAGTAAAGTAGGGAGCCCCAGGAGTTGTAGCATTATTACTGCAATACTAGTGCTCACCAACATAACGTCGCAGAATTTCGTCTGAGCCCATTTTATATAAATGTCCTGCAATGACAGAAAATTCTGCGCACGCACCACCAACTCCTTCTTTTGTTGACTAGTATACCCTTATGGAGCCGTCCCTGTCATCAGGAAGTGTATAATATCTACAAAGTAATTATCTGTGACACACACTACAAAGAGCTACGTGTCAAGAAATCCTTCCCCCAAATTAGTAGGCTCCTCTCCCGTTTCAATGAGCGACATATGATTTGGCCCTACATTCAACCGTCCTGGCTTCACAATGACTTCGAAATCATATTCTTGAAACAACAACAACCATCTGCATATTCCCCCCCCAACACAGGCTTGTTAACCAAGTATTTCAATGTAGAAAGGTCTATATACATCTTAAAGTGTCCACCTAACAAGTAGTATCTGAACTTCTGGAGCACGTACACCATAGCCAAGCCTTCGTGCTCTATCATTGAATAGTTCTTCTCAGCTTTAGAAAACTTCCTACTTGCAAATGCTATAGGGTGATCCAACTCTTTCTCACCAGCCTGTGTCAGTATTGCTTTGAGCGCAATACATGACACGTCCACATGCACATGAAATTCCTTTTTCCAATCCGAGAAGACTAGGATCGGCATAGTGACCATCTTTTCCTTTAACACATCTAAGCTTTGCTGACATTCTTCATTCCAACAGAATGTAGCATCCTTCTTTAGCAGCTTCTCCATCGGCGCGGTAATCTGGGCATAACTCTTGATGAAATTTCTATAGTATCCCATATGCCCCAATGTTGCACGCAATTGTTTCACACTTCTTGGTGCCTCCAAATTAATTATAACTACTATCTTGGTTGGGTCGACCATTAATCCTTGTCTGCACACCACATGGCCCAACAAGATTCTGAAAGGAACATAGAACAAACATTTCTTCAAATTGAGCGCGATCTGATACCTTCGGAATGTATCTAGCATCAAGCGTAGGATGGCTACATGGCGTTTCACCAACCCAAACACCGTCCAATCGTCAAAGTATACCTCTAGAAAATTGTGAATGAAGTCCTTGAACACCGCAATGACTATGCATGAAAATATTGCCGACACGTCCCCTATTATCCCCTTTAGGCCTGAGAACTTCATAGGGAACAAGTCCTAGTATTCATGGAGAAACTCAGCGACCTTATCCAATGTAGCATCATCCTAGTAGTCCCCTATCTTCACAAACTTCGGCTCCACCTCTATCCCGATGTTCACTTGTCTTATTTTCAGTGGCATGGTGATATGTGGGTTTTCTATCTGTGGCCCCTCAAGTTTGCGGTGTCCCTCTGTTTCTGGGATATTAATGTTCCTCGATCATCATATTCTTCTTCAACAGTCACATTATAGCACTCCAACGCGTGGTGCAGCTGGGTGGTCCAATTTGGTTGAATCAAATGCAAGGGATCCTGTGGTATTTTAAAGATTGCTTCTTTGACCTCCTGCAACACTTCATCAATGCAATCAAATCCATATTCAAAGCTGAATTTCATCAAGAATCCCTGTCTCAAAATGTCCCATTCGTCCGTGCCATGGTGGAGCTCTGTCTCCAAGTACCAATTCATAGGTATCACATCCAAGGTGTGACATAATAGATGCACCCACTCCGGTTGCAGTTTTGCTCCATAAGAATTAGTCCATTTGGCTAAGTGATCGTGCGGATCACTCCTTCCATCATATTTCTCTGTCAATTGTATCTTTTGGTGACCAAACCACACCCTCATCATTCTTCTATATTTGCACCATCCATCAAAGTTTCCTTTATGCATATCCTACCATCTTGCAGGTGTACCGTGCAATGCCAAGTCCAAGGCTTGGAAGCTATGCTTCTCTGACACTTCCCTTTCAAATGCATCCAAAAATTTATCAACGTTAGTTAACCCATCATAGTAAGGCAAACTTCTTACCTTTGATGATACACAATACAATGATTTGGTCATCATGTTACATTGTAGCGTAGATACTTCGTGCAACCTATTCTGCCAATGTTCCAATTCCTCATCTGAGTCTGATGTGCAGGAGCTTTCGCGGTCCCATGCAAGACATCCATCAACTGTTGGATTCACCCAATCTTAATCTCACACCATTATCTTATAAATCTGGTCCAAATCATCATCACTTTTGTAATTGCAGACTAGTTTAGTGTAGCGCGGTCCTTCTGTAGGGTCCAACAGTACTACTACGTGGAGCGATTTTATTTCAAATGACATCATCCACTTCTTCAAATTAATCACCCCGTTCATGTCGATAGCCCAGTCAACCCTAAGGAGCACAGGGTAGGGATTGCTGTCATCCACAATCTCTATCACTTCAAAATTGGCCAACATGCTCGCACCTTCGATATCGATTGTCACTCCCTCTAATCTTCCCATGGGGATAATCTTTTTCTGATTCGCCATCCTTAATTAAATAGGAGACCATTGCAGCATAGGTCTCCCCATTCTCTCCCATGTATGTTTAGGCAAAACATTCGTGTCGGACCCTAGATCCAGAATGACTTGGTCCATTTCATACTCTCCTATCTACGCGGTGAGTCTCATGTCCCTCCCTGTTCTTTCCTTATGCTTACCAATATTTCTGACTATGCACAGTCCGTAAGAACTGTTTTCTTTCTTGACACACTTATTTATCAGCTCCTGTAACCCTTTCACAACCTTGCTATCATGCAACAGCTTCATACAGGTCTCCAAGAAAGTAGTAAGCATAGAAGGGTCCATCTCTTCAGCTGGCTTTTCCTGACTTCATGAGGTAGAGGCCTCAACAAAGCTTTTCTTTGCTTCCATAAAGGTTTCCTTCGCACGCTCCAAATCAAATCCAACCTCCTTTTTTGGAGCTTTGCGGACCCATTCATATTCCTCAAGCTTCTTTTCCTTGTCTTCTCTAGTCGTCACTCCACTTCGCAGAATGATGTTCACATTAAGATCCTTTTTGCAGGGTTCAACCCTCATCATCTGTAGATTCTGGGTAGGTTGCTGAGGCTGTACCCATTTTTCGCATATCTTAGCTAATAATACAGGGCAATCTTATGTCACGTGGTCAAACTAAGTGCAATATATGCACGATAGGCGCGTCGGGTTCATGCAATCTCGCGCTTAGTGTCCTAGTCCCCACAGTTGTAGCAAATCACTTGTCCTCAACCTTTACCTAGTCCTCCTCCACCTCGGCCTCACCCGCACCCCTGGAATTCTCCTCATGCCCCCTAGTGCCTTGATCCAGAGGTTGAGTTTCTGCCTACACTCTATATGTGGGCATTCTGTCTGTCATTAGCTCATATCTACGACAATTATGCTCATCATGACCCATCGATTGACAAAAGTTGCAGAACAACTGTTGCGGTGTCTGTACAAATTTCTGCAGTAGGTGACAATTGTCTGTCACATGTTTTCCAACCACCTGACAGATAGAACACCATAGTGTGGGCCCTGTACTCGGCCCTGCTTCAGCTTCTAGCCTCAGAGGCATTGACGCTCTTTCTGCAACATAATTCACGAACACTGAATAATGATCTTTGTCATGCCCCTAGATTTTACACTTCAAGCACCAAATTTACTTCTCGTACCTCTGGACGAGCTTCTCCATCCTTCTTCAGACTTTGAAACTCTAGGCAAAGGTTCTGCAATCGTGCATGAATATCCTAAACTCCTAGATTAGCATCTTGCATCGACGTCTCGTGCAATCTCCTTGCAATCTCGTGCAATCTCATTGCAATCTTGTGCAATCTCATTGTAATCTCAAAGAAACCCTCAAATGAGGGAAGAGCAAAGCCACAAACCATTTGCGGTGCTTCCCATCCGTAAGATTCATGTTGGCTTTGCGGATCGTGCACTTCAATATCTGATCTAGATCCTAGGGTGTCTCACCAGGGTTCATCATGATCTCCTTGAATCCCACAATTGATTGAGATTTAGACTTAGGTATACTGAACTCTTTATTCAACGTGGTCTGAATATATGCTAATGAAGCCATCGGGTTATCAATGCAGTACTTAATGTACCATGTTAGTGCGCGTTCCAGTAAAGTAGTGACTAATGTTTCTTTCTTCATATGATGGTCCATTATACCCTGAGCCTCCCATACGGCCCTTGCAACGAACCAAAATTGGTCCGGGTCCTCAGTTCCCGACCCCTTGAACACATGAAATTTTACTGAATTTGTCATATCGCAGGGTGGCAGAGGTAGTGGTGGTGTCGTTGAAGGTGTATGCGGTCGAGGTGATGATGGAGGTGGTGTGGGTGGATGGGGTATTCGCGGGAACCCCTGTCTTTGTAACTGAAAAATGCTCTGCGGAGAAGCCTTTACTACTTCCTTGTCATCATTCAGAGGAGGTCTGATCAGCGGGCTATATTCAAGGCCTATCTTCCCTATGTCCTTGAAGATATTTCCACTTTGCATAGCTCCAAACATCAAGGTAGCTACATAACCTGCTTTTCACACAAGAGCATCTTAATCCAAATACTTACCTTGCGGTCCCTTGAAGAAGTGGCGCTCTGCTTCGCTGTAATTGACCAAAGTATTGATTGAGAACTCTGCCATGAATCCTCCTATGATACGAGTGAGCCAATGATTGACAAAACATGTGATCTTCTCTTCCGAGGCTTCCAATATTCGCACTAACTACGGGGTCCACACTATTGGACCGTCAAGCCTCCACCTTTCTTGGCAGTCTGCCAATTTAGTGATCCACTCGTATAATTCAACTGGGAAGGAACAAAAGAAGATTTCATGTATCTTTGTGTATAGATATCTATCCAACCACTTTTCTTTCGTCAATCACGGGTTCCTGTTATCTTGCATATGAATTCATGGATATTTCTATCCAACTAGTCTCCAATTTCCTTCTTAGTTGGATTCTAGTGATGCGACATCACACATACCTTTATGCAGATCTCGGTCCTGACAATAGAACCATTTGTTGGCTTAGTGGGCCCTGACCCAAGTTCAACGTTTATTAGCCAAGCAAATCCCTACACTACTAGCCCTTTCGAAATCAATCCGCGGAGTGCAAACTGAAGTCTCACCTGAAGTAGTATGGGGGGATGCAGGAACCAATTTTCCGCACCTAGAGATGGTAGTGATGTCGTTTTATACCCTAAACATACCTTCGTGCAGATCGATAAGCCTTTTAGGGCTTATCAATATACTTCTCTTATCGGCTTCTAGACCTTTGTGAAGGTCTACGATCGTCCTTTGTGGACCCTAAACAGGTGATTTATTTACTTACTCGCTTCTGTAAGTATTTTTACCTCTATATTTACCCCGATTAGCTTAAGTATCTGATAACTTCAACATGTATTAATATATTCTTCACATAAACAAATATTATTACTTGCGTTTATATAACAAAGTAAAAGATATAGATTCGCACATCAATATAGTATTAAATCATAAACCCAATATTCTTCATAACATAATCGCATGCATTCATAACAAAAGTAAATAGATCAACACATGTAATTCCAAAATAATCCTCTTTATTAATGCTTCAGATCTTCTTTACAGACTCTAACTATCTTGCACACACAGCTGTAGGAGTCCGCGCACTCAGCTGCAGACTTCTACCCTAGGCCTCTGCACACACAGCTACAGAGCCTCTTTCCTACGCTAAGACTCTTCACTCTTAGCTCTTACTGACCCATTACCAAATCTAATCTGAACTGAACTGCCTTAGAGTCTTCTAAGACTTCCCTTTTTATACAATCCCATGGTCCGCGGACCATGGGTACATCTCCTACAACCGACATGACTTACATAAATGAAGGGTGGAAACCCTTTATGACACTTTATATCTTCGTGCTCTGCGACCACAAAATGCAGAGACTTTACATTTTTTATACAAAAGCTTGGGTTTTATACCCCAAAACTCAGGCTTTTAACCCCAAAATTGACTCTAGGGGACCCATTCCAAACAATATGATGGACCCATTCTCTTATTACTAGATGAAAAACATAAGATCTAAACCCATTTTCCATGCTAGTCATGCTCTTGTAGTAATTCTGATCACTCCTGTAGCAATTCTGGAATGTTCCTATAACAAAAACATTTTATACATATATCTCAAATAGTAGATTGGATTGACCAAAAATTTTGTGAGCAAGTTTCCATCATCCTTTTTCATCTCCCCATAAAACATCTCGATCAACAGATGCATAAATATCGAGAAAAAATAAAAATCGTTTTAGGTGATGGAGGCCAATTTCTCGAAAAGTGTGCACTAGAATTTTCTGAAATTACTTGAGCATGTTACCATCATCCACATCCATCTCCCCATAAAAGATCTCTGCCAATGGATACATGGTTTTAGAGATATGGTAAAAACAATTTTTGCCCTATGTATTTTAGCCTCATGTAGCAAAACAAAACCTTCATATAGCATTTTAGGACAATGAGGGAAACGCATGGGAAAGGCTTGGAAATTATGGGTGGATGTTGGAAATTGATGAGGGTGATGGATTGACATGGCCTTGGTCTTGTTGGAGCATTTGGGAAAAGGAGGAGAAAGCCCAAGTTTGACTTCCATTGACTAGCTTTTTGATCAATTTTTTTTCTTTTGGTGCTAAATTGTTCTTGTTGTTTGAAAAGGTTGGAGAGCATCCACATTCATCAGAGAGAGATACATCGAGAAAATGATTTTTTTCCTTTTTTTTTTCCCTAGGCCTACTAGCTGCCTTAATGAGGTTTTCAACTAGTAAGTCAACCTAGGCGTCTGAGCGGAGGTTTTCACCTAGGATCTTCTCCTTTTTTTCCATTTTTTCTCTTTCCAACCCATTGAATGCCTCAAGGAGGTTTTCAATCAGTGAGCCAATCTCAAGTGCCTAAAAATAGGTTTTCACCTGAGAATTTATTTATTTATTATTATTATTATTATTTTTTATCCTACTCTACTTGAAAAAACAAAATCTCTTTCAAGTGCAGGAATACTTCCAATGGAGCCATTTGCATATCAAGATGATATATAAAATCATGTGTAGGTTCGAAATGTATGCTTTGACATGTACGTGAATGTAAGAGACCAAATGCTTTGGCTGAGATGAGGTCAGGAATTGTTGAAGAAGAGTGTGTTGCTGCAACTTAATTGTTGAAAATAGCAACAAGAAATGCTAAAAATAGAAGTGCTAAAAATAATAGTTTGGATACCAGTGTTGGATTGAGCAACAGGGAATGATTCCAATTTTCGTCAGTCCCTGGACTAAAATAGGAAGTAAAATTCGAATTTGAACTTAACAACAGTTTGAAAATAAATTAATTAATCCACCATGAGTTAATTAGTTGTGAAAAATCAAACATGAAGTCTATGTGAGGACATGCAAAAGTTTCTCCATTGATTGAGGAATTTATCCATCAGTTAAAGAGATAAGGATGATTTGTAATATTGAGTTGTAATTAGTTGGCTCAGTTAATTGAGTCAAGTCCAGTTAGATTAATTCAAATAGTTTGTTTAAATTATTGTGAGTTTAGTTAGTTAATGCATGCTTGCATATAACTGCTGCACTACAGGTAACTAAATATTCTCTCATGAATAACTCATGCATGTTAGTTCAGACAAAGACCTAGTTGAGATCAAAGAGGGGATAATGTACTATCAGTTGGATGGATTTTTACTATAAAGGAAGCTCATCCATGGAGAAGGATTTATCTCCTTTAGGATTGCGCAGTTAGATCAGAGGTTAGTGAGTGTGTGAAGAGGCCAATTCACACAAGTGGGTGCACTGGACCCCAAGGAAAATTGCGCAAAGAAATAGGAGGCTTGGAGGGCAGAGGAGAAGGTTTGAGAGAGTCCTTTGACTGTCTATGAGCATCAGAGGGATTGCAGAGAGAGCAAGATAGCTTGTGAGCTAATTCTTTTTGTAATCCAGACTATATTTCCACTTGTATGATAATATAGAGATTGGGGTTTTAGGTTGAGGCTTTCCCCGGGTTATTTCTTCTGTGTTATGTGTGATTGATTTCTCATTCTTAGTTATATGTATTCTCTTGATCTTGCTCAATTTGATTAAGCTTCCGCAAAGTGTTGTAGAAGTAGATCTTGTATTGTGTTTTAGTATATTGCATAATCTGCTGATCTACAATGGGAATTTCTACATGGTATCAGAGGAAAGGTGATCAAGGAAGAACAATATACAAGAAGGGAGAAGTTTGAAGTATGTGATTCCTGAATATAGAAATCGAGTTCTTATCACATCTCTATTTCACATATGGCGTTCAATGGTTTAAGACTCGAATATGCCCTTGATGGTAGTTCGAATTATATATCTTGGAAGGATTGCATGGAAGCAGTACTAGAGGATAACGGTCTAAAGGACTCCATTTATCAAGAAGTCCCCAAGACGACTGGTGCTGCTGAATTAGCTGAATGGAAGAAATATGTGGCTAGAGCAAGGAGAATCCTTCTGGAGGGAGTTCGAGATCACATAGTCTCGAGTCTCCATGGGAAGGAGACACCATTTTCAATGTGGAAAACATTGAAAGATCTATATTAGAATAATAACGATCAGAGGAAGCTGGCACTGAAAGACAAGCTTAAGAATATCAAGTGTGAAAAGGGTGACACGATCTCTACATATCTTAACAAGCTCACCACATGCAGGGATGAGCTTGGAAGTGTAGGGATCATGACAGTTGATGATGACATGGTGAGTCTTGCACTCTTCGGTCTTCCTAAGAGCTGGCATAGCTACCAGGACTCGGTTAATGGAAGAGAGAAACTGCCAGATTGGGAACGACTTTGGTCGGATTTGATGCAGGAGGAGATAAGAAGAAGCACCAGAGATGGTTCTTCATCCATGGAGGATGAAGAAAACTGCGCCTTAGCGAGTAAGGTGAAGAAGGTGAAGGAGAAGGATTCTCTTTCCCAATCTAGTTCTTCCCATGGTGGAAAGAAGTTTGACAAATCGAAAGTGCAATGCTTTCGTTGTCATGAGGTGGGCCATTTTGTTGCAAATTTTCCACTAAGGAAATCTAAGAAGGGATCCGTGGAAGGATCAGAAGGTGAGGCACTAGCTTCACAGTCCGAGTTGGATTTCACATTGTTCACATGCATGGTTTCATCCATGGTGGGAAGTGGTTGGTTTCTTGACAGTGGAGCTTCTTTCCACATGAACGACGATAAGAGTTTGTTTAGTACTTTGGAGGAGAAAGATCTCCAGATACTCATAGCGATGGGTAATGATGAAAAGTATAGTGTCTTAGGTGTAGGAACAGTTGTTTTTTAGAGGGAGCATGGAGCTCAAATTACCTTGACCGATGTCAAGTATGTACCAGGACTGAAGAGAAATTTGGTGTTGATCGCAATGCTGGAAGACAGAGGCTATGATGTAGTCTTCAATAAGGGAAAGGTTTTCCTTAGACACATCATCACTAGACAGGTGAAGTAGATCGGTTCATGGGTCAAGAACCTGTATGCTCTTGAGATTCAAGATGCAAGAAAAGCCTTGAGGAGCAAGGCAACTGATGGAGACTTGGTGGTTGAGAGGGAGAGTACATTACCTCTCAACATGCAGCACCAGAAGAAGTCTCAGACGATTGTGGAGGAGCCACGATTGGTGAAGCAAATTTAGGAGGTTGTGGAGCAGCCACAATTAGAGAAGCTGAGAGGAGATTGAGTATAGATATCTACTCATGCAGAGACCTCCAGTAGGGGGAAATTTTGAGCCAGGTGGGCAGAGGGATCACATGCATCCATACCTCCAGGGAGGAGGTGGGGTGATGTGGAGTGATCGTCCCAAGAAGGCTGGAATAGGGGCAGGATCCTTGATGTACCCAACCTCTTTGATTTGACTTTGCTATAGGAGCCCCGATGAGGAGTAGCAGGACTGGATGAGTGGGTAGAGACAGATGCGGATGGAGCGGTAAAGAGAGCTACAGTGTAGGAGTCCCAAGACAGTGTAGAGCTAGCAGGCTGCAACAATGTGAGAGGCACAGGAGTGTTGTACCAATACAATATGGCACAGAGAGGTGTGAAACGGTGCGAGATGCATGGAGTGTTGCAGTAGCTCAGAGGTCAGAGAGGGAGCACTTCTCAACAACAGGTAGAGCTTCAACATCAGAGTATGTTTCTAGCCCAACAGAGAGGTCAGTTGGGAGTTTTTTTGTGTCTAGAGTTGCTGGAGTAGCCACACTTGGTAGAAGTGTTGCATGCAGAACATTCCAAAGGTACAGGATCGGGTTTGAGTTGAATGCCTTTCTTGTTGAGAGGGAGTGTTGAAAATAGCAACAAGAAATGCTAAAAATAGAAGTGCTAAAAATAGCATTGTTATTTTTAGCAATTCAGGATAGATTCCAATTTTAGTCAGTCTCTAGACTAAAATAGGAAGTAAAATTCAAACTTAACAACTGTTTGAAAATAAATTAATTAATTCACCATGAGTTAATTAGTTATGAAAAATCAAACATGAAGTCTATGTGAGGACATGCAACAGTTTCTCCATTAATTGAGGAATTTATCCATCAGTTAAAGAGATAAGGATGAGTTGTAATTAGTTGGCTCAATTAACTGAGTCAAGTCTAGTTAGATTAATTCAAATAGTTTGTTTAAATTAATGTGAGTTCAGTTAGTTAATGCATGCTTGCATATAACTACTGCACTTCAGATAAATGAATATTCTCTCATGAATAACTCTTGCATGTCAGTTTAGACAGAGACCCAGTTGAGATCAAATGAGGGACAATGTACTATCAGTTGGATGGATTTTTCCTATAAAGGAAGCTCATCCATGGAGAAGGATTTATCTCCTTTAGGATTGCGTAGTTAGATCAGAGGTTAGCGAGTGTGTGAAGAGGCCAATTCACACAAGTGGCTGCACTGGACCCCAAGGAAAATTACACAAAGAAATAGGAGGCTTGGAGGGTAGAGGAGAAGGTTTGAGAGAGGCCTTTGACTGTCTATGAGTAGCAGAGGGATTGCAGAGAGAGTAGGATAGCTTGTGAGCTAATTCTTTTTGTAGTCCAGACTATATTTCCACTTGTATGATAATACAGAGATTGGGGTTTTAGGCTGAGGCTTTCCCCGGGTTATTTCTTCTGTGTTATGTGTGATTGATTTCTCATTCTCAGTTATAAGTGTTCTCTTTATCTTGATCAATTCGATTAAACTTCCGCAAAGTGTTGTAGAAGTAGATCTTGTATTGTGTTTTAGTCTATTGCATAATATGTTGACCTACAGTGGGAATTTCTACATTAATGATTATCTGGAACCATATTTCAATATAGTTGTGATGCCCCTGGTGCACTTGCACATTTGGATTTATTCTATGTCCTCTTCTACCATGACATTCAAATATTCTTCTTTTTGCTGATTAGTCTTTTGAGCACATAAAGAATCTAAGCATAACATAAATTATTCATTCTTAGGCTCCAATGGTTGCTCTTCATTAAATGTGGTCCATGATTCCTTGGTCTTCTCTGGATCTTCTTCTTCTAGATGTTGTTCTTCAATGGCATCAAGAGAATCTCTTTGTTGCAATATACTTCCCGATCTAAGGTGAATATCATTCACATCAAGAGGAGTTGTTTGGAAGTATTGTACCTCAACATTGTAAGTGGGTTGAGTTACTTCGTTGTTTGGATTCAGAAATGGCAGTATAAGCAGTTGAGTGGAAGTGGATATTTGAGATGAATGTGGTTGTGGTGTTGGATGGTAAGGATAGTATAGAGTTGGGTATGGAGGATATTGAGGAAAATATTGGGGATATTGTGGATTTTTCCCATAAGGTCCTTGCCAACCTTGTTGCCAAGATTGGTTTTGGGGTTGAGATGGTCAAGGTTGCCAAGGAAGGAGTGTGTTCCAATTACTTTGAGATGGTTACACATATCCTTGAAATTTTGAATTAGGTTTTGGCATCATACCAAGTTGACTAGGTTATCGTGGCCTTCTTGGAGCTACATAACAGAGCTACTTTGGTGATTGAATTGTTCCATTGTCTTCTTGGTAAAATTCCTTCAACCTTGGTAATGATGGGAAATATTTAGTAGCATGTGATTCTGCATGGTTAACACAAATATCAACATCTTATTTTTGCTCATTTTTCATTCTTAACATTTCTTCTTGTTCACTTACATTTCTAAGAATTTCCGTTTTAAATTTATCAAGCAAATTTTCAAGTTCAACTTGACTTATCGATCTTGATGCTGATTTACTTACTCTTTCCCTTCCTCTTGATATGCGCTTGCATGTTTCACAAATTTCTTCAAATGATAATTGGTATACATCACATCTACTCCTAAGATCAAGGAGATCAATCCACTCATCCTTAATTGATCTAAGTAAGAGGGTTTTTAGCGTGTAAGATCCTAAATGATGTAATTTTTCCCTCTTAACATTATACATGAACCTCTCTATTAGATCTTCAGGGCTGTCGTCTTCTTTTTTAGTCATTCTAAAGATCTATTCTTTAAGACCATGATCTTTATAATTTTCTAGAAATATCTTTTTCATATCATTCCATGATATTATTGAATTAGTCCCTAAAATCATGAACCATTTAAGAGCTCTATCCTTCAATGTTTCTGTAAACAATCTCAGTTTTTTAGTGTTTTGTAAGTGACCACAAGATCTACAAAGGATTTCAAATTCAAAGAGAAAGGTTTCTAGATCCTCTAACCTCATACCATAGAAGTTGGGAAGGAAAGATAGAGGTATGTTCTTCATATGCACATTGCTATCAATACATTGAATAGGAAATCCAAGAGGATATTCCTCATTGTCATCATATCCATCCATTTCTCCTACTTCTTTGTCACCTCCTCTTCTTCTACCTGCAAAAGTGGATGGTGGTGTGGTTCTTACTACACCACATGATCAAATGGGGGGTTTGGTGTTGGAGAAGTAATTTTTTATGTTTTTATAAAAATATTTGAATAACGATGCTAATGAAATGCAATTTTATGAAATGAAATCTGCCTAATGCAATTTTTGTTTTTGCAGAAATGGATCAACTAGGGAAGAAAACAATGCATACTTTCACACCTCCTCGACAATGGCTCCAAAAAGTGATGAGTCTCGGTTTTGCAAGAAGAATGTTGCAACACCCAAGGATACCAACTTAAATTATTAACCCAGGGTTCGTATAAACTTAAGAGGTGTCGACACTATATGTGCATCATGTAATGTGTCCTTCTTTCATTGATATGATGCAATGAAGTGAATGCCATGAAATCCAAGCCTAAACTAATTAAAGAAATGGAAATGTTATTATATTTGCAAAAAGGAAACCTAATTACTTTTGTAGAGATGAAATACTAGTTACTTTTGTAGAAAGGAAAGGCTATTCTACTTTGCATGAATGTAAATGTTAATCCTATTTGTAGAAATGTAAACAATAACCTATTTGCATAGTGTAAATGGTACATCAAAAGGAGGCCTAGTCTATGAAATAGAAATAACAATTTTGGAAATGGAAACCACAGCTTAATATGTATGAAAAAAAATGAAGTCATTCTTCAATAATTGCATTAAAGATATATTTTCTCAATAGAGCTCACAAGGTGCTTCATAAAGTAATCATGAAAATCATCATTATGTTCTTCAAGTCATGAATCTGTCCATTAATCCAAACTGCAGAGGTGAATTGCAATGGATAATAGGAAAGGTTAAGAGTTTTTTGGTATTACTAAATCATGGTTTTGGAGCCTGGGGTCATTATTCAAGCCTAAGAGACAAAAATCAAACTTTTGGACCATATATGGTCAAGTTTACATCTGCTACAAGAGGTGCTATAGGAGGTCCTCTTTTGTTACATGAGCGAGATAACTTTCTGAATGCCCAAGTAAATAAAATGAAAACACAATGGGAATATTATTATTATTAATTAGGATGTGTTAGGACTGCATTCCAAGTGGAATCACTCCAAAATACCTCTGCTAACACGTGCTAAAAAATAACATAAAATTACTGCTCTAAAAACTAGAAATTCAAGAACTAGTGAGCTAGTTAACCTACCAAATTCCTAACCTAATCAGATAAAAATTATATGGGGTGAACTTTTTTATTAAATTAATTTTTTTTATGACCCAATACAAGTGAAATAAACTCAAGTGAAGCTCATTAACATGTTCTAAAACGTAACATAAAATTATTACTATTTTGCTACAAGGGATTTCCGGAAATTCTAGATTTGTGAACTAGTAAACCAATCCAAGTAGCTCAATGATGAATATGAATTTTAAAAGATGTTATAAGGCTACATCATGCTTGTGACTCTATAAATAATCTGAAAAAAAACTCACTTCAATCATTTAACTAATGTAACCTACAACATATGAAGCATGAATAATAAATGCAGAAATAAGAGATGCAAGTGAAAAAGACATCCAAAGGAATTAAAGAAACTGTACAAGAGGGATCTGAGGCTCCTAGGATGGCCAAGACCAAGGAACCTCAGATTCATATGAAATAAGATAATATTTAGAAGCTAAAAATGGCACCAAACTTCATTATTTGAATAAATCCAAGTACCTCCCTGCTAGAAATGAATGTGGAGCTGCTAAATAACAAGTTTTCTCCACAAGAAGACTAAGAAATACCCAACCCTAGAGGCCAATTCGAATTGGTATTTATACCAAGTGATGAGGAAGAATTATCCTTGAAAGGAGGAATCTTTCCCCTCCAAAATCCCTCAAATAGTGGATCTGGTTCTCAATACTAGGAATCTACACTAAATGACAGAGAACCCATTCCTAGATTTTCTCAATCATTGGAGCTCCAGAATTTGTGCAATAATTTCATAATATATTGTTCATTTATTATCCAATATTGGTCCTCCTGCAACAGTGAGAAAGTCCCTAGATTATCTCCTCCTCCAAATCGTCATAATCTACCCAACATTCTCACAATATTCTACAAAAATAAATAATATTAGGCACAAATACGAAATTATCTCTAAACCTTCCTAATGAACATATTAAAGATAAAAATATGTCATATAATGTAAAAAAGAGAGGTTTAATGCGCTAAAGGATGGTCATATGGACCTTAATTTATGTCTAATTTGGAGGCCCATCAATTACCACCATATTGAGCATATATATATAGTTTTCCTCAAACACCTCAGCGTTCTTGTGCACATGCAACCCACAACACATGGCTATCAGATACATATATACATATTTGAGAATATCAGTCAGATAGACTCCGACTGGGTGATGGTGAAACTTAGTAGGCTCTTGACACCATGATTTTATGATGTCACTTGTGTCAAGGTCAACCCATCTGGTGTAAAATTCAGTGTTTGCATATTCTGTGGGCCTGAGCATCTTGTAATATGTCTTCATATCTTCTCCATAATAGTTGGCGAGCTGACTATGACACTCACTACAAAGCACAAGATGAGAGTCATCCATGTGTGTGATAATCCACTCAATCACCTTTGCACAAGGGATGACCGAGAATTTGCATGCGATCCTATGCATTATGGACATCTTAATGTTGATTTACACTTGCATATCTTCCAAGTTCTCAAAAAACCTATCTTGCATGAATGTGTCTTTTATACTTCCCCATGTGACCTCAATAGACTTATCAATGAATCAATGTGTATTTGCATAAATGGGAATGGTCAGCTTTGTTACTTCGATCGCTTCCTCAATGCTTGCCTCTGAGGTTTCTTTGGAGGCCACTTTACGTGTAAAAGGAGGCATGGCTCCAAAAATCATGAAAGGGTGACAATACTTGTATCTCAAACACCTTTTTATGGCAAAAAAATTATAATGAAAAGATTAGCTCAATGCAACCTAACTATGCAACAATATCTCATAAATCATGTACAAAGAGCCATAAAATGTAACTGATCATGAAAATATATCAACGATAGTACATAATCACTTGCATGCGTAAGAAAATAGGCATGCAAACTAGGAGGGTACACTTTCAAAGCACGAAGGAGAGTTAAGAACCATTCGGGGCTTTGCAATGTACTCATACACTCAAGCAAGAGAAGAAAATCATCAAGGGCACACTAGTGCACTTCGAAGGAATGAAGGGGTGAGTTGTCGAGCCTTTAGGCGTTCATAGTGTGCTCATGCACTCAAGGATTTAGAGAGGGTGCATTGGCACACTCTGAAGGGACAAAGTAAAATATATTTAGGCATTCAGGGTGCACTCATGTGCTCAAAGACAAGGAGGGTGCACTGGCGCATGTTGAAGGAAAATCATTTAGGCCTTCGTGGTGCGCTCATGCAATCAAGGGAGGGTGTAGTTCTCCGTCATGAAGAAGTTCACTCAAGAGGGAAACTTGATTATTTTGGGCACCATTTTCAAGGCTAATCGGGTTATGAGTTCCAGAAGTGTGCTTTTCCCAAGGAAAGCTCAAGAACAACTTTGACAACAAGATTTCATGATAGTAATGAGAAGAATAAGTATCTACAAGCTTAAATGGGTGTTGTTGCAATCATGGTGGAATGTAAAAGGTTGAGGAATGTGTAGAGTCTCAACATGTGACAACAAATTAACACTTGCAAAATCAAGATTGAATAGAAACACCAGTAAATAAACTAAAAAACAAAGAACATCATCAATGAAAGCAATATCGAAAGTGAAATCATGAAAGGCAATGAATAGATTTGACATGCAAAACTTACTTTTAATGCAGGTTGATGAATAGTTTCTTGATCCACAACTATGCGCCCAACCCAAATGGAAATTATTATGCAAATGAATGATTAATTGGGTCAATTTAAAAGAGTTTACATGCAAAAATGTTTCATGCATGAATGCCACTTGTCGACAAGTGAAAGGATTAGTTAAGGGAAGTTAAGCGGGTTCCTATTTTCTAGGAGTACGCCCACATGCAACAAAGAGTTCATGCATGCATCTAGGAAGAGTGCATGTATTCAACATGAAGGAGTGCACTCAAGGAGGGTGCACTTGCTCAACATGAAAGAGTGCATTCAAGGAGGGCACACTTCCTCATCCCGAAGGAGTGCACTCAACACAAGTGCACGTCTTCATCAACTTGGAGTGTGCTGTTGGCTTAAAGAATGATTTCTTGCTTTTGTTTGCTTTTTTATGTTCTTTTCGTGCGTGTGAATGGTGAAAAGGCTAGTTTCTAAGTCAAGATAAGTCATGAGTTCACCTAACCATGGAATAGGTAACATAAATGATTCTAAGCATTAGATGATGACACTTAGGAAACATTGACTTAGGAGGATGCGACACGAGGAGAAAACATACAAATACCATGGCAACACTAGGTGGCTTGAAACAATGGTTCATGTAGGATCAAAGATTGACTTAGGCAAAAATTTTGGAGGGTCATTGTCACAATGACAACACTTGGAAATACACTGGGAGAACCCAAGATTCTCTGAAATGGTTTCATTAAGGTGCAAAGTCTCAATTATCTAGGAAGTATTGATTCAATCAACGAGTTTCCTTAGATTCCCACTCTTTCCCAGTCAAATATATAGTCTTCTCCATTCCATTACTTGGCATAACTAAACATAAAACAAGGCATATAATTATCCCATCGATGTAAGTAAGGGTAATATAGTACAACGAGTTAAAACAACTAGAGTATTAGTTTTACATCTTTGGCATTGCTCTGTTACCAGTAGGCCTGGACAACACCCTGGCAGAGTCGCTTTATGAACACAAACATTGCTTCACTACCAGTGAGCCTAGATAGTATCTCGACGAAGTCACTTTCTTCACCTCCTTGCGTAGGAAGCCTTTCTCTTCTTTCATTGTTTATTTTTCTTTTTCATAGGATTGTGCATTGGCACTTATTATTTTTCAATGGGCAGAAGAGGGATCCCAACATATTGAGAGCGAAAGAGGTTATTCCTTCAGAGATAGGTTTAAGACCTCTAGTTCTTCATTCGATAATAGTTTTCCCCTCTACTAAGATAGATAAGCAAGAACACACTATTCATAAACAAGACCAAGTGTAGGAATGAGAATCCTAAATGGATATGGGCATCATGGCTTGCTTACAGCTTCCCAAATGAAAGATCGTATTTTCCATCGGAAAATTATTGACTCAAAAGATATAAAACAAAACAAAGTAGAGGGTAACAGATAAGCCAAGGGTTCTATGTTACCACAAATTTCATTTCAAAAAATTTTAGCCACATCATTTCAAAGCTCAAAACCAAGTTTATTCGAAGACAACAAAAACCAAAAAAGTAAAACGAGAACACAAAACAGGAAAGAAATTCATCTAAGTGCAACCTATCTTATCATAGACTAAATAGCATAGGGCCAGGTCATGTGAAATGGAACTTCCAATGCATCCAAAGAAGCTACTCCTGACCTTTGGGCAGAACGATGTGATTGTGTGAGACCAAAATAAAATGCAATGCAATGACAAGAATAAACCATGCAAACATATGCACTGACTCATAGAAATAGGAAGTGCAATCACAAGAATAAATCATGAAAACATATGCACTGACTCATAGAAACAAGAAGTGCAATCACAATAATAAACCATGCAAACATATGCACTAACTCATAGAAACAAGAAGTGCAATCACAACAATTTAACACACTTGATTACTCTATCAAATGGAATACTCCATAACAACAATAATCATTAGGGGAGTTTTGAGGTCTAAAATGGGCCTCCTAAGGAAATTATAAAATAACAGTGCAAATAATAAAATAAGATCAGATTATATCATCAAATTTTAGAGGGAAAAAATAAAAAAATAAATTTTCAACTCGTATTTTCAACTTATCTCCCTATGGGTTTACTCAAATTTCGAGTGGAAACACTCGTTGGATGCATAATTTGATTCCTCATCCAAGGAGTACCCATGTTGTATACTTTAGATGGACCTCACTACAGGAAAAATGAGAAATACATGAAAAACTTGATTGTAATTACGTTTTTTCATGTATTTCTCTTTTACATGTAGCAGGGTCCATTGAAAGTATGCAACATGGGTACTCTTTGGATGAGGAAATAATTTTTTCATCCAGTGAGTACTCCCAGTCAAAATTTGAGTAAAACCTTAGGGAGATAAGTTGAAAAATATGATTTGAAAAAGTAGTTTTATTATTTTTAAATATTTTTACTTTTTTACTCCAAAAATGGTGAATCATCCCCCATGGTTGACATCATCATCTTGAATCCTATTGGTTCTTATAAAGTTTATTTTGGTTGGACATTTTTCTTAGGAGGCCCATTTTAGACCTCAAAATCCCCCAATGTACCAGGACTATGACCATACAAGACTGGATGAAGTGCGTGCAAGTACAGACCATGAGACATAAGTCCTAACTGATAAGATTCCTCAAGGGAATTTGCAATAGGATTGTGAAAACAACCTCTAAGGAAAATTTGATAGGGAAGACTGATCAAATACAAATCCACATCATAAGCAACATTAATATGCTAACCAAAATCCATGCTATCATGTGAGTGAGATTATTTTATGAATGATGCAAAAGATAGGTTAGATTAAAAGATTTGACATTCATTAAAACCACTCTCCATTTTCACATCACAAGTTAAAGATTTTCTTGAGGTGGGATGAATCGGTGGAAGTTCAATAGTCAAATTAAACTTTCTTCCCTGAGGGTTGAAAATTTTTAGGTGAAGAAAATGAGCATCCCTCAGGAGAGAGCCGACATCCCATGTGATGAAATTAGTGACAAAATTATGCAAAAGAATCGTGATTCATGAGCTGACCGAAATCACAAATACCGTCATGGTGACAGGAACCTGACATAACCATAATCATAGGATGAAGTGTTCTACTCACCTAAGTTAACTTTGAATTATGAGGGAACATAGTCAACTGCTTATCAAAACAAGAGTCATTATTCTAATTATGAGATTCAAAAGAGAATTGAGGCTGATCATACATATTTTTGAGATTACCACAAAAATCCTCAATGATAAGCATTCCATCTTCTTGATCAAAAGTAGTTATGCCTGAAAAATAATCCTCGATAATCACATCAAACTCCAATTGGAATTATTGCAAATCTAAATCTTCTTGTAGGAACAAATATTCATCCATGTTTTTTGAACAAACATTCCCATATAATTCAGAGAAAAGGAAATCATTAGGGTCATGGTTGTCAAAGGATTCAACTCTATTAATGGGTAAAGGTTCAACTAGTGAGATATCAAGATTTAAATATGTTTGATTGATAATATCAAATGAATCACCATCAAGGGAAAGATGTGAAATAAAAATTAGTTCTTCATTAGCAAATTGATCTTCCAATTTAGTGATCGATTCAGGTTCAAAACATAAAACATCAAAAGGAAGGGGACATGGAAAGAAAGGCATATCTGGTTCTTCCTCAGGATGTTGAAATTCTTTTTTATCAGGAGGACATAATGGATCAAATTCAAAATATTTTCTTGACATCCAGACTAAGAAACAAAAATTTTCATCCAAGAACTACTAGTCCACATCCTCATCCAAGAATTCATAACAAAGATGAAGGAACCTGTCAGTAAAATATTCAAGAGATTCATCTGATTCCATTCTAAGTTGATCAATTTCATTAAGAACATATTGATATTCATATTTTTTGAAGACGTGATAGAGCTTGTTAACCAATTGTTTAAAACATGAGATAGAAGCATTGGGCAGAGAATAATGCCATTGCTTCACACGACCATCCAATGTAAGGGTAAACAACCACATGTAGATTTCTTTAGAATAGACACCACTTGAAAAGAAAAATTGAAAAAACTCAATTGCGTTATCAAGGATAGTTTTTGTATTCTTTCCATAAAATTTCAAATGCGATAAGTTATGTAAAAAGTCTGCAAGGATTGAAAGATCTAAATATTTGGAAAAAAACCTTGCGATTATGATCTAGGATGAAGCCATTGAAGGTAAGAGACTCAAACATACTTCACAGGCTCAACTTGTCATTTGGACCTCCTTCTAGCACCAAAAAAGTTGACGATGCTGGATGGTGCCAACATTGTAAGGGGATCTCCCCGATGTAAAGTCCCAGTTAACCCTCACACCGTTTGGTGTAGGAGTCCCGTCCGATCGTACGGTCCAACCACCATTAGAAAGGTTTCAAAGATGTGCCTTGATTACGATTACACACAATAGAATTCAACACATCTTTGGGAAACAAGTATGTAAGCTCTGTGATACAACAAATGTAAGGTGCATGAAGGAGACTTCCATAGTTGGTAAAGGGAAATGAGCCTCTGGTTAGAAAAGTATCAATACTATCCTTAAGGGGAACCTGGGAAGGAAGAGAAAGGCTTGTTGATTACCTATAGATTAGTCCACATAATAAACAACAATCATTAAAGCATAACAACACTTATTCAATAACAACCATAGCTAAGCAAAAAAGTAGTTTATTAAATTAGTACATAATCAAAGAAACATATACCATTAACATAACAAGATTAGTCCTACTATATGTACAATATATGTATGAAGAAGTGCCATCTCATCAAGCTTCTGATTAAGAATGAAAGATCCAAAGTACACAGTTACATAGTTGAAAAACTAAATCAAGTAGTGGAAAATGAAGCCACAACTTTATTCTCCAAAGAATGATCTATCTCCCATGCACTACAAGTGAAGCCAAGGCAAGACTTCAAGAATCCAAGCCCTTTATTTGAGTTATGAGGAGCTATTTATAACAAAGAACAATGACCTTTGAGCTTCATCATGACTCGTCAACTCCAATGACTATTCATATTCTATTCATGACTTATTACATTCCATATGTGACTATTCACATTCCACATGTGTCCCTTGGACTTCATTACATACCATTTATTACATAAGAAATATTACATATGAGATGGTGGCTATATAAGAACAAACTAATAATAGGGAAAATACTCATCAAATTGATAAGTCATTGGCTTCCTCATGGAATTCATTTGTAATGTAAGTGTTCCATGCCCCGAACTCCGTTGAGATGGATTTGACCTAAACCAACAAGTTCGCTATGTAACACATATTCACTTCTAGTGCGTTCTTTAATATGTCCTTGGAGTTTCACTGTAAATTATTCCATAGTCATGAAAGTTTCATATAAGATTTGATTGGTGTGATGGCATACTGTAGAATAATGTCCTTGGTGACCTCCAAGCCTTCCTATTTTGTTTCTTGCTTGATCTACTCAATGTATTGTTTGATCTCCTAGAAGACGATTTGTCTTACTCTAATTGCTTCAAGTGTCCCTATTGAAGGCATCCCATGCTTCTGTGCTAGAGAATCAAAACCATTATGCAGTTGATTATAAGCGAAAATAATTCTAATCAAATTTTGTCCAAGACATATGTAGTTCTGATGGCGGGGTCTTAGCTCAAAACTATCCATTTCGATGACAATCCTATCTTTCCTTTCCAAATATTGTATAGCATCCAAATACTTGGCGAACCAATCCTAAATATGGTCAAATACTTTGTTTGCTACTTTAAGGAGTTTTACCACTTCTTGTGCTTTTTTCTAAATTCTAAAGAGAGGAGCCACCACTTGTTGTATAAGTATCATCTCATCATATAACCACACCATGGTTTCCTCCATTGGCCCTAGTTCCTCTTGCATGTCTAACTACCATTCTGCAATGCTGAAGCTCGATGATGATAACCATTGATTCTCCACTACAATATGTTCCACCTATTGCTTCACCACAACAAGTTCTCTCCTCAATCTAGCATTCTCATTTAGAAAGTATTCGAAGTTATCTTGTGCCACTATAGCAAAAGCAACTTTTTCCGCCATGATTGCTCTGGGATTCCTTCTAGTGTTGGAAGTTATCACCTTCTCTATAGGAACTGAGGCTGGATTATGAGGATCATTCAGAAAGTATCTATGCCTCTACTGCACGATCTACTTCTTAAACTTATCTAACATTATATTGCAAAAAACCATTACTCTATTTGTAGGTGGAGGTGTGATTCCCATTTCTCCGAATGGAAGATGACCACCTATGAGGGGAGGTTATTTTGGAGAACCTGGTTCATCATCCATGGGTTGGATGGTATCTTCTTCCTCAAAGTCTTCCTATTTTATCTCCTTAGCATATTGTTTTTCTTCCAGTCTCTATACTGCTTCTTCCTCCTGGGAATGCCTTTGCTGTTCTTCTTCTATTCTTCTCCTCTCCTCCTCTTCTTCTTCTTGCTTCTCAAGAAACTCATCTTTCTTCCTCTTCTCCTCTTCTTTTTCTTCTCTCCTCTCCTGTTCTACTCGAATAACTCTTGTGTTCAAAGGATCAACTTTCCATTTCCTGTTGCTTTATTTTGTCGAATCATACCTGATCCTCTTCCTAGGAGCACTCTTTACTTGAGGGGTTATTTGTGCTGCCTCCTCCACCTGCATGTCTTGAGCTAGTGGATCTTGGGGTGAAGTGGCGTCTATCCCTGGAGGTGCCTTTGTTTTTGCATTGTACCAATTGTTTACCTTCTCACCTTCTGTTGTAGACGTCGATGAATAAACCTAATTGAAACCATTCCTTTCACAATGCTGCCTGCACACTCTTTCGGTGTTATGCAACCAAATCACAAATAGATAGATCAACGACTTAAAAATTATCCTCTTCGAGGGAGCAAACTCCTTTACATTACATAAATGAACAATTATTGGATGACACAAATTAAAATACCTCCTTTGTATATATAGGAGTCTAAGGGGTCACAATATAATTAGAGCCTACATAACAATAATAATGTAAGGGCACAACAATAACAATAGTGGGCTTCTATGGGGCACAACAATAACAATATGGGGGCTACATGGGCACGCCAATAATAACAAGGGGGTTACACTAATATTATAGGGACCTAACTTGCCCCTCTCCTTGAAAAAAAGTGTTGTCCTCAACGCTTGAGTAGTTTTGGATGCTTCTATATAAAATTATCATCCTTCTATGTGGAATCTTCAGCGGGTAAGTTGTTCCACTTAATGAGATACTTTGAAATTGATCGATTCAATAGCTATCAGGTTCTTGTTTCCATGACTGCTTCAGGCTCAAATAAGATTTTTTTGTCTTTGTCAAGTTCAAAAAACATTGTTTGAACTAGAAGCTTGTCACAAATAACCTTTCTTTAAGCATGAAACTTGGAAAATTGGGTGTACTTGCGAAGATGCAGGAAACTCCAATTTGTATGCCATAGTACCAATATTTTGCAACACCTTGTAATGACCATAGTACTTGGGTGATAATTTATTATCCTTCTTAGCTTGCTTGAGAGACATTTTTTTGTATGGATGTAGCCATAAAAATACCTAGTCACCTACATCAAAACTTATTTCACAACGATGCTAATTTGCCTATTGTTTCATTCGGTTCTGTGCCAGAATGAGGTTATCCTTTAAGAGTTGGAGAACATATTGTTGATGCTCGATGTGATCTTCCACTACTTAAAAATTAGAATTTTCTCTTAAAGATGATGTGATGGATGGTGGATGATATCCATAAAGTTCCATAAATGGGGTTATTTTTGTTGCAGTATGGAAGGAAGTGTTATACCACCATTTATATAGAGGTAACCACTTGACGCATTGAGTTTGTTTATTAGATACAAAGCAACAAAGATATCCTTCCAAACATTTGTTCACTATTTCAATTTTCCCATCAGATTGAGGATGATAAGATGAGCTATGAGGTCATTGAGTACCAAGACAAGAAAATAATTCCATCCAAAAATTTCCAGTGAAAATGGGATCTCTCTCACTTACTATAATATTTGGATTTCCATGTAGCTTTTGAATTGTTTCCATAAATGCAGTAGCAACTATATTGGTTTTAAATGATGAGATAATGCACAAAAGTGTGCATACTTGGTAAGTCTATCAACTACCACCATGATGATACTCTTTCCTTCAGACTTGGGTAAACCTATGATAAAATCCATTGAGACATCCTCCCAACGCTGACTTGGAATGGCTAAAGGTTGTAACAAACACGAGGTCTTAATTGTCTCAACTTTATTTTGTTGGCAAACCAAACATTTTGCCACAAACTTCTGAATATCATATTTAAGGCCATCCCAAAAAAATTCCTTCTTGACCCTATGGTAAGTTTTTAAAAATCCAAAGTGCTCTCCTAAAGAGGTGTGCAATTACAAACAAATATTTTGTTTGAATTTGTAATTCTTATAAAGATATAAGCGATCTTTGTACCATAATGACATTTTTCTTGCTAAATGTATCATATATACTGGGATCTTGCTGCAACTATTGAATTAGTGACCACAGCTCTTCATCATTCTTAAATTCATCCCTTGCTTCATTTATCCACTCAGGTTGGGTAATAGAAATGGCACAAAGAAATGCTTCCACATCCTCATCCTTTCTGAAGAGTGCATCTGCAACAACATTTTGCTTCCATTTTTGTAGATGATTTCAAAGTCATAACCCAACATATTTTTCAACCATTTTTGCTACTCTTCTGAAGATAATATTTTTTCCAAAAAATATTTAAGACTATCATGATATATTTTTACCTTGAAGTGTCTGCCCATTAGGTAAGGTCACCATTTCTTTAGTGCATGTAGTATTTCCAACATTTCCTTCTCATAAATAGGTTTGTGTAAATAATTTCCTTTGATTGGACGACTTTAAAAAGCAATGGGTCATCCTTCTTGCATTAAAACAACACCAATTCCATTTCCTGAAGCATCACATTCCAAAATAAAAGTTTCTGTGAAGTCTGGTGTAGCTAAGACCGGTGCTTGGCACATTGCCTCTTTAAGATGTTCAAAGGCCTTCGTTGCTTCTGGAGTAAAAAAAAATGGATCTTTCTTCAGTAATGATGTTAGAGGTGCTGCTATTCTCCTATAATTCTTAACAAACTTGCAATAATACCCTGTCAACCCAAGAAATCCTCGTAAATGCTTTATGGTTGTGGGGATTTTCCATTCCTTAATGGAATTAATTTTGTTATGGTCTACCTTAACATCCTCATGATATACAATATGGCCCAAATATGTCACCTTCTGTACTCCAAAGAAACATTTGGAGATTTTTGCATATAATTGTTTCTCCTCCAATAGTTTGAGCACCCTGTCAACATGTTGAACATGATCCTTCCAAGACTTGCTGTTAGTATATCATAAAAAAATACTAACACAAATTTTCTAAGGAAGGGTTTGAAAATGGAATTCATCAAATATTGAAATGTGGAAGGTACATTAGTAAGACCAAAAGGCATGACCAAAAATGACCCTCATGAGTTCTGAATGCTATTTTCGAAATGTCTTCAATCTTCATTTTAATTTGATGATATCCTGAACAAAGATCTATCTTGGTGAAGTAAATTGTTCCATGTAATTCATCCAATAATTTATCAATGACAAGAATGGGAAATTTATCTTTCATAGTGAGCTTGTTGAGCTCCCTATAATCTGGACACATATGCCATGATCCATCCTTCTTGTGCACCAATACTACTGGAGCAGAGAAAGAACTTTGACTAGGTTGAATTGTACCAACCTCTAGCATTTTTGCAACCACATTCAATTTCACTCTTTTGGGAATAAGGATATCTATAAGGCCTGATGTTTGGAGGAAAACTTCTTGGAATCAAGTGAATCACATGATCATGATCATGAATAGGTGGGAGGCTTTCGGGAGTCTCAAACACCTTGGAATGATTGTCCAAGACTTTTTGGAGATTTGGAGAAATAGATGATTTTGATTTTTGAACCCCTAGTGATAAAAATTGTGTAATTATGCCCTATTTTTCTTTCTTCAGGATATTTATCATGCCATTATAGATGATTATATTTCCTAGTTTCCCTATGATACACCTTAATTTAACTGCTTTTCCTTCCCAAAAAAAATTCAAGAAAAGTTCTTAGAAATTGAAAGCTATCGTCCCCAAAGATTGTAACCATTGGACTCATAGTACAACATCAACACCACCCATTGGAATATTCAATACATATTCCCCCATGGTTATATTGATATTATGGCACTTTCCAGAGAAATTTATAGTTCCTCTATTTGCAACTATCACTTGACACTCTGGTGCTGGATATAGGAAGCAACTCAATTCCTTGGCTATCTTACAATGAATAAAATTATGGGTACTACCCGAATCAATCAACACTGTTACCTTTTTCTTCTTGATATATCCTTCTTTCTTGAGAGTTTGAGGAGTGGTAATTCCTGTCAATGCATTACAAGATATGGTCGGATTCATTTCTTATTTATCTGTGGTTGGTTCCTGGTATATATCCTTCTCTTTTGTTGTTTCTTGTTCCTTTTCTTCCTCCTCTTCACAATATATGTAGAATAATTTCTTCTCAACACACTCATGACCTTTAGTATATTTTCTATCACAACTGTAGCAAAGCCCTTTTTCTCTTTTTTTTCTCCAATTGTTGTGGTCTCAACCTTGTAGGTTATGGAAGACTAGGAGCAACAACACTTCCATCTTTATAGTTGTGAGTGGTATACTTCCTTGTTGCCATAATTTTGCTTTCAAATTTTCTTGCCACGCTGAATGCCTTCTCCAATGAATCAAGTTACCAAAGGAAAACCTCATGTTGGATTTTTTATTTTAAAATCCCTATGAAGACATCAATCCTATGATCCTCTAGAATATTAGTTACCTATATTCAATTTTGTAAGTCTTCAATGTGCTCCGCCATTGAAACCTTTTGTTTGAGATTTATCAATTGGCTAAAGAAGGTGTTGTTATTTGTATCTTCATAATGTGCTACCATTTCCTCCATAAAAATTGACCAGGTGAAAAATGGTTTACGAGAAAAAATCCATCTATAGCATACAAACTGATTGGGTTCTAAATATAAATATGCAATATGTAGCTTTTGTGAGGGTTGCACATCCTGTAGATAAAAATATTGCTCCATCTGTAGTATCCATGTTACCGGATCCTTTCCATCAAACTTCCTCATATATATATTTGGAATGTGGTGGTTCTTAAACTCCACATTAGAGTCTCTAAAATCGTAATTCATATTCCTTTTGTCCGCATCATGATTTTCATGGATTACCTTGTCACCACCGGGAAGCCTTTCTTGCAACAACTTGATCAAACCTTACTGATGAGCCCTAGTATTGAAACAAGAATGTTGCAACTCCTAAGGCTACCAACTTAAATTATAAACCTGGGGTTCGTACAAACTTAAGAGGTGTCGACGCTGTATGTGCAATATGAAATGTGTCATTCTTTCGTTAATCTAATGAAGTGAATATCATAAAATCTAACCTAAAATAGCTGTAGAAATAAACCATGCTACTATAATTGCAAACAAATAAAATCAATTATTCTAATTTCAAAATGGAAATCATTAATCTAATTTAAAATTTCTTGGAAAGAAGAAATTTAATCTACAACACATAACTAGGAAATTCAGAAACTAAGTCTACTTCACTTGCATTGAAGAGTTTCAAATGTGAAAATTGCTTCCTAACTCTATTTGTTGTTTTGTGCTTGCAGTGGATGAATGAGGGCTATAAAGTGGTCCTTAGGTCTCCATAATCATGGATTTAGAGCCTAGGGTTCATTATTTAATTATAATAAGTCAAAATTGTTGTGGGGATCAAAACTAAAGGAAAGTGATGTTACAAGTTTGCTACAGGTGATTGCTATAGGAGGACTTTAACACTATAGGAGCGATAATCTTGCTAAATTCCCAAGTAAATAAAATTAAAATGGGATAGAATTTTTTATTTTATTAAGTAGTATTTCCTAAGTTTCCATTCCAAGTGGAACCACTCCAAAATACCGTTGTTAACACACGCTAAAAAAGAACAAAAAATTGCTACTCTAAAAACTGGAAATTCAAGAACTAGTGAGTTAGTTAGCATATCAAATGCCTAACCTAATAAAGTGAAAATGAAATGGGGTAAATTTGGTTATTAAATTGAATGCTTTTATGACCTAATGCATGTGAAATGAACTCAAATGAATCTCATTAACATGTTTAAAAAATAGTAGAAAATTACTACCATTTTTCTACAAGGGACTTCCAGAAATTCTAGATATGTGAACTAGTGAACCAATCCAAGTAGCTCAATGATGAAGATTAATTTTAAAAGTTTTTATAAGTATGCATCATTCTTGTGACTCTGTAAATAACCTGTAAAATAATTTACTTCAATCATTTTACTTAATCCTCCAACAAAAGAAGCATCAATACTAAATGCAGAAATATGAAAAACAAGAATAAGATATGCATGTGAATAAGAAGTGAAAAGAAGAAAATGAAATTATACAAAAGGTATCTGAGGCTCCTAGGATGGCCAATCCCAAGGATACTCAGATTCCTATGAAGGAGAAAAAACTTTAGATGCTAAAAATAGCACCAAACTTCATTATTTGAATCAATCCAAGTACATCCCTGCTAGAAATGAAAGTGGAGTTGCAAAAATACAAGTTTTCTCCACAAGAAGAATAAGAAATACATGCCTCCATAGGAAAATTCGAATTTTTACTTATAAAAAATGATGAGGAATAATACTCCTTGAAAGGAGGAAGCTTTCCCCTCCAAAATACCTTAAATAGTGGATCTGGTTCCCAACACTAGGAATTTGCAATAAATGACAGAGAACACATTCCTAGATTTTCTCAATCACTGGAGATCTAGAGTTTGTCAATAATTTTATGATATTTCATTAATTTATTATCCAATATTAATCCATCCCGTAGTAGGAAGCAAGTCCCTATATTATCTCCTCCTCCAAATCTTCATTATATGCCTAACATTCTCACAATATTCTACAAAAAATAAATAATATTAGGCACAAATATGAAATTATCTCTAAATGTTCCTAATGAACATATTAAAGTTAAAAATATTTCATCTAATGAAAAAGGAGAGGTTTAATGTGTTGAAGGACGGTCATATGGGCCTTAATTTATGTCTAATTTAGAGGCCCATCATACCCCCTGCTAAAAGTGTTGCTCTTCCTCTGAGAAACTTAGTGACCTAATTGTGCCTCATTCATGGCCCTGGTGGCGTCTCTTTCGTACACTAGTCAATCCTCTCTCTTGGTTGTAGGTTTTTGAAGGACACACAAAAAAATGTAGTTGTTGTTTTCATGATTGTTTAACATTCCTTCAAGCACAAAAACATAATTTTCACCTTTGCAAGTGAACTTTTTTGGCTAGTAGATCCATTACATTCACACCCTCTCCCTTGACACCTTCATTCCATTTTCACTCATTTTTCCAAAACTATTAGTGCATAGAAAAATCACAATGTTTCTATTTTGATGGTGAATGCCTTCTTGTCTTTTTTTACCTTCTTTTTCTCTCTTTTTTTTTTTTCCCGAATGGGCTCTAGCATTCTTTGTTTTGATTAGGTCTCTCTTAGGCACCACTATTTTGTTTTTTATCACAGTTTGTTCCTTCCCCTCTTCCTCTTTGAGTTTTTCTTTTGGATAATCTCAATCTTATTCTACTTCTTCATTAGCTTCTTCTTCTCCTTCTTCTTGGATGTGGGCATTCTATGGTTAGATCCACCCCCCATATCCTTCAATACAACTTACCAAAGTTGGCAAGGAAATTCCCTATTTATGCTACAAGTTTTAGATATTTCTGTGTAATAAAGGATTTTAAGAAAAAGGAAATAATATTTTTTTTCTTGTATTTCCTGTAGGAAGGTTGATTTCATGCTCACCCAAAAATAATTGCAATCACCCTTCTTATCAGGCTCAATTCAAAGGAAACATCCACATTGCATTTTTTATTTGTAAACTTTTATCAAAAGTTCCCCATAGGTTGTACTATTGAAAAAATGAAAATTTTGTAGGCTTCTCGTTCACATAAGGCAAGGGGAAATATGTACTTACCCTTCCTTTGGATGTTGTCCTTAGAATCATAGGGTTTAGGGGTGGAATTCCTAAAAATCACGTTCTTTTGAAACAAATTCCGCCTTCCTGTAGCATCTCTGTTTTCTCTTGTAGAAACTCTGTTTCTCCTATAGCACACAGTTTCTCTCCCCTCTAGCAGTCTTGTTTCTCTTGTAGCAACCATGTTTCTCCTGTAGCATCTATAACCGACCTTGTAGCACTTTCAAATCAACTCTATATCTCATCTATAGCACCCTAGGAAACCTCTGGTATCATCTAGATCGATCCTTGATGCCTTAATGAGCTTCTCTTAATTTGGATTTTCCATGTTGCATGAGTGAGAGAGTAAGCTGCACTTAACTGGGTGAGGGTGGCTGAGACTATTGACCCATAATTAGCTTATAAAACCTCATCTCTCATGCATTGATAATAGATTTATAACCCTAACACGCTCAAGAGAAGTGGTGAAGAATATTGCATACTTGTACTTACCTGATGGTTGCTGGAGAGACATGCATGGTGTTGTTGAATTGATGATTGATCCATGGTTCTCTAAAGGTGCTAATTTCCTCATTTTTCTGGTGCATAGGTATTCACATGATGTAGTTGACTGATGGAACCTTTCTTGCTTTCAGGTATCTCTCTAGTTTTCAATCTACTATTGTTGGAGTGGATGGATTATCTACTGGTGTGCCCATTCTCACTTCAGAAATGGCTTCATGATGCTCAAGGTGGCTGGATCCATTACTCTATAGGTGGAAAAATATGATTCTAGGATTTTGATGTAACTGCATAGGCTGCTATAGGAGGAATTTACCTCCTCTAGCAATCACTTAATTCTTCTATGAGATCTTATATTGCAAGTGGAATTGAGGGCAAGTGAGAAAAGGTATAAGAAGAGGACTTAAAACATTAGGAGGTGGTGGAAAAATTAAAAACTAAGGTTTTTCTGTGTTTTTTTATGTATGACAGAGTGGAAATTGAAGATGAATTTTGGCTAGATGGAGTGGATGGGTGATGAAAGTGGTGTTTGGGGACCCCTATCAACATTCCGTAAAGCATACAAGAACTTTTAACCCCTTGCTCCAATCAGATCTGACTCCTGTAGCATTTCAGGCTCCTCTTGTAACATTTTTGGACAATCTCCTGTAGTAGATTTGTTTTATGAATATCTCTCAAATGATAGACTGTATTGACCTAAATTGTTTTGAGCATGTTACCATTATTCTTATGCACCTCCCCATAAAAATTCTTGGCCAATTGATGCACGAATGACGAGAAAAATAAAAAATGGCTGTAGGTGACAGAGGTCAATTTCTTAAAAAGTGTGCACTGTAATTTGCTGAAATTGCTTGAGAATGTTACCATCACCCATATGCATATTCAAATTGTTGGAATATAATCCTAAAATCTACATTTATTTTTAGCCTAAGTATCCTTGACTTAGCCACATGCACAAAAAATCATGTTCACACTCGGTTTTTGGTAAACTAGCTCGGTGGACCTTCCCTTGTTTTTTGCCTTTAAAGGCTTAATATAATGGAAATATTGGTCCAACCACTTTCATAAACCATTTAGACATCTAAGTTCATGTTCACACCTAACCACACCTCATCCACTTGAGTTATTTTAGGATTGGCGTCCCACATGAAGATTCCCCCTTAAATCAAGGGATTTGGTCCCCCAGACCATTTTAGCATGTTTTAGAGTTTCCTTCCTTGAGAAATGCACCCCTCCTCATGATTTCATCGTGGCTGATAGTTGGCATAGGTTGTCTTGGGTCATTGTTACTATTTTATGCCTCCCTTTAGCTTTTCTTAGCCTTTTCTAGTTTTTTACTAGTTTTCTAGATTCAACAATTTCTATATAACCACCTCCCTTTGGGATTAGAGGTTTGGTTTCTCATGTATTAATATTGTTAATTAATTTAATACATTGATTTTATGGAGCAAATTATTTCTCTCCTCTCTTGAATATTAGCAAATTACTTGTGTTTAATTTAACTAGAATTCTAGATCTATCGAAGTTTCTGCAGGAATTCTACATGGTATCAGAGCTAGTTCAAATCTAGTGGATTGTAAATGGTTTTATTTGTAGGTATAGATCATCAATAGGTGCAGCAAGAAACAATGGATAATCTCTCTCAGCCCACAAAACTTGTTCTAAATCCTTTCAATTACTTCGAATGGAAGACAAAGATCACTCTGCTCCTCCGAAGCAAAGGGCTTTACAGGGTAACAATGGGAACAGAGACTGAACCGACTTCTGTAGCAGAGAAGATCAAGTATTTCAATAAATTAGATGAAGAAATTGGGCTGATATTCCTATCAATTTCCAGAGAACTCCTCTTTCATGTCAGCGGAGCCACTACCCCTGATACGGTTTGGACCACATTGGAAGGACTACTCATCAAGCAGGATGAAATGAGAGTGCATCAACTGGAGAATGAACTCATATCCCTTAGTCCAAATCATTTCAGCAACCTGAAAGAATACTTCACCAAGTTTAAATCCCTCCTTGTTGAACTTGATGCATGTGGATTCAATAAAGAGGAAGATCAACTCATCCTTTCAATTCTCTCGAAATTAGGCCTTGAATATTCCGTATTTGTTTCGTCTTTTCAAGCATCTAAATTGACTCAGGAAAAATGGAAAATTCCTCCATTGGATGACTTCATTGCAGCATTGACTTAAGAGCAAGCTAAGTTAGTCCAAATGGGTGCCATAAAGTGTTCAAAGAACCAAGCACTTGTAGCTACTGATGCTCCAAAGACCAGTGGAAGAGACAGGCAAAAATGGAAGGGTAAATTTAATGAATCGAAGAAGGAGAGACCCGTAAAATATTCATAGAGCTCTTCTTTTCCTAAGGGTAAGAAGAAGAAGGAAAGAACACTTTGTAGCTACTGTTCCAAAGGTTTTCATCCCGAATAAAATTGCATGAGGAAAACAATCAATGAGATGGCTAAGCAATTGCAACAGCACAATCTCACCGTGCCTGCGAATGCAAAGAAGAAGGATGATAACAGAATGGGAGATGGGAGAGGGAGAGCATGAGATGGTCATGCTTTAATGGTTGTCACATCCACTCCATTAGATTGGATCCTTGATTCAGCTGCATCGAACCATATGACTACATCAAAAGATGAATTTTCCTCCATCGAAGAAAGCACCAAATCCCCAATTTACTTGGGAGATGCCACACCCACAAAGGTGTGCGGAGAAGGAATTGTAGACCTTGAAGGGTGCTGCTTCACAAATGTGCTTCATGTTCCCTCGCTTTCCACAAATCTTCTCTCGATATATCAGATCACTAATTCCGGCTCTGGAAGGAGGGTGGAGTTCACTCCGGACTCCGCAGTTATTACCGACATTTCCATGGGCTCACATCTTGCACATGGAATTGCAGATCACAGTTCTCGTTTGTATTTCTTCTCCCACTTTGTTCCTAAATCTATTATCATTGTATTTATGTCACAATATAATGATATCAATAGGTTATGGCATGAAATATTTGCCCATCTAAACTATAAGTACTTGCATCAACTCAGCAAGGAAAACATGGTAGAAGGATTGCCCGCTATTAAATTCACAAGCGATGTATGTCAAGGATGCATTCTTGGCAAGCATCCAGAGCAAAAGTTTGACAAAGGGAAGGAACAGAGAGCCTCTTCACCTCTTGGAATGATTCACAGTGACATCACAGGTCCATTCTCGCAGCCTTCAATCAGTAAGGCTCGATATGTACTCACCTTCATAGATGATTTCTCTCGCTTTACTTGGGTATTTTTTCTGAAATTAAAATCGGAAGTATTTGAATGCCTTATAGAATTTAAAGCACTTGCTGAGAATGAGTCTAGGTGTAAGATTAATATACTCTGTACTAATAATGGGGGGGATTATGTCAACAAAGATGTGCAACAACTTTGTATTGATGCAGGTATACAGCTACAACACACAGTGCCATATACACCACAGCAGAATGGTGTCGCGGAGAGGAAAAACCGGTCATTAAAAGAGATGGCCAATTGTATGCTACAGTCAAAATCATTAGCTTCTAGGCTATGGGTTGAAGCTATTAATTGTGAAGCATACATTTAGAACCACATTCCTTACAAAGCACTCAAAGGCACCACTCCATTTGAATGTTGGATCGGTAAGAAATCGAAAGTGTCACACTTTCGCATTTTTGGTTCACGAGCATGGGCTCACATTCCGACAGATAAGAGGAAGGCTTTGGAGCCTCAAAGTGTTGAATGTATCTTTGTTGGATATCTTGACAATGTCAAAGGATATAGATTTTTGGACTCTCACACTGAAAAGTTCCTTGTAGCTCGAAGTGTGAAGTTTGAAGAAGAATCACTGCATGATTTTTCAGCAGACCCTGTCGAGGAACCGCTTGTTGCCACTGATGAGGAGGAGTCCGAAAATTCTTCGAGCACTTCAGATCAACCATCATAAAATCCTCTTGGGTCTGATTCAGAGGATGAGTTGCAGGTCATGGCTGCTCCAACTTAGCTACCAACTTGTGCAAAGAAAACCCTGCAAGATGCGGGTGAACTAGTCGGTGATCCTGCGTATGCAAAAAGGACTAGATCATAGTTTTTTGGGGCTCCTCAAGCCTTGGATGCCACTGAAACATTGCTTCCCATACATTGCTATATGACACTTGGATCATATCCATAATCACACTCCGAGGTTGCTCGAAATCCGCTTTGGGAGGTTTCCATGGATGAAGAGTACTCTGCTCTCATGGAAAACAACACACGGGACTTGATTCCACTTCCGAAAGGAAGAAAGCTTGTTCAATGCCGATGGATCTATTGAAAAAATATTGCTGTAGATGGTGAGATCAACAAGTATAAATCTCTACTTGTTGCAAAAGGATACTCATAGGTACATGGCATAGACTATACAGAGACATTTGCACCTATTGCAAAAATGGACTCCATTCAACTAGTTTTAGCCATTGTTGCTTCTCGCAGATGGGAAGTTCATCACATGGATGTGAAGAGTGAATTTCTTCATGGAGATCTCAAGGAGGAGATATATATGGAGCAACCACAGGGATACATTCATAACTCTTCCCTCGTTTGCAGATTAAAGAAATATTTGTATGGCCTAAAACAGGCTCCCAGAGCCTGGTATGCAAAGATGGATTCTTTCCTGCTTTCCATTGGATTCATTCGATGCAAATCTGATCCAAATGTTTATTTGATGCAACATGATGATTCCCTTTTGCTGATAGTACTTTATGTAGATGATTTACTAATGACAGGGAACCTTACCTCAACTATTGATTCGGAAAAATCAGCATTGCACGATCAATTTTCCATGACAGATTTGGGACTGTTGCACTACTTTCTTGGTCTTGAAGTTTCTCAGTCTACTTCAGGGATCAAGATGGAACAGTCTAAGTATGCATCATATCTACTTTTCCACTTTCAGATGACAAAATGCAAGCCAAAAACATCTCCATTTCTTTCGGGGATTAGATTTGAGGATGCGGGTACTACACCTTTGGTGGGTAGTACACTGTATCAACAGTTGGTTGGGAGTTTGTTGTATCTTACTCACACCCGACCTGCTATATCTTTTGTAGCAGGAGTTTGTTCCAGATGTATGTAGGAGCCCCATGAGCTTCACTGGAAATCTTTAAAGAGAATCCTTAGATATGTGAAAGGTACTTCCAGTTTTGGTATCTTTTATGCTGCAATGCCCACATTCACTGATTGGGTACAGAGATTCTGATTGGGTTGGCAATGGCACAAATCGCAAGTCCACCTCTAGTTATGTTTTTAGCTTTGGTTCAGGGCCTTTTTGCTGGTCTAGCAAGAAGCAATCCATGATTTCTTTATCTACAACCGAGGTAGAGTATAGAGGTGCAATGAATGCAGCTACACAGGCTGTTTGGTTGCAGGGGCTTCTCTCCGAGTTTGGTATTCAATATCCACTTCCGACTATCATATTTTGTGACAATCAAGGGTCCATTCAGATATCGATTGATCCAGTTCAAAGGCAGAGGACCAATCACATCGATATTCACATGCATTACATCCGTGAGCTGATCCGTGATCGAGTCATATCATTGCAGTACTGCCCCACTGAGCAGCAGGTTGCAGACATCTTCACCAAGTCTTTCACTGAAAAGAAATTTTCAGAAATGAGAGCTATGCTTGGAGTGGTGGAGACAACTGAGTAGGCCCTTCTAGCCACTTAGCTCTTTTTTCCTCTTTTGGGTGGGGGGGGGGGGGGGGGGGGGGGGGGTTCCCATGAGGTTTTCCCTCTTTCTTCATTTTATGAGGATCTTTTATTTATTGTACCTGAGTACCTAACATGGAATCTTGGCCGGGACTCAATTTATATAAGTGATTTAGGATGAAGGGGGGCTGTTGGAATATAATCCTAACATCTACATTTATTTTTTAGCCTAAGTATCCTTGACTTAGCCACATGCACTAAAAATCATGTTCACACTTGGTTTTTGGTAAACTAGCTCAGTGGACCAGCTTTCCCTTGTTTTTTGCCTTTAAAGGATTAATATTATGGAAATATTGGTCCAACCACTTTCCTAAACCATTTAGACATCTAAGTGCATGTTCACACCTAACCACACCTCATCCACTTGAGTTATTTGATGATTGGTGCCCCACATGAAGATTCCTTCTTAAATCAAGGGATTTGGTCCCCCGGACCATTTTAGCATGTCTTAAAGTTTCCCTCCTTGGGAAATGCGCCCCTCCTTATGCTTTCGTCGTGGCTGATAGTTGGCATAGGTTGTCTTGAGTCATTGTTTCTATTTTAGGCCTCCCGTTAGCTTTTCTTAGCCTTTTCTAGTTTTTTACTAGTTTTTTCCTAGTTTTCTAGATTCGGCAATTTCTATATAACCACCTCCCTTTGGGGTTAGAGGTTTGGTTGCTCATGTATTACTATTGTTCATTAATTTAATAAATTGGTTTTATGGAGGAAATTATTTCTCTCCTCTCTTGAATATCCACAAATTACTTGTGTTTAATTTAAATAGAATTCTAGATCTATCGAAGTTTCTGCAGTAATTCTACACACATGAAACATCTCCGCTAATGGATGCATTTTTTTTCCAGATATGGTAAAAATAATTTCTTCCCTGTGTATTTTGGTCTCCTATAGAAAAACAAAACCCTCATGAAACATTTTAGGACAACGAGTAAAATGAATGGGAAAGGCTTGGAAATGATGGGTGGATGTTGGAAATGGATGAGGGTGATGGATTGACATGGACTTGGCCATTGGAGCATCTAAACAAAGGAGGAGAAAACCCAATTTTTACTTCCTTTGACTAGATTTTTGACCAAATTTTTTCTTTTGGTGCTAACTTGTTTTTGTTTCTTGTAAAGGTTTGAGAGCACCTGCATTCATCAGAGAGAGATACATGGAGAAAATAAAAATTTCATTTTTTATTTTCAGTTTAGGCCTACTAGCTGCCTCAATGGGGTTTTCAACTAGTAGGTCTTCCTAAGCGCCTCAAAGGAGGTTTTCACCTAGGATATTTTATTCTTAATTTTTTTTTTTCCAACCCATTGACCGCCTCATGGAAGTTTTCAATCAATGAGCCAATCTCAGGTGCCTCAAAGGAGGTTTTCACCTGAGATTTTATTTTTCCTCTTATTTTTTCATTTTTTGTTTCTTTTTTCTATCCTACTCTACTTGAAAAAACAAAATCTCTTTCAAGTATAGGAATACTTTCAATGGAGCCATGTGCATATCAAGATGATAGATAAATTGATGTGTAGGCTTGAAATATATGGTTTGATATGAACCTAAATTTTAGAGACCAAATTATTTGAATTTGGCGATATCAAGCACAGTTGAAGAAGAGACTAATGCTCCATCTTGTTTATTTTCTAGAACCAAACCTCAATATAGATTTGATGCACTTGGTTCACTTGCTCATCTGGATCATTCTTCATGTCTTCTTCTACCATGACATTCAAATATTCCTCTTTTTGCAGATTATTCTCTTGAACACATGGAGGATCTGATGGTAAGCATGAGGGAACTTTCTCAATATCTGATTATGATGTCTTCTCTTCATCAAGTGTATCCCATGATTTTTTGGTCTTCTCATTTGAATCTTCTTTTTCTGAATGTTGTCCTTCAATGAAATCAAAAGAATATATTTTATGAAATATCCTTCATGAGCTAAGATGAATACCATTTAGATCATGAGAATATGTTAGGAAGTGTTGTACCTCAACATTGTAAGTGGGATGAGCTACTTCATTGTGTGGGTTTGGAATGGTGGTACAGGTGGTTGAATGGGAGTGGATCTTTGAGATGGATGTGGTTGGGGTTATGGTTGTGGTGGAGGTGGATGGTAAGGATAACATGGAGTTGGGTATGGAGGATATTGAGGAGAATATTAAGGATATTTTTGATTTCTCCCATAAGGTCCTTGCCAACCTTCTTGCCAAGTTTGGTTTTTGGGTTGATATGGAAAAGGTTTCCAAGGAAAGGGGGTGTTCCAATTACTTTGAGATGGATGTGCATAACCTTGAAATTATGAATTATGTTAATGCATCATACTAGGTTGACTAGGCTACCATGGTACTCTTGGAGCTACATAACATAACTACTTTGGTGATTGACTTGCTCCATTGTCCTCTTGGTAAACTTCCTTCAAATCATGGTAATGATGGGCAATATTTAATAACATGTGATTCTGCATGGACAACAAAAATATCATCATCTTCGTTTTCTTCATCTTGCATTATTAACATTTCTACTTGTTCACTTAGATTGCTAAGAATTTATGTTTTAAAGTCATCAAACAAATTTCCAAGTTTAGCTTGACTTACCGATCTTGATGCTGATTTACTTACTCTTTCCCTTCCTCTTGATATGCGTTTGCATGTTTCACAATTTATTCAAATGATAATTGGTATACATCATCTCTACTCATGAGATCAAGGAGATCAATCCACTCATCCCTAATCGTTCTAAGTAAGAGGGTTTTTAGTGTGTCATATTCTAAATGATTTAATTTTTCCCTCTTAACATTATACATGAATCTCTCTATTAGATCCTGAAGGCTCTCATCTTCTGTTTGAGTTATTCTAAATATTTCTTCCTTAAGATCATGGTATTTATATTTTTATAGAAATATATTTTGCATATCATTCCATGATCTTATTGAATTAGTCCCTAAACCCATGAACCATTTAAAATCTATCCTTCAATGTTTCTAGAAACAATCTCAAATTTTGAGTGTTTAGTAAGTAACCATAAGATCTACAAAGGATTTCAAATTCAAAGAGAAAAGTTTCTGGATCCTCTGATCTCATACCGTGGAAGTTGGGAAGGAAATATGGAGGGATGTTCTTCATATGAACACTAAAATCAATATCTTGAATGGGAAATACAATAGGATCTTCTTAATTGTTATCATCTCCATCCATTTCTTCTATCTTATCTGCCACCTCTTCTTCTTCTACCTACAAAAGTGGATGGTGATGTGGTTCTTATTGCACCACATGATCAAATGGGGGGAGGGGGGGGTTTGATGTTGGAGAAGTATTTTAATTTTTTTTTGAATAAGAATGCTAATGCAATGAAATTTTCTATTTTTAAAATGAAATATGTTCAATGAAATTTTCTGTTCTTGTAGAAATTAAAAGAAATGAATCAACTATGGTAGAAAACAATGCATACTTTGACACCCCCCTAGCAATGATGCAAAAAGGTGATGAACTCTAGTATTGCAACAAGAATGTCGCAAATCCTAAGGCTATAAACTTAAATTATCAACTCGGCGTTCGTAAAAACTTAAGAGGTGTTGGAACTATATGTGAAACATGCAATGTGTCCTTTCGTTGATCTAATGAAGTGAATGTCATAAAATCTAACCTAAACTAGTTGCAAAAATAAACCATGCTACTCTAATTGCAAACAAATCAATAAATTATTCTACTTGAAAAATGGAAATCATTAATCTAATTTCAAATTTCTTGGAAAGAGGAAAGTTAATCTACAACACATAACTAGGAAATTCATAAACTAAGTCTACTTCACTTGCATTGAAGAGTTTCAAATGTGAAAATTTCTTCCTAACTCTATTTGTTGTTTTGCACTTACAGTGGAGGAAGGATTGGTCTAGAGTGGTATTTATGTCTACTTGATCATGGATTTAGAGCTTAGGGGTCATTATTCATCTAGACTAAGTCAAAGTTGCAGTGGGGATAAAAAATTGTGAAGGAAAGTGATGCTACAGGCAATTGCTACAGGAGGTCTGTAATGCTACAGGAGCGGGAATCTTGCTAAATTACCAATTAAATAAAATTAAATTGGGATGGAGTTTTTTTTATTAAGTAGGATGTACTAGGTGTACATGTCAATGTTTCCACCTTTGGCCATGAAATTGATACACTAAAAGCTAAAGTTCATGAAATTTTAGCCACTTTTTTCATAATTCAAATCTGATGCATGAAACAAAATTAAGGACGATTTTCCCTAGGTCACTTGTTTGGGATTGAATTCTGGAGCCGAAAAAAACCCTAGCTTCCTCAGATCCTATATTTGAACATATAGTGAACCAAGCTCTAAAATTTTTACATGAAGTTCACCAAGATTTCATCTCAACATGGTAATAATTTCAGCTTTTTAAGCCTCATATAAAAAGCATTATAGAAAAAATGCCAAGATGACCTATTTGAAGAAGCGAAACCCTTGAATCCAAAGCAATGATACCAAATGTTATGCAACCAACTCACAAATAGATAGATCAACGACTTAAAAATCATCCTCTTCGAGGGGGAAGCCTTCTTTACCTTACATAAATGAACAATTCTTGGATGATACAAATGACAAGACCCCCTCTATATATATAGGAGTCTAAGGGGTTACAATATAATCAGAACCTACATAACAATAATAATGTAAGGGCACAATAATAACAATAGTGGACTTCTATGGGGCACAAAAATAACAATATGGGGGCTACATGGGTAAAAAAATAATAACAAGGTGGATACACTAGTATTATAGGGACCTATCACTTGGGATCATATCCATGAAAGTATTAAGTGTAGGCGATCCAACTCTTGTACTTCTACTACTATCACCTTGTGGCTCTTTAACTCATATAATCCAATCCTCAAAGGGAAGGTGGGAAAGGGGCTTTCTTCCTCTTATGAAGAACTTCTGACAATCCCTTACCCAATTAATTTTCTACTTCTTGCATGACCACCTTATTGGTCACATATCATGACATGAGATGAGGGGATATCTAACAACCGAAACATCTGATGTATGTTCCTGTTGTAGCGGCTACAACCACCCTCCAAAATTTTTCCTATGCTTTGATTTTGGAGCCTCCATTCTTATCCATAACACCTCATATCTCACTAATCCAGGTATTAATGTTTCAAATGAGACTTATATTTTCATTTTTTCTTGTGTTTTCTCACTTAGCTAATTCATCTAAGTCACAAGTTGATCTCCCAACTTGGTCTCACAATAGTTCTATGCTTGCCTCCAGGAATTGTGCAATCCTTGAGGGTAAGCAACCTTGATGATAGTAATTGTACAGTCCTAACTTCCAGTGATCCTTGAGCTAAGAAACTATGCGGTCATGGGAGGCAACCCAACACTAAGCCTAGAAATTGTGCAAGCCTCACTGAGCTCAGAAACTATGTAGTGCACTGAGTCGGAAAGTTGCATAGTTCCCCAGAGTTGCATAGTATTTCTTGGTAGTGTGCATGGAAAGTTTCCTCAAAAAAGAAAAAGAAAGAAAAAAGCAAAAATAATCCCTATAAAATAGGGATCTATTTTTACTATCCCAAAGGAAACACTTGCACTATTTTTAGAAACTTCCGCAAAGTGCCACTTTTTCCTTGATTTTAGGCATGTGCGCCATAAACCCTAAATTATCCAAATATATTTAATCGACGCTTCTAGAGATCATTTTCACATTCGTTCTTGGAGCTCTATAATTCTCGAGGAGATCAAGGAACCTTCAGTGTGATAATCATCGCTTTTCCAGGTGAGTTTTGCTTTTGTCATCTTTTGCTGCTTTTTCTGTTGCTTTTTGTTGTTTGGCTTGTGTCAGTGTTGTTTCACTTGTTTCTCTTCATGGTTGCTGGAATTTTGACTTGTTTTAACTTGTATAAGTGTTGTTTTAAGTTTTATATTTCCTTTCTCAAGTGTTAGATTAGTTTTCCTATTTTGCACCAATGGTCGCCATTGCAACAAATCTCCTCACATACTTCATTTTCCTTCCATTTGATTAATTGCTGCACTTGATTCAAATGCATTTATATACACTTAGTCATATCTTCATTCAAATTCACGCTATGTCTCATATCTGCTCATTTTCCATACTTCCCTTGGGAAGATATGAGTTTCCTTTAGACAATTTTCACTTTGCCCAGCTGGCACTATGCAATCTAAAGGCTCAGGCCACAATCTTGGCCTTTGGAATTGGGTAGTGCACAATACAAGCTAGCTCCAACTGCACACTGCACAAGTCCAGGAGACATCCTATCATCCTGGCCACTGAGACTGCGCAACACGCACCCTCTCCCAGGTCTCTACCTAGGCTAAACTGTGCATTGCACAATTTCAACCATCAAGCTTCCACCTTGGCTGCTGGCACTATGTAGTGCTTATTTCCCACATGCATCCAGTCCCTCATGTCAGAGAAAAATATGTCCTCTGAATTAAGTGCCCAGATTTCTGCTTGAAATTTCCTTGGAAGTTGATTTTCTTAAGAATGAAATTTTCTCACCATGATTATCCTTTCTGTCCCACAGGTACAACACTTGTTCAGTACCTCTCCAACAGTCACTACTACCATGGCATCTAAGAGAGTTGCATCAAAAGAAACCATTAAGAGCAGTAATAGGGAAGAAGTCGAGAAAACACCACTAGAATTTCTAGTATATGCAGATACTCAACTATTTATAGAGAAGGGATCATCACTGACATGTAGGCATATTAAAGATGCTTTTGTAAAGGAATTTTAGGAAGACTTAGAGGACCAACATGTTTATCTAAACATCTGGCAGTTAGGGCTATACAAGGTTGCATGTAAGTATCCTGCCTTCCCATGTGTAGATATCATCAGCTAGATTGTATCTCACATTGATGAGAAGATCATGACATTGAGTAGTGCAACGGGCAGAAGATTTCCACCTTTCAGGTAGAAGAATTTCAACAAATGTATCACTTGCCTGAGCTAGTAGAGTGCATGGACTCACTCTTCTATGCCACCCACAACTATTTGAACATAAGAGACATTGTCAAACGTTGGGTGAAAGAGCCATCAAAGTTATGACAAATACCCACCCGCGTGTACAAGACTAAGTCCCTCAGGAAGGCTTGCCAGCTCTTGGTTATATTTTCTTGCAGAATCCATGGTCAAGAGAGCACATAAACCTTTCCTGAAGGGTGGGTAGTCTTATTGGACCAGTTGATGAGCGATGGGAGGTCGTTCAAATGGTTAGATATGTTGGCTCAACAACTGAAGGCCCATGTGGCATAAGCTCAGAATCTGCCCAAGGTTAAGCGAGAAAGGTTCTATATGTTTGCATGCTTACTAGATGCAATCTGTGTGCAACAATAGTTCCCTGGCATGTAATGGACACAAACACCATGAGATACTTTCATGTACATATATTGTAAGTTTTTTTCAGAATGAAGTTATTGAGGAGTAATTGCATGGCTAACTAACCACTTCATCTTCCCACAGTACAAGCTTATCTTTGAAGAAGATCCACCTTGCATGTAATGAGAAATAATGGAGGTGATAGTAGACATCACATGTTGGTATGCCTCACCAGGTGGCACCTTCATTAGAGTGTGTGGCAGAGAGAATCCCCCGCATGTCTTACCAAGGTATCCCACTGACAAACTGATCATGCAAGAAGTGTCATATCATCTCGCTACAGGGTTGTTAACAATGCTGCACAGGAAGAAGAAAGCACCATGTCCCACTCTTCCTTTCCAAATTGGATTATACGAGACAAAGAACTTGACAGTTGCAAATGTCGAGGCTAAGGAGATAATGAAATTTGAATTCAGCACTAAGGACTTTAATCGTGTGATTCCCGCAGTATTTGCAAGGACCACTATACGAGATTTTACTTTTCGTGGATTAGCGAGGAATTTCATTGGCCAGAGGAGGATTCTTGGACGTACTTCTACAATGCCTCCAAAATCAATGAGTTAGCTAGTTTAGCAAGGATGTTGGGTCCCTATAATACTAGTGATTACCCCATTACTATTGTAGTTATACCCCTTATTTATATTGTTGTGCCCCAATTACCCCCATGTTGTTATTTCTGTGCCCCATAGAATCCCTCTATTGTTATTTTTGTGGCTTTATATTATTATTGTTAGGTCGGCTGGATTATATTGTGACTCCTTAGACTCCTATATATAGAAAGGAGGTTTTGTCATTTGTATCATCCAAGAATTGTTCATTTATGTAATGTAAAGGAGGTTGCCCCCTCGAAGAGGCTGAATTCTAAGGCGTTGATCTATCTTTTCTATCTTTTCTTGAGCTGGTTTCATAACAAAGGACTTCACAGACTGCTCCACAGATTGTAGCAACTCCAAAAGTAGCAGTAGCAGAAGGCCGCAATCCTATGCAGGACAAGGGAAAGAGGAAGATTATTGACAATCCAGAGGGAGAAAAAATCTATAATATGAAAGCAGATCCTATTCTCATAAATAAGATTTGGTAGCAGAAGAAAAGAGGAAGACAAAGATTCAGAGAGCAGAGGAGAGGAAGAGACAAAAGCAGAGGTTGCTGGAAGCAACAATGAAACTGTAGGAGACAGAGAAGAAGATGAAGGAAGAACAAGAGTTGAGGAGGAAATACCAAGAAGAGAAGCAAAAGTAGGAAAAATAAAAAAGGCAAGGCACGATAATAGAGAAAAAATGATACAGGTTGAAGAGCAAGAACAAGAAAAACCAACAGCTGAGGATCAAGGTGAACTTATGTAGGATCGGGAATTTTCTCAACAGATTGAGTAATTGATCGAAGTGACAGACATGTAAATGGAAAAAGAGCTACAAAATGAAGATGTTGATTTAATGTCGAGAAAACCACAGGTCATCCCTCAACCTCCACCACCTCCAACAACAAAGCCATCTGCGAGCGAGCAAGGGGATGTTGTTCTCATTGTTGATGATCCAGTGATGGATGTGTACAATCTGTCATTCAACAAGTTCCAAAAGAGGATTGTATAAGCATGGAGAAAGCACTTTCCAGATGATCACACATCACCTGCATTCATTAGAGAAAGAGTGATAGTGTTAGATACCAGGAAGCATCCAAATTCCATACTTGCTGAAGTATCAACACTTGGAGAAACCATGTGGAAGCTTTATGATGGGTTTGTCACCGTACATAAAGAAGTTGTTTGTTTGCACGACGTACAACAACAAAGAAAATAGTTTGTTAAAACTATCAAAAACATACAAACTACCATTTCCTATGTGAAAGAGTGGACAATGTAGTACAAAGGGGCCTCGCTTGACTTAGTGAAGAAAATGAAGCCACAAGTAGAGATGGAGAAAGCAAAGGTTCGAATCTTGATTCAGAACAACAAGCAACTCACCTCATTCATTGGAAGCATTTAGGCCTCATATGTATGGTTGTACAATAGTTTGGATGTCTTGGTGAGAGTACATTAGATCCCATCAGTCGGTTCCCTCACCAAATATAATCTCTAGAACCAAGTAAGGCAGAAGGTCAAAGAGTACATAGAGCAACTGAGACAAAATGCCACCAAGGAAGACTTGGAGCTGAACAGACAATATGCATAATTTCATCAGTGGTCCTATCAAAGTCAGAACAATGATGCTTATGCTTTAGAATGAGTTGGACATAGGTTCCAAAACAATGTACCCAGATGCCATGGAGGCTAGAGTCTGCTTCCAACAAGATATCTTTTCACAGTTTGGGGACACCATCACACAGTACCAAGATTGACACCAATATGTGACCGAGAAGTAGCACGTGGAGGTTGCTGAGATAAAATTCTCCCAAACTCGAGCATCATACTATTGTGCCTTATTAGGTTGTCAAGTTTTCTCTACCCTATTTTGTCTTATATGGGTACAAGTGTAAATGTAATATTATTTGTAGTTATGTTGTAAGTGAAATTCCAAGTGTCAATATTGGAATATGAAAAATCATCATGTAATGTAATGAATAATTTTTGTAAAGAAGTTGAAGAGTCATGAGGGTAGTCCAAAGGTCACAAAGGGGAGTTGAAAAGTCACCCCCTCTTCCTATAAATATAACATCGTAAATCATGTACCGAGATTTTGGGATCCAATATTTTGGCCAAGCTTAGTCTTAGAAAGCGCTTGGGCGTATTACGAAGAGCCTTAGCTTCTCCATAGCATAGAGCGAGTATACTTATTTGGAGGAGCAGGTGTTGTTTATTGTAATGTTCCACTGTTGGGGCTAGTGGTCGTTAATGGTGTATGTATGAATGAAATTTTCACTTATAATAATAAAATTAGAGCCATCACTCTTTCATGCATATGTTGTTAATATAGTAGGAATAGTCTTTTTGTATTGGTAATGCATATTATTAAACTTATGCATATGATTATGAACTATTTCATTTACATTTGTATGAATCTTGTTGAATGCGTGTTGTTGTATTAATCCATCACTTTAAATTTTGGACTATTCCACATCTTAGATTGTGATGTCATTCTGCTCGTGTGTTGCTTTCAAGCTACGTACTATTACAAGCTCCCAAGGGGTGCACTTCCTTCTACATTCATGTGTTGTAACCTTCATTCATCACACTTGACTCTTTGTAGGGTCACACACTTGCTCTCATCCAAATTTATCATACTTTCCTTTGCGTGTTTTCTACAGTCAAGGCATAACATGTGACCACCCACTACTGGGACTCCTACTCCAAATGGTGTGAGGTCTAGTTTGGAATTCATATCGAGGAGATCCCCCGAATGTTGGTGAGTCCAACACCGTCAACATTTCTAGCCCTAGAAGGAGGGCCAGATGACAAATTGACCCCTTGCAGTTCATTTTGAATCTTTGCACTCATTTAATGAATTTTCACCAAATCATAACCCCGACATGTTTTTATAGACACACAAATTTGAAAGTTACAACAAGAATTATTGATGACTTGTCTAATATGAAATTCAATGGCAAGGGTGAAATGACATTATTTGACGACACTGCATAGTTTCCTATTTCTGCATAAAGCACAACATCCACTGTGATGATGTTGGCTATACGTTGGTCATTCTCATGTTTGAAGGTTGCGTGCAAGATTGGTGTAACACATTTCCTAATGACTCCATTCACTCTTTTGAACAACTTTTCATAGAGTCATTCTGTGCTTTCGATCTCTATGATTGTAAAGATCTTAATAAGAAAATTTTGAATTTGCAAAAAACACCAAATGAATATGTTTAGGATTTTCACGATTGTTTCATTCATTACTGCTTTGAATTTCCTGAAGATGAAGTTGATTGGTATTTATTGGTAGACGAATTTCTATATCTTGTTCACATTTATGAAAATACGCATGAGTTAGAATATTATGAACCTCTACCAACATACATCGATGTTAGATCTTATAAATATACGATATATAAGGCTACTGTTCCAAGCGAGCCTCCACCCCCTTCTCATCAAAAAGCTCTAGTTCCATAGGTCGAGGTGGGGGGAGTTGAGAATTCACTTGTTGATCTACCACCATCTCCTCCTACCCCACTTACTCAGAATTTCAGCACATATTTGGACTGTGACTCTGATGGTTGTGATGAAGTGATATCTCCTCGTCCTCCATCCTTTGGTCCTTCTGATCCTCCAAATTTTGATGTGTTGTGTTCACCTACCTAAAATTTCTCTTGTGATGTTCACGAGGATCAAGTTCTGGATGGAGTTAGTGTTGAACAACCAATCCGCGATATCATTTTTGATGCATATGTGTGGGATTTTGAACAAGAATTTGCGATGAAGGATGACCTCCTTCTGTCAAAACCTCTTCCGCATTATCTTAACAATTTCCATGATTCTTTCATCCTTGTTAAATCTTGTAAAAATTCAGTTTCTAATGTTACTACTTTTGGTCATTCGTAGGAATCGTGGAATGCCAAGTTTTCATTTGAATGCAGAGAGGACAAATCTTTTCTACCTGATCCTCTGAATATCTCATCTTATCTTTTTGGGAACATAGAGCGTGAAGTTTCTCATTCTCCATCATCCCCTCTTTATGATTCGTCAGGTCATGAGGATGCCCCTGTCTGTAATCTCAAACTTTTTGATTATGGATGTTGTGATCTTTTCATTAACTCTTTTGATGATGATTCTAATTTTTCCACTACTGATCTTTCTAAGCCACTGATATTCGATGATACATATTTTGATGAATTGGAACCTCCCTAAGTTGTTGAGGCACTTCAGCCCAAGTTGATGGTTATGTCAGGTTCTCGTTGTTGAAAATAGCAACAAGAAATGCTAAATATAGAAGTGCTAAATTTAGCACTGCTATAAATCGCATTTCGGGATACCTTCCTATTTTAGTTAGTCCCTGATCTAAAATAGAGAAGTAAAATTCAAATTTGATCTTAGCAGCTATTTTTAGAATAATTAATTAATTCATCTTGAGTTAATTAGTTGGATAAAATCAAACATGAAGTCTATGTGAAGACATGCAACAATTTCTCCATTAATTGAGGAATTTATCCCTTAGTTAAAGAGATCGGGATGAGTTGTACTTTGAGTTGTAATTAGTTAGCTCAGTTAAATGAGTTAAGTCCAGTTAGATTAGTTCCAATAGTTTGTGGAATTAATTTGAGTTCAGTTAGTTAATGCTTGCATGCGTGTAACTGCTACTCTCCAGATAACTGAATATTCTCTCATAAATAACTCATGCATGTCAGTTCAGTCAGAGACCCAATTGAGATCAGAGGAAGGGACATTGTACTATCAATTGGAGGAATTTTCCTATATAGGAAACTCATCCATGTAGAAGGAATTATCTGCTTCAAGATTGCGCAGTTAGATTTGAGTTTAGTGAGTAGTGTGAGAGGCCAATTCACATAGGTGGCATCATTGGATCCTAGGAGAAGCTGTGCAAGGAAATAGAAGGCTTGGAGGTCAGAGGAGAAGGTTTATGAGAAGCCTTTGACTGTCTATGAGCAGCAGAGGGATTATACTGAGAGCTGTATAGCTTGTGAGCTAAAGCTTTGTGTAATTCGGACATATTTCCACTTGTATGATAATACAGAGATCGAGGTTTTTAGCTAAGGCTTTCCCCAGAGTATTCTTTTGTGTTTCATGTGTATTATTTCTTCTTCTCTGTTATATGTGTTCTGATTGATCTAGCTCATATTGATTAAGCTTCCGCAAAGTTTGATTGTACAAGTAGATCTAGTATTTTGCTTTAGTATATTGCATTATCAGGTGATCTACAGTGGGAAATTTCTACATGGTATTAGAGCAAAGGTGATCAAAGCGAAGAAAAACATAAAAGAAGGGAGAAGTTTGAAGTTTGAGGTTCCTGAATATAGAAATCGAGTTCTTATCACATCTCAATTTCACCAATGGCGTTCAACGGTTTAAGACTCGAGTATGCCCTTGATGGCAGCTCGAATTATATATCCTGGAGGGATCGCATGGAAGCAGTATTAGAGGATAGCGGTCTAAAGGACTTCATTGATAAAGAAGTCCCCAAGCCGACTGATGCTACAGAATTGGTGGAATGGAAGAAATGTGTGGCTAGAGCAAGGAGAATCCTTCTGGAGGGAGTTCGAGACCACATAGTCTCGAGTCTCCATCGGAAGGAGACACTATTTTCAATGTGGAAAATATTGAAAGATCTATATCTAAACAACAGTAATCAGAGGAAGCTGGCGTTGAAAGACAAGCTTTGGAAAATCAAGTGTGAAAAGGGCGACACGATCTCTACATATCTAAACAAGCTCACCACCTTAAGGGATGAGCTTGGAAGTGTAGGGATCACGACAGCCGATGATGACATGGTGAGTCTTGCACTCCTTGGTCTTCCTAAGAGTTGACATAGCTACCAAGAATTAGTTAATGGAAGAGAAAAACTACCAGATTGGGAACAACTTTGGTCGGATCTGATGCAGGAGGAGATAAGAAGAAGCACCAGAGATGGATCCTCATCAAAACAAGATGATGAGGAAAATCTAGCCTTAGTGAGTAAGGCGAGGAAGGGGAAAGGGAAGGCGTCCCATTCCAAATCCAGTTCTTCCCATGGTGGGAAGAAGTTTGACAAATCAAAAGTGCGATGCTTTCATTGTCATGAAGTGGGCCATTATGCTACGAATTGTCCACCGAAGAAATCCAAGAAGGGTTCCTCGAAGGGATCTGATGGTGAGGCACTGGCCTCATAATTTGAGTTGGATTTCTCTCTTATCACATGCATGGTTTCATCCATGGTGGGATGTGTGTGGTACCTGGATAGTGGAGCTTCATTCCACATGTCAGGTGACAAGAATGTTTTCAGTACCTTGGAGGAGAAGGATCTCTAGATACGGATTGAGATGGGAGATGATGGAAAGTACCATGTTTAAGGTGAAGGTACGGTTGTGTTTCAGAGGGAGCATGGAGCTCCTCTCACCTTGATTAATGTAAAGTATGTACCAGGTCTGAAGAAGAATGTTGTGTCTGTCGCTATGGTAGAAGATAAAGACTATGATGTAGTCTTTAGTAAAGGAAAGGTATTCCTGAGGTATATCAGTACTAGACAGACAAAGTGAATCAGGATTCGAGTAAAGAATCTCTACAAGCTAGAGGTAGATGACTGTGCTACATTGAGTTCCAAAGATGAGAAGGTGTAGAGCCAAGATGTTGGCAAGCTATGGCATAGAAGATTGGGCCACTTGCATCATGGAGCCCTGAAGATCATGCTGCAGATTTCTACCGGGCTACCCAAGGGAAAACTGGAGTAGACGAATACATGCAAAGGTTGTACCTTGGGTAAGTATGTGAAATCTTCCTTTTCGTATCGAGACAGTAGAGCTGGAGCAATCCAAGAGCAAGTTCACTTAGATGTTTGTGGACCATTCTCTACAGCCTCCACCGCTAAACAAAGGTACTATGTTATTTTTATTGATGATTTTTCTTGTAGATGCTGGATCTACTTTATGCAAAAGAAGGATCAGACCTTCTTGAGGTTTTGTGAGTTTAAAGCCTTGGCAGAGAAATAATCTGGAAAGAAAATAAAATCCTTGCATAGCGACAATGGTGGAGAGTATGTCTCCCAACAGTTTAAGGAATTCTGCACTGCAGAAGGAATTAAACGGGAGTTGACGGCACCCCATAACCCACAACAGAATGGGGTGGTCGAAAGGAAGAATAGATCGATTGTGGGAGCAGCTCGAGCGATGTTGCATGAACAAAGCCTACAACTGCATTTGTCGGACGAGGCATGCAATACAGTAGTATACTTGCAGAATAGAAGCCCACACCATATACTGGGAAAGAAGACACCTATGGAGGCATTTTCCAAGAAGCGACTAGATGTGAGTCACTTCCAAATCTTTGGATCATCAGTTTACTGTCATGTGACCAAAGATGCCTGGAAGAATCTAGATCCAACAGCTGAGTTGGGAATACTTGTGGGGTACACGGATACACCCCATAACTATCAGGTGTACCTACCTACCAGTCAGAGGACAGTGGTACACAGGGATTTGAAGTTCGACGAGCAGAAAGCCATGCGATTATCACTTGAAAGCGAGCTCAAGTTGCATGCAGAGGAGGAATTTTTAGTTCCTAAGGAGGAGGAGCCTCAGATTGATGTGGAGCAGCCACATGCAGAGGATTCGGGAGTGGAGACGTCCACTCATGCTGAGACTTCCAGATATGGGTGGAAACACTCAAGGGAAGTTGACGGGTTGATGCTAGATGCATGGCAGAATGTGGGACAACCATCTTCTCAGTGTAGACAGAGGAGGAGGTTATCTGAGCGGTACACTGGGTACATGGCCCTGGTTGGGGAGTGTGTAGATACCAAACCTTCTTCATTCGAGGAGGCAGTGCAACAACCAGTCTGGGTTGATGCAATGGTAGAGGAGTACAACTCTATCATTTAGAACAGTGTGTGGGATGTTGTCCCAAGACCTCAAGGTAAGTTAGTGGTGAGTTCCAGATGGCTTTACAAGGTAAAGCAGGCAGCTGATGGCAGTGTTGAGAAACATAAGGCAAGGTTTGTTGCCCGAGGTTTCTCACAGGTCGAGGGGATCGACTACGATGAGACCTTTGCTCCTGTAGCAAGGTACTCATCTATCAGATCGATGTTGGCACTATCAGCTCAAATGGGTTGGAAGATCCATTAGATGGACGTGAAGACAACATTCCTCAATGGGAATATTGAGGAGGAGGTGTACATTGAGCAGCCAGAGGGTTTTGAGATCTTTGATCATGAGTCGCATGTGCGTTGACTCAAGAGGGCTTTGTATGGGCTGAAGCAAGCACCCCGTGCTTGGTACACCAGGATCGACAACTATTTCACCGGGTTGGGCTTCACCAAGAGTGAAGCAGATGTGAAACTTTACCACATCATGGTATAAGGTAAGCCATTGATCATTGTTCTTTATGTCGATGATCTAATTTTGACAGGTGATGATCAGCTGATCCAGTCTTGCAAGGAGGACCTTGCAAGAGAGTTCGAAATGAAAGATGTGGGTCTTATGCACTACTTTCTAGGCATGGAGGTGTGGCAGAAAGATGGTGAAGTATTTGTGTCTCAAGGCAAGTATGCCAATGAGATACTCAGGTGCTTTCACATGGAGAAGTGTAAGCCCATGCAAACTCCTCTAGATGGGAACTAGAGGAATGAGGATGCTACTTCAGGTGAGGTAGTAGCTGCTACTATTTATTGGCAGTTGGTGGGTACACTTATGTATCTGGTGAACACACGACCTGACTTATGCTTTGCGGTGAACTAGGTGAGTCAAGCTATGGTTAAGCCTACGAAGCTATTTTGGAAGGCAACGAAGCATGTTTTGAGATACCTCAGAGGCACATCTTAGTTCGGATTGTGGTACATAAGGACAAAGGGAGTGAAGCTTCAGGGCTTCACAGATGCAGATTGGGTAGGGAGTCCATTAGACCGGAAGAGCACTTCTGGAGGAGTCTTCAACCTTGGTTCAGGTGTAGTTTCCTGGTACAACAAGAAACATAGATCAATTGCACTTAGCTCAGCAGAGGCTGTATACATGGCTTCTAGTTAGGCTGCATGTGAGGCCATTTGGATGCGGAAGATTCTAGTGGGATTGTTTGGTCAGAGGATGGATCCAATTGTGATCTACTGCGATAATCAGAGTTGTATCAAACTCTCTGAGAATCCAGTTTTTCATGACAGGTCCAAGCGCATTGATATCCGGTATCACCATCTTCGAGATTGTGTGGTCAAGAGGATAATGTTGTTGTTGTATGTTTCAATTGAGGAACATGATGTAGATATTTTGACGAAGGCATTATCAAAATTCAAGTTCAAGTTCCACAGAGACAGGATTGGGGTTACTGATAATCCCTTTCTTGTTAAGAGGGAGTGTTGAAAATAGCAACAAGAAATGCTAAATATAGAAGTGCTAAATTTAGCACTGCTATAGTTAGCATTTTGTGATACCTTCCTATTTTAGTTAGTCCCTGAACTAAAATAGACAAGTAAAATTCGAATTTGATCTTAGCAGCTGTTTGTAAAATAATTAATTAATTCATCTTGAGTTAATTAGTTGGAGAAAATAAAACATGAAGTCTATGTGAAGACATGCAATAGTTTCTCCATTAATTGAGGTATTTATCCCTTAGTTAAAGAGATTAGGATGAGTTTTACTTTGAGTTGTAATTAGTTAGCTTAGTTAATTGAGTTAAGTCCAGTTAGATTAGTTCCAACAATTTGTGGAATTAATTGTGAGTTCAGTTAGTTAATGATTGCATGCATGTAACTGCTGATCTCCAGAAAATCGAATATTCTCTCATAAATAAATCATGCATGTCAATTCAGTCAGAGACCCAGTTGAGATCAGAGGAAGGGACAGTGTACTATCAGTTGGAGGAATTTTCCTATATAGGAAACTCATCCATGCAGAAGGAATTATCTCCTTCAGGATTGTACAATTAGATTTGAGTTTAGTGAGCAGTGTGAGAGGCCAATTCACACAGGTGGCAACATTGGACCCCAAGAGAAACTGCGCAAGGAAATAGGAGGCTTGGAGGGCAAAGGAGAAGGTTTGTGAGAAGCCTTTGACTGTCTATGAGCAGTAGAGGGATTGTACTGAGAGATGGATAGCTTGTGAGCTAAAGCTTTGTGTAATCCGAACATATTTCCACTTGTATGATAATACAGAGATTGGGGTTTTTAGCTGAGGCTTTCCCCAGAGTATTCTTCTGTGTTTCATGTGTATGATTTCTTCTTCTTTGTTATATGTGTTCTGATTGATCTAGCTCAAATTGATTAAGCTTCCACAAAGTTTGATTGTAGAAGTAGATCTAGTATTTTTCTTTAGTATATTGCATTATCAGGTGATCTACAGTGGGAAATCTCTACACTCGTAGCCTTGAGGTCAGTTTCACTTCCGATAAAAAATATGTTGAAACTTTCCAGGCTCCTCATGACTCTGTTGTACACATTGAAAATCAATGTATCTTACAATATTCACATCCTCCACCTGTGTCACATGATCCTATCGCTCGGTCACTAGAGGAGTTGTATGTAGCAAACACTGTTGCAAAAGATAAATTTCTTCCTTCTTCATGTTTGCTCACTTTTCAAGTTCGAAAGTTTGTGCCTTCTTGTCTTTGACTCACAATGTGTTTGGGCACCATGGTACATCTATAGAGTGCCTTTCATGCACTTTTTGTTTTTACTTTTCTATGGATGCATTCAAGCTTCAAACATTTTGGTTCGTACTAGCTTATCTTTATTTTTTCTGGTGTGATTGTATATCTTTCTTGACATGCATTCCCTCACCTACATAGGCCAACCAATGTGCCGTTGGCTGCATTGGAAGCATCTCTTTACATAAGTAAGGCCTACGCTCCGTTTTGGTTAGGAGTGGGAGTATTTTTGCTTTTCTTTGTTGTTTCTTTGATTTTCTTCATTTTGTTTTGTTTTGTTTGCCTCACTTATTTCCTTTAGCTTTTTTTCTTTTCAGCTGTAGGTTAGTTTTCGCATGAAACCATGTTTGGCTTGTTAGACAAGTAGGGTGAAGTCCAAGAGGAAGTTGTACTGCTATCAACACTCGGTTATCTATCTATTCCCTCTCTTTATGTGAATCTTTCATTTCCTCTAGTCGATGATACCCTGATGGAAAATACATTCCTTTCAGAGACAGTCATGGTGAAATCACAATACTTTCACTTTTAACTAGTACCACCTACTCTAATCGGTCTTCTTTTTTTGGTTAACCCATGTCAACTAAGTCGAGTATGGGAAGGAGAGGGGGAAACCTTAAAAAGTATGTTAGAGGTATATATAAATATCCTTCTCTGAAGGGGAAACATCTTCTGCTCTCAATAAGTTGAGATACCTCTTCCACCTCGTGAAATAAATAAATGCCTATGCACAGTTCTTTGAGCACATAAAATGAAAAAAAAAAAGATAAAGGGTGAAAGAAGAGAAAAGCTTGCTGCACAGAGAGGTGAAGCAAGTAACTCCACTGGGGTACTGTCCAGGCTTGTTGGTAGAAGATAATTGATTGTGTTCCTGAAGTGACTGTGCCGAGGTACTACCCAGGCCTGTTGGCAGCAGAGCAACACCAAAGATGAAACTAAAAATATGACAATCTATTTTACTTATGCATCTATATACTCCTCGTCCCAATCGAAACAACTCAGTTTGACTTGGCTTGGTATGTGTGCTTCCGATGAAGAGAATGGTAGGGACTACATCCTTAACTCAAACTAAGTGAAGAAGATATGATGATCAAATAAATGAAGAATACTTCCGGAAGAGTTAGACCTACTTTGCATGAGACGAGGTACATACAAAGCGCTGAAGTTCTACCAGTGTGTTGCCAATGTTGTAGCGACTACAACCACCCTCCAAAACTTTTCCTATGCTTAAATTTTGGAGCCTCCATTCTTATCCATAACAACTCATCTTGCACTAATCTAGGTATTCATGCTTTGAATGAGACTTATCTTTTCATTTTTTCTTGTGTTTTCTCACTTAGCTAATTCTTCTAAGTCACAAGATGATCTCCCAACTTGGTCTCACAATAGTTCTGGGCTTTCCTCCAAGAACTATGCAATCCTTGAGGGAAAGCAACCTTGATGATAGGAATTGTGCAGTCCTGACTTCCAGTGAGACTTGAGCTCAGAAATTGTGTAGTCATGGGAGGTAGCCGAACAATGAGCCTAGAAATTGCGCAAACCTCACTGAGTTAAAAAACTGTGTAGTGCACTGAGACAGAAAGTTGCCCAGTTCACCAGAACTACGTAGTCTTTCGCACAATGTGCATGACAAGTTTCCTCAAAAAAGACGAAAGAAAAAAAAGGCATCCCTAAAAAATAGTGATCTATTTTTAGTATCTCGAAGGAGGCACTTACACTATTTTTAGAAACTTTCGCCAAGTGTCGCTTTTTCCTTGATTTTAGGCATGCATGTCATAAACACTAAATTGTCCAAATATATTTAATCAATGCTTCTAGAGCTCATTTTCACATTCAATCTTGGAGCTCTAGCATTATCGAGGAGATCAAGGAACCTTCGATGTTATCATCGTCACTTTTCCAGGTGAGTTTTTCTTTTGTCCCCTTTTACTGCTTTTTCTGTCGCTTTTTGTCATTTGGCTTGTGTGAGTGCTCCTTCACTTGTTTCCCTTCATGTTTGTTGGTGTTTTGACTTGTTTTAACTTTTAGAAGTGTTGTTTTAAGTTTTAGATTGCCTTTCCCAAGTGTTGCATTATTTTTCTTGTTTTGCACCATTGGTCACCGTTGCGGCGACTCTCCTCACATACTCCATTTTCCTTCCATTTTATTAATTGCTTCACTTGATTCACATGAATTTATCTACACTTAGTCAGATCTACACTTAGCTTCACACTATCTCTTAGATTTTCTAGTTTTCCATACTTCCCTTGGGTAGATCTGGGTTTCCCTTGGTTGGTTTTCACTTTGCCCAACTGGCACTGCGCAATCCTAAGGCTTAAGCCACAAGCTTGGCCTTTGGAATTGCGCAGTGCACAGTTCTAGGAGCCAGCCTATCATCCTGGCCACTGAGACTATGTTGTATAATTTCCTGCAAATTTTGTACAAATCTACCTCTGAGATCTATGTAGAAAATCTGACTGTAGATTAACTTGATAATGCAACATACCAAAGCAACATACTATAATCTACTTCTACTATCAAAATTGTGGAAGCTTAAATATTTGAGCAAGATCAAGCTAAACACATGCAACCAGAAAAAGAATCAATGCACATGAAACACAGAAAATACTCAGGGGAAAGCCTCAGCTAAAAACCCCACTATCTCTATTATCATACAAGGTGGAAATACATCAAGATTACACAAAGCCTTAGCTCTCACAACTATCCAGCTCTTAGTACATCTTCTTGGATGCTCACAGGCAAATAAGGCTTCTCATAAAGCTTCTCCTCTGCGCTCCAAGCCTCCTATTTCCTTGCGCTGCTTCTCCTGGGTGATCCTATTGTTACCAAGTGTAACAATGATCACTCACACTGATCTCACACCCTGTAAAACTGCACAATCCTCAAGGAACCTTTGCCTTGATTGCATGCTTGTGTTTCCTTTATAGGAAAAAACATGCAAATGATAGTACATTGTCTCTATCTTTAATCTCAACTGGGTCTTTCTTTGAACTGACATGCATGAGTTATTTATGAGAGAACCCTCAGTTATCTGGAGTACACTAGTTTGATGCATGCATGCATTAACTAACTGAACTCACAATTAGTCCCTCAAAATGTTTGGAACTAATTTAACTGGACTTAACTCAATTAATTGAGCTAACTAATTACAACTCAAATACAACTCATCCTTATCTCCTTAATTAAGGGATAATTTCCTTAATCAAAGGGATAATTGTTGCATGACTTCACAAAAACTTCTAGCTTGAATTTCTCCAACTAATTAACTCAAGATGAATTAATTAATTATTTTCCAAGCAGCTGGTGAGACTAAATTTAAATTTGAATTCTCAATTTTAATTCAAGGACAAATCAAAATTGGAATATTCTGAATGCTATTTTTAGCATTTCTTAAGGCTATTATCAACATATGCAACATGCAGTCCCTCCTAGGCCTCTTCCCAGGATGAACTGTGCATTGCGCAGTTTCAACCATCAAGCTTCCACTTTGGCTACTGTTAGAGCCTAGATTTGCATCAGGCTGAAAAGACAATGTTCTAGGTCCACATCAAACCACACTCAGCCTCGTAGCTAGCCCTACGAGGACAGGAGAGGGCTCTCTCCGGGTCGATCTCGGCAAAAGACAAGCGATGGGCTCGAGATGACTGAAATAAAAGCTAATTTTAGGCTAGGTATGAAGTACAAGGGTTTGATTTGAGTTTTTGGGGGTTTTATGCTGCAAATAGGGAAAGGCAAATTGGGCTCGGGGATGAGGCACAGTTTCTATAGAGTTCTGATTGGGGCAAGGAAGGCAATCATTTTGATGCTTTAAAGTGAGTGAACAGATAGATCAGACTGGTGAGGAGCTAAGGAGAGCAAGAGAGTCTCAAGAATTCTCCTTAAACATATGAAAACATGGAAATTTAAACAAATTCAAAGGCAGAGCATAGCAGTTAATGGATTCTACCTTAATCACTCATTTGTTCAAATTCAGAAGAAGAGATAGGAAATGATACACATAACACTAATGAACTTCAATTACTTAGAGAAGAACACCATCAAAACCTAAAGCCACATGGATCCCAAACAGTGCTGCAAAACCTTGGTCCTTCCTTAGCCAAAAATGCAGAGATAGAATGTAAAATGATATGCTAAAGCAATCCCTAGTGTCCAACCCTGAAAATGACTTAGGAATTACATGATATAGACTAGCCCAACCCATTCCCTTGCCTCTAGGGGTCAATATCATCATTCTAGGAGCTGTTTCAACCAATTCTAAACAAAGCACTAAAATCTAGGCAATCAAAAGAACTTGCCTCTATAAGGAAGGAAACTGATTCATTCATTAAATTTTCACTTTTTAGTGAATGAATCCTCTAGAACAAGTAAATAAGTGCCAAAATTACATAATGTTTATCCAATTATATCAAGATAGATCAAAAATTACATCACAAAGCAAAACTAGTCAAACTGGCCGAATTTCTGAGCTCGAAGATGAAAAATTGAGCAAAAATCTGCTATGCGCCACAACAAAATCTGTATGCATCGTGCCACTTTGAGGCTGAGTTTGAGGAACTTCCTGAAGTCCAAATTGAGCCCAAGTGTGCTTGTTGGAAAACCCTGCCTATGTACTTTCCAACCCAAGTGGAATTTTTAAATTTGGTGCCCATTTTCCCATCCAAAGCTTCAATCTCCCAAGACTGCTTCTTGTGTGTCAAAATAGGGGCAGTGAGGTCATTTTTTGAGTGTTTTTGACCTCTTGGGGACTAAAAACTTGCCCAAACTTCTTGGCCATGCACCAGAAGTCATGATTTTTCATTCCAAATCCAAAAATACAAACTTTTTGCAGTTTGGAGCTCCCTAGCAAAAGTGCGTGCCAGGTGGCGCGGCACATAGGAAAAAACCCTGTTTTTTGTACCAAAATTTGCCAAAATGCCAAAAATGTCCCAAATTTCTTGAAATCTCGACTGAAGGTGCCTCATCAAGCATTGTGCTCAACCAAAGAGGCTTCGGCCAAGATTCAGAGTCTATCCTCCCTTTTATGGCGTTTTAGTGCCCTCCTGGTGTATGCAGTTTCAGTTGTGAAGTCACTGTCTTGGTCATATAATGTATCGGTGCCCACCTCCATGGTGTTGAAAGTATATGCCAAGTGTATGTTTGGTTTGTTGAGAATGAGAAATGAGAACTTTGTGTCTTGTTTCAATGCCAAATGTGTGCCAAAGGGAAATGAGGGACTGTGGCAAAAATGGGACAGTGGGAACAATGAAGTCTTGCCAAGTGGTAGTTTGCCATTTGACGATTTGACAAAATTTGGAGGAGGGGACAACCACTGAATGTTGGAGTAACTTGGGATTTTACAAATGAGATGGGGAAATAGGAATTATAGGGAATGATGTGAGTTAGGGATAGGAAAAAGGGGCTTAGGAGTGAATGAGGAAGCTTTAGGGATAATAGCTAGGGTTTGGGATAGTGGGAGTTAGGAATATAGGGTTAGTGAATTTAGGGATATGGGAATTATGGATATGGGGATGAAACTAGAAAATGAATGTGGGAAACAAAGAGTGTGGAAGTGAGGGAATAGAATTTGGCAACAAAAACACCAACTACAAACCCTAAGCACTTGTTTGTGAGCACAAATTGCAAGGTATTAGGGTTTGAATTTTCTTTTACACAACCACCATAAATTGCATGAAAAACTCCTTCACTAGCAAGGAAGAGGGCTTAAATCACTTTCACACTAGAAGAGTTGAGTGATTTTGGCAATTTGAGGGAGTTTTTGAGAGAAATCAGGCTTTTTAGCCTAGTGCGCCGTGCCTTTTTCCAGGTGACTTTTGGAAGCCTTCCTGGTGTCTAAATTGGGTTCAGGATATCTTGTTGGAAAGGTCTTTGAGTCTAATTTCCAACCCAACTAGAATTTTTAAATTTGGAGTTCATTTGCCCTGTCAAAAATCAAATCTCCCAAGACTGGTCAAAATGTTCCAAATGAGGCTGCCTCAAGGCAGAGTGCTGTTGCAGTCAACTTTTGAATGCCTTATTCAACTCAAAATTGAGCTCATGATAGCTCATTGTAAATATATTTGTGTCTAATTACCATTTGACTCATCAAGCAAGTCATTTTGCCAACCAAGCTAGGAGATTTTCCCAAGGTCACGTCAGAGGTGCATCAATTCTCCCGAGGCAATTGTATTTTTGACATTTCTCTAAAACCATGACACCTGTGTAAAATGTGAAGGAGGTTTTTCTTCCTTGGCCTGTTTTGGACAAAAACCTCTTTTATTTTTTCAAAATTCATCTTTTATTTCTCAGAAACATCATTTGAGTGAAACCTATCCAGATGTGTGGAACAAGGGATTTGTCGAAGTGAAACGAAATGAAGGGGATAGGGAGCTTCTAAATTCTTGAGGAAATTTTGGGAAGTAGGGAGGGATGTTAGGAAGTAGGGGAAAGTGTAATCTCAGAAATTGAGTGAGGGGAAGGGGTGAAAAAGGGAAAAACACAGGCCTAGCCTTGAAAATTGTCAAGTTGTAGCAAGAAACTAGGGTTTGTGCGAAAATGAGGAATTTTGGGAATCTCAGTGATGGGAAGTGTTTAAAAAGGTACACTAAGGATAGGGGAAGGTGTATGAACATCAGGATACAAGTTTTACTGATGATTTGACTATCCAAGAGAAATTGCCTTCAAAACCCTAGGAGAGGGAAATGACCTTACCTAGGTGCAACTGAAGCATGAACAAGGTGTAAAATGACCCATTGGAACCTGACATGATGATGAAAACCCTCTGAATGATGGTAGACTCAGCTGAATAGTGACATAGACTGACATTTGGACAACTTTGAAAGGAGTGAAAGCAAACCCTAGACCTAATGCCTAGTGACCAAATTTTGTTTGAAGACTCACTGAAATGACAAAATTTGACCTTGACACCTTAAAATCAGTTTGTAAGAGCATGTTTGATCACTAGAGGAAGGCTGCAAAGACTGAAACTAACATTGGCTCCAATGGGGATGGTAGCTCCTTGGAGGTGCCAAGAACAGCAGATCTTTGGGAGAGCAGACAATGCCTTCGTCCATTGGGCTATGAAGTCATTATCTCGACAAACAACACAAGACTTTGACTCATTTATTGATTGAAACCTGACTCAAACTAAATTGATGCAAATTGAAATGACTGTAAAAACACTTGACTCTAACAAACTAACTCAAAATACTAAGACCCGAACTTAAAACTTAAAGCTTAGTGGTAGTACATGACTACCTGTGTTTCTTACAAGACAATATACGATCAAACTATATCAAAATGCCAATGTAACCAATCAAGCATATGCCTTCTTGATTGATTCTCCCAATTAGATGCCCTGGTAAACAACAAATAATGGTAATTGGGCATCCAAAAGCAAAATTGACCATGATCTCCTTCATCACTGAATACTGCAATAATCACCTTCATTGCTGACTGCAACAGATTTGCCAGTGGATCCTGAAAAATATGAAGTCTGTCCTCCTGCTGAAGAAACAAAGTGTCTTTTTCTTTTGATTATGATCTTCCTTCATAATATACTTCAAAAAATGTATGTTCCTCGTCCTCAAAAAATTCTAAACAAGTAGATGAGCAGATTTCCTCTTCGAAAAACATTTCAAAACATGAGACATATGAAGAAGAATCTGAAAGGGAATCCTGAATGGTCTGATTTTCTGTAGTCTGAATATATTGTAGGTCATCTTCATATGATATGACAGCCAGATTATCCAAATTATCCTTTACCACTGAATTATCAAAAGAATATTTTTCACTTACTTGAACAAAGGTCTCATTCTGTTTTTCATGGACTGACTGGATTACCTCCTCATGAAGGCTGTGTTCTAATGAACTGAGAACGATCTCAATAGCAGATCTCTCCTTCATGGGATTCATCACAAGGTACTCTTGATCGTCACTATCTGAATCTAGATCTGAAATAGCTGACTTGACTTTATCACCTTCTGAAATCAAAACTTGACTTTCCTGCATATCGTCTTCCTCTATGGACAGATCTGAAACAAAACCTTCTCTTTCATCATTTTCCATTGTACCAAGATCTTGATCCGGCTGGAAAGCTTCTTGAGCATCTTGATGGGAATCCTCTAGGTTTTCTTCATGTTGCTGAAATGGATTCTCGTACAAGGCTTCCATGATCTCATCATCCATGAAATTATCATCTTCATAAACTTTCTCAAGATTTTCAATAAAACTATGAACATGGCTACAACAGTCCTGAACTAAAGCCAAGGATGGATATGATTCTTTATACCTTTCAAAGAATATTGCATGAAAATCTTTTAAACAATAAATAGAAGCAGGTGGCAAACTTTCATACCAAGATTGGGCTTTGTCTTCCAGAGTAGCCATAAACATTTTCATCAAACAATATTTAGGAAATTTGATCTTTAATTTATGCACATGAATGTCAAATTTCACCAGATGAAGAGCAGCGTCATTACCTTCCACATTTCTGAACATAGGCAAATTCTTTGACCAATCTACCTTGGGCATTTTATTTGGAAAACCTGGGATGTGATCTCGACTCATGGGAGCATATCTTCTTGCAACCTAATCCATCTTGAAAATATTAAAGCTACTGATCTCTTTGCAGTGGAGTCACCATGAAGGATTGATTTCTAGATTTTGCAGTGAATGGAGTCGCCAGGTGAATGATTTTAGCCTTCTGATGTCTGATCGTTGTCCACCATCAACAATCAGATCTGAACTTGATACATGTACTAGGGAAATTAACAAGTTAGATGTCACGTTTACAAGCTAGACCAGAGATTGACTGAAGCAACGTTTATCTACTTCTGCTAATGCAAAGCAAAAGCGTTTCGAAGGCTACCTAGCATAACTTTAGGCTCCATCTGTAGCTTAGAAAACCAATGACATCAACAAGCAAACCATTTTGGTCCCCAGTGGAGTCGCCACTATGTTAGAGCCTAGATTTGCCTCAGGCTGAAAAGACAAGGTTCCAGGTCCACATCAAACCACGCTCAGCCTCGTAGCTAGCCCTATGAGGACAGGAGAGGGCTCTCTCCGGGTCGATCTTGGAAAAAGACAAGCAATGGGATCGAGATGACTGAAATAAAAGCTAATTTTAGGCTAGGTATGAAGTACAAGGGTTTGATTTGAGTTTTTGGGGGTTTTGTGCTAGAAACAGGGAAAGGCAAATTGGGCTCGGGGATGAGGCACAGTTTCTGCAGAGTTCTGATTGGGGCAAGGAAGGCAATCGTTTTGATGCTTTAAAGTGAGTGAATGGATAGATCAGACTGGTGAGGAGCTAAGGAGAGCAAGAGAGTCTCAAGAATTCTCCTTAAACAGATGAAAACATGGAAATTTAAACAAATTCAAAGGCAGAGCATAGCAGTTAATGGATTTTACCTTAATCACTCATTTGTTCAAATTTAGAAGAAGAGATAGGAAATGATACACATAACACTAATGAACTTACAATTACTTAGAGAAGAACACCATAAAAACATAAAGCCACATGGATCCCAAACAGTGCTGCAAAACCCTGGTCTTTCCTTAGCCAAAAATGCAGAGATAGAATGTACAATGATATGCTAAAGCAATCCCTAGTGTCCAACCCTGAAAATGACTTAGGAATTACATGATATAGACTAGCCAAACCCATTCCCTTGCCTCTAGGGGTCGAGCTCATCATTCTAGGAGCTGTTTCAACCAATTCCAAATAAAGCACTAAAAACTAGGCAATCAAAACAACTTGCCTCTATAAGGAAGGAAACTGTTTCATTCATTAAATTTTCACTTTTTAGTGAATGAATCCTCTAGAACAAGTAAATAAGTGCCAAAATTACATCATGTTTATCCAATTACATCAAGATAGATCAAAAATTACATCACAAAGCAAAACTAGTCAAACTGGCCGAATTTCTGAGCTGGAAGGTGAAAAATTGAGCAAAAATCCTCTATGCGCCACGCCAAAATCTGTATGCATCGTGCCACTTTGAGGCTAAGTTTGAGGCACTTCCTGAAGTCCAAATTGAGCCCACGTGTGATTTTTGGAAAGCCCTACCTATCTACTTTCCAACCAAAGTGGAATTTTTGAATGTGGTGACCATTTTACCCTCCAAAACTTCAATCTCCCAAGACTGCTTCCTGTGTGTCAAAATAGGGGTAGTGAGGTCATTTTTTGAGTGTTTTTGACCTCCTGGGGACTCAAAACTTGCCCAAAATTCTTGTACATGCACCAGAAGTCATGATTTTTCATGAAAAATCCAAAAATATAAACTTTTTGTAGTTTGGAGCTCCCTAGCAAAAGCGCGTGCCAGGTGGCGCGGCGCACAGGGGAAAAAACCCCGTTTTTTGTACCAAAATTTGCCAAAATGCCAAAAATGTCCCAAATTTCTTGAAATCTCGACTGAAGGTGCCTCATCAAGCATCATGCTCAGCCAAAGATGCTTCGGCCAAGATTCAGAGTCTATCCTCCCTTTTATGGTATTTTAGTGCCCTCCTGGTGCATGCAGTTTCAGTTGTAAAGTCACTGTCTTGGTCATATAATGTATTGGTGCCCGCCTCCATGGTGTTGAAAGTCTATGCCAAGTGTATGTTTGGTTTGTTGAGAATGAGAAATGAGAACTTGGTGTCTTGTTTCAATGCCAAATGTGTGCCAAAGGGAAATGAGGGACTGTGGCAAAAAAGGGACAGTGGGAACAATGAAGTCTTGCCAAGTGGTAGTTTTCCCTTTGACGATTTGACAAACTTTGGAGGAGGGGACAACCACTAAATTTTGGAGTAACTTGGTATTTTACAAATGATATGGGGAAATAGGAATGATAGGGAATGATGTGAGTTAGGGATAGGAAAAAGGGGCTTAGGAGTGAATGAGGGAGCTTTAGGGATAATAGCTAGGGTTTGGGATAGTGAGAGTTAGGAATATAGGGTTAGTGAATTTAGGGATATGGGAATTAGGGATATGGGGATGAAACTAGAAAATGAATGTGGGAAACAAAGAGTGTGGAAGTGAGGGAATAGAATTTGGCAACAAAAACACCAACTACAAACCCTAAGCACTTGTTTGTGAGCACAAATTGCAAGGTATTAGGGTTTGAATTTTCTTTTACACAAACACCATAAATTGCATGAAAAAATCCTTCACTAGCAAGGAAGAGGGCTTAAATCACTTGCACACTAGAAGAGTTGAGTGATTTTGGCAATTTGAGGGAGTTTTTGAGAGAAATCAGGCTTTTTAGCCCAGTGCGCCGCGCCTTTTTCCAGGCGACGTTTGGAGGCCTTCCTAGTGTCAAAATTGGGTGCAGGATATCTTGTTGGAAATGTATTTGAGTCTAATTTCCAACCTAATTGGAATTTTTTAATTTGGAGTTCATTTTCCCTGTCAAAAATCAAATCTCCCAAGACTGGTCAAAATGTGCCAAATGAGGCTGCCTCAAGGTAGAGTGCTGTTGCAGTAAACTTTTGAATGCCTTCCTCAACTCAAAATTGAGCTCATGATAGCTCATTGGAAAGATATATTTGTCAAGTTACCATTTGAATCATCAAGAAAGTAATTTGTCCAACCAATCTAGGAGAGAACTTGATTTTTCCAAGGTCACTTCAGAGGTGCATCAATTCTCCCGAGGCAGTTGTATTTTTGACATTTTTCTAAAACCATGACACCTGTGTAAAAAGTGAAGGAGGTTTTTCTTCCTTAGCCTGTTGCGGACAAAAATTTCTTTTAGTTTTCTAAAATTCATCTTTTATTTCTCAGAAACATCATTTGAGTGAAACCTATCCCAATGTGTGGAACAAGGGATTTATCGAAGTGAAGCGAAATGAAGGGGATAGGGAGCTTCTAAATTCTTGAGGAAATTTTGGGAAGTAGGGAGGGATGTTAGGAAGTAGGGGAAAGTGTAATCTAAGAAATTGAGTGAGGGGAAGGGGTGAAAAATGGAAAAACACAGGCCTAGCCTTGAAAATTGTCAAGTTGTAGCAAGAAACTAGGGTTTGTGCGAAAATGAGGAATTTGGGGAATCTCAGTGATGGAAAGTGTTTAAAAAGGTACACTAAGGATAGGGGAAGGTGTATGAACATCAGGATACAAGTTTTGCTGATGATTTGATTGTCCAAGAGAAATTGCCTTCAAAACCATAGGAGAGGGAAATGACCTTACCTAGGCGCAACTGAAGCATGAACAAGGTGTAAAATGACCCATTGGAACCTGAGATGATGATGACAACCCTCTGAATGGTGGTAGACTCAGATGAATAGTGACATAGACCGACATTTGGACAAATTTGAAAGGAGTGAAAGAAAACCCTAGATCTAATGCCTAGTGACCAAATTTTGCTTGAAGACTCACTGAAATGACAAAATTTGACCTTGACACCTTAAAATCACTTTGTAAGATCATGTTTGATCACTGGAGGAAGGCTGCAAAGACTGAAACTAACAGTTGCTAGGACTGCACAATGCACAGTTCCCATAGGAATCCAATCCTTCTTGTCAGAGAAAACTGCACAATCCTCTCCATCAAGTGCCCAGATTTCTACTTGAAATTTCCTTGTAAGTTGATTTTTTTAGGATTGAAATTTGCTTTCCATGAGTGTCCTTTCTGTCCCACAGGTACAATAGTTGTTGAGCACCTCTCTAGCAGTTACTGTTACCATGGCATCTAAGAGAGCTACATCAAAGCAAACCACTGAGAGTATTAACTGGGAAGTGGTTGAGCAAACACCAATAGATTTTATAGTATATGCAGATACTCAACTGTTTATAGAGAAGGGATCATTATTGACATGACAACAGATTAAAGATGCATTTTCAAAGGACTTTGAGGTAGACTTAGAGGACGGACAAGTTTATCTCAACATCTGACAGTTAGGGCTATATAAGTTTGCATGTTGGTATACCACCTTCCTGTGTGCAAATATCATAAATTGGATTGTCTCGAACAATGATGAGAATACCATGACATTGAGTAGTGCTTGCGGGAAGAAGCTTGCCACCTTCTGGGCAGAAGATTTTCAACAAATGTATCACTTTTTCGAGCCAGTATCGTGCGTGGACCCACTCTTCTATGCCACCCACAACTATGTGAACAAAAGAGACATTGTCAAATGCTGTGTGAAATAGCCATCAAATTTTCGATAGGTACCCACCCATGTGTACAAGAAAAAGTCCCTCAGGAAGGCTTACGAACTCTTGGTTATCTTTTCTTGTAGAATCCTTGGTCAAGAGAGCACGAAAACCTTTCCTAAAGGGTGGGCAGTCTTATTGGAACAATTGATGAGTGATGGGAGGTTGTTCAACTGGTTAGATTTGTTGGCTCAACAATTGAAGGCCCATGTGGTACAAGCTCAGAATCCTCCCAAGGGGGAGTGAGAAAGGTTCTATATGTTTACATACTTACAAGATGCAATATGTGTGCAACAACAGTTCCCTGGCATGAGCTAGACATGGAAACCGCAAGAGAATTTCCTGCACATCTATTTCAAGTTTCTTTCAGAATGTGGTTATCGAGGAGTAATGAGATGACTAACTAACCACTTCATCATCCCACAATACAAGATTATTTTTGAAGAAGATCCACCTTGCATGTCATGAGAAGTAGTGGAGGTGATAGTAGACATCACAGGTTGTTATGCCTCACCAAGTGGCACCTTCGTTATACTTTTTCTCGTAGAGAATCCCCCGCATGTCTTACGAAGGCATGCCAATAAAAAATTGATCATGCAAGAAATATCATACCATCTCACAACAGGGTTGTCAGCAACACTGCACAGGAAGAAGAAAGCAACATGGCCCACTCTTCCTTTGCAGATTAGATTATACGAGATAAAGAACTTGAAAGTCACAAATGTCGAGGCTAAGGAGATAGTGAAATTTGAATTTGGAACTAAGGAATTTAATCTATATGATCCTCAGGTATTTGTAAGGATGACTATACAAGAGCTTACTTTCCATGGATCAATGGGCCATTTCATTGGCTAAAGGAGGATCCTTGGAGGTACTACTACAATGCCTCTAGAATCAATGTGTGGGTCAGTTTAGCAAGGGCTTCATAGGCTAGAACAACTATGGAAGTAGTAGCAGAAGGAAACAATCCCGTGAAGGAAAAGGAAAAGAGGAAGATTGCTGACAGTCGAGAGGGAGAACAAATGTGCAAGATGAAAACATATCCTCTTCTCATGAAAGAAACTTTGGTAGTAGAAGAAAAGAGGAAGAAAAGTATGCAAAGAGCAGAGCAAAGGAAGATAGAAAAATAGAGGTTGCAGGAAGCAGAACTGAAACAGTAGGAAACAGAGAAGAAGCCAAAGGAAGAACAAGAGTTGAGGAGGAAAGAATGAGAAGAGAAGAAAAAGCAGGAAGAAGAACACATGCAAGGTACAATAATAGGGCAAATAGCACTGATACAGGTTGAAGAGCAGGAACAAGAATAACCAACAACTGAGGATGAAGGCAAACAAATGCAGGATCAAGAGATTGCTCAACATATTGAGCAATTGATTGATGTGAAAGACATGGAGATGGAACCAGAGCTACAAAATGAAGTTTTTGATATAATGCCAAGAGAACCACAGGTCATCCCTCAGTCTCCACCACCTCTAGCAGTAGATCCAACCCCAAGCGAGCAAGGGGATGCTGTTCTCCTTGATGATGATCCAATGATGGATGTGTACATTCTATCATTCGATGAGTTTAAAAATAGAATTGTACAAGCATGAAGAAAACACTTTCTGGATGATCACATGTCACTTGCATTCATTAGAGAAAGGGTGATAGTGTTGGGCACTGGGAAACATCCAAATGGCATTGCCGAAGACAACTTGGCCTATGCAGAAGCAACAAGATCAAATGTTCAGTATTTGACGACCAAGAATGAGTAACTGGCATAGAACTTGCAGGTTTCTAGGAAAGAGGTAGAACAACTCCAAGCAATATCACATAAATAAATTTTTTCATTGGAGGAAATGAGAGAAATGATACTTGCAGAAGTATGAACACTTGGAGAAACCATGTAGAAGCTTTATGACAAGTTTGTCATAGTACATAAAGTAGTTATCCATTTGCATGGCTTACAAAAATAGAGCAAAGCATTTGTTAAAACTCACAAAACCATACAAGCTTCCATTTCCTATGTGCAAGAGTGGACAATGTGGTACAAAGGGGCTTCGATTGACTTAGTGAAGAAAATGAAGCCACTAAAGAGATAGAGAAAGCGAAGGTTCAAATATTGATTCAAAATAACAAGCAACTCACCTCATTCATTGGAAGCACTCATGCCTCATATGTATGGTTGTAGAGTAGTTTGGATGTCTTGGTGAGAACACACAAGATCCCATTAGTCGGTTCGCTCACCAAAGCTAAACCCAAGAACCAATTATAATAGGAGGTCGAAGAGTACTTGGAGCAGCTAAGACACATTGCCATGAGGGAGGACATGGCACTGAACAGACAAAACATGTAAAATTTCATCGGTGGTCCTGTTAAAGTCAGAACTATGGTACTCATGCTTCAAAACAACTTGGACATAGGTTCCAATACATTCTACTCAGATGCCATGGAGGCTAGAGTCCACTTCCAGCAAGACACCATTACATAGTTTGGGGAAACCATCACACAGTACCAAGCTGGGCACCAATATGTGAGGAAGAAGCAACAAGTGGAGGTTGATGAGCTAAACTTCTCGCAAACTCCAACATCATAGTGTTTTGTCTTGTTAGGCTGTCAAGTTGTCTCTACCCTATTTTTTATTATATGGGTACAAGTGTAAAGGTAATATTATCTGTAATTATGTTGTAAATGAAATTCCAAGTGTCAATATTGGAATATGAAAAGTCACCATGTAATGTAATGAGTCATTTTTGTAAAGAAGTTGAATATTGATGAGGGTAGTCCAAAGGTCACAAAGGGGAGTTGAAGAGTCAACCCCTCTTCTTATAAATAGAACCTCATAACTCATGTATTGGGCTTTTGGGAGTCAATCTTTTGGCTACGATTAGGCTTAGAAAGAGCTTGGGAGTATTGTAAAGAGCCTTGGATTCGACGTAGCATAGAGCAAGTATACTTCTTTGGAGGAGCAGGTGTTCTTGACTGTAATGTTCCACTGTTGGGGCTAGTGGTCATCAATGGTGTATGTATGAATGGAACTTTCACTTATAATAATAAAATCAGAGCCAACACGCTTTCATGCATATGTTGTTAATGTAGTCAGACTATTCTTGTTGTATTGGAAATGTATGTTATTTAACTTACGCATATGATTATGAACTATTTTGTTTTCATTTATATGAATCTTATTGAATGTGTATTGTTGTATTAATCCATCACTTTAACTTGTGGACTATTCCACATCTTAGCTTGTGATGTCATTCTTCTCATGTGTTCCTTTCAAGCTGCGTACTATTACAGGCTTCCAAGGGGCGCACTTCCTTCTCCCTTCGTGTGTTGGAACCTTCATGCATCGCACTTGACTCTCCATAGGATCACACACTTGTCCTCATCCAAAGTTATCATACTTCCTTTGCGAGTTTCCAAAGTCAAGGCATAACATTACCACTCACTGCCATGACTCCCACTCCAAATGGTGTGAGGTCTAGTTAGGACTTCATATCGGGGAGATCCCCTGAATGTTGGCAGGTTCAGCACTATCAACAGTACCCTCGGGAGTTGAAAACCAATCCGTGATATCCTATAGTGACTCCACCTGATCGTTCATGCAAGGGGGATCAATCTCGAATATCATATGAAATTTAATTGGAAAGAAGTGCTCAACCAATTTTTCATATGCGCCTATGAAGCTTGAATATGATAACACCTTGAAATGGAAGTACACTTGAAACTTGTCCTCGAGGTCTAGTTCCAATATAATGCTGGGAAATCATATTATGCATATTTTCCATCTAAAAGAAACACATACATGTAGAACTGTGGGGCCTGGTTCACCTCAAAGATGATTTTGCCTACCCCACATGATGTTGCAACCCAAAAGACAATATATCTAACCAATTGAAGACTTTTCCATGGGTTACCACCATATTGAGCATATATATCTAGTTTTCCTCAAACACCTCAACATTCTTGTGCCCATGCATTGATAACACATGGCTATCTGATATTGATATACATCTATGAGAATCTTAGTAAGATAGAATGTGGATGGGTGATTGTGAAAATTAGCCGGCTCTCGACACCATGATTTTGTGATGTCATTTGTGTCGAGGTCAGCTCATATGATGTAAAAGTCAGTGTTTTCATATCATCTCACCACCTATTATGGAGAATATATGCTGAAATAATACAAGAAGCCCAATCCCACTCTCACTACGAAGCACAAGATGAGAGTCATCCATGTGTGTGATAATCCACTCAATCACCTCTACATAAGGCATTACCGGGAATCTGCACGTGATCCTATGCATTTTGGAACTCTTAATGTTGATGTACACTTGCACATCTTCTGAGTTCTCAAGAAACTTCTTTTACATGAATGTATTTTATACTGTCCCATGTAACCTCAGTAGACTTATCAATTAAGCATTGTGTGTCTGCGTAAATGAGAATGGTTGACTTTGTTACTTCAACTGCTCTCTCAGTGATTGCCTCTCAAGTTTCTTTAGAGGCCACTTTACGTGTAGAGGGAGGCATGGATCCAAAAAATGATGAAAGGGTGACAATAATTGTAGCTCAAACACCTGTTTATGGAAACACACTCATAATGACAATATTATCTTAATGCAACCTAACTATACAACAATATCTCATAAATCATGTACAAAGAGCCATAAAATGTAACTAATCATGAAGATATATCAACAACAGTATAGAATCACTTTCATGCATAAAAAAATAGGCATGCACACTAGGAGGGATCACTTTCAAAGAATGAAGGAGATTTAAGGATCATCTTGGGCTTTACAATGCTCTCATGCACTCAAGCAAGAGAATAAAACCATCAAGGGCATATTGGCGCACTTTGAAGGGATGAAGGGATGAGTTTTGGGGCCTTCAGGCCTTTGGAATGCACTCATGCACTCAAGGAGGCAGGGAGGATGCATCGGTGCACTCTGAAGGGATGAAGGAACATGTATTTAGGCCTTAAGGGTGTGCTCATGTGCTCAAAGGTAAGGGTGGAACATTAGCACCTGTTGAAGTGATGAAGGAAAAATCATTCAGATGTTCATGGTGTGCTCATGCAATTAGGGGATGACGCAGTTCTTCGTGAAAAAGGTGTGCAATCAAGAGGGAAACTTGACTGTTTTGGGTGCAATTTTAAAGGATGATCAGGCTTCAAGTTCTAGAAGTTCTCTTTGCCCAAGGAAAACTAAAGAACGAGTTTGACAATAAGATTTCATAATAGGAATGAGAAGAAGAAGGATTTGCAAGCTTATATGTTGCAACCATGGTGGAATTTGAAAGGTTGAGGAATGTCAAGAGTTTGAACATGTGACAACAAATTAACACTTGCAGAATCAATATTGAATAGAAATGCCATTAAATAAACTAAAAAACAAAGAAATGCCAACAAGGAAAGCAAGATCGACAGTGAAATCATGAAAGGCAATGAATAGATTTGACATGCAAAACTTACTTTTAATGCTGGTTGATGAAGAATTTCTTGATTCACAACTGTGCACCCAACCCATATGAGAATGATTATGCAAATGAATGATTAATTGGGTTAATTTAAAAGAGTTTACATGCAAAACTATTTCATGCATGATCACCACTTGTTGACAAGTGAAAGGATTAGTTAAGGGAAGTTAAGTGGGCTCCTATTTTCTAGGAGTGTGCCCACATGCAACAAAGAGGCTCATGCATGCATCTAGGAAGAGTGCATGTCTTCAACATGAAGGAGTGCACTCAAGGAGGGCGCACTTTCTCAACATGAAGGAGTGCACTCAAGGAGGGCACACTTCTTCAACCCGAAGGAGTGCGCTCAACACAAGCGCATGTCTTCATCAACTTGGAGTATGATTTTTCCTTAAAGACCGATTTCTTGTTTTTCTTTGCTTTTTATGTGATTTTGAGTGCTTTTCGAGTGTGTGCATGGAAAAAAGGATAGTTTCTAAGTTGAGATAAATCATGAGTTCACCCAACCATGGACTAGATAACATAAACACTTCTAAGGTTTAGGTCACGACACTTAGGAAAGATTGAATTAGGAGGATGCGACACTAGGAGAAAATGCACAAACAATATGTTGACACTAGGGGGCTTGAAATGACGGTTCACGTAGGCTCGAAAATTCACTTAGGCAAAAATTTTGTAGGGTCGTTGTTGCATTGACAACATGCTCAAAATTATGGAAATAATTGAACCCAAAATGAAAGAAATAAGCAAATGAACACATCATTTACACAAATTGTAACACACCCAACCCCCTAGTGTTGCATTAGGGATGTGGTGCATAATTAGACCTGACCTTCAATATTTATTATGAAGATGAGATTATAAAAATTACCTTTTCCTATATCACCTCCAATCATATTTATGGTACTACCATCTTATTCTTCTAATCGAGATCCTTCCAACGATATACATTTCATCTTATTTCAAGTTCTAAGAACAATGTTATGCCCCTTTGAATATTAACCTTTTTCAAGGCCACATCATCATCTGTACATACATGTGACAGACACACTATGACCCTTTTCCATGTGTCGCTCCTATGTGGTCCATGTCCTTGGTTTGAATGTCATATTGAGGTAGACCATATTAACAATTTCAAATAACTTGCAACATCTATTCCTTTGAGGGTCTGATACCCTAGTACACTAGTGAATTGATATGATGATATGGACAATATGGCACAAATCCTCCAATCCCCTGATATGCCGATACATTGGTATGAGAGACTGAGTTATCAAGAAATTCATTAGAATTGAAAATTGTTGTAATTCACTAATAGGCCGATAGGATAGTGTCCAACTCAACATGCCATCTCACATCTTTGACACCCAATTATAGCTTACCAAGTGGCAAAGGCTAATGTGCCAGACATGTGGCACTACTGATATGTATACTGGGATTTTGGGATATCAAAGAATTTCCAAAGTGCAATCCCTCGAAATTCCTGATATGTCAATAAGCCAATATGATACCACATCATCCTCCATCAACCAATTATTTATTGACATGTGGAAAATGTTGACATGTCACCTACCACGTGGCACTACTGACATGTGCCACATGTCACTCTTATTTGTACAATTGGCACACCTAAAAGGGAAAGGTCAAGGTAAAAAAGATTGTACACATGGAATTTCCATGTCACAATTTCTAATGTCACCATGCATCATCCCTTGGGACTTATGATACTCCAAGGTCGTTATTTGATGGGATCGATAAATAATAATTTCACCATCAAGTGACGGTTTATTGACTTGAGCCATGCCATATCATGGAACACCCAAAGGGAAAAGAAGTTATTTTCATTCTTCTAGGGCTTGATATTCCAGTGATCCCCATCATTTGTTGGCTTTCGATCATGGTTCCTACTGATCCATGTGACCAAGGGCTAGGGCCAAAGCTTCCAAACTACAAATTTCTAAGGGAACTCAGGAATTTCTGCCCAGTTTCCTGCTACCATACAAAGCTACTTGATAGCTGCAAAACAAGTTGATACCCTACCATTACCCAAGAAACATTTGGATTTTCCCTTTCAACCTCACCATCATAGAGCGGTCCACATGATGGCTTACCTCCAAGGACATATAGAGCCTTGATTCTTATAACTTACAACTTTAACACATCGTTATATAGCACAATAATTTAACATATAAGCATTCAAGAAGTAGTAACTAAATGCATTTGGCTCAACCAAGGCCAACCTCTCTATTTGTGGACATACAATATATTATATCCATGGATGACAAAAAAATGAAAGACTTCCTTTACACACAACAATCGTATAAAATGAATGTAGACCAACATCCATGCAAGTTATGCTAATTACTTAATTCACTATCATTCATATTCTATAAAACATTACCAATACTCTAAACCTGTCATTGGATTAATACATAGTGAACCAACAAGGCATTCAAACATGAAGCATTTAACAACATTCACATAACACTTACAAGGAAGAAATACACATATATGTTCCACTTGAATTTATTGGTAACTTAAGAAAGGACAACCACTCTCTACCCAATCATAGGCACAAAACTACAAGTTTCTTGCAACTGGTCATGCCTGAGATGGATTCGATGGTTGAAGGATGATTCATTTAAGGAAATTCAACAAAGGTTAGTTCAGGTATAGAGTATAAAGTCCATTATCTTTCACTTACATGAAACAAGAGTGTTTCCTCTCAAGCACCACGTCTAGGTTACTCACACAACCAATTATGACCATTGGGGGCCTGCAAAACATAGAAGGAGATTCCTTTGATACTTCTTGTGGGCCCTTGATGATCATCCAATTATTAGTGGTCCTTGTGCATAATACAACTATACAACTATTTATGGTGCTAGAAATCTATCGACGAGGTATCCCCGATGTGAAGCCCCAATTAAACCTCACACCATTTGGAGTAGGATCCCCAATAAGAAATATGGTCAGTTGCCATTTTCCCTTGGGATTTTCCTTGGTTACCATTATTAACATAAGAGGTTATAAAACATTCTTTGAAACAAGCAAGTAAGATGACACTGTGAGGCATATAATTGCGATGTATACAAGGTACTTTCACGACAGGTAGAAAAAGAGTGAGCCTCTAGAAGAAAATTAATAGTACCATCCTAAAAGAGACACAAATGAACATAAGAGGATCACATGTTAGTCTAAAAAATAGTTCACAAGCCAACCATGATCATAAAACCAAATACAACATACCTTCAACAAGATAAGTACCAAATCCACCGAAATAGTTCAATTTCATTAGTATATATGAATAAAACACATACTGCAAACATCTAAATAATAGTCCTACCATATTCATGATACATGAATGAAAATGTTCTAGCTCATTGAGCTTCATATATTAAGTGGAAGTGCTAAGATATACAAGTACAATTCTTTCACACTAGCGCCAATAGTGGAACTTTTAGTCACCACTTGCTTCTCCAAAGAAAGATCTTCGCTCCTATGCCAATACTAGAGAAGCCAAGGTGAAAGTTCAAGTCCCAAAATTCCATTTGCTTGAGTTATGAGGGTGTATTTATAACAAATGAGATGACTCTTGACCTCCCATGTGACTCTTGAACTCCCTCTAGACTCTTGAGAATCTACAATGGCTTTTCGAATTCTTACATGATCTTTGAGCTTCTACAGGACTTTAGAAATCAATAGTGACTCTTCATATTCCATGTGGGACCCTTGGTATTTCACATATTTTCATTTTCTTATTTGGAGAATTACATAATTACATTCCACAAATGATGTGGCAAGACACTATGACACATGTGACTCTTGAGAGGACTCTTGACAATGATCACATGGAACTTTATGATGATGTGGCATTGTCAAGTTGTTCCTTTTCTACTTTCTTTGCATCTTCATGATGGATCTTGAATGTTCCTTATATTAATCCTCCAAGGGGTTGATCGATATGGAGTCTTCATGTGATCATGATATTTGATATTTTGTTGGAAACTATTATCTCTTCATCTTCTCTTCAGTGAGAAACTTTATCTTTACAACTACAAAGGTGTCTTCTGGCAGGGTCTCCTTCTTCATATCCTTCATCATCATCCTATCATAGAAATATATAATAATTGCAACTCAAACTCACTAATGACAAGATGACATTAGTATGAAAAATCCTAGTCTATCATGCTTCATGAAAATCACAAACTAAGCTAGAAATGGGTGTTGGATTGAGAGGCTGGCTTAGGGATTGCACTGTTGCACAAATCAAGAGGTTAAGGGCCAAGATTGAGTCTTGAGAATGTGCAATGCATAGTTCAAGAAGGCCAGGGTAGGGTGACTGTGCAGTTGAAGGGCTTAAGGAGGTAGGCTTGAGGCTTGAGGTCGTCCATTGCACAATTCTGAAGGCAGAGAGGCTTTGGGCTTGTGTAGTTGCGTAATTCAAGGAGTTATCATGGAAGCTTTAAGCTTGATACTACAAAATGCACAAAAGGGGGTGGCTGGGAGGTAGGGTTGTGAAATTCTAGAGCTCAAGGTGCCAGGGTTGAGAACTAAGACTACCTAGTGTGCAATTCTAGAAGGTAAAAACTATGCAATGCATGGTTCCAAGAGGCAAGGTCTAAGAATGAGGGCTGAGACTGTACAATGTGGAGGGATGAGTCAAGCCAAGTTTCTCTTTCAAGAAGTTTTCAGAATTTGGGTAAGTGTGGGATCAGTGAGGTTAAAGTGAGCGAGGGCAGAACCTAAACATGATTACACACTCAGAAAGTCGATGACACAACATTGATCACTCAGAACACATGAGCAATATAATCCCCTAAATGCAATGACAACATGACAAATTCCCCCAAGTGCAACACATAAGGTACACTTTGCGACGAAAGGGATGACACTTGTGGGACTGTGCTTGAAACTTTGGGAATGAGTGTAATACATGTATACATGATAAATATGAGTGATTGACACCAAATTTACCCCATGAAATGAACCATAATACCCTTATGTGATACTTCCCATGCCAAAATATGAAATTCATGACGGTAAGAGAAAAGTGCAAACGATACTTGAAAAATGTGAATGAAATTGAAAGCGACACATGTTAGAGAGAATGTTAAACATGTTTTCTTCTATTTTTTTTAAACATATCAGAGCAAAGATTAAGCATGCCACTCATTTGATCAGAATCAAGATTAAACATATCATATTCTTGATGGATGGAAAATTGAGATCCATTAGTCGGAAAACTCCCCTGATCATTTATAAATGTAACATATTCTTGTTAACATATGAAAGATTTGTAATTGAATAGATAATGAATGATAAATTACATCTTTTCATCCTTCGATCATAATACCACACCATCCTGTACTGATTGCGATCATGACCATCTGGGTAAAGATATAAAGAATTTAGAGAGACTACTAGTATAATAAACTTATCGCATGTGTCTGGGTAGAATGAGTAGTCTGCTAAAGGTGAGGAATGATGAAAAAACATAGGCGGACAAACACCCATTGTAAAATTAGATTGAACTTGTAAAATAAATGGATCAACATGCATGTTATGTCCCATGAGATTATCTTCATCATCATAATGATCGAAGACATGCATACCAATGCAACATTCAAATTGATTTTTCTTTTCTTCAACAGGGTATACCAAAGATTCAAAATCCTGACAACTTGTTTCTTCAAATTTGATATCTAAAGATGCATGTCTTGAAGAAATTTTAGAATCATTCTGAAATGAAAGAGACTCCTATCGTACAAATGAATATTTCAAACTATGAGAAGCATATTCTGAATTGATATCATATAAATCCAAGTCCTCAGAAAAAGGAAAGATATCGTTCGATGTACTTGGATATCCATCACCACATGTGTTAATGGAAACAAGGATGTCATGGTGATGGTTGTCCAAAGTCTCAACTTGAATGAAGGATTTGAAATCATTTGACAGGTTATCAAGATCACAATATTAGTGATGAGCCAGAAATGCAAGATTGTCATCCTGAAAGAAGGAAGAAAGATGGAACATGTCTTAAACATTTTTCTCCTCTACTTGTGAAATGCAACTACCTTGTTCTTGATTACTGCTTGAAACAACAGGTTTAACATCATTAAGAGTTGGGGTAGGTTGATCAAGAAGATTGTGAAACAAGGAATCATGAGATATAGACGATAAATGTTGCTCGATGTAATGGCTAAACCATTCCAAGTTCTCATAAATAGGATCTGAATCATGGAAAATGGGTGTAAGTTGAATGTACAGATTAATAATTTGATTTTCAGATTTCTCAACTTTAACAACATCACCAAGAAGCCCCCAAATTGGTACTGGAAATAGAGGAGTACAAGGAAAAAATAGAATAATAGGTTCCTCCTCACAAATTTGGGGTGCCTCATGATCAACATCAGTTGGGAGATCAACATCATTCACGGGTTTAGATTCAAAATATTTCAAGGAAAGAAGAATCAAGCTATGAAAATTTTCACTGATAAAATTTGAACCAATCACTCCCTCGGGAAATTCATAGCAAAGGTGAAAAAACCGATTAAGAAAATCCTCTACAGATTCACCAAATCTCATTTTGAGCAGATTAATCCTATTACATATATATTGATAATTGTACCTATCAAAGTCTTAATGAAACTCCTTGAGAAATTGATTAAATGAATGAATGGAAGAGAATGGTAAAGTCTGACACCACTTCTTAACTCAACATTCAAGAGTGAGGGTGAATGATATACAAACAACATCTTCATCATCAATATCGTTAGATTTACAAAAACAAAGAAAATTGGATATATGTTTGGCTATGAATGTACTACCCTCACCACGAAGATGAAAAGTTTAGTAGGGGATAGGTTATAAAAACATTATGGGATTATGATTTGGGAAAGAGCCATCTAAGATCATAGGTTCAAAACATAATCAAAGGGAACAACTTGTCATCTGGCCCTCCTTGTGCGAATTGTTGATGGTGCTAGAAATCCATTAACCAAGGGGTTCTCCCTAATGTGAAGCCCCAATTAGACTTCACACCATTTGGAGTAGGAGCCCCAATTAGAAATACAGTCGGTTTCCATTGTCCTTAGGGATTTTTCTTGGCTTCCATTATTAACATAAGAGGTTATACAACATTCTTTGAAACAAACAAGTAAGTTGACACTGTGAGGCATACAATTGCGATGTATATAAGGTACTTTCATGACAAGGAGAAAGAGAGTGAGACTCTATAAGAAAGTTAATAGTACCATCCTAATAGAGACACAAAAGAGTGTAAGAAGATTGCAAGTTAGTCTAAAAAATAGTTCACAAGCCAACCATGATCATAAAACCAAATACAACACACGTTCAACAAGATAAGTACCAAATCCACAGAAGGAGTTCAATTTCATTAGTACATATGAACGAAAAACATACTGCAAACATATAAATAATAGTCCTACGATATTCACGATACATGCATGAAAATTTGTTGGCTCATTGAGCTTCTTATATTAAGTGGAAGTTCTAATATATACAAGTACAATGCTGCCACACTAGCCCCAATAGTGGAATGTTAAGTCACCACTTGCTTGTCCAAAGAAATATCTTCTCTCCTATGCCAATGCTAGAGAAGCCAAGGTGAAAGTTCAAGTCCCAAAAGTCCATTTGATTCAATTATGAGGGTGAATTTATAACAAATGAGGTGACTCTTGACCTCCCATGTGACTCTTGACCTCCCTCATGACTCTTGATCTTCTACAATGAGTTTTCAAATTCTTACGTGACCTTTGAGATTCTATAAGACTTTAGAACTCAATAGTGCCTCTTAATATTCTAGGTGGGACCCTTGGTCTTCCACATATTTTCATTTTATCATTTGGATAATTACATAATTACATTCCACAAATGATGTGGCAAGACATTATGACACATGTGACTCTTGAGAGGACTCTTAACAATGATGAAATGGAACTTCATGATGATGTGGAATTTCCAAGCTACTGCTTTTGATGATTTCTTTGCATCTTCATGATGGATCTTTCATGTTCTTTATATTCATTCTCCAAGTGGATTATTAATATGGAGTCTTCATGCGATCCTAATCTTTGATCTTTTATTGGAAACTAGTGTCTCTTCATCTTCTCTTCAATGATCAGCTTTGTCTTTGCATCTACAAAGTTGTTTTTTGGGAGGGTATCCTTCTTCATATCTGCTACCGGGAAAAGTGTCTATTTAGAACTGCTCTATCCCACTAAGGTGTGATAGCTGCCTTAGAAACAAACAGAGAAAAACTACTTTTGTATTTCCTTTATGAACTATAGATAGAGAGGAATAGGAAGAACCAACCTGTGTCTTGCGCTGATCCTTTGATCCAATCTCTCTCTTCTTTGATAGCTTCCAGCTATCTGCTCCCTTACTTGCCCAGCTTCACCAAGTACCTGTATGATCATAGAAGAAGAACACTATACAAAGACATGGATCTATATTCATAAACAACTTAGGATCAGATTTAAGTTAACCATACAAATGTAACAAGCATCAATGATACAAAAGCATGGAGGAAAAACTCAAATAGTTTTTATTGATAAACAAGAAAAGATCCAGGAGGAGTTACAACCGATGATTCCTGACCCAACATCAACCTCCCACCAAAGAAGCCCCTCTTCACCTCCAACAAAGCATAGATCACCCAATACTCTGATGTTTGTCTCAAAACCAACAGCAATTCCTTACAATGTGCAAAATTCCAGCCTCTGGATCTCTGGGATGAGGGATCCATATATAGATGTATGTAAGGAGGATGAGTCAGCTTGTGATTTGATTAGTGTCTTCTCTCTATCAGTTCTTGCTTCCACTTGGAGACTGAAGGCCTCTTACTGATCCTTGGTCGAATTCAGTGAGGCAAGTGTCATAGGAGAAGATTCTGGAAGCTTCCGTTGTCTCTCCACCTCGCGGAATGACACTGCAATTTGTCATTTCTCGCCCAACGCACCCTCATAGTGAATTTAGGTGTGTTGCAATGCACCTAGCCAGTGTGTTTAGGTGCTATGCAACGCACCTAGCCAGTGGAGCAGCTGAAATGATCCTGTTTTGACTTATTCTGAGCAGTTTCTGGTGGAGAACTTTTGGGAGAAGCTGTAATTTGTTGACCTTGTTCCTTTAGGGGTTAAAACAATACTTTTAGGGACTTAGGAGCCCTTGGTTTATGGAAATTTCATGCTTGGATTTGCAAGGCACAAAAATGTCTATAACAGTTTCCCCTTAAAGTATGAGGCCGTTAATCGGGTGAAATGATTTATTATGAGGATCCGAAGTTCTTTCAATGCTGGGAGGAGACCTGTAATAAGATACAATACAATACATTATCTTCATACTGTTTTTTATGATCTAGCTGAGGCGAGCATTCCCATGCTCAGCTTTATAAATTCATTCTCATGTACATAGGACAGACAATCGTCTGATTGTAGACTGATGATTCTGATAGAGCCATCATCCTTTGGTAGGATGATTATCTGTGCTGCAATGCTGTACATTTAATGTCTTTATTTTCCTGAATATATATCGCAGCCCAGATGGATGAAACTAGATTCGGGGTCTTCAATCTCGTCCGATCTTCACTCGAAGTACAAGTCGATCCATGTGAGAAATGTCCTGAAGTCGAACATGGAAAGACATCGCTTGATTACCAGTCAATGATGTAAACTGTTAACAAGTGCGAGAGGAATCACCGATAATGATAATGATCCTCAAAGTACTACAATACAATTCACGTGGTGTGAATAAAGGACTTGGCGTCGAACACCACGCAAAATCTTTCGGTCGAAGGTCATTGATGTAAACCTGTCGCCGGAAGTGAGAAACTTGCCATTGAGGCATGCAAGCTTCAAAGTACTGAATGGGGTGTTCCTAGACCAACTTCTTGGACAATGATCTGATGTCGACAAGAAGTGATCCGTCACGGGAGGGCCTTAATGAATCCCACATCAATGACACAGAATGGAGCAAATGATTTTGATGGAGGTGAAAACGATATGATGATATACGGTTCAGGGTGGCGGTCATGAAAAATGGAGTATAATGTATGGTAGTGGGTGGGACACAGGTGGCTTCTTTGGATGACTTCTCTTGAACATGTCGGCAACACTGATGTGATGGATTGGTAGCATTAACCCCAAATGTGGATGGTATGGTGTGACCATGGCAATGTGACCGGTGAATGAAACAACCCAACCCGACTCGGGCATGGAGTGGAAGTGTCATGTTCAAGAGTGACTTGCTACCAATAAAGATTCTTTGAGTTTTCTTCCCAATTTTTCCCCAGTCATTGCTGACCAGTACCTCTTTATTTTTGTCAAGCTTGAGGAGGATAACATATGCTTGTTATATAATTTTCCCTTCGGGCAAACCCATCGCTATGTTTTAACGAGCCTAGCGATAGTGAAACTCGTTCTCGTCTAAAGACAAGTTTGTCGCTATTAATCTTTTTAACGAGTTTAGCAACAAAGATAACTCGGTCCTTTTCAATTTTAGAGAGTCTGAAAAGGTACGTAAAGGTAACTCCAAAATCCCTTTTTCGTCATCTAATCCCTTAAGTCCGAAAAAGTATAAAACAATACATAAGGGATGAATTTTCGATAGTTTTAACGAGCCGAACAAAACAAGTGCTCGATCTTTTTGTGCAATAATCCCTCAGGTCCAAAAAGATTAAAATCTAGAGGAGGGATAGCACTTCCTGTCCCTTTAACGAGCTAGAGAGGCCAATGGCTCGGAAATCTTTTCATATTTTACGAGTTAGTTGAAAAGAGCTTAAAGGAGACTCGTCTTTTGAGGAACGAGTGATAAAACGGGTAGCAGCTGATTCCAGGTAAGGTTTGGAATTTTCCAATCACGGTAGTGTCACAAGGATGGCTAGTGAAATCACTCTTCGCAGCTGTTCCTCAAAATGGGTAAACAATCAAATGGAGGTGAATGATCGGCCAATGAAAAAGTGGAGGTGATGGTGCAAACACGACCAAGGCTTTAATGGCTGAAGTACTACATTCACGGCAGTTATTTACCGGGGAATAGTTCATTTTTTAACGAGCTTAAACGCGGGTGGAAACATTTGCTCGGTGCGGGTTTATTTTTTAACGAGCTTGAACCTTGCGGTAACACTGCTCGATTAGATGGTCTTGTTTTGATTTTACCATAAATAGCTTTGTCCTTTCAGAGATCGTACTGTATTTTCAACTGCTTCATCAAACTAGTCAGAAATGAACAATATTTGCTTGAAAACGAGTTAAAACGCTAATATTTTACTTTGAACTACGTAAAAGTAATTAAAAAGTGTTTTTTACCTCTCATTTTACCATTTCATTTGAACTTGGTTTGTTGGAGCTTTGGAGGTGCTTTTCCCCCTCGATTTTCATCAGTTGATTTCGGGAGATTCTGTGGACGATTCTCGGCGCCGTCTGGACCAGGTAGGAGCTAAACCTGAGCTCTTTCATTTCATGGTTTCCATTTTTCATTTTGAGCTTGATTCCTAGCTTTTCTGAGCCCCTGGGGTTTAAGGAACTCGTTCTGCCATCAATGCACCCTCAGTGTATCGAAACCTGCGTTGAATGTTGGCCTGTCTAAAGGCTATCTAACATTCAACGCACCTAGAACACTGCTGCAGGTGCGTTGGGTGCAAAAAGGGAATTTGATGCACAATTTTTGATGGAATTTTTGCCTGTTTCTCACCAAGACCTAACTCCTCTCTTGTTTGTTTTTCAGAGATCTTCGGAGTAAGATGACCATTACATGGCGAGAACGTGAGCATGAAGAAGAGGACATTCTTGCCCTACATGATCCAGTTACAGTGAACGCGCTGCGGAATTGTGGCTTGCTGAAGTTCTTCCGCATTTCTAGCATGAGACAGCAGATCAACTTACTGCAGTATTTGCTCGATGCTTGGGATCCTACCAATCAGGTTTTCCATATCAGGGGCAAATCTATCCCCTTGACTGTAGTAGACATCTATTTCTTGACTGGCTTGTCGAGGCGGGGTGCCCCCATCTCTTTGTCAGGTTCGGCCCGAGGAGGCGATTCTGTGAGAGATTATGTCCGCCGGTACTGCAGAGAAGGATCTCAGCCGAGTAAAGACGGCAAGGTCATCATCCGTGATGTCACTGACAGGTCCCTTAGGACTATTCTGTTTACTTTTGATAGGATGACTGGCAGTGCGTCTCTTCATGTAGCCAATCGATCTTATATGCAGCATGCCTTGGAATGCCTCCAACCGAAGGTGTTCAACTGGTGCGACGCAGTACTTCTTGTGATGAAAGAACAGTTGACCAAGATAAAGAATGGGAGGTTGAAGAACTTTGGGTATGGTTCTATTTTGACTGCCTTTGCCTTGGAGAAGATACCACTGATGCAGCCGCACTACATTGCACTCGATTTACCTTCTCCTACTGAACCACGTATGTAGAGATGGGTTGACCATATGTCTAGGCATGCCGGCCAGTCTCAGATTTCATTTTCTGATACCTTCTTCAGGTGGTTTGATCATCAGGAGATGGTTTATTCTGAGTATCCATACGCTGGCATGGACTTCCGGGGTGATCCAGATTTAGTACTGCCGGATGGCGAGCAGTGGGGCGCCATTTGTAAAATCTTTGACCATATTGCTGTTTATCGTTTTTTGTTTATAATGTCCTTGTGCTTTATTCTATCGAGACTTTAATCAAACTCATGTGTACATACAGATGTTGGTCCCGTTCGTCCAGTAGTTCGCCTGAGAGTACCAGCTGCTGCCCCAGCAGGAGAGGCCGTCGGAAGGGCTATTCTTCGTGAACTCGATGTGGCCGAGACTCTCACAGCTTTGCAAGAGCAGGTTGAGGGCCTCACTCTCGGTATTCCAGATGTGAGGACCGACGAGCTACCTTTGCGGTTACAGCGGCATACTACTGGTGTGCCCAGACGATGGACTCGTCTCCTATGCATGATCGCACAGGCTGTGACTTGCTATCACGAGCATCATTAGACTAGGGTGCCCCCTAGCATTTTGAGTTTTTGGGTCGTTTGACCGATTTTGTCTTAGTTACAGAACATTAGGTGTAAACCATAAACAGTTATATATATTTTTGATTTTCGGAGTTTTATTTTGGTTGAGCTACATGATCCACATGCAAAACATTGATGATGTGTTTCTTTTTATAAATGTTGCAAATGTCTATCTAACACATAGTTTGCTAATGAGTCAGTTAATGTGTTTAAGTTTCTGGAAATATGTTGATATTGAATAAGATCAAATTGTCTTTCCAAAATCTTAACCCTTAGGAACATGCGATAAATAGCTGGGTTTCGGACGGAATATATACCATTGAGTTGTAGTATTACGAGTTGTGAGTCTAGCCTGACAATTAGTCGGCGTATACCATGAGTGATGGCATCAGAGAGAAGCTCTATCAACGTGCTATATTCAGTGATGTTATTCGTTGATCGACCAATACATACACCTCTGAAACTTACTAACTTGTCGCTTGGATCAAAAATGGCCCAAGATGCGGAGGACAGGTTCCGCGAACTACGACTCGCTCCGTCGACGTATCCAACACATGGCTCCAATAGGTTTGACATCTGCAATAAATGTAAAAAGTGGATTACTTGACCAAAACAAACACTTTAGTGAAAACAAAAACATAACAAAAGCATATTGGTTACCATTACGCATAGTAACGCTTGAGGTACAACCCATTATGAGGTTGCACCAGTGGAATTCCGTCATAATCCATTAACTCGTAGGCTCCTTTTGCTAACACTCGTTTAACAATATAGGGACCCATCCATAAAGACTTAAATTTACCTGCTCCCAATTTATCGGATTCTTGGTCGTAAAGCAAGACCAAGTCACCTTCTGAGAAGACACGAGGTTTGACATTTTTGTCGAACTGCGCCTTGACTCGTTTCTTATGGGCTTCGTTAGCCAAAGCGGCGTCATGACGGGTTTCGTCCAATTGGATTAATTCCAAGAAATGAGTGTCTTCTTCTGAAGTTCCGGGGAGGAGATCAATTGCGAGTTTGAGAGACGAGATTTCACACTGGATTGGTAAGACTGCTTCCAGGCCATATACCAGTTGGAAGGGTGTGAACCCGGTTGCATTCCTTACCGATGTTCGGTAAGCCCACAAAGCTGAGCACAGGATTAGGTGCCATCTTCTTTTGTGAACTCTGATCATCCTTTGCAGCATGCGTTTCAGGACCTTGTTGATCGCTTCAACTTGTCCGTTGGCTTGCGGATAATATGGAGTAGAGCTATCGTGAGACAACCCTAGTTTGGCAGCTAATTCGACCATCATGTGATTGCGAAAATGCGATCCATGATCTGTGACTATAGCCTGTGGTATGCTGAATCTGGCGACTACATGATTGAAAAAGAAGAGGGCAGCTGTTTCACCAGTATTATCTAATGTAGGCATCGCCTCAGCCCATTTGGTAAAATAGTCAACTGCGACTATGATATACCCATGCCCCCCGGTCGAGGTGGGGTTACATGTCATGAAATCAATGCCCCATTTGGCGAATGGCCCAACAACAACTATTGGCTATACAGGTGCGGGTGGTCTTTTGGTTTTTCTATCAAAAATTTGACAAGCATGGCAACTTCTGACTGCGGTTATGCAATCTTTGAACATTGTTGGCCAGAAGTATCCTGCTCGTAATTTTTTTTGTGCTGTAGCATATCCAGATTAATGCCCCCCACACACACCTGAATGACACTCATTCAGGACTTTTTTAGCCTCCTCATGGGTGAGGCACCTTCTCAGAACTGTATCGATACTGCGACGGTAAAGTGTATCACCGACGATCTTGTAGTCTTTTGCTTGGTATCGAATACGTTTTTGTTCAGAGTGGGAGGTGTTTGGCCTAAATTTTTGGGTTTGGAGATAAATGATTATATCCCCATACCACTCATTGCTTGTAGATATCAGAAAAAAACTTTCATCCACGATTGATTCTTCGGATGTTTCATCGTTAGACGACGATGGGAGATCGCACAATAATTCTGCAAAAACTAGAGCTTTCTTTGACTTGGATTTTACAAATTCCAGATCAAACTCTTGTAGGATTGCTATCCATTTTGAGTATTTGCGCCCTAGTAACTGTCGCGACAATATATAAGTCATGGGGTTGCAATCTGACAGAATGGTAGTTTTCCGAAAGAGGACATAATGTCGAAATCTTTGTATCGCTTGAATAGCTGCAAGCACTAGCTTTTCAACGTAAGAATATTTGCTTTCTGTATCATTTAAGTTTTTACTTAAATAATATATAGGGTGCTCAATTCCATCGAATTCTTGAACTAAAACCATTGCGATGGTCGTATCTGCTGCAGCCAGATACAGGTTAAAATCTCTTTGATAATCAGGGGCGTACATTAATGATGCTTTCATTAGGGAATCTTTTAAAGCATCAAAGGAAGCTTGCGCAACCTGATCCCAGACAAAGGGTACCTCCTTTTTCAAAAGACGTGTATAACCTTTAGCAAGTTCGGCGTAATTTGGAATGAACCTCCTCAGAAAGTTTGCTTTCCCTTGGAGTTTCTGAATCTGAAGCAAATTCGAAGGTGGAGGAAAATTTATGATTGCCTGGACCTTACATGGGTCGAGACGAATCCCATCCTTGGAGACTACAAAGCCAAGTAAACAACCAGAACTGACGCAAAATACACATTTGTGCGGATTGAGTCGTATCTTGTAGTGTCGGCAGCGTAGAAATATCACTCTTAAATGCTGCGGATGATCAGTGCGCTTTCGCGAATGAGCCGAAAGGTCATCAAGGTATGGTTGAACGATGTTTTTGATGTCATGGAAGGCATAATTAATTGCCCTCTGAAACGTCGCCCCTGCATTCTTTAAACCAAAGGGTAATTTTTGATATGCGAATGTGCCCCACGGACAAATAAATGCAGTCTTTGACTGGTCCTGTGGGTGGATATTTATTTGATTATACCTGGAGAATCCTTCCATGAATGAAAAGATTTCGCATCCGGCGCATTCATCAATTATCTAGTCAATGAAGGGTGTAGGGTAGTTGTCTTTCGGACAAGCTTGATTTACATCCCTATAATCGACGCACACTCTAATTGTCCCTTGTTTTTTCATAACAGGGACAATATTCAATACCCAATCGGTTAGAGGAATCGGGTAGATGAAACCAGCACAGAGAAGTTTTTCAACTTCTGCCTTAATGGCAGCGACTTTCTTGGGGTGCACCTGTCTTAGCCGTTGTCGTACTGGTTTGACATCTGGATACATCTTAATTTCGTGTTCAACGATACTGAAGTCAATGCCTGGCATTTCACTGTATGACCAAGCAAAGACATCTCTGAATTTGCGAAAAAGAGCGTTATATATTTCCAGTTCTGAAGGAGAACAACATTTGCCAATATAAATATTCTCTACAACATCTGTTTTGGTCGAGATATTTATGGCTATAGTCTCTTCAATGTTGGACAAGTTTCGCTCGGAATCCACCGTATTTACAGTATTTGATAGGAAATCAAAGACTGAAGGATGATAAAGGTCATTTTGATTATCTTCTCCACAATCTGGAAGAAGAGAACGATGGTGGGAATCATTCCATGGTGCTCCTTCAATTACCATTGATTGGACAATTCCTTCGTCGGTGACATGCACTCGCGACCAAGGATCTGAAGGAGTACCATATTCTCTAGACCTATCAATCCAGACACTTGATGAGCATTGATTTGGGTTTGCCTCCCATGCTAGGAACATTTATTGCTATAATGTTTCCATTGGGCTTGGGGGCAAAACCACTGCATGATCCATGTCGATATCATTTTCCGAGATCTTTGTAGAAGATATCATGTTGCAGCTTCCTATCGACGCTACTTCCGCTAGATTGATTGGAGGTGGAAGAGCGAAAGTTCCCATTAGTATAGGATCTTTTAGTAGGCCTACTCCGATATTCTGAAATGAATGGGGGCTTCCATGGATCATGGGAATGCTTCCTGTAACTTGAGAACCATTGGGGAGGAAGTTTTGTTGATCGACGATTGTAATCCCTCCTTGAAAGGGAAATGCAATCTTTCTAAAATAGGTCGACACAACAGCTGCCATGGTATAAATCCATGGTCTTCCTAGTAGGATGTTGTAATCAAGATTCCCATCGATGACTTCAACATCTATTTCTACCGTTTTCCCTCCTAGTTCAACTTTCAAGTTATTTAGGATACCATATGGTGTATATGTCCTTCCGTCGAATGCTTTTAATGTCGTCGAAGATCACGACAAGGTTGTAGATCCTAAAGTTTTCCAGCAACTCATCGACATAATGCATGTAGATGCCCCCTCATCAATAATTGTGCGATGAACAGTTTTGTTGAGGGCTTTCACTTGAACAAGGAAAGCTAGTTGAGCTGGTAACTGAGGATCGTATCCTTTATGATCGAAGGATACAAGATTGGAATCCTTTGGGTCAATCCCACCAATGGCCGATAATAAAGCCTGCCTTTGGGATGGGAAATTTTGTAGTACTTCAAGAGTCGACATAGCGGATGGCGATTGGGCCAAATCTTCCACTATGTTATAATGCTGTGTCGCTCTAGCGCGGGGATTAAATGTCGACTTGTGTACTACTCCCTTTGGTGGTTTTATCGTTAATCTAGGAATGGTGGGTGGCACAACTTCTGTCGAAGTTGTTGTCGAACTACTTGGTTGATCTTTATCCTTGTTGTTCGACAGCTGTGGATTCCCATAATCCTTGTTCCTTGTCGATATCAAAGCATCATTTTGCTGTTTTGAAACCAACAACATTAACACTTGAGACGGGGAAGCATTTCCACTCTCAACCAGATTTGTTCCTGGATTCGGAAACGGATCAGTTAACACTGCGGAGGTTTTTGAATTCTTGAAGAATTTCTTAAGCTCAGCTCTGTGTGGACAATCTGAGGTCCAATGATCTTCATCGCATATAAAGCATGGAGTTTTTGGTTTCCTATTTCCAGGAGGGTTTGAAGAAGATTTTTCAGGTGATGATTCCTCCTGTTTCTTCTTCTTCCCTTTGCCTTTCTTCTTGCTTCCTGGTTGTTTGGTTTCTTTGCCTTTGTCTGTCGATACGGCATTTACTTCCGAAGCAAGAAGCTCATCTTTTGCATTTTGACCTGAAATCTTACGGGCCTTTTTGGATGTAGCCTTTGTCGATTTCGTGTCTGTCGTGCCAATCACGCCATCGCCGGCATGAGAGTCATTGTTTGATTTAGGAGGAGGAGGAATTGAGAATTCCGGTCTAGGGGCGTCAGGTATTTTGTCGTAGAGCGTGCCAGACTGAGTGTAGATCAAGTCCAGATATTGTGCACGAGCGATAACTTGCTCTTATGTTACGACTCCCCCCTTTGCCACATCTTCCGTGATGGAAGGCAGTAATGACTTGATAAACCATTCAGCTAGGAGATGATTGGGGACGTACGTTTTTACCATCCTACGACGACGTCGCCACTCATGTATATGATCAGATATGTGAGTGGCCGTTGTCTGTTTGAAGTTGGTAAGAAGTTCTGTTCTCGTTTCGTACCTTATTGGTAATTGAAAATGGGTTAAAAAGGTTGTGGCTAAGGCACTGAAGTTGTTGAATGAAGCTCTAGGAAATTCAATATACCATTTTGCCGCTAGACCCGTTAACATCCTCTGAAAGAGGCGAAGTCTTATCGAATCATCATTTAGGGTGTTTGATGAACACCATAGATGAAATGTCATCACGTGATTCGATGGATCTTCACCCGGATTTCCATTAAATTTAGGAATATCTGATGGAAGTTTATGCGGAATCGCTAGCCACCAAGGGGCATAAGCAATTGGATCGTTTGTTAATCGATTTAAATTAGGTAACTCTAAGGTTGCCACAAAGGGTAACTGTTGATTCAGGTTAGGTGAAGCATACCCAGGATAAGATGGGATCGCCTGAGCAGTTGGTCTTTGCATACCGGCATAATGCATTTGATGCTGGTATGTTTGGTAAGGTTGGTGGACATGACCATTGTAAAATGGTTGATTTTGACTGTTTTGAATGTACGACTGTCCACTGTTCGCAAAGATTTGCTACTCAGAACCTTGGTATACTTGTTGGAATTGCGGTTGTTGGTATTGCACCAGCCATGGTTGTGAAGCCATGTGCTGTTGCGCGATACTAACCGTTTGACCAAGGTGAGGGGTAATTGTACCCGTCTGGACCTGTGTCGCTCCACTAGTCGGCGATTGTGGTTGAGTCGCAGGGTCAAGGGGCTGTTGCATTACAACCTGAGAAACCTGAGGTTGGCATACAACAGGTAGCATTTGAACTTGCGACACCGTCACAATAGCTGGCGTAGTCGGGATATTCGACATAGGTACGCATTGTTGCATCGAATACACAACTCTTGGTTGTTGAGGTAGTATAGGTACCCAACCACTTGAGGTAATTCCAGTATAACCTGAATGTTGTTGTGAACTCCCGTATGGATATCCTCCCAGAGGGGATAATGAAAGGGTATACTTCCCCCCATATGGTGGTAATCCGGAACTGAAGGGAATTGTTTGCCCTTGGGGACCGGACTGCCCAAATTGACCTCCAAACGGATCAATTTGTTGAGACTCAACATAAGGGTTTCCGGATATTATTCCGCATGAACAAACAGGAATGGACCATACTGTCGAAATAGCCCCTGAGTGGGCTCCTTCTAGCGGTTGAGAGCTAGTCGGGACAGATGGTATACTGGCGAACATTGTCGGAGTGATAGCAGGGAGTTTTGCCGTCGCTGTGTCAGATGACACAGTCCTAGATGTTGACGGTTGTTTAGACATTTGTAGTCTATCCAAAAGACTATCTAGCGATTCTACAGGAGCTTCCGCTGGTGGTAGGCTAACTTGTGACGAAGAAGGATATAGAGTGATCTCGACTCTAAAGTGCGTTGGAGTACTTGTTTGAGGATCTTCTACAATTTCTTCTATTGCAATTAGACCAGGTGGAAGGGGAAGACCGTCAGGTCCGTAAAATATTTCTGGTGCCAAAGAAGGTGTGAAATCGGCAGCGACAGATGTTTGAAGAGTAAGACTCTCCGAACCGGTTGTAGATGGAACTGGTTCGGTAACACAAGTGTTTATTCTCAAACTATGATCAGTATCACTGTCCTTCTGTGGCTGTTGAACTTCTTCTGTAGAGGCAGGGATTCCAGAAATGTTTGGAGTAACCAGAGTCTCTGATGTCGTTGGAACACTTGTTCTAACTTTGATAGGAGATTTGGAACCGGTTAAACGAGTTCGCTTTGTCCGTACTGGTTTCGATTCCGGAGACAAAGATGGTTGACTCGTAAGCCTCCGCGAACGACGGGGTTTCAATTGACTTTCTTCCACAATTGCGGATTACTCGATCAACTAAAATAAAGGGAAGGTATGTTTCTGAATTAAATGAATTTTAAATGCTTTGACACAACTTGTTTTTCAGTTTTTAAGAGTCGAGAAAAAGCAAAAGATGACTCTAGTCTCCTTCGATTTTTAATGAGCCTGAAGTGATAAGTGCTCAAATGGACCTTTTCCATTAAGGAGTCTGAAAAGGAACGAAAGGGACTGCTCTGGAGGTCTAGGTAGAGGGAGTACCGAACCAATCGCAAAACTGCAGAATACTTTTTACGGTACGACAGTCAATCTTCCAGAATGCTGTGTTCAGTGCATTGCGATCGATAGGGTGGCAGACACGACTTCCTATGGATAAAGGATTTAAGCCTATAGGGGTCTCCCAAAATATACTCGACGGCACGTGGGAGCACAAGTCCGTACTGGCACTTATCGTCTCAAAGTGGAGGAATCATCCAACCATCAGTGAGGACAACAGTTACCAGGCTTTACGACGCTGGAATACGTCTCTAGCCTAGACCTCTAAATGTTGTGCGTTAAGTTCCAAAGCGTTGTTAGATTCATTGAATTTATTTTAAGTTTATCTTTCTTATGAAGTTTGCCTTTTGGGTTCACCACGAGATGTAGATGTAATTCCTAAAATGCAATATAAAGATGATAAACAAACTTTTATCTCTTTTGCGCAATGAAAATCCTAGCTACTAGAGGAAAAGAAAGACACAATATTTTCACAAAGAGCAAAGAGCACACTGTAAATACACTTTCCTAAATCAAGCCAAACAGACTGTCTATATGCAAATGCACATGCATGTATTTGTTTTCGACTTTCTTAGTATTGATGCTAAAAAGAAAGTTGATGTACAAATCTGAATTTGCTTTCAAGCGACAAACACAAACAAGCTTCTTTTCGAAATCAAAAGATAGAGACGATTACGACACTTTACGATTTTGAAATGAATACTCGTTTTTGACACTAGAAAATAAAAAATTCAGACCAAAGGCAATAGTAAAAGTATAATCGACCATCAACAGCAATCAAACTTTCTCCTATGATTGAAATCGACACTTGCGACAGATCTAAATCAAAGGACGACAGTACGACTATTCTACTTTTGCAAATGGAAAACTGTAAACGACTCAACAAACACACAAAAACATTTACAGATCTTTTGTACAAAGGAGGCGGAATAACAGCAAGGAAAAGGGGTTTTAAACAGGCATATACTGATCACAGGCTGCAAAATTCAGAGACAGAACTGGAAAGAATGAAGCACAAGAACCTCAGCTGCACAGGGCTAGTCTGATCAGCGCACCTGTAACACAGAGAAACTGGATTGCAGCGCAGGTTGCCCTTTCAAGAAGTGCGCTGAAATGCAGGAACTCTTAACAGTACCTGCGCTGGGCCAGAAACGAGAATCTATCCGGGTTCTGGGTCACAGTTTGCAGTTCAGTCTTTGGTTTTTGGCCAAGTAAAAGCAATCAGTAATGCACACTCAGGGGTAGATCTAAGGAGGGTCTAAGAGCTATCACAAGGGCAATCAGATAGTTTGTGAATCAGCTGTTCAAATCATAAACAAATCCAGTGAATGGATTGAAGCAGCAGATGTCTACTTTGCATTTGTTATGGCAAATGCAGTTCGAATGCTACTTATAAGTTTATGAAACAAACAACAAACAGATACACAAACAAACTAATTAGACAATCTTCCCCAGCAGAGTCGCCATTTTGTTACCGGGAAAAACGTTTATTTAGAACTGCTCTATCCCACTAAGGTGTGACAGCTGCCTTAGAAACAAACAGAGAAAAACTACTTTTGTATTTCCTTTATGAACTATAGATAGAGAGGAATAGGAAGAACCAACCTGTGTCTTGCGCTAATCCTTTGATCCAATCTCTCTCTTCTTTGACAGCTTCCAGCTACCTGCTCCCTTACTTTCCTAGCTTCACCAAGTACCTGTAAGATCACAGAAGAAGAACACTATACAAAGACATGGATCTATATTCATAAACAACTTAGGATCAGGTTTAAGTTAACCATACAAATGTAACAAGCATTAATGATACAAAAGCATGGAGGAAAAACTCAAATAGTTTTTATTGATAAACAAGAAAAGATCCAGGAGGAGTTACAACCGATGATTCCTGACCCAACATCAACCTCCCACCAAAGAAGCCCCTCTTCACCTCCAACAAAGCATAGATCACCCAATACTCTGATGTTTGTCTCAAAACCAACAATAATTCCTTACAATGTGCAAAATTCCAGCCTCTGGATCTCTGGGATGAGGGATCCATATATAGATGTATGTAAGGAGGATGAGTCAGCTTGTGATTTGATTAGTGTCTTCTCACTATCAGTTCTTGCTTCCACTTGGAGACTGAAGGCCTCTTACTCATCCTTGGTCGAATTCAGTGAGGCAAGTGTCATAGGAGAAGCTTCTAGAAGCTTCCATTGTCTCTCCACCTCACGGAATGACACTGCCATTTGTCATTTCTCGCCCAACGCACCCTCATAGTGCATTTAGGTGCGTTGCAACGCACCTAGCCAGTGTGTTTAGGTGCTATGAAACACACCTAGCCAGTGGAGTAGCTGAAATGATCCTGTTTTGACTTATTCTGAGCAGTTTCTGGTGGAGAACTTCTGGGAGAAGCTGTAATTTGTTGACCTTGTTCCTTTAGGGGTTAAAACAACACTTTTAGGGACTTAGGAGCCCTTGGTTTATGGACATTTCATGCTTGGAGTTGCAAGGCACAAAAATGTCTATAACAATATCCTTCATCATCATCCCGTCATAGCAATATATAACACTTGCAACTAAAATCCATTCATGATAAGATGACATCCGTATAAAAACTCCTAGTCTATCATGCTTCATGAAAATCACAAACTAATGTGGAACTAGGTGCTGGATTGAGAGGTTGGCTAAGGGATTGTGCAGTTACACAAATCAAGAAGTCAGGGGCTAGGGCTAAGGCTTGAGATTGTGTAGTGCACAATTCATGAAGGCCAGAGGGTAGGGTGACTGCAATTGAGGGACTCAACGAGGCATGATAGAGGCTTGAGGTTTCCTACTACACATTTCTGGACAGAGGGAGTCCTAGGGATTGCACAGTTGCATAGTTCAAGGAGTCAGGATGGAAGTTTGAGGCTTGAGACTGAACAATGCATAGAAGGAGCTGATTGGGAGGTAGAGTTGTGCATTTTCGAAGCTCAAGGGGCCTAAGTTGAGCATTGAGACTGCGAAGTACATAGTTATGGAAGGCAGGAACTGCACATTACACAATTCTAAGAGGTAAGGTTTGAGCTTGAGGGCTGAGATTGCGTAGTTCATAATTCAGGAGGGTTGAGTGAACCCAAGTTGCTTAGGAAATAAGTTTTAAGAATTTGGCTAAGTGCGGGATTAGTGAGGTCAAAGTGAGTAAGGGTAGAACCTGAACATGATCACACACTCAGAAAAATCGACGAAACAACTTTGATCATTTAGAACACACGAATAACATAATCCCCTCAATGAAACAACAATGTGACAACCTTCCCCAAGTGTGACACTTAAGGTACACTTTGCGATGACAGTGACGAAATTTGTGAAAAAGTGCTTGAAACTTTGGGAATGAGTGTAATACATTTTAAATGATAAATATGATTCATTAAAACCAAAGTTACCGCATGAAACAAACCATAACTACGCGTATGTGATATGTGACACTTCTCATGCCAAAAGACAACATTTACGATGGTAAGAGAAAGTGCAAACGACACTTGAAAAATATGAATGACATTGAAAGTGAGATAGGCCAAAGAAAATATAACATGAAAGAGACACTTATTGAAGTGAAAACAAGCAAAAATGACAATCATAGACATGAAAGTGACACTTGTGAAAGCGAAGGTGCGCAAAAGTGATAGTTGGAAAAACTTACCGAAATAGAAGTACAATCAAAACCAAAAGTGAGAGATTGTCAATTAAAAGTGTGCATTGAATGTTGCCATAGGTTTAACATTGTACATACACTGTCTTGTTGGACTGTGTTATGCCAAGTCAATATTGCATAAAAAAATGCGCTTATGAACTTGTTACAAACTAAACATGTGTATGCAAGTGATTTTGACACTCAAAAACTGAGAATAAGACTTAAACACTTAGCATAAAATTCATTGATCATGAAGTGAATAGATCGTTAGATACTCAATATGCTCCAAAACTCATCTATAGGAAAATTTTTGGAGGGTGTTGATCACAACGCCAATAACAACCATAATTACTTTTGGTACACTCTACTTAGTTTGAGGGTCTCCTCATTAGTTTCCTTAGATAATCAAAATTCATGCATGGAATTTGTGATCCAACTTCAAAACATAAGATTATAGTCACGTACTCGTGATGGTTTCAAAAGTCTTTGGATTTGCAATGTGTTCTAGGTCTACTTTTCAAACATAGTCTTTTGGTCTCCAATGACTATTATTCGCATGCACACATAGAACTTTTCTTATACCATCATAATGGATAATCTCTCCTTTCCCAATGCTACCTCATTGCATGAGAGCTTTAGGGTCCCTTGTTGGGCTATGGAGTAAAGAAGACTACCACATGGTACTCAACCCATGCTTGGGCGATATCATACCTCCTCCCCCTCTCTCTCATAACTGCTTGGAAATTAGTAGTTTGACTAGAACATCAGGGTTATAAACATTAATTTTAAGAAATATAGGGAGCTTCCCAATCCCCATTATAGGATTCCTTGATAAATGTATCCTTTCATACATTAGGAATCGTATAGGTTTGTCCTCTTCTTCAAGTTTAACAATTTATAATTAAATTAAATAAGATATTTATATCAATAGTTTTGGCATGATATCCCTCCAACATTATCATCCTTTAATTACATTATTGAACTTGGGGATTCGAAAATGGATACTACAATCTGCTCCCCCTTAAAGAAAAACCATCCTTAGTGTTCTACTGTGTAGAACTAAATCTATACAGAAAAAACGGGTGTGCCTTTTTCATGGCATCCTCTAGTCCCGATGTTACTTCATATTCTCCAAACTTCTTCCATTACACCTTGACCTGGATGATGAATTAATTCCAAAGTGTGGTTTCCCTCCTATCGAGTATGCATTGAGGCTCTAACTAGAATTCTCCCTCACTTTCTGTTGGGCATGGAATCCCCCCAAGGTAGGTTTTGGGGCTCAAAGTCCAAGTTTTGATCTAATCTTGTTGTAAAGACTCCGTGAATTGCGGGCGCGGAGTGAAAAATATATGATAGAGTCACAGGGCCGTCCGCCCTAGTCTTGTAATGAAATGTCGGCCTACCCATGATCCGCGGACCATGGGATTGTATAAATAGAGCGAGGCTCTAAGTGTAAAAGATAACGACGTAATAGATGGAAAAGTAGAAGCGAAGATCAAGAGTCTAAGTGTCTAAGTGTATCTTGGGTCGTAGAGTAGGAGAAGGCTCTACAGCTGAGTGCACAGAGGCCTATTAGTCCACAGCTGAGTGCGCAGGGTGGAGTTGAGTCTGTAACCGAGGAAGATAATAATAAAGAGAAGTTTTATCTTAATTTTGTGTATCTCTTCTTGGGTTATTACCTATTTGATATAAATTGAAATTATACTATTTATTTACTGTGCGCACTTGTATGAATGATTTATATTGCTAAGTAGAACTAAACGCATACAAGTAGGCTAAGTTAATCAACTAACAGTGGAATACGGACTTGGGTAATAACAACATTCAGCCCCCGAGTAGGGTTGCGTGAAGAGAACATCTCAGGCTGTGAGGTACGGGTAAGTGCGCGCAGGGATGAACTACGGACCACTTGAACTCATCAGACATCTCCACGGTGTGGAAACCTAGTTCTAGCACCCTCCCATACTACTTCGGGTGAGACCTTAGTCCGCGCTCCGCAGACTATTGCCAAAAGGGCCAGTAGTACCGTGATTTGTTTGGCTAAATCACCTCTGAACCTGGGTCAGGCCCCAACAAGCCAAAAAATGGTTTCATTGCTGGGACTGGGATCTGCATAAGAGATGTCTGATGTTGTGTCACTAGAATTCGACAAAGAAATAAATTGAAGAGTGGCTGTAAAAAAAAATTGATGAGTTCGCGGTGCAGGAAAAGACGAATCTGCGAGTATTGAAGGAACAGTGGTTAGAGCACTACTTATATATGGAAATCCACGAAATTTTCTTTGCATCCTTCCCTTCTAAGTTGTACGAGTGGATCATGAAGCTAGCAGACAGTCAAGGAAGGTGTAGGCTCAACAAACCAATTGTGTGGACTCCAGAGTTGGTGCACCGACTAGAAGCATTGGGAGATAAGATCCCACACACTATGGACCATTGGCTCGATCGAATTATAGGAGGGTTTATCACCGAGTTCGTGGTAGATACTTCAGTCAGCTACAACGAGGCAAAACGATGCTTCCGCAAAGGACCGTGAGGTAAGTACGTTAAATCTTTGAACACTTGGATTAAAAGGCTATTGTGTGAAATGTGGGTTATGCGAATAAATTGATGTTTGGGGCTACGTGAAGTGGGAGGATCTATAGAAATGAAGGTAGCACAGAGATAGAAACTAGCCCCTTGATTTCGCCTTGGCGAGAAAGCGAGGAAGAGCTCGCGAAGGTTTCACCAAGAAGTGCGATCAGTCTAATAAGGCAACGATTTCCACGCATACCACCCCTACCTACACCACCACTAGTTTCACCATCTTCACCCCCATCTTAGCCCATACCACCTCCGCCACCACCACAGTTCAATATGGCGAGCACAATAAAGTTTCCAGTGTTCAAAGGAGTAGGGAACAAGGATCCGGACCAATTTTGGTTCATGGTAAAGGTTGTATGGGAAGAGCAAGGAGTTGTGGATGAAAACATAAAGAAGGTAACACTAGTAAGCGCGTTGTAGGATCGTACACTGACGTGGTACATTAAGCATTCTAATGACAATGAAAATGAGGGGATTGCAGATATCCAAGTTGTGCTAAACAGAGAATTTAGCAGGCCAAAATCGGAGACACAGTCGATTATCGGGTTTAAGGAAATTGCGATGGTTCCAGGCAAGATCCCCTGGGAGCTGGATCAGAGACTGAAGGGTATGATTCGTGAAGCCAACATGACCTTGACGAATGGGCAACACTGCGCATGGTTTGTAGCATCACTAATGCTACATCTAAGGATGGCGCTGTCATAGCAGAAGTTATCCACCCAGGCTAAAGCTTTGGAGATTGAAATGATACTGCATGAGACCCCGATACAAGATCCTAGCTTGGGAGTCCAACAGATCCACGCGCAACTAAAAAAATTGTGTCTAGAGGTGTAGAGTTTGAAACAGGACAGGACAACTCACTTAGAGGTGTGTGAGGAGGTATGGTGCATAAAGTGCAAAGGCCAGGGACATGCCAAGGACCATTGTCTAGTCTTCACGAACTACCTGGTGGGAGGATGTCTGATGCCATTGAGACCAAAGGCACAAGCAGGATCGAGTGTGGGGCCTGCATTATGGTGCGCGATTTTTTAGATAGGAGGAAATCATGCTATAGATAACTACCATCTATTATAGAAGTATACGTAGACGTCCCAACAGTTGTTCTGTAATTTCTGCAGGTCAGTAGGCCATGATGAGTGCACCTATAGAAGTTATGAACTAATGATGGATGGGACCCCTACCTACAGAGTTCAGGTCGAAACACGAGCCCTCGATCAAAATGCAGGGATGGCGCACTTTAGATTTCAGGGGCGTGGACGCGGTCGAGGTGGAATGGGACTAGGAAGGGGTCGCAGACAACTGATTTCTTACAATTGTAGAGGGCCAGGGCATTATGCTCGTGATTGTAAAAATCCGCCGAGGGTGTTAGAGTCAGTATCTGCATACTCTCACCAGTGATCAAATATGCTTTTATAAAGTGGTCTTAGGGTGTCAAAGTCAATTTTTTTTCATTTCAGCAAGTCTTCAAATAAAAATTTGGACACTGGGTATTAGGTCTAGGATTTGTTTTCACTCCTTCCAAAGTCTTTCAAGTATTGGTTCATGTCACCATTTAGCTGAGTGTGCCATCATTCAAAGAGTTTTCATCATTATTTCAGGTTCCAATGGGTCATTTTACACCTTGTTTGTGCTTCAGTTGTGCTTAGGTAAGGCTCATTTCCCTCTCCTAGGGTTTTGAAGGTAATTTTTCTTGGATGGTCAAATCATCAACAAAACTTGTATCCTGATGTCCATACACATTCCCCTATCCTTAATATACATTCTTAAACACTTCCCATCACTTATATCCCTCAAATTCATCATTTTCCCTTAAACCCTAGCCTATTGCTACAATTTGACACTTTTCTATGTTAGGCTTGTGTTTTTCCCTTTTTGACCCCTTTCCCTCACTCAATATTTAAAATTCAACTTTCCCTTGATTCCTAAGATTCCTCCCTACTTCTAAAAATTTTCTCAAGAAATTAGAAGCCCTTCATCCCCTTCATTTCCCTTCATTTCTTCAAATCCCCTGTTCCACACATTGGGATAGGTTTTATTCAAATGATGTTTTTGAGCAAGAAAAGATGAGTTTGACAAAAGTGAGAGAGGTTTTTGTCCATCATAGACACAAGAAGAAAAAAATCCTTCAGTTTTTACATAGGTCTCATGGTTTGGGAGAAATGTCCAAAACATTATTTGCCTCAAGAGAGTTGTTGCACTTCTGGAGTGACTTTGGGAAAATAAAGATTTATCCTAGCTGGAGTGACCAAATGGGTTGCTTAATGAGTCAAATGATAACTAGACACAAAAATATTTCCAATGAGCTATCATGAGCTCAATTGGGAGTTAAGGAAGACCTTCAAAAGTTGACTGCAACATCACTTTACATTTTGGTAGCCTCATTCTGCACATTTTGACCAGTCTTGAGAGATTGAGATTTTGACAAGGAAAATGAATTCCAAATGGAAAAATTCAAGATGTTCTAGAAAGTAGACTCGACAATATTTCTAATGAGATATTCCACGCCCAATTTGGACATCGAAAAGGCACTCAAAAGTTGATTTGAAGTCGGCATTGCGTGTTTCTCCAGGAGAGGTGCTGCGCGTTTCCTTAAGGCGCTGCGCACTTGACAGACAACCAAATTTTTCACTGTTTCTTTGGTTTTTCCCTTTTCACCTCAGGTATTTTGGTTTTTCACTGATGTAATTCATGATCATGATGTAATTAAAGTGTATTTATGTTACCTAGGGTAGATACATTAGATGAAAAGCTTAAATGAGATGAATGAAGCAATTTGCATCATATTAGATATCATTTTTGGGATTCAACTGCATTAAGTAAGTCATTCAAACGTATGACCATTTCCATGAGAGGTAGTCGTAACTAACTAATTTCTCATGATTTTTGAATAGTTCACTTAGCACTCATTGCATCGGGTGGGTGACCTCCTGGGAAGTCCTGGTTACCGGGTGCAAGCCCCGGAAGTGATGATTGATGCTATGTGATTCGTTCTCCACATTTCATTAGTTTCAATCCCACTTCTTCACCCCTGTGAGCATCACCCGATGCAATGAGTGCTAAGTGAACTATTCAAAACACATGAGAAATTAGTCAGTTACGACTACCTCTCATGGAAATGGTCATATGTTTGAATGACTTACTTAACGCAGTTGAATCCCAAAAATGATATCTAATATAATGCACTGCGTAAATCCCCCATACTTAAATTTGCATCATCTTAGGGATGAGTCAGTTTGACCTCCCTAGTCTTTAGCTTTCAGTTCAATTTGTTGTGAAATTGCTCCCGCTCTCATGGATTCGACCCTTGAGGCTAGGATGGGTTATTTTGATGCCTATATTATGTATTTTTTTAGACATTTTGTTGAGGTTGGACTCACTTGGATGCTCAGAGCTTGATTGTACATCATTGTAAGCAGTTTGGCAAGGAGATTAATCAGATTTGCAGCTATTTTTATGGGATCCCTATGGTATGGAGTTTTAGCACAGTTTCTTCTTTTGTAATCATTTGTTTACATGTTTTATGTATGCCATCATCCATTTCATTGCTTCTTATTGAATGTTATCAAGTTTGATAGGTAGAATCCATTGTAACAGTGCTTTGCCTTGGGAAATCATTTAATATTTCATGTTTTCTACTGTTTGAGAAGGGTCCATGACTGTCACATGCCCTCCTCAACTCATCATCAATATTAAACACCTCACACCATTAAGCCTAAAGTGCTAAAGCCTATGCCTACCTTGCCCCATAGAACACCCTGCATTTCTGACCTGATTTCCCGGACCTAAACTGCCCAGCTCCATCTGATCCAGTGAAACACCAACAAATTCAATCAAAAACCTTCAAGCTACTATACCTAGCCTAAAATCCTTTGCTTGATCCAGTCATATTGACAGAGATCCTTACAGAGAGAGCCCTCTCCCGGCCTTGTAGGGCTGGCTACAAGGATAAGCTTGGTTTATGGTTACCCTGGAAGTTGCCTCCCTTAAGCCTGAGGTAAGTCTAGGTGATAATAGAGGGCATCATGTTTATATTGTACCCAGTTTGATCATGAGATAGAGGACTACCCCACACTGATAGCGAGGTTGCACGAAAAAGGAACACTCCAGCTTCCCCTGACTCAAAACCTGCAAATGACGAGGTCTGAGCTGCGCAAAGAGGACCCGAATGTAAACATCGTGCTCCGAAGTGGTATCATGACAGGAGATGACAAGGGAAAGAAACTCGAAGAAAGTGCCTGGGTTTGGAAGGCTCCAACAAAGGAACCAGAGTTTGATTTGGAGTGCGCAAAGGAGACATTCATGGAAGCTAAGAAGAGCTTCATAGAGGCCTCCACTTCAGGTAGTAAAGACAAACTAGAACCGGAGATGGACCCATCAATGCTCACTATCTTTCTGGAGACATGCATGAAGCTGCTCTGTGACAACATGGCTATGAAGGGACTGCAAGAAATCATCACTAGGTGCACTAGGTCAGGAGAACCACGCGTAGTTTTGAAGCTTGGGAAGCACACAACATGAACAGGAAGGGAGATGAGATTGACTGAACAAATCAGGGAATATAAAATGGATCAAGTGATTCTGGATCTAGGGTCAGACACAAATGACCTGCCAAAGCAAACATGGGAGTGCATGGTTAGGCCACATTGCAATGGTCTCATATTCAATTACGAATGGTGAACCAACAAAAGATCCTACCAATGGAAAGATTGTAGGGAATAATGGTAGATATCAAAGGTGCGAGCACGCTTGCAAATTTTGAAGTAATAGAGATTGTCGATGAAGAGAATCCCTATCCCGTGCTACTCAGAATAGATTGGGCCACTGACATGAATGGAGTGATAAATCTAAAGAAGTGCAAGATGAGTTCTAAGAAAAAGTCACTACGCGTAGTGGTACCTTTAGACCCTGCAAAAGCATCATGCTACACAGAGCCAGTGCGCGATGACGATCTAGACTGTATCTACAAGATAACCGCTCAGGAACAGGATTGGGTGGATCCTACAATGGATGGCAAGATTTTGGGGAGTGCGAAAGCACCTGCACATCAGATTCAGATGAGGAAATAGAATGATGGAAGAACTGGTTACACGAGGTAACCACGCTCAATTGCAACATGATGGTAATATCACTACATTGTGTGACAATAGGGGTAAGAGATCTGCCTATGTATGACGGGTTGACAGTGGTGGATGATTTCTTGAAAAAGTTTGAAAGAGAAGTACCGGAACAATAATGTTTTGACTTTTTGAAATGGGCACTACGCGCTATGCCCGCAAGATGGTGGGGTACGCATCAAAGGAGTTTTGAGGACTGGTGTGAATGCAGAAGGATGATGATCATACGGTTTGGAAAGCCTCAAATGAGTATGAAAGTCAGGTATGACAAATGAAACAGCTTGCGCGCCCACCTCTCCAGATGGGTACATGAGCATGGTACGCAACCTGTAGGAACACACACCATCCTTGCAATAGGAAACAGGACCAACAAGCAAGAGCGGGCAAGGCGATGGCACGAATGAAAAAGTATGATAAGACCAAGCGCACTAAAGATTATCTGTGTGAAAGCCTTTGACAAATTATGCGAAGTACTGAACATGGTCCACCAGGTGAGGTGCACTAACTTGGATCTACGCATACCAACGGTTCTATGGGATTATAGGACCATGTGAAAAACCATGACCACGCGAGCACTTTCGACGCTGAAGTATGAAGCATATACTATAATCCCTATGTGGTAGGCAAAGCCTAGTCTGTGCATGACAACACCCGTAGATGCAACGGTTCGCAACGCCCGAAAACAAGGAATCAAATAGCCGCAAGAGACAGTACACATGAGACTTAAGGAAGAAATCCAACAGGGAAATCTTAGACTCCGCGAGCTTGAAAAAGAAAGGGTACGGGTAAGAGAGAAAAGCGCTTTGATGGATGCGGAGGTTAAGAAGCTGGAGGACGAGATAAATGAAGAGTTTCTCGCCGAGAAAACTAGGATAATAAGGCAAGGTGCATATGATCATGCTGACAAGTTTGAGAACTATTGCCATGAATTGGTTAATCTGATGCCATGTCTTGGACCACATATTACTAAGTGTAGTGACCGAGGTAACGTGTTACAAATAAGGAAGTGCACAACCATAACAGGTAGGGATTCTCTAGGAACCGTGATAGAGGACAAAATGGTGCTCTACACGGGTGGTGTGACCACCTGACTAGCCAAGAAAAGGATAGTCTTAGCACTCCAGGTAGTTGGAAGGGAGCGTGGGACTATAAACTATCCTGCCCAGGAGCTGCGCGATGTTGGAGATGCATGCAGAAGCAAAGAGTCACAAGGTCTGTGAATGTGCACGGGGGATTACGCTGCTGCATGGATTTTCAGAAAGTAATCGTTGAAGTCACTGTTCACGATGGGATGATCGACTTGAGGCCAAATGGAGAGGGCGACAGACATTTAAGATGCGATTTATGGGCAAGATTTGGGAAAATCTGTCACCAAGAAAGCATTAATGGCCCAAAATTTGGGGGAACGGTTGAATTCGAATTCAAAAGTCGTTATAAAATGCAAGGGGCTGCCTAGCAAACAACACTTGGTCATTTGAGAATTGAGTGATTGAGCAGAGTCCTGAGCATTGTGAGCAAGCGTTGATAGATCCCCTAAATTTGCAAGTGCCAGATTACAGTCCAGATATGATGACAACAACTAAGGATGGTCTGGGAATTGAAGAGGTAACTGTCGGTGAGGCCGCACAGACCCCAATGATGGAGGATGTTCCTGAAGGTGCGGGGTTGTGGCAGAGATCCCCAAATCACTGTGTACACCAAGACCCAAGAAGGATAAACAGGTAATGGCTCTAGTACGCGTGTCCTCGAGGAACTCGCTGCGCAACAAACTATCAATGGAAGTGAAGGGGAAAGCTGTCACGATAGAAATAGATGAGGAGGAAGAAGATTTTTAGGCCCTTATCATCGTGGAGGAAGAAGATGAAGGCATGGAGGAGGATATTCAACCTACACGCTTTGCGACAAAACTACCCGCATATGTCCCTCCGCGAAAGGGGAAGGCTAAAGTATCCAAGGACTCGGACGAAACCAAGAGTCCACTCTAGATCCCGCTCCTCCCATACGACATTATGTTTGAAGGTACACACCTGGGCCACTCCAAACCATGAAGTTTGAAGACTGGGACCTCGCTGACTATGAGAAGTTCCCTCACCTAGAGACCAGGAATCTCATAATGTGGGGGTGGTGACAATGTTAGAGTTGCGGAAGTGGCTGCGTGGAGTGGAAAAGGCCTGGCTACTGAACCTACTATGGGTGCCACATTTCCACCGTGCCCCAATAGCCATTTTCGTCATCAGGCAACTTCTCTGGCTGGTGCATGATGGGTATCTATGGCTGAAGGAGCCTATCCCCATCATGGCAGACCTAATCCATCACATTTCCCAGCTCCCATACAAAGAAAAGGACCCTGCGACCATATCGTAAGGGAAGGGTAGCGATTTGGCCCTTGCGGAGGCTATGAATACAAAGTACAAGCTGGAGAAGAAGAAGAGGGGCTACGCTATCTCAAACATTAAGGACAAAGCAGTACGCGTAGCTACCTAAATCCTAGCCGGTAAAGTCATGCGAAAGTTCCACGCAGACGAGGCCTTGCACCAGTTATTGCACTGGCCAATCAGTGCGCGGAGGGGGCCTAGTTTAACTGGGCTAAATTCCTTTGGAAGAAATTCTTGAAGAACTGTCGCGAAGCCCAGGAGTAGAGTAAAACCTTCCATTATGTGTGGTTGTTGCTATCCATAGTGCTCGTAGCGGGAGAACTACTGGAGGACAGTCAATTCCCTCCAATTGACAGAGATCTACCAGAGGCCATGAAGTACGCTTCGCTCTAGGCCACAAAGGATGCAAAAATGATACGCGACAACAAGATCTTCTCGGTGCTCATGGAGATGAACATCCGGATGTGGATCAATACAGAAGTCGTGCTTGTCACCTACGGTGTACAACAGTCTGTAGAGTTTTGCAAACTTTAAAGCTGATATGCACAACATTTTTATCAGGGTGCGAAAGGATCTGGTGAAGTAGTGGACGAAGCTATCTTTTGTAGCCACTGATGATGCTATTTTTACTATCTTGGAGGCATGGACCCCAGAATGGTGTGCCCCAGATCTTGCAGAACTCGAAAGGGCGGCAATGTAGAAGAAGAAGGACAATGCCAAGCTACGCATCACGCAGTTTGCCAGGAAAAGGTGAAAGGAAACAACCGCAGTTGAGGTAAGGGTAGCGGGGGAAGCGGCACAGAAAGTCGTCGAGAAGAAGAAGGCCACAGAAGCAGCAATAGTAGCACATGCGACAAACGTAGCAACCACGAAGGTGGATGAGGTCCAAGCAACGTCCTCGTTGGGCAGGAGGCAGAGGAAGTAGAAACAACAGAAGGGAGCACGGACCCGGGGATCGCATCCACATAGTTAAAGTGCCCACACACGGTAGAGAGAACGGGACCGAAGAAGAAGGTCAAGGTCTCGAAGTTGGCCATTGACCCGATCACCCTAACTGAGGTTGATCTCCATGACATCAGTGAGACAGTGCACAATGTCACCAATGAGGCTCTTCAAGATTTTATGCAGGAGCACCAAATTGTGTTGGGGGCCCTCAGGGAATAGTTGTAGGAGTTACAAGTGTGTCCCCCTCAGGTGGGTACCCTTTCAACCCACCTCGCAATAGGATCCTTGACAGTAGAGCAAATGCTATGCGCATAGATGGAAAACACAATAGTGTTGCTAAAAGGGGCCCTAGTAGTAGCGAATGAGGCCGATAGATTTTCGGTGAGCATGATGAAATGCCTTGGCCTTAATCTAGCTACCCTTCCACGTGAGACATTGTATCTACTACAAGATGGGATAACGACAAAGCTATGCACTAGGGAGAGCCACACGATCCAATTTCTCAGCGAACAAAAGATAAACATGGAACAACTTAGTTTGCAGTTCGACGAATTGGTGTCGCAGAATCAACTGTTGGTGCAGGTGGTAGACGATGCTTGCTGACGCATCCCGAAGCTGGCCATCCCAATAGATCTACCAGTAGAGGTGCAGATCCATAGGTTAGCAACTGGAGTCTGCGACGCTAGGGAAGAAATGACCAAGGTTCAACTGGAGCTAAATCTTCAAATTGCCGAGCTGCGGTTAAAGGCGCAGCCCTCCACTCCCTCCAAAGTTAGAGAACAACGCGATAGCACTATCACAACAGGATTGGAGGAAATGGGAAGTGCACTGCGAGACTTCACCAACATGCTGGAAGACGCACTTGAGGTTCTCACGACTTTGTAGGAGGACCCCAACATCCAGCGCTTGGAAACATAAGTGCAAGAACTCGAGCAACAATATGACAATGTCCGAGGAAATACACAAATAGTGGTCCTCACCCAGCGGCTTGCCAGGATGCAACATGTTAAGGCACTAAAGGAGCAGGTGGAAATGACGCAACACAAGGAGATAGTTTTTATAGCGTGCATTTAGCCTTGGATTGATGAGGCCTTCACTATCATGGCCAATATCGAGGGGAAGCTCGCGCACATATAGGGGATGCACGTGCAGATGCAGAGAAGCACGTTGGACATAGAGGTCTCAGAACAACAGATGCAACAGATACAACAAGTAGAAGCTCAGTGTGCTGCGGATCTCAGTACGGCTTGAGAACAGTTGGAGGGACTCCGCGCCAAGATCGCCATGCTGACCAAGTGACTTGAGGGCGAGTCATGATGTTTGTGTTTGGGGCTTGTTGGGCATGAAATCCCCCCAAGGTAGGCTTTTGGGCTCAAAGCCAAAGTTTTGATCTAATCTTGTTGTAAAGACTCCGCGAATTGCGAGCGTGGAGCGTGGAATATATGATAGAGTCACAGGGTTGTCCACCCTAGTCTTGTAATGTAATGTCAGCCTACCCATGGTTAGCGGACCACGGGATTGTATAAATAAAGCAAGGCTCTAAGTGTAAAATATAATGAAGTAATAGATGGAAAAGTAGAAGCAAAGAGCAAGAGTCTAAGTGTCTAAGTGTATCTTGGGTCGTAGAGTAGGAGAAGTTTTCGCAACCGAGTGCGTAGAGGCCTAGTAGTCCGCAGCTGAGTGTACGGACCCTTGCAACTGAGTGCGCACGGTGGATTTGAGTATGTAACTGAGGAAGATAATAATAAAGAGAAGTTTTATCTTAATTCCGTGTATATGTTCTTGGGTTATTACCTGTTTGATATAAATTGCAATTATACTGTTTATTTACTGCGCGCACTTGTATGAATGATTTATATTGCTAAGTATAACTTAACGCATACAAGTAGGCTAAGTTAATCAACTAACAGTGGAATACTAGTAAGGACTTGGGTAATAACAACGTTTGGCCCTCGAGTAGGGTTGCGTGAAGACAACATCTCAGGTTACGAGGTACGGGTGAGTGCGCATAGCGACGTGCACGTAGGGATGAATCGTGGACCACTTGAACTCATCAGACATCTCCAGGGTGTGAAACCTGGTTCTAGCACCCTTTGAACACTTTGACATCATTCTTGCAAAAATCCCTAAGCATGACTGTTTCTAAACCTCGAGTTTCTTCTTGAAATCACCTTGATTCAGTCATTTTAAGGACCAAAGCACCCTGGCCCCTTACTGGCCAACATTGACTATTAGGTTCCCCTACCATGCACTTTCACTGATAACCAATAAGTTGCTCAGTTTTATGTTTGTGCTGATTCTAGAAATTCAGGAAAATAAAAAAGAATCGCAAAGCTTCATCTTCCAGAAGCTTCTAGGATCTGTTGTAACTATTTACCTCAGATAAAACTCTCAAATCCTATCATATCCTACCTTGGATTTTTCATCCCTTATCCATTGAGCTCATCCTCCCATCAAGAGTAGATCTCAAGCCTAGATTGGTAAAAGGATAAGGATTCATGAACTACCTCCTTCACCTATATATTTACTACCATCCATAGGCAAGGGGTTGGATTTTAGAGAGTGATTCTACCTATTATCCACGATAATGCCTAGAAATAATTTTCAATTTGGTTAGTCATTTTAGATAAGGTTTTTATGTTTAGGTTCATGTAAAATTTGTCATATGGTACATTTAGTGTTTGGTAGGGTCATCATAAAAGGTTAAAGGTCATAATTCCATTTGTATAGAGGACATCGTTTCATAATTGAGTCATCTGACAGTTTTACAAACTTTCACAGCAACTCCATTTCAGCAAACCGAGAGTTTTCTATGAAAGTTTCTGACAATTTCGTAGCAACACTGTCCATCCTAACACTTGTCCCGCTATGAAAATTCGTTGCTGTGTAATGGTATTATTTTAAATGATTTTTAGTGAGTCAGAGTTGTGCTAAGTCATAAACACCTTTATCCCTGTGCCATCCACTTCTTTCCATTCATTCCTACCTTTCCTTTTTCCACTTTATACCATTTGCTACTACCAAAGTTCACAAGTGCTGTCATTGTAATAAGGTTTCACATTGTCAAAACGAGTCTAGCTGGGGTCTAAGTGTAGTCTAGGTGTTCTTAAGTTTATTTTCAGGTGAAGAGGAAGCAACTCACAAGCAGCTTCTGACGTTTTGCTAGCATGGCACCCAGAAAACAATATAAAGGAGGCATTGTGGTGCCTTATGAGCCCACGAACATGAAATTACTTGAAGACGACCCTGCTTTTGTGCAATCATTTTCTAATGTGGGATGCCTACGTTTTTGCCAAAAATTCCATGGTTTTAATGCACAAATTACTAAAGACTTCACCATCGATTTCACCGGGATTGGTACGAAGGTTGGCATCTTGAGTTTGGTCATATCTACTAACACCATTGCTCATGCTATTGAAATACCAAGGTCAAGGAAGACGTGGTTTAAAGTCCAGAAGTTCTAGTTACATAATTGTGATGAATTTTTGAAGGAAGAACATCGAGGAATTGATCCTAAAGACAAAGCCTCTACACCTATGATAGAGCCTAAAACTAAAGCTTCTACAAGTTTAAAGAGGAAGATGACTAGGAGCTAGAGCAAAAAAAGGGGTAATCTAGCTAACATCCTAGAGGCCATAGAGATAGAGGAAAGTCTAGAGGTAAGGCCTGAAGAAACATTACCTAAAGAAACAATACCTGAAGGAGTGCTACTTATGGATATAGCATCTGAAGAGGAAACCAAAGAAAGGACTCCTGAGAAGAGAAAAAGGGCTAAAAAATTAAACTTCTCACAAGATGATTCAGGTTTCATTTTTAAGCCTAGAAAGCCTGTCACTAGATCAATGCAAACTGCTATAGAGATACCAAAAATACCTCTAGAGGAGACAGAGCCAACAAAAGAAAGAAAAGGAAAAGAGCCCATTCAGAATAAAAGTCAGGAAGAAGTCTTACAAGAACATCTAATAGAGGCAAGGGAAGAACTCATTGAGAACAAACTACAAGTTGAATACTTCGAGAAAGAGATGGCACATCAAATCGATTTTTATGATGAAGTGACAGAAAATTCTAGGAAAATGGTGAAGAGATATTTACTTCTGCATAGGATGCTAAAGCACACCTACAGGAAGAATACTTGGTTTCAAGAAGATAGGAGAAAGTTGCAGAATAGGGTCAAATTATTGGAAGAACTGATTGAGAAGGTCAAATATGAGCTTTTAAGGAAGAACCTCAAGATTATAGCTGTAGAGGAGGACACTCATTGAAAGTGGTCAAAGCTGATCAAATCCACATTTTTGCTTATTATATCTCTTAACTAACCTTTTTCAGCATTATACATGGTGGAGTAGACTTCTAGAGGTGATAAGAAAGGATAAAAATCAGGAAAAAGTCAATACACAGAAAACTCAGAAATTTCGTAGCAACTCCCCATAATGAAGCAGGAAATTTGCTACGAAACTACTGTAGCTTTCCATGGAGAGAAAATCCAGCAAAATTTTCAGTTGGGAGAGTTTTGATAGCATGAGTTTAATGAAAAAAATTACTAAACACCTCAAAATCAACAAAGGCATCAAAATGACAGCATAGGGGTGGTTTTTGAATTTGCTACGAAAGTCTGCTACCGAATTTGAAAGAACTTTGTTTTCTCTGTGTTTTGATAGTTTTGGTCTTAACAGTTTGACAACAATTCCATCAAGGGATTACTACACATTAGAGAGTATTTAATAATGTCCACTTCATCATGCAAAACTCCTATTTTTCAGAATTCCAAGTCAGCACATAGTCACATCAGCATAACAACCAGCTCATCAAAGAGGACAGTCAACAAAAAGAAATCAGATCATCATCAACATGTCGAAGGTGTAATGACACTCCAGCAAATTCAACAAATAGTTGGGCTTGATTATCTTCATCAACAAAAAGTGGTTAAAGTCTTAAAAGCTAGTAGAGTCCTAGTTGAATTCAAACTATGTAAAATAGAAAATCCCTACGAGGACTCTGTCAGTTAGAAGAAAAATAGGAATAAGTCTCTTAGATAGTGGATTGAATCTGGCCCAGGTGGTAGGTTGATGTAAAGAGATATTTTCTCTATAAATAGATATATTTTTGACTTTGGGAAGGGTTGATCAAGGATGTGAAGAAGCTACCATATGTAAATTTTCTTAGTTAATATACATTTACTGGCATACTCTATTTTCATTACCTGAGATACAAATTTTGGTTTATATGTTTACTTGTTCTATATTTTACATTGATATAAGTATTTAAAGCATTATGATCACTTGGAATTCAGTATTAATGTCTGCTCCAACTTCCTTCATATGTTTTATCTGCTATTAAAGGTTTTTATTCACTTCATTTCTAAGCCAAAAGATGTCTCAGTTTGCTCAGAAAATAGTTATGGAAATAATTGAGTTTATTGTAATTGAATCCATTCCCAATGGTTGTAGTACTCACTCCCTTTCACCTGCATAAAATACAAGAAAAATTAGAGTTAGCCAGCTGAAAAACTTGAGCCTCACACAGTTAATATAATAAGTTATTTTTGAGAGAGCCCTCTCTGATTGGCAGGGCTAACTTCCAGTCAAAAGTAGGTTGAAACAATTTCACTAGGTTAGAGGTTGAGACATACCAACCTATTCTAGCCCAGTGATAAAATTTTGGTGCATCTGTCAGGAGTTCGAAAGTTATATTACCATGGATGTTTCATTTCAAAAAGCTGAGCTCTTGAAGGTAGGTGGAGATGAGACTGTTCGAGGTTGTATTTCTACCTTGGTGACTCCATTGATATCCTCAACTTAAAGTTGGCCTCCAAGAAGATTCATACGAGGATAAATCCAGGCCCTAATCCACCAAATATAGTTGATGACCCAAAGAAAATTTTCAGAAAAGATGCTAGCTCATCGAAATTAGGTACTTCATTTCTCTTAAGATCTACCTCCTTTCCCTCTGGGGATGTTCAAAATATTGAAGGAATTGAATTTCCTAAATAATTTGAGCCAATACTATTTAGATATAAATCAGAGAATGATTTACAAAGACTAAGGGTAGATTCTACTTTTGAAGTTTCTAATGAAGTTAAAGATAGGGTTTGGGAAATTGCTACATCAGAATTGTCACTTGAATAAGAGTCTTTAGAAAAGTTAAGAGAACTTGATCCTTTTGAACTCCTGTCAAGAAAATAAATTGGTTTCCCTTTACCTGGAAGGAGAACTTTTATTTCCAAGTCAAAAATCCCTGTCACTCAAGTCCCTTCAAGCATATCTGCTTTCATCACTACCCTTGCTAGTTTCATTTTTACCCCTCCTATTGGAATTCCTGCTAGTACTTCTGTTATGGAAGGCCCTGCTAGATATGCTCCTCTTGTTTTACCAGCCATACTTCATGACTTACCTCAAGGGTACTCCACTAGAATAAAAACCTTTGGAAGTGAGGAGGGAATTACTGCAGAACAACATGTTGACCAGTTCAATGACTTTATAAACCTAGAAGAGGTAGAATATGAAGATGTTAAGATGAGGCTTTTTGTACACAGCTAAAATTGGTTCAAAGCTTTAACCCCTAGAAGTTTACATAATTGGGATGAATTAGAGGAAAATTTCTTAAGGAAATGGGAAAGTAAAGTTAATCCTTTTCAAGCTTTGACTGAATATAACAATTTGAAGAAGGCAAGTCATGAATCAATACAAGATTTTTCAAAAAGGTTCAATAAAGTCTATAATTCTATTCTTGCTCACATCAAACCTCCCCCAAGAGTTGCCCAATTACACTATGCTAAGGCCTTTGATTACGAATTTTCCATTTTACTAAGAGAGAGTCTACTACCTTAGCTGACATGCATAATGATGCTGTGAAAGTAGAAGTTAATATGGTTGCAAAAAAAAGGTCAAAAATTGGGAAAGGAAAGGTAAAAGAGGAAGAACAACCTTCTACATCTTCTAATGTCAAATTTGATACTATGATGAAATCAATGGAAAGGCTTATCGATAGACTGGCCCTTGGAAATAATCCTCTCGTTGCACAACCCGAGACACAAATTAGAAATCCAAATTTTAGAAGGGTTCAAATTCAACAGAGGCAAAGAGAATAGATAAATCAACCTGACCAACAAATTAGGCGTCCTTTCCATCAGACCCTAGTAGACGATGAGAAAATGCAGCCAGAAATCCGTGAAGATATGATTCATTGCTTGGATGAAGGTGAAAAAGGAATGTTTTTAACAAAAGAAGAACATGATGAATCTAGTAATGACCTAGGTGATGATGAAACTTAACAACAATCAAAATAATTAGAAGGCTATCAACATGCCATTCTAGAGATGAAAAAATAGTATAATCTGAGGAACATAAATGTTCCTATAGTTGCAAATAAGAATCAGCCTAAGAAAGATGCTCCAAAAGTTGTTGAACAAAAGAAAGAGATCCCTGGAAAGGAAGTTGAGAAGACAACCAATTTTTAACTTAGAGAATGAAATTTCAAAGATAAATATTGCTGTCCCCTTTGGAGAAATAATAAGGGTTACAAAATATAGAAAGAAAATTGTCAAAATGCTTAACACTGAAGTTGGACCCTCTGATATTTTAAATATGCAAGAAGATCATCCTATTGTATTCCTAGGGCGAAGAGCATAAGATGAGAAAAATGAAGAGGTGCCACCTTTCCATGTGAGTTTAAACATCCATGACATGACACTACATAATGCTATGTTAGATTCAGGGGCATCACACAATCTAATGCCTAAGGTGATCATGGAGAGATTGGGTTTAGACATAACCACACCATACAAAGACTTATTTTCATTTGACTCAAAGAGAGTGCAATGTATAGGTCTAATCGAAGATGTAGTTGTTGGTTTAACTCAAATTCTTGCTAAAACTATATTGATGGACATTATTGTGGTTGATATTCCACCAAAATTTGGCATGCTACTATCTAGATCATGGGCTGCCAAAATCAAAGGAACCATTCAAATGAACATGTCCTATGCTAGTATCCTGGTTTTTGGTGAACAAAGGAGATTATACAGAGAGTCTAGGCTGGCATATATGGTCAGCAGCAAAGATAAACCTCAAAATTTTCCAGTATATGCAGTGGACATTGAATTAGGCTCATCTATACTCTTCAATGAAATCACCAATAACATAGAAAATCAACATGCAGAAAAAGGGCAACAAGTTGAAGAAATTGATAGGAAACGTTGGTGGAACATGGGCTTTGATGGTGATGCAAGAAGAGATGGATCTGGTGCAGGTATTTGAATAATTAGCCCAGGAGATGAAAGTAAGTTTTTCTATTATAAAATAAATTTCGATTGTACAAATAATATGGAAGAATATGAAGCATTGGTTTTGGGTTTAGAAGTCTGGAAGAATTTAGGTGCTAAGAAAATCTCTGTTTTTGGTGATTCTGAATTTCTCATCAAACAATTTAACAAAACCTATCAAACTAAGGATGTTAGAATGAGAGCATACAAAAATTTGATTCTTGAACTGCTTGAAAAATTTGAAGAATACAATTTCATAATCAAGCCTAGAGAACATAACAATATTGCAAATTCCTTAGTTGTTTTAGCTAGTCTATTTACAATTCCAATTCATTCCAGCAAGAAATATGAGGTTGAAATTAGGCATAGGCCATCCATACCTGATAGCATAACAAACTGGAAAGTATTTGATAATGATCAGCAAGTAAAAAATTTCCCGGAATTGAAATAAGAATTTGAAACTTCTCAAGTTGACCAAAAAATCATCTTTATTGAAACCAAAGCTAATATTAAAGTTGTCTATTGTATTCCAAAGGGATTGATTCTTCTTGAAAAGTTGTTTGACCAGAATAATGTGGCCAAGAACCCTAAGATAAAATCTGATGATGAGAAGGTTGAAACTTATAATCTTGGTACTGCAGAAAATCCAAAGAATGTCAAGTTGTCCAAATTTCTTTCTTTTGAGGTGAAACAAAAATATCCAAATTTGATGAAGAGATACATAGATATCTTTGCATGGAGTTATGCTGATTTAAAAAGGTATATCCAAATTTTATTCAACATACAATACCAATAAAAGAAAATGAAAAACATTTCACACAAAAACTGAGGAGGACCTATCCATTTCTTTTGCCATTGATTGAAAAGGAGATCAAAAAGTTGTTTGAAGCAAAGATCATAGTGCCATTAAGGTTTTCCAAGTGGTTGGCTAATCTGGTATGTGTGAAAAATAAGAATGGGGATATTAGGATATGCATTGATTTCATAAACTTGAATAAAGCTTCATGAAAAGATAATTATATGCTTCCCAAAATGGATCATATATTGTAGAACATTGTAGGATCACAAAGGATGTATATGTTAGATGGTTTCTCAGGTTATAATCATATGTTAGTTCATCCAGATGACCAAGAAAGGACAACCTTTACCACACAATGGGGAACTTTTATGTATGAAAATATGCCCTTTGGACTTATGATTGTAAGGGCAACTTTTCAGAGAGGTATGGACATTGCATTTGCAGATGAGACAAATAGGTTTGTAGTGGTATATTTGGATGATATCACTATGTTTTCTAAAAAGGAAGAAGAACATATCAAGCATTTGGAAAGAGTCTTTCAAAAATGCAGAAAATTCAGTATTTCTTTAAACCCTACTAAGAGTATTTTTTCTTTGACAAAGGGAAAGTTGATAGGTCATATTATATCAAAGGAGGGAATTAAGATTGATCTAAGTAGGGTTGCTGCTATCCAAAAAATTGGTCTACCCAGAAATAGAAAATAAATCCAATATTTTTTAGGCAAAGTGAATTTTGTAAGAATTTATGTTCCTAACTTTGTAGAAATTGTGAAACACATCACAAAGATTCTTAGGAAATATTCTGATATTAAATGGATAGCAGTGTTAGGATATTCCGACACATAGGAAATAATTAAGTACAACTTGGTCTAGTATAGAGTTAGGTAAAGTGTGTTTCTTTACTATGTACATTTTGTAACTTACAATCCGATGATCACGATATGTAGTGATCCGACGGTTCATTGTCTCCTCGGTATTACCGACACTTGATCCGTGGCTTAACACCCGATTGGTCCATGATCTCTATTTAAAGAGCATGGAGGGTCATTTGTAGGGTAATCTGTCTATGAGAGAATCATATGTAAATTTTCATTCTTTTATTAATAAATTGCCTGAAGTGGCCGCGTTGGCTCAGGCCGTGGACTGTTTCCCTCTTTGAGGGTTTTAACCACGTCAAAAGTACTGGTGTATTGATCTGCGATCTATTTGTGAGCGGTGTCCTTTGGTGCTCTATCTAAGGAACTTACCCTGTAAATTCCTACATGGTATCAGAGCTATTTGAGGGCCGCGTCTGTTGGTGATCCAAATCTGAAGCCGGTAGAACTGCATCCGACAACCGTTTCCTAGATCTACTATTTCTGACTGCTTTCGGGCCAAGAGGACTGCTCTTTTGTGTTGGGAGCATCTGTTCCAGTGAGGAACCCCTTTTGTTTCACGCGAAAAGGTTTCCGGTAGCCCTAGCTGTGTCATTTTTAAGATCTGGAGGTATACAGTGTTTATTTGCAGTTTACAGTCATTTCTCTCTGTTTGTTTCGGTTTCGGTTTATTTAGCCTTTTTTATTACCGGATCTATACCTTTCATTTCTGCGTATGCTCTTTTCCCTGCGACTCTGTGCGATCTGGGCAAATTAGAAACAGAAAGGAAGGATTTTTCTCATGTGTGTGCTCTTTTCCGCTGCGCCTTAGTGTGATCTCGGAAAATCAGAAACATTGAGGAAAATATTTAGTTTCCGGCTAAAGCTAACTTCGAGCCGCAAGGTTTGTTTTTTTTTGTATGTCCGTGTTGGGTTTTGTGTTTTTTGTTTTGTAGGGAAAAGGAGCTTTCTCAAAGCAAGCACGCAACCCAAAGCATCAAGCCGCCCCCCTCTCTCTCTCTCTCAAACTTTTTGTGTAGATCACTTGGTGCAAAGCTAATTTATGAGAGTAGAGGTCTTGGGTTCAAGTCTCCATTTTATGGGGGCGCATTTTTCATTTCCGCACATTCCCGCACTTCGTCGGCGACTTCATCAAATTTTCTTCAAAAAGCCATAACTTCTTCATCCGGAAGCCGTTTTCAGAACTGTTTTTTTTGAAACAGCCTAATTTTTCGAGATCTTTCCATTGAAACACTTAGTTTCAGCATATATAGCTTCATTTTTTTATTTTTATTTTTTTTAAATGGAAAGTCCATGCCAAGTTATTCTTGACAGCACCAACTACTTCCAATGGTGGTCCTACATTGTGGATTTACTTAGAAGTAAAGGTCTTTACAGAATAGCCACAGGCCAAGAGACCAAACCGAAAGATGAAGACAAGGCAGCTAAATGGGAAAATAGGCAAGACCAAGCACGTGGATTGATAGGGATGTCTATTTCTCCAGATCTTAGATTCTATATTGCAGAACTTGATACTCCTGATGAAGCAATGGAACAGATTACTAAAGTCTTTGGAATTAAAAATGAACTTAAAGCCCATCAACTTGAAAATGAATTGCTTACGTTGGACCCCAATAATTTTTCTTGCATTGAAGATTTTTTGTCCAAATTCAAGACCCTTAGACTTCTCTTGGAAGGTGTTAAGGTTAAGAAAGAAGATAGTAGCCTTATCTACTCCATTCTTACTAAGTTGGGACCAGCCTATTCTGCGTTCGTTTCCACCTTCCATTCTACAAGAGAAGCCTTCATTTCTCAAGGACAAACCTACAAGTCCCCTTCCTTTGATTCCTTTTGTGATTCTTTAATAAGAGAACAAGAAAAACTCTTACACCTTGGTCTTCTTCATCTTGGAAACTCTTCTAAGAAAGCGTTAGCCACCCAACAACAACCAAATTCAAAGAATCCTAAGAAGTCGTATCCTAAAAGGAATGGTCCTAAACCAAACAAGGGTCCTAAGCAATTTCAGCCTCAAAATGAAAAATCATTTCAACAAAACGATAAGACAAATAAAAATAAAGGGAAGAAAACTGATAGACATTGCAACTTTTGTAATCGAGATGGCCACTTAGAATCCAAATGCTTTAAGAAGATGGAAGCCTTGGAAGCAACAATGAAGAAGCATAATATCCATTTGGAGCACTCTTCAACTTCAACTTCATCTTCAGGAATGGCACTTTCCACATGTGATTGTCAAGCATCTCGGTCTGGCTATGCACTAAATGTATCTTCTTCTTCTCATTCTCATGAGTGGCTCATTGATTTTGGAGCTTCTTATCACATGGCCAAAAACAAAGCCATGTTTTCTTCCTTAAATGATTGTAACACCAAAAATATATATGTTGGTGATGATAGATCTCTTAGTGTTGTAGGGACTGGAACTGTTCATATAGACAATGGTCAGTTTAATGATGTATTATGTGTTCCAACCTTATCCTGCAACCTTCTATCTGTATATCAGATAACTCATTCAAGTGAAGGTAAAATCGTTGAATTTTCACCTCACAATGTTGTAATTAAGGACCTAAGAGATCCTAGACAAATTTTAGCTACTGGCATTGCTAATGGTTCTACAAGGTTGTATAAGTTTCACAAATTTGGGTCATCAAATCTTCCCTCAGTATTTGTTGCTCATAATGATGAAGTGAGAAAACTTTGGCATGAGCGATTTGGTCACTTAAACTATCGCTCTCCTCAGAATCTATGTAAAGAAAATATGGTGACAGGTCTTCCAGTGGTATCTTGCAGAGATGGTGTTTGTTCCAGATGTGTACTCGAAAACATCATCGGGACAATTTTGAAAAACGTGCCTCTTGGCACGCCTCAGCCCCTTTACAGCTCGTGCATAGTGATTTATGTGGTCCACTTCCAGTTGCTTCATTCTCTGGCTACAAGTATTTCTTAACTTTCATTGATGATTTCTCCAGACGTACTTGGGTATACTTCTTAAAACTCAAGAGTGAAGTATTTAACATGTTCTTGGCCTTTAAGGCCTTTGTTGAAAAAAAATCTGGACATCAAATTCTTAAGCTAAGATCTGATAATGGCGGAGAATATGTTAAAAACACATTCATCAACTTTTTCACTGAGAATGGAATTCAAATGCAACATATTGTTCCATATACTCCACAACAAAACGGTGTAGCTGAAAGGAAGAATCGCACCTTAAAGGAAATGGCTAATTGTATGCTTCAATCTAAAGGACTTAGACTTAATTATTGGGCAGAAGCAATTAACTGTGCAAATTACATAATAAATAACACTCCTACTAAGGTTTTAAAGAATATCACTCCAGAAGAAGCATGGAGCTCAATCAAACCAGATGTAAGTCACTTTCGTGTTTTTGGAAGTGAAGCATGGGCCAATATTCCAGATGAGAAACATAAAGCTTTAGAACCTACGAGTGAAAAATGTATTTTTGTTGGATATTCTGAAGATGTCAAAGGATATAGACTTATTCCACTTAAGTCCAAAAATGTTATCATTAGAAGAGATGTAAAGTTTGCTGAAAATATATCGGCCTGCGAGCCTAGTTCGGCGGATGTGCCACCTCTCCCTATCTCTTCTACTTTTGAAAATATTTCTTCTTCAGATGATGAAAGCGAGGATGAAAATCCTCCCCCACCTTCTTAGGATCCTCCTTCAGCTCCTCAGCTTCCAAAATGGGTCCGTGCTACTCAGGATGCAACAGGTGATCTTCTTTACTGGCTCAAGCTTCAGTGAATTATGATCCTGACACCTTTGCAGAAGCTTCAGTCCATCCAGATTGGGAAGCAGCTATGATTGAAGAATATCATTCATTATTGGCAAATGATACATGGGATCTTGTTCCTCTACCAAAGGGACGAAAACTTGTTAGATGCAAATGGGTTTACAGAACCAAGTATGGACCAGATGGGAAAGTTGATAAACATAAAGCTCGTCTTGTTGCTAAGGGTTTTTCACAAGTTGAAGGCATTGACTACATTGAAACCTTCTCCCCTGTTGCCAAAATGAACTCTATCCACCTTGTTCTTTCCCTTGCTGCTTCTTTCAAATGGGAAGTCCATTAGATGGATGTTAAATCTTCCTTCTTGCATGGGGACTTGCATGAAGAAATCTATATGGAACAACCTATTGGCTTTATACAAACAGACTCCAGCCTTGTATGTCGGCTTAAGAAATCCCTTTATGGTCTCAAGCAAGCTCCTCGAGCTTGGTATGCCAAAATGGATAACTTTCTTTTAGAATCTGGCTTCTCTAGGTGTCATTCTGACAATACTGTCTACACCAAGAAAGTGGGCAAGTCTCTTATCATTCTTTTCTTTATGTTGATGATCTTATCCTGACTGGTAGTGATCCCAACCTTATAAACTATGTGAAGTCTAGCCTTAAAAGGAAGTTTGAAATGACAGACTTAGGACACTTACATTATTTTCTCGGTCTTCAAGTCTTGCAATCCAAGGAAGGTATTTCCCTTTCTCAGTCCAAGTATGCCTGTGATATTCTACGCCATTTTCACATGGATGACTGTAAGCCAACCCCTTCTCCCTTTCAGTCTAGAGTCAAACTTTCAGTCACTTGTACTTCTCCTGAAGTTGATGCTACCTTATACCGTCAACTTGTAGGAAAAATTTTGTATCTAACCCATACTCGTCCTGACCTTTCCTTTGCCGTTGGCCTTGTTGCTCGGTTTATGCAAAACCCACGTGAAAGTCATTGGAAAGCAGCTAAAAGAATACTTCATTATGTTCGAGGTACAGTTCAGTTTTGGATTCATTACAATGCCAAAGCATCTCCTCTATTGGTTGGTTTCACTGATTCCGATTGGGCTGGTGACCTTGATGATCGGAAGTCTACCGCAGGTTATGTGTTCACTCTTGGTTCAGGACCTATTACATGGGCTTGCAAGAAACAAGGTGCCATTTCTCTTTCTTCAGCAGAAGCAGAGTATCGTGGTGCCGTAGAAGCTAGTAAGGAAGCCTTGTGGCTTCGTCAGATCCTGTCAGAGTTTGGCTTTCAGCAGCAGCATCCGACTACACTTTGGTGTGGTAATCGAAGTGCCATTCAGCTATGCAAAGATCCAGTCCAACATCAGCGCAGCAAACACATTGAACTGCACATGCACTTCATCAGAAAGCTCATTCACGACCATGTTCTTGAAGTGCAATATTGTTCAACAGATGATCAAGTTGCAGACATCTTTACAAAGGCTCTCACAGAGGTGAAGTTCACTAAACTTCGATTTATGTTTGGAGTTCAGGAAGTTGTCACTAAGGGGGGATAGGCTCTAGTGCCTCCTTCCTTCTCCTATTGTGTCATATTTGTAAATCCTTCAATCCTATCCCAAGTTGATCTTAAGGGGGGATGTTAGGATATTCAGACACATAGGAAATAGTTAAGTACAACTTGGTCTAGTATAGAGTTAGGTAAAGTGTGTTTCTTTACTATGTACATTTTGTAACTTACAATCCGACGGTCACGATATGTAGTGATCCGACGGTTCATTGTCTCCTCGGTATTACCGACACTTGATCCGTGGCTTAACACCCGATTGGTCCATGATCTCTATTTAAAGAGCATGGAGGGTCATTTGTAGGGTAATCTGTCTATGAGAGAATCATATGTAAATTTTCATTCTTTTATTAATAAATTGCCTGAAGTGGCCGCGTTGGCTCAGGCCGGGGACTGTTTCCCTCTTTGAGGGTTTTAACCACGTCAAAAGTACTGGTGTATTGATCTGCGATCTGTTTGTGAGCGGTGTCCTTTGGTGTTCTGTCTGAGGAACTTACCTTGCAAATTCCTACAATAGAGGCTAAACATTCATTTGAAGAAATCAAAAGGGCTCTTACTGAAGCTCCAATTCTCATAAATCCTGATTTTTCAAAGCAATTTCTGGTTTTAATTTTTCTCCAGGACACACAATTGCTGGAGTATTGTTACATAAAGGACAACAAGGTAATGAAAAACCTATTTCATTTTTCAGTAGAACACTTGGAAACTCTGAATTGAAATATAACATCATGGAGAAGCAAACTTATTCTTTGGTAAAGGCTCTTAAATATTTTAGGGTGGATGTTATTCATTCACACATTGTTGCTTATGTACCTAATGCTGTAGTCAAGGATACATTAACCCAAGCTGATATTGATGGTAAGAGGAGTAAGTGGATTGCCACCCTGCTGGAATATGATTTGGAAATCAGACCTACAAAATTGGTAAAAGGACAAGGATTGGAAAAGTTGATGACCCAATCAAATTTTGACTGTTTAGACATAAATTTTGTAGCAGAAATTTCAGATGCAATTGAAGATGAAGCACTGATCCTTGTTGAAGAAAAGTTTACAATGTTAGACTGGTATAAAGATGTTATCTTTGTGATACAAAATCATAGAGCTCCTCCTGAACTAACAAAGTCAAAATCCAGATTTGTCAAGTTGAAATCAGTGAGATATTGCATTTTGAATAAATGTCTGTATTGGAAAGATTCAGGTGGAATACTTCTTAACTGCCTATTAGAAGATGAGGCTGAAAAAGTGATTGAAGAATTTCATAAAGGTGATTGTGGAGGTCATCATTATTGGAAAGAAACAGTGAATAAGATACTTAGAGTAGGCTTTTATTGGCCTTCAATGTTCAGAGATGTATACAAAAGGGTTGATGCTTGTCATGAATGTCAAATATTTGATGGGAAAAGGAAGTTACTCCCATTACCTTTGAAACCTATTTTTGTGGAAGCCCGTTTCCAACAGTGGGCGTTAGATTTTATTGGAAAAATACATCCTACATCTTCATGCCAACATCGGTGGATCCTAACTACCACTGATTACTTTACAAAGTGGATTGAAGCAATTCCCACAAGACAAGCTATAGATGAAATCATTATTCAATTCCTAGAAAACAACATCTTGTCAAGATTTGGCTGCCCCATGAAGATCATCACTGACAATGCTCAAGCCTTCAAATAAAAAAGGCTGGTAAGTTTTTGTAACCAGTATAATATCACTCTTGGTCATTCTACAACCTATTACCCCCAAGGTAATGGCTTACCTGAGTCATCAAACAAAAGCCTAGTTAGAATCATCAAAAGAATTTTGCAGGAAAATAAAAGGTCATGGCATTTAAAACTTAAATTTGCTTTATGGGTTGACATAATTTGTATTAAAAGGTATATAGGAGTTTTTCCTTATGAGTTAGTTTATGGAACTGAAGTTGTTTTTCCTAGCTCTCTTGGAGTTCTAGTCATGAAAATGTTGTAGGGACTAGAAGAAGAACCAAATTTTATCCAAAGGAGGATCAATCAACTAATTGCTTCATAAGAAAAAAGAGAAGAAGTTTACAACAATCATCAACAATCTCAAAATAGAATTAAAGAGACATTCGACAAAAAGACAAAAGAAGAAAATTTCAGTCCTCAAGATGTAGTTTTGAAGTGGGAGGCTAAGATTGAAGATAAAGGAAAACACAACAAGTTTGAAAACCTATGGAAGGGGCCATATAAGATTTCAGCCTACCATGGAAATAATACATTCATATTGCAAGAGATGGATGGTCAATTGTGTAGAGGAGGATCTGTCAATGGCAGGTTTCTCAAACATTATATCTCTTGATCCTGCTTAGTTGGAAGGAACACCATTGTATATACTCAACTTTTATTTTCTCATTTGCATGTGTGGATGATCTATTTGACAACGTTGAGCTTGAAGTGAAGGCCATAAAAACTTGGAGATTATGTCATCAATTTTTAGTTTTCAATAAGGCAACTGGTCTTCTGGTTCTTTGCTGCACCACAGGGGCACAACATCCCCATTGGAGCCATTGTTATCCATGATAACCCCTAGAAATACTTTTTAGTTTGATTAGTCATTTTAGATAGGGTTTTTATGTTTAGGTTCATGTAAAATTTGTCATATGGTACATTTAGTGTTTGGTAGAGTCATCATAAAAGGGTAAAGGTCATATTTCCATTTGTAAAGAGTTCATTGTTTCATAATTGAGTCATTTGATAGTTTTACAAACTTTCGCAGAAACTCCAATTCAACAAACCGAGGCTTTTCTACGAAAGTTTATGATATTTCCATAGCAAAATGGTCCATCCTAACACTTGTCCTGCTATGAAAGTCCATTGTTGTGTAACGGTATTATTTTAAATGAGCGTTAGTGAGTTAGAGTTGTGCTGAGTCATAAACACCTTTATCCCCGTGCCATCCACTTCTTTCCATTCATTCTTACCTTTCCTTTTTCCACTTTATATCGTTTGCTGCTACCAAAGTTCACAAGTGTTATCACTGTAATAGGGTTTTACGCTATCAAAATGAGTCTAACTATGGTCTAGGTGTTCTTAAGTTGATTTGCAGGTGAAGAGGAAGCAACTCACAAGAATCTCCTGACGTGTTGCTAGCATGGCATCCAGAAAACAGTATAAAGGAGGTGTTGTGGTGTGTTATGAGCCCACGAACATGAAATTACTTGAAGAAGACCCTGATTTTGTACAATCATTTGCCAATGTGGGATGTCTATGTTTTTTCCAAAAATTGCAGGGTTTTCATGCACAAATTACTAAAGACTTTGCCATCAATTTCACCGGGATTGGTATGAAGGTTGGCATCTTGAGTTTGGCCATCTCTCCTGACACCATTGCTCATGCTACTGAAATCCCAAGGTAAGGGGAGATGTGATTTAAATTCCAGAAGTTCCAGTTATATAATTGTAAGGAATTTTTGAAGGAAGAACATCGAGGAATTGATATGACAACTTGCATCTCCAGAACCTTCCTTCAGGAGCATTATTCCAAGTTGCTCATGGTTATTAAAAAATATTTCACATGTGAAGGAAGGTTCCATATGGTCTACCAGTACCACTTCAGGTTGTTGCTCCACTTCATAGGTAAATAACCCTTAGATATCCCTTTCTATCTCTTCATAAGTTTAGGGAAAATGGCTGACAAGGTTCAAGCTAAACTAGATACAAGAAATACTTCTATTTTTCATCATGGACTTATCAAATTGCTGGTGGTTGAAGAGTTAAACAAGTTAAACAGAGATTGGCTCACATTTTTGTTTCTGAGTGGTTATGAACTAGATGCTGCCACTCCTTCTAGAAAAACTCCTAAATCACAACCAATAACTCCTAAAGAAGACAAACCACTTGTGTTAGAGCCTAAAGCTAGAGATCCTAAAGCAAAAACCTCTACACCTGTGAGAAATCCTGAAGCCAAAACCTCTACACCTCTAAGAGATCCTAAAGGCAAAGCCTCTACACTTGTGATAGAGCCTAAAACTAAAGCTTCTACAAGTTTAAAGAGGAGGATGACTAGGAGCTAGAGCAAGAAAAAGGGTAATCTAGCTAACATCCTAGAGGCCATAGAGATAGAGGAAAGTCTAGAAGTAAGGCTTGAAGAAACGTTACCTAAAGAAACAATACCTAAAGGTGTGTTGCCTGTGGATATAACATCTAAAGAGGAAACCAAAGAAAGGACTCCTGAGAAGAGCAAAAGGGATAAAAAATTAAACTTCTCACAAGATGATTTAGGTTTCATTTTTAAGCCTAGAAAGCATGTCACTAGATCAATGCAAACTACTACAGAGATACCAAAAATACCTCTAAAGGCAATAGAGCTAGCAAAAGAAAGAAATGGAAAAGAGCCCATTTAGAAAAAAGTCAAGAAGAAGTCTTACAAGAATAGCTAAGAGAGGCAAGGGAAGAACTCATTTAGAACAAACTACAAGTTGAAGACTTCAAGAAAGAGATGGCACAACAAATAGACTTTTATGATGAAGTGATAGAAAATTCTAGGAAAATGGTGAAGAGATCTTTTCCTCTGCACAGGATGCTAAAGCACACTTATAGGAAGAATACTTGGCTGCAAGAAGATTGGTGAAATTTCCAGAATAGGGTCAAATTATTGGAAGAACTGATTGAGAAGATCAAAGCTGAACTTTTAAGGAAGAACCTCAAGATTATAGTTGTAGAGGAGGACACTCATTGAAAGTGGTCAAAGCTGATCAAATCCACATTTTTGCTTATTATATCTCTTAAATAACATTTTTTAGCATTATAAATGTTGGAGTAGACTTCTAGAGTTGATAAGAAAGGATAAAAATAAGGAAAAAGTCAATACACAGAAAACTTAGAAATTTTGTAGCAACTCCTCATAATGAAGCAGGAAATTGCTACGAAACTATTGTAGCTTTCTATGGAGAGAAAATCCAGCAAAAGTTTTAGTTGGGAAGTTTTGATAGCATGAGTTTAATGAAAAAACATTACTAAACACCTCAGAATCAGGAAAGGCATCAAAATGACATCATAGGGGTGGTTTTTGAATTTGCTACAAAAGTCTGCTACTGAATTTGAAAGAACTCTGTTTTCTCCGCGTTTTGACAATTTTGGTCTTAACAATTTGACAACAATGCCATCAAGGGATTAATACAAATCAGAGAGTATTTAATAATGTCCACTTCATCATGCAAAACTCCTATTTTTCAAAATTCCAAGTCAGCACATAGTCACATCAGCATAACAACCATCTCATCAAAGAGGACATTCAGGAAAAAGAACTTAGATCATCATCAACATGTTGAAGGTGTAATGACACTCCAACAAATTCAACAAACAGTTGGGCTCGATTATCTACATCAAAATAAAGTGGTTAAAGTCTTAAAAGCTAGCAGAGTCCTAGTTGAATTCAAACCATGTAAAACAAAAAATCCCTACGAGGACTCCGTTAATTAGAAGAAAAATAGGACTAAGTCTCTTAGATAATTGGTCGAATCTAGCCCAGGTGGTAGGTTGATGTAAAGAGATATTTTCTCTATAAATAGATAGCTTTTTGACTTTGGGAAGGGTTGATCAAGGATGTGAAGAAGCTACCATATGTAAATTTTCTCAGTTAATATACATTTACTAGCATACTCTGTTTTCATTACTTGAGATACATATTTTGGTTTATATGTTTACTTGTTCTGTCTTTTACATTGATATCAATATTTAAAGTATTATGATCGCTTGGAATTCAATATTAAGGTTTGATCCAACTTCCTTCATATTTTCTATATGTTGTTAAGGGGTTTTATTCACTTTGTTTCTAAGCCAAAAGATGCCACAGTTTCCTCAGAAAAAGTTATGCAAGTAATTGTGTTTCTTGTAATTAACTCCATGCCCAATGGTTGTAGTACTCACTCCCTTTCACCTGCATAAAATACGAGAAAAATTAGTGTTATCCAGCTGAAAAAATTGAGCCTGACACAATTAATATCATAAGTTATTTTTTAGAGAGCTCTCTCTGATTGGAAGGGCTAACTTCCAGTCAAAAGTAGGTTGAAATAGTTGCACTAGGTTAGAGGTTGAGACAACCCAACCTATTCTAGCCCAGTGATAACACTACCCTATATTTTTGATGTGAGAGATATCATTCCATACGTTAGGGTGATTAGAGGAAATGGCAATTCAACTTGGAGGAGCTCTTCTACAAGATCAATACCTATTTTTGGTTGTAACTCAATCCATTTCTATTAATGCAAAAAATACTTTGTTTTCCTATATATGATGTTATGGTTTCATATATATCAATGCCATGTTTATCTATTGAATAAAGTTATTAGATGATGCTACATAGATTCCATGGATTGTTGATTTGTGCTATCTGACTGTGCAAGTTATAATTATAGCAATCAGAGCTAGGATTGGAGCATTCAAGCTAAAGGACTAAAGCATATGACAAATTCTAGGTGGGATTCATCCCATTATCTATTTACTTTAAGGAAAACATTAGCCCCTTTTTATTTCTATTGTTTTAGGTCAGTCCACTAGGTTTGGGGAAGATACTCCTATTTGCAGTCGTAGACTCCACATAAAAGGGTGTTTTTTAAAACCAAAAACCCAAGTTACAACCCATTAAATATTGGGTCTATTAAGGATATCATAGATACAAGGATTTTCCTCATAGAATAGGAAAGATGAGGGTTGTACACAATATACAGGAAGAATATACAATAGAAAATGTGGGCAGGAACATGCCCAAAATTTATGCACCAATGGATAATAGGAAGGTTGGGAACCAAGAATATATGATTGAAATTGAAGGTAAGTTAAACAATAATCATATTTCTACTTTAATTCACTCTGGAGCTAGTAATAGTTACATTGATCCCAAATTGGTTAAGAAATTTAATTTAAAGAAAACCAAGCATCGTAGGGCATGGTTGGTATAGTTATTTATAGGTTCAAAGAGGAAAATCACCAATATGGTGAAGCAATGTCCTATAAACATGAATGGGATGAAAACAAGAGAAGAATTGAATGTAATTTCATTGGGTTATTATGATTGCCTAATTGGCATGGACTAGATGGAAAAGCACCATGTAGTTTTAGACTGCTACAACAAATATTTTATTCGTGTTGATGATTTAGGATAACATCGGAAACTCCAAGGGATACCAAGGTCTATATCCATCTGAGAAATATCAACTATGCAACTCAAGAATTATTTTAGAAAGGGGTGTCCAAATTTTTGTAGCTCACTTGGAGGAAGCAAATATGGATTAGCAATTAAGTTTGGAGAATTACCCAATACTAAAGGAATTTGTAGATGTGTTGGTTGAGATTATAAGATTATGTCGAAGGAGATATATATAATTCTCCATTGATTTTTTACCTGGAGATGATCTAGTGTCTAAAGCACCATATAGGATGAGCACACCAGAGCTCAAGGAATTATGGATGTAGTTGGAGGAGTTGTTAAAGAAAAGATACATACGCCCAAATGTATCACCTTTGGGTGCTCTAGTTCATTTTTCAAAAGGAAATATGGTATGTTGTGGCTATGTGTTTATTTCAAACAATTGAATTTATTCACAATTAAAAATAAATGCCCTTTGCTGAGGATAGATGATTTATTTAATTAACTCCAACGAGCTTAAGATTTTTTTAAAAATTGACTTGAGATCAAGGTATCACAAGCCGTGGATTAAAGAGTAGGATATTATCAAAACAACATTTCAAAATCAATATGGTACTTATGAGTTTCTAGTGGAACCCTTTTGGATTATATAATGCACCAAGAGTTTTTATTTGCTTGATGAACGTTTTCTTTAGAAAGCATATAGAAAAAATTGTTATTGTTTTCCTCGATGATGTACTAGTATATTCCAATTCTGAATAAGAGCATGAACACCATTTGAGACTGGTTCTACAAGTACTAAGGGAGCATCAACTGTATTCCAAGATAAGTAAATTCTCATTTTATTATAGACAAATACATTACTTGGGTTATATTATTTCCAAGGATGGAATAACAATGGACCCATAAAATGATAAGGCCATCAAAGAATGGTCAATACCTAAAAATGTAAGAGGTGAGGACTTTTATAGGCCTACTTAGTTATTAAATAAGATTTATTGAAGGAATTTCAAGGATATCTCATCCCATCAATTCTTTGTAGAAGAAAGGTGTAAAATTTGAATGGTCACCTAAATGTGAAGAAGCCTTTCAACATTTAAAGGCTTTGTTACCTAGTGCTCCAATATTAAAAATTGCAAATCCAAATGAGGATTTCCTTATATGCACAGATGCATGTAGGGAAGGAATGGGATGATTCCTCATGCAGAATGAGGATGTGATATGTTACAAGTCTAGGAAATTAAAAGAGAGCATGAAAATAATTATGTTTCCCATGATTTGGAGCTAGCAGCTATAATACATGCTCATAAAATGTGGAGACACTACCTCATGGAAGAAGGTTTGAGTTGTAGACTGATCACTATGGGTTATGAAATTTATTTGAGAAACCAAATTTAATTTTTTGGCAAATTAGATGGTTGGAATTGTTGGCTAATTATGATTTTGAGATTAAACATAGCAAGGGAAAATAAAATAAAGTAGTTTATGAACTCAACTAGAGGGTGCATATTATACATGCAAGTATTTGTAGGGATGATTTCATGTAAAAAAATGTAGAAGTTGGGAATTCAGAATAGTTGTATGTTGAGATACAAAGTAACCTACAGTAATTGGATTCTTCTCTATAAATGTCGAGTTTATTCCATATTCCCGAGAAAAATGAGGATCAAGCGGGGAGAGTTGGGTATGAAAAACATCGGTTTCCATTATATTCTATTGTATCTAATAAACATTAACAAATTGACCAGTTATTTAGAGATCTTCCAATGTTGTTCAATACTATTAAACTTTTCTTGTGGCTCAAACTAGTTGTTTTCATAACATTGGTGGTGCATCTTCATCTTTATCAGTAGTCCTTGATGGCATGTCACCATACAATATAGAATATCTTCAAAAAAATTGATCCTACTTACTACAACAAGAATGGGAAAGACCCATTGGTTTGCCTTTATGTGCTTCTTTTAAATGGTCAGTTGTAGTTAGTTGTTCAACACCTCATAAAAGAAGTTAGAAATGATGGGTATAATATAGATGATGTACATATGTCTATTGCACTGGAAGATCATGGAATTTTTTCAGAGGAGTCGTATAGTGTGTTCGTGCTCAGTGTCGAATTCGGTTGCAACACTAGGTTCTCCATTTAGATTTAATAGGAAGGAAGGGAAGAATTAAAAGCCATCAATAGATTCTTCTAATTACTTCTTTGAATATACACAAGCCATTAATTGTACATGACTCAAATGGATTCTCTATAGGTAGCAGAATGTTTTGAAGCTAGGTGTTCTATTTCCCAAAACTAAGGCATGCTTTGAGCTCTTAATCACTAATAAGGGGCCATATTTGTTGGAATTATGACACAAGTGTTATCCTTGATGGCAACTCACATAGATGATAGTTCATAGTGTAACAGGTTAACGAAAAAGGATTATAGATCAGACTGCAAAGATTGAAGAAAGAAAGCAGTTTAAGATGTATACGCAGGTCCAATTTTTCAAAGGAGCGTATACCCATAGGTTCATAGAACACAAAGAGCGTATACGTATGCACACACTTTCACAAAAGGAAAAGAACATATGAGACGGAAAATCAAGGTTTTGATTCGAGGTATTGGTCCGAGTTTTTTGGTCTGAGGTTTTTGGTCTGAGGTATTTGGTCCGAGGTTTTTGATCTGATGTATTGGTCTGAGGTATTGACAAAGGATATAAGTATATAAGGAGGAGAAGATCAAAGGGCTAAGTGTGCAAGTAATGAATATCTTATGAAGAGTTAGATCAAAAGAAAATATGCATGTTATGAGTTTTTGGTGCTTTGCTTGATCTGAACTAAGGATGCACCTAAGTGGTTGATGATGGATGAGATCTAATGATGGATCAGGATCATAAGACCTGAAATGAATTATCATTATGTGGTCTGATCATGGATAGTCTAGATCTAAATGCTAATGCATGTTTTATTCTGTAAATGTTATGATCTGGGTATGACTGAAGTTTGGAATAGCTGTGAAGTTTTAAGTTAGTGTTTGCATATCTATACGCTGGTTCACTTTGGTAAAAGCATTTATACACGCTAGTTCGACACATCTAAGTAGTGTATACATTATGAAATATGATGTTTGAAGTTGTAGTTGGTTCTGGTTGTTAATGCAGAGTTCTGGGTTCTACTCTATGTTCTGGTGACAATGTTTTGAATGTTCAGATTGATTGATTGTAATTTGCTTCAATGTTGATGGGTTTTATTGCAGTGGTGATTGATTTTGAGCTTCAATGCTGCAGCCTGCTAATGGGTCCAGTATAAAAATTGGATGAAACGTGGCCTTCATATTGTGTTGTTGTGTACCAGGAGTATCCAGTCTGAAAATTTATGAAACTTGGTCCCTGGAGGAAGAGAGAAGGTTGTAGCCTTCTGTAGGTCAGAACCTATGTAGTGGTAAACATATCATCCAGTACAAGAGCCAGAGGTTTGGAGATCCCATCCAGTAGTAGATGGAGTAGGAGTGAAGGTTGGAGCCGTATGTAGGCCAGTGCCTATGTACTAGTAAACATATCGACTAGTACAAGAGCTAGGGGGTTGTAGCTCCCTTCCAGTAGAAGTTGGAGAACAAGAGAAGGTTGTAGCCTTCTGCAGGTGGGTGCCTACGTACTGGTATGAGTTTGCACCAGTACAATATTGTGAACATATTTTTATTATATTAAAAGAAGACAGAGACAACAACAGTAGGTGGTTTTTGTCTCGCATTGGGTTTCCACCTTAAATCTTGGTGTTTGTGTGTGTTGCTTATGTGTGATGGTTTATTATGTTATTACTGCACAGGTTACTGTTTAAATGTTTAATAAAGTAATGATGCACTGATTAAATATCAACATATGATGAATTAACTGGAACATAAGTTCACTGGATATATGCTGGTTGCCTTAAGAACAGTTGCATGCACACACAAGTTCCCTTCACTGAAGTAGCGTATACAAATCTGATTATGAAATGAAAAGTTATTGATTTGTAAATATCGATTCACCCCCACACCCCCCCTACCCTCAATATTATTTCCAACAATTGGTATCAAAGAAGGTCCCTTAGCAGAAGCTTGATCGCTTCAAGGAGATCCGTAGAAACAATGGGAAAGAAGCTAAAGAAGAAAGCACCTCAGAAAAAGAAGACATCTCAAAGGAACAATGACAATAGGAGAAGCAAGTATCCAGATTCATAATCACCTCAGATTGAAGATGAACAAGAAAAATAAGTATCAGGCACAAATTTTTGGTCTTCTATTGATACTTTTATTTGTTCATGCAATCTTGAAGATATTGAAAGTGATAGTGAAAGAAATATAGAGGCAAAAGTTAAAAGGCTCATAGATAAAGTTAGAGATCAACAAGATCTATTTAACAAAAGGGAGTGTTCCTTCAAAGAAGAAGTTACCAGATTAAAAGCTCAGTTGGAGGAAGGAAACAAGTAAGGAAGAATTACAAGGAAAAGGAAGATCAATGTCAAAAGCTACAGGATGAAGTGACATCATTAAGAAATGAATTAAATGAAAATAGTACAACAATCAAGAGACTTAAAGATAGATCCAGTTACTATGAAATTCTTGAAGCTAAGATCCTCTCTCTAAAAGAAGATATTGAAAATTCAAATAAGTAGAATGAAGAACTACCTCAAGAAAATGAAGAACAAGAAAATGAGATTCTCAAATTAAGGCAACAAGTGGAAGAAGGAAGAAAGGCTGAAGAAGTCATGAAGAAGCAATATCTAGAAAAGGAAGAGCAATATCAGGTTGAGGTAAATATCTTAAAAGGTAAATTAGAAGAAAAGGATAAACTATTACGATTTCAAGATAGTACTAAGATTTTGGATAATATTCTTAGTTGTCAAAGGTCTATTACCATAAAAAATGGTCTTGGTTTTCATGAAACTGTTGAAGGTGAATCTAGCTCACAAGATGAGGCAAGAAACTCTAATACAAAAGCTGAAATTCTCAACAAGGAGATAAGAGGTCAACCCCATCAACAACTAAGGAAAGAAAGTATTCAAAGAAATTCATTTACTCCTAACTATGGAAGTGATAGTTGGTTATTTCCTCTGATGAATAATGTTGAAAGTTTTGTATGTCATAATTTTGGACATGTTGCAGCCAGATGTAGAAGTAGAATGATTCAAGCTAATAACTGTCACACAGAAAGATCATCAGATTCCAAATACTTTAAGGGATATTGTTTTTCTTGCAATATGTTTGGTCACAAAGCTAGTGACTGTTATAGAGCGAATATGAAACATATAATATGTTATGCTTGTAACAAGTTTGGGAATATAGCAAAAGAATGCAGGAGAAAATTTTGGCCAACATACCAAAAGGAGAAAACATCATCACACTCCAAGGTATGGAAGAAGAAGGAAGTATAATAAGAAAGATGTGGCATAGCACAGTATACAGACATAACAGACCCAGGGGGAGATGAAAGTGTAAAACTTCAGTATTCCAATTCTCATACACACTTATCATGAAGACAATTTGCATATATACACGATTTAGAAGCTGCACAATCGCGTATATGGTGTTTTGAAGAAAAAGCAGTGGGACATACTTAGAAAAAGGGGTCTGATATGGTTTAGTCAATTATCAATTATCTATTTTGTTCTGAGTAATGATGATTACAATCTGTTGATGATATGTGGAAGTGTTTTTGGCCCTCATAAGCTGTTAATAATTTGATGAATAAATAGTTGATGATGATGCCTTGATGATTCTTACTGACAAATGCAATGATCAAATCTGATAGTGAATAGATGGCACAGGTTCAGGGGGAGCATATGCTTCTAATAATGCATTGTTGGAATTATATTAGAAGACCTTGGTACATGATGATACTTATATTGCTTGATCCACATAGTTATTTGATTCATGTGACTCTTTTGATGATGGCTGTTGATCTTGATGCTGTTGATAGATAGTTATGGTGCAGATCATATATGGTGTATGATAGTTGCTTATGACTATCATGGTCTTGTTTAGATCATTGGTCCTTGTTATAAATGTCATGTATATCATTTGATGTAAAGGTCATGAAAAGACCTAATTTGTAACCCCACTATGCATGGGAAGGATGATGTAATAATTGCTATTTTAGTCATGTATAAACATTTGGTATATCCCCACTTGGTTGGGTGGATGAGTCAAACTTGGTGTATCCCCACTTAGTTGGGTGATTGATGTATGTATGAGTCATTGGTCTTAGGGAAGTCATACTCACTTAGTTGAGTTATAGAGTCATGTTATTCTTTTGAATCATATCTCTGCAGACTCTGCATGTACTCAGGGGGAGCATGGACAACATAATGTATATCAAAGGGGGAGAATATCTTGGTCTGCCCTTTGCCCTTGATGTCAAAGGGGGAGAGTATCTTGGTGTTGTTGTTTCCATCAAGTCCAAAGGGGGAGATTGTTGGCATTATGATACAGGTGTTGTCCTTGATGGAAACTCACATAGATGACAGTTCATAGTGTAACAGGTTAACAACAAAGGATTACAGATCAAACTCCATAGATTGAAGAAAGAAAGCAGTTTAAGATGTATACGTAGGTCCACTTTGTCAAAGAAGTGTATACACGTAGGTTCACAGAACACAAAGAGTGTATACATATGCACATACTTTCACAGAAGGAAAAGCGTGTATGGGATGGAAAATCAAGGTTTTGGTTCGAGGTATTGGTCCAAGGTTTTTGGTCTGAGGTATTTGGTCCGAGGTTTTTGGTCCGAGGTATTTGGTTCGAGGTATTTGGTCTGAGGCATTTGGTCCGAGGTTTTTGGTTCGAGGTATTGGTCTGAGGTATTGACAAAGGATCTAAGTATATAAGGAGGAGAAGGTCAAAGGGCTAAGTGTGCAAGTAATGAATATCTTATGATGAGTTAGATCAAAAGAAAATATGCATGTTATGGGCTTTTGGTGCTTTGCTTGATTTTCACTAAGGATGCACCTAAGTGGTTGATGATGGATGAGATCTAATGATGGAACATGATCATAAGACCTAAAATGAATTATCATTATGTGGTCTGATCATGGATAGTCTAGATTTGAATGCTAACATATATTTTATTCTGTAAATGATATCATCTGGGCATGATTGAAGTCAGGAATAGCTGTGAAGTTTTAAGTTAGTATTTGCAGATCTATACGCTGGTTCTCTTTGGTAAAAGTGTGTATACACGCTGGTTAGGCACATCTAAGTAGCGTATACATTAAGAAATATGATGTTTGAAGTTGCAGTTGGTTCTAGTTGTTAATGCAGAGTTCCAGGTTCTGCTCTGTGTTCTGGTGACAATGTTCTCAATGTTTCGATTGATTGATTGTGATTTTCTTCAATGTTGATGGGTTTTTCAGTGATTGGTTGTATTGCAGTGGTGATTGATTTTGAGCTTCAATGTTGTTGATGGGTTTAGTATGAAAATTGGATGAAATGTGGCCTTCATATTGTGTTGTTGTGTACCAGGAGTATCTAGTCTGAAAATTTATGAAACGTGGTCCTTGGAGGATGAGAGAAGGTCGTAGCCTTCCGTAGGCTAGCACCTACGTACTGGTAAACATATCCACCAGTACAAGAGCTAGGGGGTTGGAGCTCCCTTCTAGTAGTAACTGGAGAATGAGTGAAGGTTGGAGCCTTTTGTAGGTCGGCGCATACGCACTAGTAAACATATCGGCTAGTACAAGAGCTAGGGGGTTGTAGCTCCCTTCCAGTAGAAGCTGGAGAACGAGAGAAGGTTGTAGCCTTCTTCAGGTGGGTACCTGTGTATTGGTATGAGTCTGCACCAGTACAATATTGTAAACAAGTTTTTCTTATATTAAAAGAAGACAGAGACAACAACAATAGGTGGTTTTTGTCCCACATTGGGTTTCCACCTTAAATCTTGGTGTTCATGTGTGTTGATTATGTGTGATGGTTTATTCTGTTATTACTACACATGGTTAATGTTTAAATGTTTAATAAAGTACTGATGCACTGATTAAATATCAACATATGATGAATTAAATGAATCATAAGTTCATTGGATATATGCTGGTTTCCTTAAGAATAATTGCATGCACACACAAGTTCCCTTCACTGAAGTAGCGTATACAAATCTGATTATGAAATGAAAAGTTATTGATTTGTAAATACTAATTCAGCCCCCCTCTCAGTATTATTTCCAACAACATTAACATTCAATCGCAAAATAATAAGACAAATTTTGATATTTAAGATAAGTGTGACTCACTGCAAGGACTTGGGAAAGATGGTGTATATGCAATACATTGCAAAAAATTTGGTAAAAGAAAATTGTGATCACAAGAAAAATCATGACTCCTCGCAAATAAGACAGACTTAATGATAATTCATCACATATTAGATAAACAAGATATGATTGAATCGTAAGATGGGGAATAAATCTACAACTAATTGCAAACTATCAAGGTAAAGTGTGATTTAATCACAGGAAAAATCCAAATAGCGCTAATCACAAAATGAGAGGAAGTAAATAGTGACCTAAACAAAAAATGAAAAGGTGAATGAGCCCCTTTGGTAGCAATGGAGATTTCGATAGAAATCATCCTACCACTTTGTCATGCTACTAATTTTTACATCACCACTACAAACAATGTGTAACCAATTTTCATATGCCATAGCCAAAAATAATCATTAAAAGGAAAACAAAGCTTTGTAGCACTTAGGACATAAATTCAAATGGAAATTTGGTGAATGAAAAAAATTATTTGTGTGGAAGACATTTTGCACCCGATCAACACTAGTCCATGGTTCTGTTGGATACTTTGAGGCTACACTTTGATGAATTGTCTTGATGGTTTAGTTTTGGATGTCCATTTCTGGCATTATACAAGTACTACTAAGGTATACATTATTGGAATTATTGTTCTATTGAAACTTATTCAACCATAAAACAACATTATTGTTACCCCATGGAAACCAAAGGTGGATGCTTCATGGTAGCCTACTATGTGAGGGAGTCAGAGTGATTGTGAGAATATACACAAGTGAATCCCAACAGAAACAATGCTTGCCTATGTTCCAAGAGGAAATTATTTAATGAATGAATTCATCCATAAAGTTTTTCACTAGTTTAGAAAAGAACATGAGATACGCGTTTTTGTACCAAGATTTTTTGAAATAGATGAGGACTTGATCGATTACTACAAAACACATCTAGAGAGAATAAATGTTGCTATACTTTTGGAATCCATTCACATTTTTGTGGAGTCTCCTGAAGATTTAAAATATCATATTATGATAAATTGGAATTATGTTTGTTCAACACAAAACTTGATTGGAGAGATGAAGGAGTGCCACCAAGGTGAATTCAAGTGTAGTTCCAATGATTATCTTGCTTCTAGTTTTCTTTTACTTTAGTCTAGTATCTCTCAAACTGCAGAAGAAATGGCTCTCCCAAAATATCCTTGTTATCAAAGGAATTATTAAAATTCAACCTCTACATAGCAACAACGATTTCCTTCATATCATCTATAATTTTCCTCAAATATTTTTCATATTTTTTAAATCCATGCATATGGTCTAGGCACTCATTCCACAACTATAGATCATCCTTTGTCATATAGTAAAGGAGAAAGAGGACTAGATAAAGGAATGTATTTTAGTTATGGGATTGTGTGAATCTATCTATTGAAGATTTGGTTGCTAACATATGTGAAAATGGGTGCTTTCATCTCTCTAATCTTGATTTTGATGGGAAAAGTGTCTAGACTCTTTGTTGTATCAGATATAAAAGTGACTTTTCTACTTGTTTATTCTCTTTAATTTTCTCCAACTACTATGGAATTTGCATTAAGCACAATGTTTTCCAAGGTTAGGTCAGTAATGTTTCTATGGAGCTTTGATGATTCTTGGTAGATTTATCATAGTAATTGTAGAGTTGTTGCAATGGACACATATAACATGCTCATTTATTTCTTTATTCTTCTTTATTGGGTTGGAAATTGCAATAAATGTGATTTTATGTGTAGACGCTAGTGGAGAGGGCATAAATATTAATGCCTTATGGTATACATCCATTGAAATAGAGCTAGGAGATGGTGGTAGTCATTTGAGTGTGGGTACGATAATTCTCATTCTGGAAATTAATAGCATCTTCTACATTTTGATTGCATGGGATCTAAATATTACATGGCTACATCCACAAAGATGTTCAAAGAGGCCCTGGAGTTTTATTCTTTCAAAAAATGTATGGGTTAATTACAAAGAAAAAATTCCTTACTCAACATTTGATGAGGGAAGCATTTTGTCAAGGAAACAATTAAATGAATCAAAGTTTGGGGATAAATACATCCATTGATATTCCTGAAGAAATTGTAGTTGGTTGTAATGGAGAAGATGAGGATGAAAACTCCAACGTAGCGTGGTTTGACTCAGGTTTGGCATCTAAAATTGTTGTGGAGTTTAAAAATATAAGGAAAGTCTATACTACACCTAGGAAATAGTGGGAGCTCATTATTCTTGCACAAATGTTTTATATTGAGATATTTGTTACTTATCATTAGTGGGGGAAATTATAAATCCAAGATAAATTTACGATTGATTCAAAGCCACACAGTTGATGTTTTTTCTATTCATACTCCAAATGGGTAGGCACATGGTAATTTCAAAATTCCTTTAAGATATTAAGCTCAAATGGCATCATTATTTATGAACTTAATAATGAATTCAACTGAACTAGGGGTTGAAGGAGGAGATCTTAAAGCAACTACTTTGAAAGAAATCTCCATGAAATTTCAAGACAAGGGAGAGGATGAAGGAGAATCTACAAAACATCTATCAAATGAAAGGTTTATTGAAGATATCAATAGTGAAAATGAGTCACTACTTGGTGATAAGGCTTCAAAAGTGGTTAATCAAAATGGAAGTCTTTTGAAAGTGAAAATAAAGGCATTATTGTCTACTCACCTTTGGCTTTACTGGTGGTCTAATTTCTCAAATACACCAATGATCTATATTGTTGGAAAACGCTGGGGGGGGTGAATCAGTATTCCTTAGCAATTAGCACTTTTAAATATTTTCATAGAATTAGTTAATCTTCAATTATTATTAACATTTATGCAGTAATAACAGTAAATAAAAGAACCCAGGAGGCACACAGATTTTAGGTGGAAAACCCCCCTCTGGGTTAAAAACCACCGAATGATTTTCTAATAAATTCTTTAATCTTCAACCCCAATTGAAATGAAAGCAACAACTTCCTAGAATTCTAGAAAATCATTCTTCTCCAGCTCCCATTGGATGGATGCTCCAATGCTCGAGATTCGTCAGTAGTCAATTGAACAGATGCCCCAACACCCAATGAGCTACAACTCACCCTAGCACCACCCTGCCACCCTAAATTTTTCACAGGCTTGAACCTGTTGGTGAGTTCATGCACCAGTCTAACACCACCCTACCACCCTATAGAAGAATAAAAGAAGAATGGACTCCCCTACCAGGAAAAATGGTCCACTTTACAATGATATAGAATGATGTCGAAGAAGACGAAATACTAGACCATAACCCCAACTATGACACAACCACCTAATGATGTTCCTAGACCTCCCGACACTGCCTCTTCAACTCTTGGTAGATAGAAACTTGTACAACTTTTACAAAGATGCTTTTACAATGACTCTGTACAATGATACTTTTACAATGTTTGTATGTAGTGCCGCCCACTTGAAGACTTCATGTGGAGAACTTCTTGCTGCTGTTTCACACCTTGATTGCTACTCTTGTCATGCTACCCTTTCTCATTCCTTAGAACATTAGATTATGCATTGAGTCTTCTCTTGGTGAATATATAATACCTACAAAAATTCTTCAAGGAAATACCGATGACATGATAATATCAAAACTTACCTCATCCTGCAGAACATATGTCAGTGCTAAAAAAAAACAACAAATTAGAATACAAAGAACCTAATGCAATTAAGAAATGAACATGCATATATAGAAGATAATTACCTGTAACTTACCTCTGTTGCATCATTTTTCTGTACCTTGCTCTTTGCTACCCTAGAAAGTCTAGTCCTTTGCACCCCTTGACAACACTTGATCTAGTTTTTATCGCCTTCTAGGAGCATGATATTTACTTTGATGTATCTTTGTGATTTCAGATCCCCAATATGTGATCTTTGGTCCTGTAGTATCCCTCTGACTCTTCTCCCCAATGCCACAGGTCTGACCCGATTTGGACTCTTCAAGACAAAGTTATGTCCAATCTCTCACAATGACCTAATTATTGACTCGTTCAGTAGAGCGAACTTGTACGACGTGCCACATATCACTATTTCCTCCTTTGGCTCTGAAATTGATACATAGAAAACTATAGTCCGTTCACTATCTACCACTTTTTAGAGAATTCTAATCCTCTTCTCAGAGAGAGAGTTATGATGATTTTCCCAAGGTCACTTATTTGAGATGAAATTTGGGAGCCTCAAAAAACCTAACTTCCATAGATCATATCTCCAAAAATATAGCGAAACAAGATCTAAAATTCGGTCATGACATTCATTAGGATTGTGAATCAAATGGGTTTTCATTTCAGAATCTAAGACTTCACAGAAATGAAGTTATAGCAAAAATTCCACAACCACTTCCTTTGGAGAATATATGAGATTTATTTTTATAGAGTTGAGAGAGGCTTCTATAAAGAATGTTGGAGATATTTTAGGAGCTTAACTTTTTTTTAATTAATGGCTATTCAATGAAAAAAACAATTATGAGTGCCATGCCACAATCCCATAGGGTTTTAGCCTACTAACTGGGGTTACTAACTTCAAACATGAATATCTCTCGAACTGTGAAGAATTACTTGGCGTGCCATATATCAACGGAAACATCTCAACGAGTAGAATCTATCTAGAAGATCCTTGACTCAAAATAGAGTAATTTGTCAAGTCAAAATTCCCTTGCAAGATCATGGTATCCCCTGGTGCTACTTGGGTTGACATCAATGATAACCTCAGATCATCTTTAGATTAACAATCTCCCTCTTTGGCATTGATGGTAACACAAGTACTCCCCCTGCGATTAGGGCACCTCTTCCTACTGCCTTCTCTAACTCCTCCTGACACACAACCATCCTGCGGACTTGTACACACTTCCACTCCCCCTTTATTTTCTAAATAAGGAAAATCTAATGAGAACTTGGGATAATCCCAAGCTTCTAGCGAAGATATTCAAATGCCTCACAAGGTAAAGGTTTAGTGAAGATATCAATGATTTTTTCTTTTGTACCAACATATTTAAGATTGATATTGTTTTCGGCAACCTGCTCTCTAACGAAATGTTATTTAATCGGAATGTGCTTCATTTTGGAATGCATCACAGGATTATTGGAGATACTGATGACGCTGGTGTTATCACAAAGTATGGGAATAGGCTCATCAAACTTGACCTGAAGATCTTGAAAAGTTTTCTTCATCCAGAGAACTTTTGTACAACAATTTGCTGCTGCAATATATTTTACTTCTGCTATGGATAACGAGATTGAGGTTTTCTTTTTGCTCAATCATGATACGAGACAACCACCTAGATATAATTCTTCTCCACTAGTACTCTTACGATCATCAATGCTTCCTGCCCAATCTGCATCTGTAAAGGATTGAATAGTGAGATTGTTGCCCTTGGGATACCACAAGCCATATTTTGTTGTGCCCTCTAGATATCAAAGAATTCTTTTGACAACAATAATATGTGATTCTTTTGGTGCTTCTTGGAACCTTGCTACTTTTCCAACTGCTTGCATAACATCTGGCGGAGAGGCTATTACATATAGAAGACTACCAATCATAGATCTGTACAACCTTTGATCCACATCCTTAGATGCGTCATCTATGCTCAATTTGCAACCTGTTACCATCAGAGTAAGGATGGGTTTGCAATCTTCCATTTTGAATTTCTTGAGCATTTCCTTGATGTACTTGGCTTGACATATAAATATTCCTTTCTCTTGCTGAGATATTTGAAGCCTTAAGAAGTATGTCAACTCACCAAGTAAAGACATCTCGAACTCAGTTTGCATCTTTGTAGAAAATTTCTTACTTAGTCAATCATTATTGCTACCAAATATTATATCATCCACATATACCTCAACGATTGTTAAATTATCTTTATTTATTTGTACGTAAAGATTGCTATTAGCAGTACCTTTCTTGAACCCTTATTGACGTATATATCCATTAAGACAAGCATACCATGCTCTGGGAGCCTACTTGAGACCATACAGAGCCTTCTTTAACCTGCAAAAATAGTCTTTGATGACACCTAATAAGAGGGATTAGGTGTACAACTGTAATTAATGTAAATAAATAATAGAGAAGATAGAGATTCATCGGGAGCTGAACTGAATAGTCACTCCCTCTTGTATATAATAATGAATAACTTGAATGAATAATATGAGTTTTGATTCGAAGGGTTACCTCCTGGTCTGACATGGTATTAAAGCAGGTGCCAATTTTTGGCTTCTTTTTTAATTTGTAACTCCTAGTTTGTTTTGCCTTTGTTTTGCATCTTTTGCAGGCTGACATTTCTGTCAAATCCTTGCGAAATCTCATTCATTGTTTGATAAATTCATTGAAGTGCGTTGCATTGGAGCTAGCTAGTTTATTATTCACCACATATGCTGTTTTCTTATTCACCGCATACATTTTTTATATATAAACTACCAATGGTGATGACTTAACCCACTCGGACACAGTTCCTGAGGTCTAACCTTATCGGGTTCATTCTTGACCGTAGATCTCAAATCCCAAGATTTGACAGTCCATAGCAATTTCGGGTCAACTACATACACGAAAGTTAACCGCCTGAAATGTGTGCTTTTTTCTCTCTCCTCGGGTTCATTCTCCACCGTAGATCCCATCTCCCAAAATTTGACGGTTTATAGCAATTTTAGGTGCATTAGTTGCACGAGAGTTACCTGCCCGATACGAGTGGTTTTTCTCTCTCCTCTAGTTGCTACGTGTCAACCGCTTAGTGGAATCAGGCTCTCCCCTCTCAATACCACTTACCATTTTTTATTCGCCCGAAATCCCTCTTATCGCTTTAAAACTAACCTCTGTCTTGGTTAACGCCCAGACTTCTTCGCTTCCGATAATTGTTGATCTTCTACAATCGAAGGCCCTCCTCCATATTTCTCTGCCACTCATCTCCACCGCTCATCTCCACCGATTCATCTCCGCGCTCATCTCTGTCATTCATCTCTACAACAAAAGAATTACAGGTACAGTCAGACTCTAATATTCAGGTGAACATTGAATGTTGTTAAGTTGAACGCTGTTGGTATAATGCTGTTGATATAACAATATGCATTCAATTATATCTATTGTGGGAGTAGTTCTCAATGGAAAGGAGAATTATCCTGAATGGTCATGGAAAATCCAACACACTCTCATTTTTAATGAGCTATGGAAAGGAGTGTGTGTTGGAGAAGGAGATGAAGCACCAGTCTAGCCTACCTCAGACAAGGAGCTCACAATTTGGGAAAATAAGAACAACAAAGCCTATGCATTGATTGCAGCATCAGTAAGTGAAGAGGTGAGTTGACACATTTTGCCATTTTCAAATGCATTCGAAGCCTTACAAAAGCTGAAAGAACTCTATGACTCACACTCTGCACTTGAAGTTGTTCAACTCATGATTAAACTCTTCACCCTTGAATTACAAAATAATGATCCTCTTTCTCTTGCATCCAAAGTAAAATATATAATGCATGATATCAAAGTCACTAAGGTTGAATTGGATATTCCTCTAATCACTTTTCTCAAGGCACTTTATCCTACTTACTCAAATTATCTTGAGTCATTGCAAGCAAATGGAAATCTCAAAGATATTACCTTTGACTTCCTTGTGAAAAAATTTGCTGAAAGAGAGAAAGAATTTGGAAAGAAGACAACCCCTGAATCTTTTGAAGAGGCTGTGTGCCTTGCTCATAAAGAAAAAAATCTTGCCCAAGATTCTTCCAAAGGAAGAGGTGGTCGAAGAGGAAGAGGAAGATATTTAGAGGCAGGGGGGGCAGACACTCTCAAGGAGAAAAGTCAAATTATACGCTGTAAAAGAAATGGATCACATGAAGCCTCCACATGCAAGTTACCTTGGGACAAAATTGAGCAGCAAAGAAACCAACCCAAAGGTAAAAATAATGACACAGACAAAGGTAAATAACCTGAATCTGCTCATTATGTTGTGGCACAATGTAATATTGGAGTAAATGAAGACTTATTTAATGCTTCACTTGCTTCTTGGAAAAATGATTGGTTGCTTGATTTAGGAGAAACTTGCCACATGACTCATATTAAATACTTTTTTGAAGAATTCACTAACAATGTTGATGGAGTAGTATACTTTGCAGATCAATCAAAACTCAAGCCATCAGGGATTGGCACAATCAGGCTTAAATTGCATGGTCTTCCAAACTTTCTTCTACATCATGTTATATATCTCCCATAGCTGAGGAGAAACTTACTATCTTTGGTCCACATCTGCCAACAAGGTCACTCCATTCATATGTTTGATGGCAAGCTTGAGGTGAGAAAAGCATTCGACCACTCACTTGTCATGACAGGGACAGAAGAATAAAGGCTTCTCAAGCTGTAGGGTACCTCTACTCGTGCACAACATTTCTCATACAATTCTCATTATGAAGAAGGTACACTTCCATCAAGTTTATTATGGCATGCTAGATTTGGACATTTGAACTATGACAGCCTCCGCTTGTTGAAGAAAAATGGTGTTACTAGTTTGCCTACAATTCCTAGGAAACTTAAGCAATGTGATTCTTGCATTATAGGAAAGCATAGCAAACAGTCCTTTAATGATTCACAATCTAGAGCACATAGAAAACTAGCATTCAGATTTATGTGGTATAATGCCTGTTCCTTCTACAAATGGAAATAAATATATGATGACATTTATTAATGACTACACCAGAATGTGTTGGGTTTATTTATTAAAGAACAAATTTGATGCTTTTCAAACATTCAAGAACTTTCATGCATGGATTGAAAATGATGCACAATCTCATATTGGCTCTATTCGCATTGATAATGGAAAAGAATACACTTCAAATGAATTTGAAAACTATCTTTTCCAACATGGGATCAAACATCAAACAATTGTGCCTTATAATCCCCAACAGAACGATGTAGCTGAAAGAATGAATAGAACAATCTTAAATATGTTACGCTCCATGCTATTCTTCAAAAGTGTAAAAATGATGTTTTGTGCTGATGCAGTTCTATGTGCTGTATATATAAAGAATAGATTTCCATCTAATGCTATCAGAAACAAGACTCCTTATGAAATGTGGTATAGACACATTCCTTTGGTAAAGCATCTCAAGGTCTTTGGTTCCACCTATTATGCCTTGATACCAAAGGTACATAGAAACAAACTTGGTGCAAGAAGTTGTAAGTGTATCTTCGTGGGGTATTCAAACACCTCCAAAGCATACCGTCTCTATGATGAAGTCAATTTTTTTTTTGTTGTATCTAGAGATGTAATTGTTGGCATTACAACACAGGTTGGCGCTATGGCACTGGTGTGGCACAATGGTAACTCACTCTGGTGACAGATCTCAGTTCAGGCTCTCAGAATGAAGGAAAATATATATACACAGGTTCACCTAGACAAAGACGCGTATACACGTGGTTAGACGTTACAAAGGCACGTATGTGTATACACACACTTTCCCGCAAGGAAAAGCACGTACATGTTGGAGAACTTACTTTTGGTCAGTGGTATTTAGTCCTTGGTAATTGAGCCTATGGTTTTGGGCCATGGTATCTCGTCAGAAGTGTTGATCCCAAGTATTGGGTCCATGGTATTGTTTTGTTATGTTTTTTGGACCGTGGTATTGTGAAAGGCCTAAGACTATAAAAGAGGAAGGAGATCATTTGGCAAAGCATCATCTGAATTATTGAATATCTGATAAAGTGCTAGATCTAGAATACTGGTGATTGGGTTATGGTGCAGATCTGGATCTGAATGAAGGAGGAACCTGAGCGCAAGGAGAAGGATAAGTTCTATTGATGGGTCATAATCTTAAGGCTTGAATAATAATATCTTTGTATGATTTTGATCCGTTATATGTGGCGCATGCTTGATCTATAAATCTGGTAATCTGGGTTAACTAATGTCTGAACATTTGAAAGAGTGAATTATCGTTTATAGATTTGTACGCAGGTTCAGAGAATTGAAGGCGTGTATACATGTTGGTTTTGTGAGTAAAAACAACGTAAACGCAGGTTGGTCCAAACATAGAAGCGTATGCACGCAGGTTTTTGGGTATTGAAGTAGTGTACGTCTGTTGAATTGTGTTCTAGCTTCTTTTGTTTATTGCTACAGTGTTCTGGGTTCATAATTTGGTGTGTGGTTACTATTAGTGTGTTTTGGGTACAGCTGTCAGAGAAGTGTCTATCTGATTCAGTTTTAATTGGTGAAAAGGAGATTGTTTGATATAGAAATTCTTTATGCTTGATTGATGTTCATGGATCCAGTCTGAAAATTTATGAAATGTGGTCCCTAGAAAAAAGAGAAGGTTGTAGCCTTTTGTAGGCCAACACCTACGTACTAGTACCTTGGCTAGTGCAAGAGCTAAGGGGGTTGTAGCTCCCTTCCAGGAGAAGTTGGAGAACGAGAGAGGGTTGTAGCTCTCTGCAGTTTGCAGCCTGCGTACTGGTAAAGGACTGCACCAATACAAAATCATTGTAAAAAGAAGTTTCTAATTGAAAAGATAGAGACATATTGCAGCAGGTGGTTTTCACCCACATTGGGTTTCCACCTTATATCTTGTGTTCTTGTGTGCGACTGTCTGCATTTTTCCTATTCCTGGTTATTGTTTCTATGGTTATGACACATAGATTTAAAATCAACATCTGAAGATGAATTAAATTACAAGTCTATAAGTTATACACAGGTTTCCTTTACGTAGTTGCGTATATACGCGGTTTTCTCTAACTGAAGTAGTGTATATGGTCTGGGTGTGAAACAGAAAATAATTGAATTGATAATACTGATTCACCCCCCCTCTCAGTATTATTTCCAACAATTGGTATCAGAGCAGGTCCTTCAGAAGAATCTTTATCACTTGAAGGAAGATCTATCATCATGAGCAACTACGAGAGAGAAGCATCGATCAGGCCACCAATTTTTGATGGGACCAACTTCGTCTATTGGAAGGTAAGAATTACAACCTATCTTCAATCTCTTGGTACAGAAGTCTAGGATATCATAGATACAGGGTACACATTTCCTTTAGCTACTCCTACAGATCCAGCTGTCAATACTCTATTAGGGAGTCTATCTCAAACAGAATTCGTCAAGGTTATGCAGTATAAAACCACAAAAGAAATATGGGAAAAGATCGTTATGAGCTATGAAGGAGATGAATAGGTAAAACAAGCAAAACTTCAAACCCTCAGAATTCAGTATGAAAATCTCAGAATGCACAATGATGAAAGTGTGGCTAACTATTTCCTACGTATAGATGAGATTGTTAATTGTATGAAAAACTTGGGTGAAGAAATAAAAGAGGCTGTTGTGGTTGAAAAGGTTCTAAGATCTTTGTCCTCTAAGTTTGAATCAAAAGTTTCTGCAATAGAAGAAAAACAGAATCTACAGAACCTTACCATGTCACAACTGCATGGAATTCTAACTGCTTACGAAATGAGGAAAGGAGGACCATCAGACAGGAGAGAAGTTGCATTCAAGGCTTCAGGAAAAGGAGATTACTATGAGTCAGGACATATGTCAGAAGAAGAGGAAGAATCAAATTTTGTCAAGAACCTCCAACGAGGTGCTGGAAGATTCAGAGGTAAGTTTCCTTTCAAATGCTTTGCTTGTGGAAAAGTCGGTCATTATGCTGCAAAATGCCCTCATAAAGATAAACTAGACAAAGGTAAGGAACCTGTCATATGGAACAGAAAGCAGAATAAGAAGAGCTATTACACGCATGAAGACAGTGATGGATTGTCAAATAGTGATGAAGATGAACGAGGTAATGATGATAGACTTTTAATGGCTTTTGAAGATGATGATTTCTTGGATGCTGTAAATGAAGAAGGACTTTATGAAGAAATTTCTAGACTTAAAGTTTGTTTAGAGGAAAAGAATATGATTATAGATACTCTAACGTGCCAACTTGCCAAAAAAGATAAATATAATGATAAGCTAGAATGTGAAATTGTGGGGCTTAGAAAAGAAATTGAGAAAACAAAAGCCCTTAATCTCAGATTTGCTAAAGGATCTGAAACTTTAGATGAGATTATCAAAGTGTAGCGTTCTCCACTAATCAAGACAGGTCTGGGATATAATGAAGAAGCATCTCAAGCATCCACATCCAAAAGTTATCCTAATGCAGCAAGGAGGAGTGAACAAATTGATAATCGATAGCAAAGGCTCAATGGAGATCACCAGGTAAATCAGGGAAAATCTAACTCAAGAATGAACAAAGACTACCAGGTAAATCGGGGGAAATCTACCTTAAGGATGAACAGAAACTACAATTAGCCACAACATTCTCAATTTTCCTCAAGAATGGATGTCAATAGAAACTACAATCATTCGGTTGGTAGATTTGATAATCGCAGGAGTTTCTTCAATGGCCAGTGTTTCTCTTGTCATAACTTTGGTCACAAAGTAGCTCAATGCGTTGCCTATAAGACAAACATGACTAGAGAAGCTAAAAAACAAAGAAGTATGACTGGGATCATGAAAAGGACCTACAATAACTTTTCTGCTCTCGAAAATGAAATAGAATGTTCTATTTGTAACAACTTCGGTCATGAAGATTCTGAATGCAGGAGCAGGTTTCGGCAGACAACTTAGAAGGAACAAGTCTCAAATGCCAAAACATGGAGAATGAAAGAACTGCAACCGGAAAGATGTGGGATAGCCTTATATGCAGAAGGACATGAAAATCAATGGTATATCGACAATGGATGTTCGAAACATATGACAGGAGATAAAGGAAAACTTCAATCATATAGTGCCTTAGAAAAGGCAAATAAGGTCTCATTTGGAAACGACACCCCCGCGTTCATAAAAGGTAAAGGTTCTATTCAGTTGAAAGAAAAGGTCAAAGCTGGAAATGTTATGTATGTTGATGTCTTATAGCATAATCTATTGAGTGTCAGTCAGATGTGTGATCAAGGAACTGAGGTAATATTTCGATCAAATGGATGTACTGTTCGTGATCTTGATACAGGAAAAACAGTGATCAAAGGCACAAGAACTCCGAATAATTATACATATTCAAAGAAGGACAACATCAATGCTATCTAAGCAAGAATGATGAACACTAGCTATGGCACAGAAGATTGGGGCATCTTAGCTTCTCTCAGATAAGGAAAGCATGCAAATATCAGGTGGTTCATGATCTTCCTGACATCAAAATTCTAGACAATACAATATGCAAATCATGTCAGTTTGGTAAGAAAACTAGAACTAATTTCCTTGAGAAGGACGGACCAGCTAGCAGGCCGCTTGAACTTTTCCATACTGATATATGTGATCCAACTAGGAAGAAGTCACCTTGAGGTGAAGAGTACTTCATATTGTTTATTGACAACTTTTCAAGAATGTGTTGGTTAGGACTTATGAAGTATAAAGATGAAGCTTTCGAAAAGTTCAAATCATTCAAAGCCTTGGTTGAAAACAAATCAGATCGACGAATAAAATGTCTTAGATCTGATCGAGGAGGAGGATTTACCTCAGATGAATTTTTTTATTTTTGTGAAGAACATGGCATAAGAAGGGAATTCTCTACTGCAAGGACACCTCAACAAAATGGAGTAGCGGAAAGGATGGACAGAACGATTCAACAAATGGCTCATGCTATGCTCGATGAATCTGGAACTCACACAACCTTCTGGGATGAAGCCGCATTTGCTGCGGTAACTATTCTTAACAAGACAAATGTCCAGGTAAACAACACTTAGACTCCTAATGAACTTTGGTATGGTAAGACTCCCGTGGTAAAATACTTTAAAATTTTTGGAAGCAAATGATACATTAAAAGGACTGATGAAAATCTTGGCAAGTTTGAACCTAGAGCAGATGAAGGCATTCTTCTTGGTTATTCTCCTCATAGCAAAGCATATAAGTGTTACAATAAAAGACTTGGGAAGATCATTGAAAGTATTGATGTAGTGATTGATGAAGAATGACATACCCCTAGGCAGGAAAGATCTGAAGTTTTCGAAAATGATGAGGACTATCCCTCAACGTCAAATCAGATTCGTGATGAAGAAACCCATGAGGCACCAGAAGAACAAATAATAATAGAAGAAAAGACTCCATCCAGATATGTTCAGAAGAATCATCCAGAATCTCAAATTTTGGGGCAGAAAGAGGCAGGTGTACAAACAAGGAGAACCATTTCAGAAGCTTCAAGCTATCTAGCATTGCTCTCTTCCAGCGAACCACAAAATGTACGAGAAGCATGCAAAGATGAATGCTGGGTCAAGGCAATGAATGAAGAACTTGAGCAGATTGAAAGGAATAACACTTGGGAGTTGGTTCCTAGACCAAAAGATAAGAATGTCATAGGGACAAAGTGGATTTTCAAAAACAAGCTGAATGAAAATGGAGATGTGGTTAGAAACAAGGCAAGACTTGTGTGTAAAGGATATGCGCAACAAGAAGGCATAGACTTTGAGGAAACCTTTGCACCCGTGGCTAGACTTGAGGCTATAAGAATGTTCCTTGCTCTCTCTAGCTTTCAAAAGTTCAAAGTATTTCAGATGGATGTAAAATCTGCCTTTTTGAATGGAGACTTGAATGAAGAAGTATACATTGAAAAACCAGATGGGTTCATTCTTGGAAATGATCCAAATCTTGTATGCAGACTCAAAAAGGCTCTCTATGGTCTCAAACAAGCTCCAAGGGCTTGGTATTTTCGGTTGGATGAGTACCTTCATCAACAAGGTTTTGCAAAAGGATCAACAGACAACAATCTATATGTAAAAATTGACAATGAAAAGTTGCTAATACTTGTTGTGTATGTTGATGATATCATTTTTGGCAGCAATGAAGAAGACATGAGTCAAAATTTTGCCTTGGTAATGCAAAAGGAGTTTGAAATGTCCATGCTTGGTGAGCTCACATATTTTCTTGGTTTACAAGTCCAACAAAACAAAGATGACATTTTTCTATCACAAACCAAGTATCTTAAGCAGATCTTGAAGAAATATGGGATGGAGGATTCGAAACCAGTATGTACTCCTATGGTTACAGGATGCAGTCTCAGCACAAATGATGAATCAGCCGCTGTACATCAACCTACCTATAGATCCATGGTTGGTAGTCTACTCTATCTAATAGGTACCCGACCAGACATTATGCATGCAGTAGGGATAGTTGGAAGGTTTTAGGCAAATCCAAAGGAAACTCATCTTCAGGCAGTCAAGAGGATTTTCAAATACCTTCAAGGGACTCAAAACTATGGTTTATGGTATCCTAGAGATACAAATATCACACTTCATGCATATACAGATGCAGATTGTGCAGGTAGCATGGATGACAGGAAAAGCACTAGTGGTGGTGCATTCTTCATGGGTCCTAGATTAGTATCATGGTTCAACAAGAAACAAAGTTCCATTGCCTTATCTACAGCTGAAGCAGAGTATGTAGCTACTGCATCTTGCTGCACACAACTCCTTTGGATGATGCAAACATTGCAAGATCTTCAAATCACTTGTACTCTACCTATTTCCATTTTTTGTGATAATACAAGTGAAATCAACATTTCAAAGAATCCTGTCATGCATTCAAAGACCAAGCACATACCTATCAAATACCATTTTCTTCGGGAACAAGTGCCCGAACAAAAGGTCAAGTTGGATTATGTTCCCTCTAAGGAACAAGTTGCTGATATTCTCACCAAACCACTGCCCAGGGAGACATTTGAATACCTCAGACAGAAGCTGGGGGTAGTTGATGCATCATCTTGTTGCTGAAACCTGTCTGTTTCAAAGAAATGTGGTTGTATGCGAGTTGCATGAGGAGGACCCGTGTACATACGCTGGTTTATACAGGTATAGTCGTGTATATGGTGGTTTGAAGGAAATCAATGGGGACAGACTCTGGATTGAAGAGAGTTTGATATGGGTCTGTCAAGAGACCATCTGGCATAGGTTCAGGGGGAGCAGATAATCTTCTAATAATAATGCATTGTTGGCATTACATTAGACGCTCTTGGTTCGAATACACAAGCTATTTTGGGTTCAGGTGGATTAGCTGCAGAAGGGGTACAGAAGGAGAACATGGTTGTTGATCTGAATAATGATGCTGCTGATATTAGTTATTGGTGACTTTCATAGTCTTGCTCTAGATATTTCGTCTCTATCTTTTAAAATTATTATCAAGGTCATGTAATGGCCTATGTTGGTTTCCCCACTATGCCTGGGATGAATGTTGTAATGTTCTTGGTTGTCATATGTAAATTTCTGATGTATCCCCACTTGTTTGGGTGGATGATCCCCACTTGGTTGGGTGATGGATGTTGTATAGAGTCTTTTGGTTATAAGAAGGTCTTTTATGATGTATAAATCATTGTTCTTCGTAAAGAACATCTTTTTGTAGATATTGCCTACAGTTAGGGGGAGCATGGCCAGCACAACAGAGCAGAGACTTTAGCATGTACTCAGGGGGAGCATAACCCTTTGCCCTTGATGACAAAGGAGGAGAATGATTTTGAGGATCTTGGGGTTGCCATCAAGTCCATAGGGGGAGATTGTTGGCATTACGACACAGGTTGGCGCTATGGCACTGGTGTGGCATAGGTGTTGTCCTTGATGGCAACTCACTCTGGTGACAGATCTCAGTTCAGGCTCTCAGAATGAAGGAAAAGATATATATGCAGGTTCACCTAGACGAAGACGCGTATACACACGGGTTAGACGTTACAAAGGCACGTATGTGTATACACGCACTTTCACGCAAGGAAAAGCACGTACATGTTGGAGAACTTACTTTTGGTCCGTGGTATTTAGTCCTTGGTAATTGAGCTTATGGTTTTGGGCCATGGTATCTCGTCAGAAGTGTTGATCCCAAGTATTGGGTCCATGGTATTGTTTTGTTATGGTTTTGGACTGTGGTATTGTGAAAGGCCTAAGACTATAAAAGAGGAAGGAGATCATTTGGCAAAGCATCATCTGAATTATTGAATATCTGATAAAGTGCTAGATCTGGAATACTGGTGATTGGGTTATGGTGCAGATCTAGATCTAAATGAAGGAGGAACCTAAGCGCAAGGAGAAGGATAAGTTCTATTGATGGGTCATAATCTTAAGGCTTGAATAATAATATCTTTGTATGATTTTGATCCGTTATATGTGGCGCATGCTTGATCTATAAATCTGGTAATCTGGGTTAACTAATGTCTGAACATTTGAAAGAGTGAATTATCCTTTATAGATCTGTACGTAGGTTCAGAGAATCGAAGGCGCGTATACACGCTGGTTTTGTGAGTAAAAACAACGTATACACAGGTTGGTCCAAACACAGAAGCGTATGCATGCAGGTTTCTGGTTATTGAAGTAGCGTATGTTTCTTGAATTGTGTTATTGCTGCTTCTGTTTATTGCTGTAGTGTTTTGGGTTCAAAATTTGGTGTGTGGTTACTATTACTGTGTTCTGGGTATAACTGTCAGAGAAGTGTCTATCTGATTCAGTTTTAATTGGTGAAAAGGAGATTGTTTGATACAAAAATTCTTGATGTTTGATTGATATTCATGGATCCAGTCTGAAACTTTACGAAACGTGGTCCTTGGAAGAAAGAGAAGGTTGTAGCCTTCTGTAGGCCAGCACCTATGTACTAGTATCTTGGCTAATGCAAGAGCTAAGGGGGTTGTAGCTCCCTTCCAGGAGAAGCTGGAGAATGAGAGAGAGTTGTAGCTCTTTGTCGGTTGCAACCTGCGTACTGGTAAAGGACTGCACCAGTGCAAAATCATTGTAAAAAAATGTTTCTAATTGAAAAGATAGAGACATATTGCAGTAGGTGGTTTTCACCCACATTGGGTTTCCACCTTATATCTTGTGTTCTTGTGTGTGACTGTTTGCATTTTTCCTATTCCTGGTTATTGTTTCTATGGTTCTGACACACAGATTTAAAATCAACATCTGAAGATTAATTAAATTACAAGTCTGTAAGTTATACACAGGTTTCCTTTACTGTAGTTGCATATATATGCGGTTTTCTCTAACTGAAGTAGCGTATATGGTCTGGGTGTGAAAAAGAAAATAATTGACTTGATAATACTAATTCACCCCCCCTCTCAGTATTATTTCCAAGAGTAATCTTTCTTGAATAATCCAAAACTGACAATGTTATTGAAAGGCAACTTGATCGCTTGGATAGATTCACAAATGCAAAATCATTTCAAGAATTTGATAATCAGATTCCACATCTTGAAGGGAGGATTCCTATACTATATCAACCTGTGGAATCTTCTTCTGAAGCACTCTCTCCCTTGCACGAAACTCCAACAATGGATGATACTTTGAGTGATGTGATTGATAGAATTGGGAGACTCAATCTTGATTCAGTCCAAACTCAATCAATGGAGCAGCCTGGACCATCTGAGAAAGGTTCCCCAAAGTGGGTGACAAAGACACTTGAAAGTGTTCATCCTGATGAGGTTAGAAAGACAGGAACTAGAAATTCAAACTGGAAAAATGGAGGTAATGTAGATGACTCTGATTCACCTATTGATATGGATGTTTCTTATGATTGTGAATTCAATTTGTCTACAGATTTTGAACCAACTTCCTTCAAAGAAGCTACTTCTCATGATGAATGGAAATAAGAAATGCAAAAGGAGTATGATGCCCTGATAAAGAATGGCACTTGGAAGCTGTTTGATCCTCCATTGGGAACTAAACCAATTGGCTGCAAGTGGGTCTACAAGAACAAGTATAAAGCTGATGGCTCACTTGAAAAGCACAAAGCCAGGCTTGTGGCAAAATGTTTTGCATAGAAGGAAGGGGTCGATTATGAGGAGACTTTTGTGCCCACAGAAAAATGGGCTACCATCCAGACACTCTTTTCCCTAACAGCTCAGAACGGTTGGAAAGTCCATCAAATGGATGTAAAAACTACTTTCTGGATTCGAGATCTAAAAGAAAATGTTTTTATGTCCCAACCTAAAGGATTTACTATGAAATAACATGAACATAAAGTATGAAAACTTGTGAAATCCTTGTATGGCCTCAAACAAGCACCACGAGCCTGGTATGAAAAACTGACTGAGCATCTTCTGAAACTCAATTTCAAACATTATGATCTTGATGATGCAACTTTGTTTGTCAAGAAAGTTGGTAAAACAGTTGTATATCTTGTGGTATATGTAGATGATCTTTTGATGACAGGGAACAATGAAAGCTACATTGCATCCGTAAAGAAGGAATTGAAAAAAAGTTTTGAAATGACTGATTTGGGCTATGTTCATTACTTTCTTGGTATTGAGGTAACTCAACATCTGAAGTCCATATTCCTTTCTCAAAAGAAGTACATTGGAGATATGTTGAATAGGTTTGGCATGACTGAATGCAATCCTCTGACTACTCAATGGAACAAAACTTAAAGCTCACATCCATTGAAGGAAAATAATTTGAGGGTGCAACAAGGTATAGACAACTTGTAGGAAGTCTCAACTACCTAACTACTACCAGACTAGACATTTCATTTTATGTTGGAATCCTCTCTAGATTTATGCAAAAGCCTTGTGAGGGACATTGGGCTACTGAAAAAAGAGTTCTAAAGTACTTGAAGGGAACTCAAGACTTTGGAATCAAGTATACACAGGTGGGCGACTTCAACTTGATTCGATACTCTGATTCAGACTTCGATGGAGACAAAGAAACTGGGGTATCTACTTCAGGTTATGCTCTGAGTCCTGGATCAGGAGATGTCTCCTAGAGATCATGCAAACAATCCGTTCCAATAGATTCCACAATAGAGGCAGAATATGTGGCAGCAACTGAGGCAACAAAAGAAATTGTGTGGCTCAGGAAAATTCTTGAAGTTTTGCAGGTAAAACAAGTACAATTGACTCCACTCATGATTGACAATACCTCTACAATAAAGTTGGCCAAGAACCCAAAGTTCCACGATCGAACAAAACACATCAATACTAAATATCATATAATTAATGTAAATAAATAATAGAGAAGATGGAGAGTCATCGAGAGCGAACAGTCACTCCCTCTTGTATATAATAATGAACAACTTGAATGAATAATATGAGTTTTGATTTGAGGAGTTACCTCCTGGTCTGACAATCTTGTTTTTCTGATAGTAGAAAACCTTTAGATTGTTCGATGTAAACTTCTTCTTCTAATTCTCCATTCAGAAATGCTGACTTAACATCCATTTGGTAGACTTTTATTTTTCTTGAACATGCATAGGTGAGAAACATCCAGATGGCTTCCATTCTGACAACTGGTGCAAATGTTTCGTCGAAATCAATTCCTTCCACTTGTGCATATCCTTTGCAGACTAATATTGTCTTGTTCCTGGTAACCTGTAATCCTTCAACTGTTTCTCTCCCCCTGAACCTTTAATGAAACTACCATCTTGTTCAAACTACCTTCCTGTCAATTGTAGACTTGCGCCATATACTACTGCATAAAATCCTCTTGTACAAACATTAAGGAGTCAACAAGCCAAATTTTTCAAAATAGTGAGTCACCTAATGGGCCATCTTGACTTGAGTCATTAGCTGAAGCAACTACTAATTCCTCATGACCTTTTTCTTTTACAAATCGTGAAAGCATAACTGCTGAGGCCTTGTTATCTGCTTTGTCTTCGTGTACCTATTTCCTTTTCTAGACCTTCTTATTCCTGCAATCTCGAGCCATGTGCCCATAGTTATGACACTTGAAGCATTCAATGTTTTCCATAGGAGATTCCATCTGATATCTGCAACCATGAGTGCTATGGCCATAATTATGGAATTTGAAACATTTAATATTTGGCCCATATAGCATGTATTCTCTTCTAACAAAATCATCGTGGAACCTGTCTCGTGATCCTGCAAACTTGATTCTAGGGTTTTGCAGATAATGATTGTACCTATAAAAAACTTCACAATCCCTAGCCATATGTCCATAGTTAGCACATAAGAAGCAATAACCATTAAATAAACGAACATACCTGGAAGATTTTTCATTCTTCTTTGGAGGCAGTGTTGTAGTTTCTTGTGGTCCTTTGTTATTGATTGCTTTGGTCTTGTTCTTTTGAGTTGTAACATTCTTCTTTGGCTTTTAACTTTGATCAAATTCCTTCTTAGAATCATCTTGCGAAGTTGTGGAGCTTGTACCTTCATCAACTAGAGCTTTACCATCTTTAATTGCCTTCATTTTCTATTCTTCATCTATCTTATCTTGTATGTATTCCTTTTGCGATCCCTTGAGTTTGTTGATCTCATCACGAGTTGCATCAAGTTATTCTTGCTTTTGAGCAATATCTTCTTGAAACCATCTTTTCAAGATCTTCCTTCTTTTTTCTGCCTCCTCAACCTGCAGCTTGAGAAGAGTGGTCTTCTATACTTCTGTGTTGAGAACCTGTATCTGTTCCTTCTGCTTCTCATTTTCAATCCCGAGCCTGCTTATTTCTATTGAAGATGTTTCTAATTCCTTTTTCTTTTGGTCAACAACGGATATGTATCTTTGATCATATTCCTTCCTTTCAATTTCTGCTTCTTGCATTTGTTGTGTGATCATGCTAATCTCTACAAATGCTGTGTCGAGTTCTTGTTGCTTATATTGGACTTCTCTCTTGAGGTCTCGTGTCATTGTATTATTGATTTCTTCCAACTTCTTTTGAAGTGACTCTTCAATACATTTGTGTTTTTCAACTTCAATTTTGAGACCATGAGCTTGTTCTTCAACAATATTGGAACGGATCTTCTCAGCCTTGAGCTCTTTTATAAGCTTGATTACCTCCTTAGAAAATTCTTCTATTGTCAACCCTTCTTCATCATACTCAGAAGGATCCGAGTTTTCAATAACATATTGACCTGATGTCTTTGTTGAATAGAGATTATGAAGCTTTTCCCAAAGAGCTTTAGCTGTTGAACATTGACCAACTTTTGTTTTCAAAGAATTTGGCAAAACTTTCAAAATTACATTCACGGCCTTTGAATTGTACCTTTTAGCTTCGTTGATAGATGTGTCTCCAGAAATAATTGATTCCCATACTCCATGTGCCTGCAAAGATACTTCCATCCTGGATTCCCATATCCAGTAATTATCTGCATCAAAATCAGGGGTTGGTACATAATACTCACTTTCTTAAGATTTTGTTGTACCTGTACCGTCCTTTGAAATCCTTGTAACCCGCTTCTTTGACTTTCCCATCTATATGCTCTGAAAACTGACTTCGAGTAATTAAGCTATTACTGAAGGAACCAAGCTCTGATACCAATTGTTGGAAAATACTGAGGGGGAGGGGGGTGAATCAATATTCCTTAGCAATTAGCTCTTTTAAATCTTTTCAGAGCATTAGTTAATCTTCCATTATTATTAACATTTATGGAGTAATAATAGTAAATAGAAGAACCCAACAGGCACACATATTTTAGGTGGAAAACCCCCTCCGGGTCAAAAACCACCGAACATTTTTCTAATAAATTCTTTAATCTTCAGCCTCAACTGAAATGAAAGCAACAACTTCCTAGAATTCTAGGAAAACATTCTTCTCCAGCTCCCACTGGATGGATGCTCCAATGCCTGAGATTCTTCAGTAGTCAACTGAACAGATGCCCCAACACCCAATGAGCTACAACTCACCCTAGCACCACCTACCAACCTATAAAATAATAAAAGAAGAATGGACTCCCGTACCAGGAAAAATGGTCCACTTCACAATGATATAGAATGATGTAGAAGAAGATGAAACACTAGACCATAGCCTTAACTATGACACAACCACCTAATGATGATCCTAGACCTCCTGACACTCCCTCTTTAACTCTTGGAAGATAGACACTTGTACAACTTTTACAAAGATGCTTTTATAATGACTCTGTACAATGATACTTTTACAATGTCTGTATGCAATGCTGCCCACTTGAAGACTTCATGTGGTGAACTTCTTGCTATTGTTCTACACCTTGATTGATACTCTTGTCATGATACCCTTTCTCATTCTTCTTAACATTATATTATGCATTGAGTCTTCTCTTGATGAATATATAATACCCGCAAAAAGTCTTCAAGGAAACACCCATGACATGATAATAGCAAAACTTACCTCATCCTGCAGAGCATATATCAGTGCTAAACAAAAACAACAAATTAGAATAAAAAGAGCCTAATGCAATTAAGAAATGAACATGAATATACAGAAGATACTTACTTGTAGCTTACCTTTGCTGCATCATTTCGCTGCACCTTTCTCTTTGCTGTTGTAGAAAGTCTAGTCCTTTGCACCCCTTGACAACACTTGATCTAGTTTTTCTCGCCTTCTAGGAGAAAGATATTTAATCTGATGTATCTCTATAATTTCAGATCCCGAATATGTAATAGTTGGTCCTATAGTATTCCTTTGAGTCTTCTTTCCAATGCCACAGGTCGAACCCGATTTGGACTCTTCAAGGCAAAGTTATGCCCAATCTCTCACAATGACCTAATTATGGACTAGTTCAATAGAGTGAACTTGTGCAGCATTCCACGTGTCACTGTTTTCTCCTTAGGCTCTGAAATTGATACACAGAAAACCATAGTCTGTGCATTATCTGCAACTTTTTACATAATTCCAATCCTCTTCTCGGAGAGAGAGTTATGACGATTTTCCCAAGGTCACTTCTTTGATATGAAATTCGGGAGCCTGCAAAAACCCTAACTTCCATAGATCATATATCTGAAAATATAGCAAACCAAGATCTGAAATTTGGTCATGATGTTCATCAGGATTGCAAATCAAATGGGTTTTCATTTCAGAATCTAAGACTTCGTAGAAATGAATTTATAGTGAAAATGGCATGATCACTTCCTTTGGAGGATATATGAGATTTATTTTTATAGAGTTGAGAGGGGCTTCTATAGAGAATGTTGGATAGATTTTAGGAGCTTAAAAAATTATTAATTAATGACTATTCAATGATCCAAACCAATTATGAGTGCCATGCCACAACCCCATAGGGTTTTAGCCCACTAACTAGGGTTACTAACTTCAAACATGAATATCTCTCAAACTGTGAAGAATTACTTGGTGTGCCATATATCAGTGGAAACATCTCGACGAGTTGAATCTATCTATAAGATCCTTGACTCAAAATAGAGTAAGTTTTCAATTCTAAATTCCCTTGCAAGATCATGGTAGCCCCTGGTGCTACTTGGGTTGACATCAATGACAACCTCAGATCATCTTTAGATCAACACTATACTTCCAATCTTTCGTAGCATCAAATTCCATTGTATTCCTTTTATTTTCAAATTGTGAATATTGTTTAGTTATGAAAATGATAAATATCAAAATCATGTAAAAAATCATTAAGAATATCAAAGGTAACAAGGAAGTGGAGTAGGTCGTGTGAATTTCAAAGGTAATGAGGGAGGTGAAGGCTCCCCTATCCTTGTGTGTGTATATATATATATATATATATCCTAGTGCCTCTAAGAGAAGAGAGATATGTTTAGCACTTGAGTCCAGTTGACATAAAGATATCTATTAGTACTTAGAGCATATGCATATATATATATATATATATATATATATATATATATATATCTATCTATATATATATATATATATATATATATATATATATATATATATATATATATATATATATATATATATATATATATATATATATATATATATATATATATATATATATCCTAGTGCCTCTAAGAGAAGAGGGATATGTTTAACACTTGAGTCCAGTTGACATAGAGATATCTATTAGTACTTAGAGCTTTGAGCACTCTTGCTCTTGGCAGATAGTGGGTTGAGTTACGATGAGACTAGATGATTGTCTTGGATATGATATGAGGAGCCCTCTTTCCACTATTGTATTTTGATGGGCTTGTAGTGCATGTAATTGAACTGTAGCATTATCAATGAGAAGTTCTTCATTTTTGGCATAGATTCCCATGCATTTCTCTGTTGGTTGTAATGGCTAACTGATACTCCAATTATGTGTGCATGTGTGATTTCATATTAGTTATATGTTGATGAACTAATTCATGGTTATTTCTTATATGTTTGCTTTGAACCAATGCTTTCTCATTCCACGACAATACTAGTAACCAACTGTGAACTAATTTGCAGTTAACCTCTACTACTTTATTACTTGTATGTCTCAAATGGTTTTGGCTAACTGAATCCTCTTAGATATGTAGTTCTTCTTGTTGTTTTGATACTATATTCTTTCACATTGTTATGTGAGTTTGTTAATTATGGGTTGAATTTATCCCCATTCTTTGGTTATTTTATACTTTCCCTCACATTAACAGTTCTTCTTTTAAAATCCAAGAGGAAACTGAACATGGTGGACGTTGGGTCCACATACCTGATGGGAATTCACACTAGGGAGACACCCTTACTATTGATGGTACATTTTCGCCTGTCAACATATTTGGGATTAGATTCAGGGAAAATGGAAAGCTAACCATGTGGATATTTCATATTTAATTTTTTTATTGTAAATGGATCCTTTTGAACCTCCTGTTTGGAGTTGTGTTTCTAGAAAATTACATTCCGTAACTCATCGAAACAATTTATTTATTGTCTTAAAATAAGTTTGATGGTGAAATTAAAATATCTACATCAAAACATATTTATTAGTTCCTTGAAGGTTGCATATCAAATCATGCGTATGATGAAGTGGTCATATGAAAAATTTTCACTCTTACATTTGAAGGTCGTTCCAAAGCTTAGTGTCAAGATCTACCACTAACATCTATCCATTCACTGGAACAATTCATTGATGAGTTTGTATCTAATTTTAAAGGATATTTTCATGAGAATTTTTTCAAAAAGATCAAAAAGCTCATAATGAAATTGGGTGAATAATTAGAGAATTTTATATACATATTTAATAATATTTGTTATACATTTCTTGAGAGAGATGTGGATTGGAGAATTTTGTGTGAAAATCGTTCATGATTTCTTCAGATTTCTTTAGATCAATTTAGATCTGAACTAAAAATTGGTGATTCTAACAATCTGCAAGTTCCAAATTACTAATATTTTATTCCTATTTTCACTATGCCAACTTTTGTCCCTTTTTCAGATGAGACGGGGAAAGTTTCAAGCCTTAGGGGAGGAAATTTTCATCTTCAACATTTCTCATACTCCATATTCATTCTCCAATGAAACAATTGCTAATACTGTTACACAATAATTTTTCACTGACCCTATATCCCTTGATCTCAGATAAAGTCAGTCCTTGAGCGACATCTCCTTTGTGTCATACCTCAAACAAATGTGTCCATATCTTCCCAATCATTCAAACAAGATTAAAAATGCTCTTTAATCTTGAAGATTGACCCTTTTAACCTATTTTTTAAGATCAACTCAAGTAAACCTCATTTTTCCTACGACGATTTTCTGTAATGAACTATAACGTCGCGCCGTCATCGCAGGGGTACATCTATTCTCTGTGACGGAAAGATTTTAGGGCTCGTCACAAGTCCTCAATATCTTTCTTGCGACGATAACTCTGAATGCACTGTTGCCCTGCGACGTCGTCTTTGAGTCCTAGTGTTTGAATTGCGACAATCCAGAGATGGCGAATTAGTTCGAACAAAATGCTTCTAGGTGGTTCTGGAACTGGTTGTTGGGTCAAGGAAGTTTGCCTTTCCTCCTCTCTGATGGTGGTTCTGCCTTTTGAGAAACCTCCCTTGAGGATAAGCTCCCTCTCCCTCATTTATGGAGGCTCCTCCTCTTATAAAAAGCATTCCCCATTGCTATGATGGGCTAGTTTTTGGTTTGGATCAAAGTAACTAGTTTTGGTGTGAGATTGATAGTTTGCATTGTGAATTAGTGACATTCTAACAATTGGTTGTGGATTGCCTTAGCCTTGTACTAGTGCTTTTGAGTGAGAAAGAGAGTTATCAACCTCTTGGGAGACCCTTTTGAGAGTGAATGCTTGAAGAAACATACTGGCTGGACCCTTTGAGGAAGCTTGCGACGTCAAGGCTTGGTTGTAAGATTTGATTTTATTCATTTTAATACAATCAATGGTGATTTCCTATGTCATGTGTAAAATATACTTGATAGCTTATGATTCCTTGAATTTGTAAGTGAATAGATCATTTTTGTGCTCTGTTATGTGTTTTTTTTGTTCTCTTGTGTTGTTTAAGGTGAATCACTCATCAAGGAGAAGGAAACGATAGCTGAAGCGGTACAACGAAAGCTCCATTGAACATCGGTTTGAGGTAGGCTCTTTAAACAATGACTGTTTAAGGAAATTAGCTGTTGTTTTGTCTTGCTATGACTAGACCCACTCTAGGGCTAGAGGGGTTGCCTCTATCCGCAGAGGGAACATTACCTACATCACAAGTACTAACAATGAAATCTCTCTTGTGAGTGATCTAGGTTGTGAATAAATTTTGAAAGAAAAGGAGTAAGGTGATATTCTTTCAGGAACCACAATACATTCTTTTGAAGTAGGACAGGCTGAAGCTAAAATTGGTAATCCATATCTTGATTATCATGTTATGAATTTCAAGATGATTCTAGTTATTTCCCATATCCTTATGATATGTATTTATCATTGCCTCCTTGTTATGACGAAGACCCTATCTTTGGAAACACTGAATGATCAAATGGTTCCATATACCATAACACATATGTTAATTTTCCGATTACTCAAGGAGATAAGAATTTTGAATCAGATTTGATGGGAATCGAGTTGTCTTCACGAGAATATTTTCATCTTCTTTCAACTTATACACATTAATTCTTTTACCTTGATTTTTTTGTTGAATATTTTACACCGACAATTGTTTTAAATCCTTTAGACTTTGATTTTTTTAGGCTAGATTACAATCAGGTATAAGATGGAAATGTCTCACATTTGAAAGAAGAAAAGAATATAAATATTGCCCATCTCTCTTTTGTTTTCCAACCATCAGCATGTGAAGAAGACCATTCTACCATCCAGGCCATTCACGTAAACCATCTAGTTGATTCATCCCCATCCTTGATCAATGAAGAATCTTGTGTGTTGAATGATATAACTAATAACTTCTAAACATCTAATCAAATCAATGGCTCTAATGGTTGTCATTTTGTATACCATGATCCCAGTGATACATTTGATTTTGATTGTCCATATGCATCTATTATCTAAATAAGCCTCCCAGATTTGATTTTCTAGAATTTGATGATTCAGATGCTCATAATGAAGATGAGGCATGTTATCTCTTACTGACGGTTATGTTAGGACTTCATCATCCTGATAAGATCCCTAAACTAGATCAAATTAGGGTTTCCTCACAAGATTCTCTTTATAGCTCTATTGTGCTAGATGAATTCTCATATTTGAAATTTTTTCAAGGTTTTCAAGTTGATCACATTGTTTACCATGATAGAATTGTTGATTGGTTGGAAGAGTCCATTTTGGAAATTTCTTCTGCAAATAAGTGAACTCTTATGTCTCTTGTGCGTTGTATAAAGTTAAATTTGAATGAATGCATATTTTTAAGAGTTTTATGGGATTTTCAAGTTCATCATTTTGTATATCAGGATAGAATTGTGCCTAGTTAGAACAATCCTTTGATAGTAGATAGGACCTTCTTTCAGTTGTGCATGTTATGAAGGTAGGTATCTATGCTTTTCACACGACTTCATACTAGTTAAAATTGTTGACATATTTGTGTTCTTAGGTTGGGAGAAACTCAAATGGTTCCACTGGAAGTTTGATTTCACCTGAGCTCGATCTCTTCTCTTGAGTTAGATTAGGGTTTAGGTTTAGTTTTATTTATTTTCTTGTCAAAGTAGTTATGCATAGTAGTTCACTTTCGTAGATTATTTTATTTCTTGAATGTAGTTAAATATCTAAAATTTCTCTTTTATCCTTCAACAAGTTTCCTTTCCCTGCATTTATTTCAATTTTATCACATCTAATGGTTATTTGCATTACATCTCATTGCTCTTTTATTTTTCATTGTTTTCCCTACATTGTTCTTTCCACTTCATTGCATTTCAACATGCATTTACATTTTCATTTAGATTAATCTCCCTGAACTTATCTTTTATATTTCATCTAGTCCAGTTTCTATTGCATGGATCATGTTATCACAAAATCATGCCCCTGATAGGCTGCTGATCAGGAAGACCTTATGTAACTCTTTCAAACCAACTTTTGGCTGAGGCTTAGCCTCCTCAACCTGAGAGGGCTCTCTCAAAGGTTAATGATTTTGATAAAGATTAGATGGCTAACTCTATGAAACAAGTGAAAAATATGAATGGTTGAACATGATCAGTAAACATCCATTGGGCTTATGGAGTCAACAACACCTCAATATAACAATGAACTCAACCTTACATGGAAGTCAGGGCATTCAGCATTTAAACATTCAGAACATAAACTCATATGGGACCACACAGTTCATAAATGTATACAGGAAGTCAGAGCACATTCAGTGAATTCTGAGTGATTATACATCCATACCACTGTAAGAATTAAGAAAAGGACAACATCACATATTCTGAACATAAAAAATCCTTCATGAATCCTGAGAAGTAAAGTCAAGCATGTATTACTGAAAATGAGTCTTACATAGGCCAAATACAAGCTTTTCCATAAAATTTCCAACAACTTGTACATTAGTTCTTCTCCCATATATAGATTTCATGTAGATTCCTTCCTCCAGCATGAGGGGAATTCGAATTCCTCCTAATTTGACACCTATTGACACTTAAAACTAACTATTTAATACAAAAGACAGCTAACTAGGAGTCCTAGAGACCTAATACAACTAGGAGTGTAACTCCTTATTATGATTACAACAACCTTATCTAAACATTTAAAACATTATTTGACACCTAAAACTCCATGAAGTCGAATTTGATGGTGCTAATAACCTTCCAGCTGGCCCTTGATGACTCATCCTTTTGTTGTTCCTAGAAACTAGGAGACTGTCTCTTGCTCTGTTCTAGCTGAAAAATAGGTCTTGGGACAGAGCTCATAACTTCTCATAAAAACTGTATTTCGAAAAACTGAAGGAGGCTTTTGTGAAACAATCCATGCTGAACAAAAACCTATCTTGGTTTTTTGAAAAAACTTCCCTACCGCCCAGAATGTGTCTTTGAAAAACAGGTGTAAAACAGGAGATGAAAAACTGCACCTACAGCAGTTTCATAGCGCAACTTTGGTCATTAATTTCTCTCAGATCCTAATGGATTTGAGGAAACTGAAGGAGATTTTTCTAGTTCAGTATGTTATGAATAAAAACCTCTTTCCATTTCCCAAAATAGGCTTTCAGTTGCTTTAGAGACCTCCTGGAAGTTGACTACCTTTTCAAACAGAGAAATATGCCTGTGGAAAACTTGCACCTACAGCAGTTTCGTAGCGCAAGTTTGATCATTCATTTCTCTCAAATAATAATGGATTTGAAGAAAGTGGAAGAGGTTTTTGTACTTTAGTATCTTAAGAATGAAAACCTATTTTACTTTTCAGAGATGAGTTTTCCATTGCTTGGTAATCCCCTTGGAAGTTGGCTGCTGTTTTCATAACATGAAACTTTGAAGTTCATAAAAGTCTTTCCTTTCCTTGTTTTGCCTTTGCTTGATGTTTATACCTTGTAAGTAATCCCTTTCAGCTTACATGCCTTGCTTGAGCCTTCAAAGAACTCTGATGTATGCTGACCTTGAGTTTGCCAAGTGCTTCTTATGCATGAAAGGAGCATGAGAATAACCAAGACCAATTCTCCCTTACCTTACCCTTTTCCTTTGAAATCTTTTCAGTGATAACAGATCATTTACTTTTTAACTAGTGTGCTTTTATTGTATTTCTCTTTTCACCTAAATTTAGTTTTTCATTGCATGGTTCACTTACCTTTTTCATTTAGCTTTGTTTCTTTGCATTGCTTCATGCTATTTCAAACTTGAAGAAAAACCCTAGAAGATCTTCTTTCCCCACTTTTCCCTAATGTTGAAATCCCTTAAGCAATTGTGTGTTATTATGAGGGTTGCTCCATGAGAAAATCATTATAGACCATAGTATTAAAACTATGTTTTGAATATATTTCAAATGATTCTAACTTATCAATGAAGAAAATACATGTAGGAACTCGTCAGGAACTCTAATCAGTCTATACAACCTCTATCTACAACCTAAACTCCATTTTCATTATGGTCCTGAATATTTCATCATGTGATTTCACTGTACACCTATCAATCAGAAATGTGATGTGGAGATATGGCTTTAGGGAAAACCTAAGTCATAAAATATTTAGTTTCCATCAAACAGGAAATGAACTCTCTTTCCCATAAAATAAGTTAGGATCCCTCGTCCACCTTGGCATAATGAATTCCCTAATAAATAATTCTGATTGCATAGAAAAAGGAAAAAAATCAAATAAAAGGGTAAAGGCATGATAAAGGATTCTTGTGTGAAGAGGTGATGCAAAAAACTTCGACGGGGATATGGACACTCACTAGTAGTGAAGCAATGCTTATGATTTCTTGAGTGACTCCACTAGTGCTATGGAAACTCATTTCCAACAGAGGAACTGTTAAATTGGCAACTAGGGCCAAACTCCATGCGGGTCAGCTTAATTATGGTAGCTGATATTTTTATTGGATCCTTCTCATCGAGAGGTGTAGGATTGATCCAAAGATCATTCGATTCCGATAAGTATTTATGGAGATATGAATTTATTTTGATTATGGATTTATTATCTAGCCGACCAACAACTTGAGTAGGCTCAAAAGCCCAATAGACATGTCTATTCATCATCCACGTTTTAGTATAAATTGGTGAGGATTTGAAGTCATTTTGGATAGGTATTCTTGAGGTGATCTCCTCTCCACGTCTGGGTTTTTGGAAGGAGAGAACCAAAAGATACGCTGGCCCAAGGGTGATGCCCTAACCGCAAGAAGCCAAAGGCATATGAGGATGAGTAGTAGACACAGTCGAATACAAGGCACGCAGGCCGTAATCTATAATGGATCCGACAGCACAACACTTATAGGCAATACGTGAGTTCATATATGTGCATGGGTGATACGATGTATGTATATGCTGGCCGATGCTGATAAAAAAACAATGTATGCTGGTCAATGGACAGTGATACACTGTGACCTATCCGCAGTAATATATTTATATATGCAGGCAAAAACACAGCAAATCATATATAGATATATATATATATATATATCCACAGGCAATGGCACATATATATACTGGCTGGTCATACGTTGTTCAATCAGAGATACATACGCTACTCATGGAACGCAGTCATAGTCATAGTTACACGCAATTCAACACTGTCATGGAACATTGTTCATGGAGAAATTAATATGCTGTCCAAAGAAATTAACACGCTGTTCTCTCACGCTGTTCATAAATAAATTAACACGCTGTTCTCTCACGCTGTTCATAAAGAAATTAACACGCTGTTCATGGAGATATTTACCCACAGATCATGGAAATAATTATACGCTGTTCAAATTGATGCATAAGTCAAATCCGCAAGGAAGGAACATACCTTACATCTTCTCTTTGGAATTTTCGCATATGTAAAAGAAATGGATTCGTAATTGTATTAGGGCACTTTGGGGTCTAAAGGCATTGAGTGCACCTTGAATGATTATTAGGTGCAGTCAACCTTTATCTCGTGTAGATGGAATTGAAAGAACCGTGGATGGATAGCCATGGCATAAAAGATGTCTCTATTCTTTTCAAAGGAATAGCATTAGCATCCTACAATCTCAGTCTCGGTTTGATGGTGATATTGATTGAAGCATCCCTGTAGCAGCCCAAACACAATGAATAGCTGTGGTAGATCTATTCTCTTGGATCAACCAAGATTATGTTAGAAGTCCTGGCATAACTTTGATATCTAAATAGGTTTTGATGATGGTCAAGAGATCCTTGGTAGACTAGTGAAAGGACACAGTCTCAATAGCATGATGTATGAGATTATGGGCAGCATGATGAATGGGTAGCATGATGAATGAGCAGCATGAGTCATGAGCATGGGCAGCTTGATGATGAATAAGATCATGGAAGATGCAGCATGATGAGCAGCATGAAGATGATGAACGAGAGGCAGCACTACGATAGGTGAAGCCGTCACCTAGGAGATTCAGTTGAAGCAGAATGTCTTCAACTAATCTCATCATTATAGGAAATGATCTATGCTCAAATCCAGATAAGTCAAAGTGTTGACTTCTGTTGTAAATTTGCTATCTCTCTCTCTCTCTCTCTCTTTCTTTGCTAAACTTTGAAGATAAAAGAAGATTTGATCAAGGGTTCCCCACACATTGTAGGGTTTGTCCCTGGCTTGCACCACATCTTGTGTCCTCTTGTCTTGGCTTGTCTTCTGCAATTTATACTTATGTTCTATCTGCAGTTTATCTTAATGCTGATGTGATTGCTAACTGTGAATATTTAAATAAATTGCTTTAGCATAGAACATACCTAAACTTAACATGGTATCAGAGCTGAGGTGAAGACAGTGCCCAAGCAAGAGTGAAAGAGCAATCACCAAAGACAGTTGGGACAAGACAAAAAGGATCAATGGGTTCTTCACAATTCACTTAAGGTGAAGTCGAAGCAGAGCATATTATCAGAATGGCGCAGCGGAATTTCTGATGGCATACCCGAAGATCACTTCATTGGGAAGTTTGGATCTAAGGGTGAAAAGAGGAAAGGTAGATGTCTTGGTTATGAGTTCGGCCCTTATGTGAAGCATTGTCCAAATGACAGAGATGCAGGTCATCAAAGACGCGGCCGACTCTTCAAGGAAGCAAGGAACCCCAGTGCTTCAAGGCATTTCATCGGATATAAGTGTTGAAAATAATACTGAGAGGGGGGGGTGAATCAGTATTATTAGATCAATAAAAATTTTTCATTTCCATATTTAGATACATATACGCTACTTCAATCAAGGGAACCCGCGTGTATACGCAACTGTGTCTAAGGAAACTAGTGTATATCCAAAATACTTATGATTCAGTTAATCCATTAAATGTTGATCTTTAGTTAGTGCATTAGAACTTCATTAACCATATGAACAGTAAGCAGGTGCAGTAAAACAGAACAGATCATCACACAAAAGAAGCACACATGAACACCATGATATAAGGTGGAAACCCAATGTGGGTGAAAACCACCTGCTGCAAGTCATCTCTATCTTCTTTCAATAAGATACTTCATTTTACAATATTTTGTACTGGTGCAGTCCTTTACTAGTACGCAGGCTTCTACCTGCAGAGGGCTACAACCCTCTCTTGTTTTCCAGACTCTCCTGGATGGGAGCTACAACCCCCTTAGCTCTTGTACTAGCTGATCCATTTACTAGTACATAGGTGCCTGCCTACCGAATGCTCCAATCTTCACTCGTTCTCCAGCTGCTATCGGAAGGGAGCTACTACCCTCTTTTCTCTTGTACTAGCTGATGTACTAGTACGTAGGCGTCGGCCTACAATCTCCTTTCACCCTCTAGGGACCACATTTCATACATTTTCAGACTGGATACTCCCGAAGCACAACACTATAATCTGAAGGCCACGTTTCATACAATTTTCATACTGGACCCATAAATATCATTGAAGCACAAAACAATCAATACTAGCATCATCAATCTCTGAATCACTGAAACATTGAAACCCTGTCAACAACACAGTCACCAGAACACATAGTAGACAACAGAACTCTGCAATAACAATCAGACCCAACTGCAACTTCAAACATCAAACTTCAAAATGTATACGCTACTACGATGAATCAAACCTGCGTACATACGCGCCTTTTCCAAGACCAACCCACGTACAGATCTAAAAATATTTTCTTATAACTTTGCAGCTGTACCAGACATTTGTCATACTTATAACATTACATGCGTCAGTATGCAGATCTAGAATAAGCATAATCAACCATATAAAGATAGTTCATTTCAAACCATTTGATCCCGATCTCTCCTTAGTTCTTGTTCTCCATCAACCGGTGAGATCCCTCCTTAGCTCAGATCAAGCAATGCATCATCAACCCATAACCTACATACTAGATCTCATACTTCTTCAGATATTCAAGACTTTTTCGATGCATTTGCCTAATGATCTTCTTCTCCTTTTATAGTCTTAGGCCTTGCTCAATACCACGGTCCAAAACCATAATAAATCAATACCATGGGCCCAATACTTGGGATCAACACTTCTGACGAGACACCATGGTCCAAAACCATAGGTTCAAATACCGAGGACTAACTACCACGGACCAAAAGTAAGTTCTCCAACATATACGCGCTTTTCCTTGCATGAAAGTGCGTGTATACGCATACGCGCCTTTGTAACGTATAACCCGCGTGTATACGCGGCTTGGTCACAATGAACCTGCGTATATGTATTTTCTCTTCATACTTGTAGTCTAATCATCAATTCCTTGCTGCTAACCTTCTGCTCATCAATTCCTTGCTGCTGACCTTCTGCACATCTGTGTGATTTTCCATCAAGGACAACACTTGTCTCATAATGCCAACAATCTCCCCCTTTGGACTTGATGGCAAAGCTAACTTGTCACACTTAGAACTTGATCTTCTTATTCCTTTGAGCTATCCTGCATCCCATGCATTTAGTCACATCTGTAGATTCATCTAGTTATATGTAAGTGAGATGTTCTTCTATGAGAGGGTTGCCATCAAGTACAACACATGCATCATAATGCCAACAATCTCCCCCTTTGGACTTGATGGCAACAACACCAAATCACTCTCCCCCTTTGACATCAAGGGCAAAGGGCGGACCAAGATATTCTCTTCCTTTGCTGAACATTCCGCTGTCCATACTCCCCCTGAGTATCTGTTGAAATCTCTGAATGAGCTCCCCCTTTGTATATGCCAAGGTGTACCAATCTGTCCATGCTCCCCCTGAGTACATGCCGAGTCTCTGTACTGCTGAAGTGTGTTGTTCATGCTCTTCCTGACTGTAGGCAAGATCTGCAAAGAGATGTTCTTTAAGAAGAACAATGACTTATACATCATAAAAGACCTTCCTATCACCAAATGACTCAATACATACATCCATTTCCCAACCAAGTGGGGATATACTAGAATTGACTCATCCACCCAACCAAGTGGGGATACATCAAAAGTTTACACATGATAAAACAAGAACATTACATCTTCATCCCAGGCATAGTGGGGAAACCAATATAGGTCGTTACATGACCTTGACACCATGAAAGAGATGCCACAAAAGAGATATATGACATTGTTACAGGGAAAAGTGTCTACTCAGAACTGCTTATCCCACTAAGGTGTGATAGCTGCCTTAGAAACAAATAAAGTAAAGCTACTTTCATTTTTCCTTTATGAAGTATAGATAGAGAAGAACAAAGAAGACCAACCTTTGCCTTGCGCTAATCTCCTGGTTCGATTCCTCTCTTTCTTGATAGTCCTTCGCTACTTGTTCCCTTGCACGCCCAGCTTCACAAAGTACCTGTAAGATCACAGTAGCATAGCACTATACAAGAACATGGATCTATAATCATAAACAATCTAGGATCAGATGTAAATTGACCATACAAATGCAACAAACATAAATTACACAAGAGTATGGAGGAAAACTTGAATAGCTTTTATTGATAAACAAGAAAGAGCCAAGGGGAGTTACAACCAGTTGTTCTGACCCAGCATCATCCTCTCAGCAAGGAAGCCCCTCTTCACCTCATACAAAGCTTAGATCACCCAACAATCTGATGTTTTATCTCAAGAAACCAACAACAATTCCTTACAATATGCAAAATTCCAGCCTCTGGATCTCTGGGATGAGGGATCCATATATAGATATCTGTAAGGGAGATGAGTTAGCTTGTGATTTGATTAGTGTCTTCCCTCTGATAGTTCTTGCTTCCACTTGGAGATTGATGATCTCTTACTCATCCTTGGTCGAATTCAGAGAGGCAAGTGTCACAGGAGAAGTTTCTGGAAGTTTCCATGCCTCTCCACCTCGCGGAATGACACTGCCATTTGTCACTTCTCACCCATCGCACCCCATAGAAGGGATTTTTGAAATGCAACGCACCCACACAGTGTGTTTAGGTGAGATGCAATGCACTTTGCCTATGGAGCAGCTGAAATGATCCTGTTTTGACCAATTCTGAGCAGTTTTTCATGGAGAACTTCTGGGAGAAGCTGTAATCAGTTGACCTTGTTCCTTTAGGGGTTAGAACAACACTTTTAGGGACTTAGGAGCCCTTGGTTTATGGACATTTCATGCTTGGGGTTGTAGTGCCCAAAAATGTCTATAACAGTTGCCCCCTAAAGCATGAGGTCGTTAATCTTTTGATGTCGGGTGAAATGCTTTATTATGAGGATCCGAAGTTCTTTCAAGTTGGGAGGAGACCTGTAATAAGATACAATACAATACATTATCTTCATAATATTTTCATGATCTAGCTGAGGTGGGAATTCCCATGCTCAGCTTTATAAATTCATTTTCATGTACATAGGACAGACAATCGTCTGAGTGTATACTGATGATTCTGATAGAGCCATCATCCCTTTGATTGGATGATTATCTGTGCAGCAATGATGTACATTTGATGTATTTATTTCCCTGAATATATATCACAGCCCGGATGGATGAAACTAGATCTGGGGTCTTCAATCTCGTTCGAGCTTCACTCGAAGTACAAGTCGATCCATGTGAGAGATGTTCTGGAGTCGAACATGGAAAGACATCACCTGATTACCAGCCAATGATGTAAGCTGTTAACAAGCACGAGAGGAATCACCGATAATGATAATGACCCTCTAGGTACTGCAGTACAATTCACGTGGTGTGAATAAAGGACTTGGTGTCGAACACCACACAAAATGTTTTGGTCGAAGGTCATTGATGTAAACCTGTCACCGGAAGTGAGAAACTTGCCATTGAGGCATGCAAGCTTCAAAGCACTGAATGGGGTGTTCCTAGATCAACTTCTTGGATAATGAGCTGATGTCGATAAGAAGCGATCCGTCACAGGAGGGCCTTAATGAATCCCACATCAGTGACACGGAACGGAGCAAATGATTTTAATGGAGGTGAAAACGATCTGATGACATACGGTTCAGGGTGGCGGTCATGAAAGAATGGAGTATGAATGTATTGTAGTGGGTGAGACACAGGTGAAATCTCTGAATGACTTCTCTTGAACATATCAGCGACATTGACATGATGGATTGGTAGCATTAACCCCAAATGTGGATGGTGTGATGGGACCATGGTGATGCGACCGGTGAATGAAACAACCTAACCCGACTTGGATGCGGAGTGAAAGTGTCATGTTCAAGAGCGACTTGCTACCAACAAAGTTTCTTCAAGTTTTCTTCCCAATTTTCCCCAGTCATTGCTGACCAGTACCTCTTTATTTTTGTCAAGCTTGAGGAGGATAACATATGCTTGTTCTATAATTTTCCCTTCGGGCAAACCCATCGCTATGTTTTAACGAGCCTAGTGATAGTGAAACTCGTTCTCGTCTATAGACAAGTTTGTCGCTATTAAAATTTTAACGAGTTTAACGACAAAGATAACTCGGTCCTTTTCAATTTTAGAGAGTCTGAAAAGGAACGTAAAGAAAACTCCAAAATTCCTTTTTCGTCATCTAACCCCTTAAGTCTGAAAAAGTATAAAGCAATACAGAAGGGATGAATTTTCGATACTTTTAATGAGCTGAACAAAACAAGCGCTCGATCTTTTTGTGTAATAATCCCTTAGGTCCAAAAAGATTAAAATTTAGAGGAGGGATAGCACTTCTAGTCTCTTTAACGAGCTGGAGAGGCCAATGGCTCGGCAATCTTTTCATATTTTACGAGTCAATTTGAAAAGAGCTTAAAGGAGACTCGTCTTTTGAGGAATGAGTGATAAAAAAGGGTAGCAGCTGATTCCAGGTAAGGTTTGGAATTTTCCAATCACGACAGTGTTACAAGGATGGCTAGTGAGATCACTCTTCGCAGCTGTTCCTCAAAAAGGGGTAAACAATCAAATGGAGGTGAATGATCAGCCAATACAGAGTGGAGGTGATGATGAGAACACGACCAAGGCTTTTAAAGGCTGAAATACTACATTCACGATGGTTATTTACCGGGAAATCGGTTCATTTTTTTTTATTGAGCTTAAACACTGGGGGGAAACATTTGCTCATGACTTATGTTTATTTTTTAACGAGCTTGAACTATGTCCTAAAACTGCTCAATTAATCCAGTCGTATAATAAGAATGTCTCATATATAAAAATGACAATTTTTAGAGTTTTTCCCCACATCCTTCCTTTATGCAAGTTAGGAAATGACCAATCCTACGAGTTTAAAGGGTTAGAGGACCTACAAATTTAAAAAAATAAATAGTCGCTCTTTGCTTGCACGCCAAAAGGTTTGCATGCCCCCAGGTATAAAACAGAATTTCAAGGTTACCCCTTCTTCTTTCCATTAAAACATTTGTTTTACCGAGAGAGGTCTACCTCTTACAGGTTACCAAAGATTGCTCTATTCACGGCGTAAACAAAACACTTCTTCGGCGATGTTTATTGAAATAAACAAAGGTGAGTGGAAATGCTTGCCAACCCACATAACTTTGACAAGAGAATCTTATTCCAGAATAACCCCCTCTTCCAATCACGGACGGGAGTACAGACTAGTCATATTCTCTCGCGGAAACCTACCCTATACTTGAAGTTTTCCTGCCGAAGCAGACCGAGGTGCATGCCCCCTGGGTTTCAGTCATGTCCCCCAAATCACTCGCACTCATCAAGCGGACGGACTGGAGATTGATGAGACATTCCTTATGTGAAAAGACCATTCAGGGATGGTATATGACTATTTGCTCTGTGTGATCCGGGAAATGAAAGCTGGTCCACGAGCTTGACCACTCTTCCTTCGTGCGGAAAACACATTACTCTAAAGAGTGAGGAGACAATCGCTCCCATGCAATAAATATAGTCTCATCCAAGGAGTAGATTATAATCCAGGGGTCCTTGAACTACCATTACGTTCATTTGAACGGTTTTCCCTCTCAATGTTATGGGCACATTGGGAAGGATCCCTAACGGTCGACTGGTTCCTTTGTCAAAGCCTGTTAGATTTCTCATCTCAGGCAAAAGTGATGGTGAACCAAGCGCTTTCCAAGCAGTTGAGGAAAGGATACTCATAGAAGCCCCTTCATCTATGATGGTACCGGCCATAACCATCCTATATATTTGAACAATGATGCGGAATGGTACACTAGCTGGTAAACGGGGTCTGCCTAGTTGGTTCCAATCGAAGGAGACAACTAGGTTGCTTGGAGGTGGGACCGAATAGACGGCCGGGTATGACTTTGATGAATTTCCTTCCTGTGGTAAAGGACCGGGTAAATTGCCCCTATGCTCATCGGAGTCTGTGCTTACGAAAAGAATTTGGACGGTGTCATCCTTATTCTCTTCTGTGATTGTATCATCTGAAGACAGAACCTCTGAAGGCAAGACCGGGTCAACTGCCGCCTCGACCTTTTGACTTTCATCTGGTATGGGTTCAGATGGTTTGTCTTCAATGATAGATGCTTCAGCCGACCATCTGGGCGGGTCAGCCGATTTTTCAACTAGTGACAGACTCGACAAGAGTTTTTTATATCCAGGAGGAAGTCGTAGCAATGAAACCGGACGATCGTCCAAAACTCTTTTCGCCTTGTCTAAGAAGGGACAACGGTGGACGGCATGGTCGCCTTCGCACAGTTTACAAGGAAATCTATATTTTCCTTTTTGTCCTGGGGCTTCACTTTCACTAGTCGACGATGTGTTTTCAACATGATCATCAGAGGTTGACGACACCGGGTTGTGCAAACGAGGAGACCAGTCCCTTAAGATCCGAGGGATGCAAGGACAATCTCTATGATAGTGGTCTCCTTTGAAAATGACATATGGCGATTTAGGCTTGGTTGGTGCAGTGTGTGGATTTTCGCTAGACGACGCTTAGTTGCCCCCTTTCACTTTTGGCTCCTTCTTCTTCTTCTCTTTCTTCTTCTTTTCCTTCTTCTTCTCAGGTACTTGATTTTTGGCTTTACCAGCCCCATCAAGTGAAGAGGAAGGAGGAGAGGAAGAATTGGAGGAAGTAGAAGGTTGGTGGGTAACTCTGGACTTGTCTAGTTGCTGACTCGATTGTTTAGGAATTGCGGTGTTCTGAATGACAGAGGTTGAGAAGAGCCATACGGGCAAGCCGATTGTCAATCCTGGAAGTGACAATGTGGCCATATGGGGTGCACCAACATCTCCCCAAGAGGAGAAGGGACTAGGATTTCCTCCAAGGGGAACTCCTTGGTTGGTGGACTCCATTTTCTTCAACCTAAGATCAACGTAGGAAGGGGTGATGATTATTCCGTTTAAAATAAATTTTAGACGCTTTGACACAACTTGTTTTTTCAATTTTTAAGAGTCGAGAAAAAACAAAAGATGACTCTAGTCGCCTTCAATTTTTAATGAGCCTGAAGTGACAAGTGCTCAGATGGACCTTTTCCGTTAAAGAGTCTAAAAAGGAACGAAAGGGACTACTCTGGAAATCTAGGTAGAGGGATTACCAAACCAATTGCAAAACTGCAGAATACTTTTTACGGTACGGCAGTCAATCTTCCCGAATGATGTGTTCAGTGCATTGCGATCGATAGGGTGGCAGACATGGCTTCCTATGGATAAAGGATTAAGCATATTGGGGTCTCCCAAAATATACTCGACGGTACGTGGGAGCACAAGTCCGTACTGGCACTTATCGTCTCAAAGTGGAGGAATCACCCAACCATCAGTGAGAACAACAGTTACCAGGCTTTACGACGCTGGAATACATCTCTAGCCTAGACTTCTAAATGTTGTGCATTAGGTTCCAAAGTGTTGTTAGATTCATTGAATTTATTTTATAGTTGATCTTGTTTATGAAGTTTACCTTTTAGGTTCACTGCGAGATGTAGTATAATTCCTAAAATGCAATCTAAGATGATAAACAATCTTTTTATCTTCTTTGTGCAATGAAAATCCTAGCTACTAAGGAAAGAAAGGCAGAATTATTTCACAAAGAGCAAAGAGCACACTCTAAATGCACTTTCCTAAATCAAACCAATCAGACTGTCTAAATGCAAATGCACATGCATGTATTTGTTTTCGACATTCTTAGTATGTAAATGATAGAAAGAAAGTTGATGCACAAATCTGAACTACTTTTCAAGCGACAGTTATCAACAAGTTTCTTTTCGAAATAAAAAATGGAGACAATCACAACACCTTACGATTTGGAAATGAATACTTGTTTTCGACACTAGAAAAATTACAAATTCAGACCAAAAACAATAGTAACAGGATAATCGACTATCTACAACAATCAAACTCTTTCCTATGATTGAAAACGACACTTGCGACACTTTCAAATCAAAGGACGACAGTGCGATTATGTTACTTTTTGCAAAGGAGAACTGGAAATGATTCAACAAACACACAAAAACATTTACAGTTCTTTTGTACAAAGGAGGCGGAATAACAACAAGGAAAAGGGGTTTCAAACAGAGATATACTGATCACAGGCAGCAAAATTCATGAATAGAACTGGAAAGAATGAATCACAAAAACCAAAACTGCACAATGCCTAGTCTGATTAGCGCACCTGTAACACAGGGAATTTGAAATGCAGCGCACCTACTACACTTGGGAAGTGTGCTGAATTTCAGATTCTTAGAACAGTACCTGCGCTGGGCTAGAGACGAGACTTTGCTTGGGTTCCGAGTCATAGTTTGCAGTTCAGTTCATGGGTTTTGGCCGAGCAAATGGTAATCAGTAATGCAACAATCAGGGGTAGATCTAAGGAGGATCTAAGAGCTACCACAAGGGGCAATCAGAGAGTTTGTGAATCAGTCGTTTAAATCATAAACAGATCCCGAAGATTGACTGAAGCGACATTTATCTACTTTGCATTTGCATAGCAAATGTAGTTCGAAAGCTACCTGGCACGACTTCAGACTCCGCCTGTAAGTTTTTGAAATAGACAACAAGGAAGATAAACAAACAAACTAATTCGTCCCAGTGGAGTCGCCATTTTGTTACAGGGAAAAGTGTCTACTCAGAACTGCTTATCCCACTAAGGTGTGATAGCTGCCTTAGAAACAAGCAAAGTAAAACTACTTTCGTTTTTCCTTTATGAAGTATAGATAGAGAAGAACAAAGAAGACCAACCTCTATCTTGCGCTAATCTCCTGGTTCGATTCCTCTCTTTCTTGATAGTCCTTCGCTACTTGTTCCCTTGCACGCCCAGCTTCACAAAGTACCTGTAAGATCACAGTAGCATAGCACTATACAAGAACATGGATCTATAATCATAAACAATCTAGGATCAAATGTAAATTGACCATACAAATGCAACAAACATAAATTACACAAGAGTATGGAGGAAAACTTGAATAGCTTTTATTGATAAACAAGAAAGAGCCAAGGGGAGTTACAACCAGTTGTTCTGACCCAACATCATCCTCTCAGCAAGGAAGCCCCTCTTCACCTCATACAAAGCTTAGATCACCCAAAAATCTGATGTTTTATCTCAAGAAACCAACAACAATTCCTTACAATATGCAAAATTCCAGCCTCTGGATCTCTGGGATGAGGGATCCATATATAGATATTTGTAAGGGATATGAGTCAGCTTGTGATTTGATTAGTGTCTTCCCTCTGATAGTTCTTGCTTACACTTGGAGATTGATGATCTCTTACTCATCCTTGGTCGAATTCAGAGAGGCAAGTGCCACAGGAGAAGTTTCTGGAAGTTTCCATGCCTCTCCACCTCGCGGAATGACACTGCCATTTGTCACTTCTCACCCATCGCACCCCATAGAAGGGCTTTTTGAAATTCAATGCACCCACACAGTGTGTTTAGGTGAGATGCAACGCACTTTGCCCATGGAGCAGTTGAAATGATCCTGTTTTGACCAATTCTAAGCAGTTTTTCATGGAGAACTTCTGGAAGAAGCTGTAATCAGTTGACCTTGTTCCTTTAGGGGTTAGAACAACACTTTTAGGGACTTAGGAGCCCTTGGTTTATGGACATTTCATGCTTGGGGTTGTAGTGCCAAAAAATGTCTATAACAGACATAGAGACGAAATATCGAGAGCAAGACTTATGAAAGTCACCAATAACTGATATTGGTAGCATCTGTCAATCACCATTCAGATCAGCAACCAAGAGATCCTTTTGTTCTCCCTCTGCCTTTGTTCCACCTGAAACCAACTGTGAACTAGAACCAAAAAGCTTCTAAGATAATGCCAACAATGCATCATTGGAAGTTTATCTGCTCCCCCTGAACCTGTGCCAGATGGTCTTTGTCAGACCCATATCATAATCTTCTCATTTTGAGTTTGACCCACTGATTTCCTTTAACTTATCATATACGCGACTGTATCCACATAAACAAGCGTATATACGCGGATAGTCCTTATGAAACTCGCGTACAACCATTTCAATATCAGCAACCTGTAAATGTCGTGTAACAAGGTATGTCTAAACATAGATGTCAACTCATCCTTTTAAAACATCATCATTAAATCATTCACATTATATCATATGTGAAACCACCATAGCCATTTCATCAACATCAAGCTCTACATGATCCAAATATCATTACTTGGGAATGTTTGCATGAATCAACATATGTAAGTATCAACCTATCATCATATAGATAAGAACTCATCATCATGTCGAGTAGTCATCCATGTATCAACAATATGTATCTTGAGCTCAAGCTCATTTGACAAAACAACAACAATCCTTATCCACAAGAGTGCCTACATCATAACTGTATGATCTTTATGCATATGACAATAGCAGCATATGAGTGACTCATCATCAAGTGAGGAAGATGTGTATTCAAGCTTTGTACTTCTCCTTATCCTTATGAAGATCACCATGTAAGCACCATATATGCATCATCAAAGAATCAACCTTAAATCTGATCTCAACATCTACTTTGTAACCCCAAGAATCATATGAGATTTTATCATAGACAACTCACAACTACATCATAGCAAGATATATCATTTAGCCATATAAACATCATCACCAAGGCTATCAACCATAATGCCAACAATGCATTATTAAAGGCATATGCTCCCCCTCAACCCGAGCCATCTGTTTATTGTTAGATCTGATCATGCATATATTAGCAATAAGCATCAAGACATCATCATAAATTTAGGATCAAACCCTTCTAAAAATCTTACAAGTATCAAGACATTTCCACACATCCTTAGCAGACTGTAAACATTATCAAACAGAGAAAATAATGGACTGAAACATAACAAATCCTTTTCCTGAACCTGTCCCTACTGCATTTCTTCAGATAATCATATACGCGACTGTGCATTATCCAACTCGCGTATATATGTGACTTCCCTTTATGTAACTTGCATATGAGATTTAGGACACTAAAGTTTTATACTTGCAGCTCCCTCTGAGTATGTTATGTCTGTGCTGTGCTGTGTCTGAGTACATTGTGCTGTGCCACATCTTTCTGACTGTACTTCCTTCTTCTTCCATATCTTCAAGTGTGATGTTGTTTTCTCCTTTTGGTGTGATGTCCGTGCTTTGTTCCTGCATTCCTTTGCTATATGTCCAAGATTGTTACATGCATAACATCTTATATGTTTCATATTCCTCCTATAGCAATCAGCAGCTTTGTGACCAAACATATTGCAAGCAAAGTAATATCCATTAAAGTACCTTGAATGAGATGATCTTTCTGCATGATGGTCTTGAAACCTTCTTCTTCTACATCTAGCTGCAACATGTCCAAGATTATGACATACATAACATTCAACATTATTCATAGGAGGAGTAAAAGATTTTCTTTGAAGGACTTCTTTCCTTGCTTGATGATAAGATTGACCTTCCATCTCCTTTTTGAGCATTTCAGATTTTGCATTAGAGTCCCTTGTCTTACTAGATTCACCTTCAACAATTTCATGAAAACCAAGACCAGTCTTGATAGCAGGAGACCTTTGACTACTAAGAATATCATCCAAGGCTTTAGTACTATCTTGAAATCGAAATAGTTTATCCTTTTCTTCTAATTTACCTTTCAAGATATTTACCTCAACTTGAAGCTGTTCTTCCTTTTCCAGACATTGTTTCTTCACGTTTTCTTCAGCATTTCTTTCCTCTTCCATTTGTTGCCTTAGTTTGAGAATCTCCTTTTCTTGTTCTTCATTCACATCCTGCTGCATTTGACGAATTCTGAAGGCACATTCCAGTTGAGATTTTAAGTTGATAACTTCGTTTTCCTGTTTTTCAATAGCTTGGAGTAGATCTTTATTCTGCTTCTTTGTTTCTTCAAGCTCTTCCTTTAGCGAGAGGGTTGTAGCTTCAAGACTTTCATAATAACTGGATCGATCTCTGAGCTCCTTGATTGTTGTGTTCTTTTCAATGACTTTATTTCTTAGAGATGTTACTTCATCCTGCAACTTTTGATATTTGTCCTTGAATAACTCTCGTTGAGTCTTTAGTCTAGTAGCAGCTTCATTGAAGGCACCATCCTTTATGTTCAAAATTTTTTCTTGAGTTCTAATTTTATTTGTCAAACTTTTAAATTCTGCCTCTATTTGATATCTTTCATGTTCACCCATAAGAGAAAATTCAGTTGTTTCACTATCACTTTCATCTTTTCCAAATGGATGGATAGCTGGAGCATCAGCGGATATCAAATTCATACCTGCTAGTTCATCTTCATTCTGAAATGATTCTTATTCTAATTCTGAATCTGAAGAGCTTCTTACACCTAATCCCCAATCGATTCTCCCACTGTCATAGTTCTTCTGAGATGTATTCTTCTGCTTATGTGCTTTCTTCTTAAGCTTCTTTCCCATTGTTCCATGGATCTCCTTTAAGCGATCAAGCTTCTACCAAAGGACCTGCTTTGATACCAATTGTTGAAAATAATACTGAGAGGAGGGGAGGTGAATCAGTATTATTAGATCAATAAAACTTTTTCATTTCCATATTTAGATACATATATGCTACTTCAATCAAGGGAACCCGCGTGTATACGCAACTGTGTCTAAAGCAACTAGCGTATATCCAAAATACTTATGACTCAGTTAATCCATTAAATGTTGATCTTTAGTTAGTGCATCAGAACTTCATTAACCATATGAATAGTAAGCAGGTGTAGTAAAACAGAACAGATCATCACACACAAGAAGCACACATGAACACCATGATATAAGGTGGAAACCCAATGTGGGTGAAAACCACCTGCTGCAAGTTATCTCTATCTTCTTTCAATAAGATACTTCATTTTACAATATTTTGTACTGGTGCAGTCCTTTACCAGTACGCAGGCTTCTACCTGCAAAGGGCTACAACCCTCTCTCGTTTTCCAGACTCTCCTGGATGGGAGCTACAACCCCCTTAGCTCTTGTACTAGCTGATCCATTTACTAGTACGTAGGTGCCTGCCTACCGAATGCTCCAATCTTCACTCATTCTCCAGCTACTACCGGAAGGGAGCTACTACCCCCTTTGCTCTTGTATTAGCTGATGTACTAGTACGTAGGCGTCGGCCTACAATTTCCTTTCACCCTCTAGGGACCACATTTCATACATTTTCAGAATGGATACTCCTGAAGCACAACACTATAATCTGAAGGCCACGTTTCATCCAATTTTTATACTGGACCCATAAATACATTGAAGCACAAAACAATCAATACTAGCATCATCAATCTCTGAATCACTGAAACACTGAAACCCTGTCAACAACACAGTCACCAGAACACAGAGAAGACAACAGAACTCTGCAATAACAATCAGACCCAACTGCAACTTCAAACATCAAACTTCAAAATGTATACGCTATTATGATGAATCAAACCCACGTACATACGCGCCTTTTCCAAGGCCAACCCGCGTACAGATCTAAAAATATTTTCTTATAACTTTGCAGCTGTACCAGACATCTGTCATACTTATAACATTACATGCATCAGTATGCAGATCTAGAATAAGCATAATCAACCATATAAAGATAGTTTATTTCAAACCATTTGATCCCGATCTCTCCTTAGTTCTTGTTATCCATCAACCGGTGAGATCCCTCCTTAGCTCAGATCAAGCAATGCATCCTCAACCCATAACCTGCATACTGGATCTCATACTTCTTTAGATATTCAAGACTTTTTCAATGCATTTGCCTAATGATCTTCTTCTCCTTTTATAGTCTTAGGCCTTTCTCAATACCATGGTCCAAAACCATAATAAATCAATACCATGAGCCCAATACTTGGGATCAACACTTCTGACGAGACACCATGGTCGAAAACCATAGGTTCAAATACCGAGGACTAACTACCATGGACCAAAAGTAAGTTCTCCAACATATACGCACTTTTCCTTGCATGAAAGTGCGTGTATACGCATACGCGCCTTTGTAACGTATAACCCGCGTGTATACGCGGCTTGGTCACAATGAACCTGCGTATATGTATTTTCTCTTCATACTTGTAGTCTGATCATCAATTCCTTGCTGCTAACCTTCAGCTCATAAATTCCTTGCTGCTGACCTTCTGCACATCTGTGTGATTTGCCATCAAGGACAACACTTGTCTCATAATTCCAACAAGAAGGGTGCACTCTCTAATTTGGTAGAGATGGAAACAATCATGGGATTACACTTGGAGCTGATGCCACCAACCTCGAAAAGGGAATGGAAGTCAAAGGTTTTATGGTAGGCATTCATCAATGGAAAGGTACATGTTTGAAAATTGAATTTTCGAAGATGTTTTTGAGTTCATGGTTGCATCAAGTTGCAGGAAGTCCACTGGGGACCATGTCCATTGACACAGTAGCGGAGGTCTGTGAGTCAGATGGTGCCAGAGATGCCTGAATTCAAAAAGAGCATGAAGGTACATGTCTGAGATGTATCGAAGGAAAATCTTACAAAGGGACCATTCCCCCTCATGTAGCAGGTCCACAGGTTTGGAACAACCCGTGGAGTTTGAGATTGAAACTCACGTATGCTGGTGGAAGAAAGCCCTCTATGGCTTGAAGCAAGACACCCCGAGCATAGTATGAGAGGATCAACAACTATCTGATGAAGCTGAGATTTATTAGGAGTGAAATCTATCCAAACCATCTGAAGGTTGTGGATGACAGACCTCTCATATCGACACCTATGTCTGATAGGTGCAGACCCTCTCATTTGTAGAAGACAGAGGGAGTTGGATTCCGAATGTGGAAAGATACAATGCTAGCCTATGACTACCTCGAAGATCTTAACTTTCAGAGGTTATATGACGGACTTGATTTGGGAATGCTTCTCAGTTTCATAAACTCATTCACATTGATGTTATTGGTAAACCTCCGTTTGGATATATGTTTTGCAGTTAGCATGGTGAGCTCATATTTGGTTGAGCCTCACTGGATTGGTGTCAAGAATCTTCTGAAATATCTTCAGGGCACAATCTCTCATGGATTGAGATACACTACCGGAAATATGCCACTGCATGATTATTCGAATGCTGATTGGACAGGCAGTGTGGAGGATCATCGGAGCACTTCTTAGTGTTGTTACTCTTTGGATTCTGTTTCTAAGTAGAAAGTAGAAGTCGACTGTTATAAGCATCGTCGAGACCAGATACATATCTATGAGTATGACCTTGTATGAAGCTATCTGGTTGTGGAAACTCTTCACTGAGTACATATGATGAATACCACTGTGATTCTCTGTGACAACCAGAGGTGAGATTTGATTATTGAGGAATCCCGTATTCGATGATTGCTCCAGCAGATAGACATCAGATACTACCTTATCTGGGATATGGTAAACTGATGAGCAAGGAGGCTCCATCGCACTGAGATGATGTACAGGTCGCTAAAGCCCTGGGGGAAAGATCAAATTTGTGATTTTCCCGAACGACTTGGAGTCGTCAAGAAACCCTTGTACAAGGGTCCTACATTTTGCATACATTAAGCTCTGGGAGCTCTAAGTGCTTGCGGTTCTTCGTGGAGAAACATACGACCATAGGGTGACTCACCCTCCCCTGGTGGTGCGCACTGGAACAAGATGATTCGATCTCTTGTGGAACAGGATGATTCACTTTCCTGTGTAGCAGGATGATTAGTTCTCCTGTGAGGCCTGGATTGATGTGTTCTCCATGGCGATTGTAGCAGGATTGATGTTTTCTCTTGTGAGGCCTGGATTGATGTGTTCTCCATGGTGATTGTAGCAGGATTGATGTGTTCTCCTGTGAGGATGGGATTGATTAAGTTCTCCTATCGAGGAATCCTACCCATGCAGTCTGGGACTCATGGGTAGTACCTCTCAACTGATCAATGAGCAGGGAAATGAAGTTAGGGACCATAGTAGTACCGATGGACACATCATTGTATCTACCGTACTCCCTACGCTAGGATGTGCTCCATTGATCTGGGATCAATGATACTAGTCTGGGACTAGTGGTAGGAGTTGTACATACTGTGATGCTGACTTCGGGTCGGCTGAGACTGATCTGGGATCAGTGGTACAGACTCCGAGACTGACTTCGTGTTAGTGCAAGACTGGTCTAGGACCAGTGAGAGTGGTACATACTATGACACTAACTTTGGGTCAGTTGAGACTGGTCTAGGACTAGTAGTACAGTCTCTGAGCCTACGATACTGGTCTGGGACTAGTGGTAGGAGTTGTACATAGTATGATGCTAACTTTGGGCCGGCTGAGACTGATCTAGGATCAGTGGTACATACTCCGAGATTGACTTCGTGTCAGTGCAGGACTGGTCTAGGACCAGTGAGAGTGGTATATACTATGACACTGACTTCAGGTCGGTTGAGACTGGTCTGGGACAAGTAGTACACTCTATAAGCCTGTGATACTGGTCTGGGACCAATGGTAGGAGTTGTACATACTATGACGCTGACTTCGGGTCGGCTGAGACTGATCTGGGATCAATGGTACATACTCCGAGACTAGCTTCATGTAAGTGCAGGATTGGTCTGGGACCAGTGAGAGTGGTACATACTATGACACTGACTTCAGGTCGGTTGAGACTGGTCTGGGACCAGTAGTACACTCTCTGAGCCTACGATACTAGTTTGGGACTAGTGGTAGGAGTTGTACCTACTATGATGCTAACTTAGGGTCGGTTGAGACTGGTCTGGGACCAGCGGTACATACTCCAAGACTGACTTCGTGTCAGTGCAGTACTGGTCTGGGACCAGTGGTACTCACTCTAAGACTGACTTTGTGTTAATGGAGAATGTTATAAGACATTCTTGATCAATTCTTCTTCTTCATAGTTCAGAAGAGTAGAGCAGAGCTAGCAGAGCTGAGCAGAACCAGTAGAGTTGAGTAGAGCTAGCAGAGCTGAGCAGAGCTAGTAGAGCAGAGCAGAGCCAACAGAGCTGAGTAGAGCCAACATAGCAAAGCAGAGCCAGTAGAGCTGAGCAAAGCTAGGTAGAGCAGTGCAGGGCACTGATGGCAAAGGCAGTATAGTCGGACTCATGGATCAGTGGAGGGAGTTCTCCCTAGTTGAGAGGGAGTGTTAAATTGGAAACTAGGGCCAAACTCCATGTGGGTCAGCTTAATTATGGTAGCTGATATTTTTATTAGATCCCTCTCGTCGAGAGGTGTAGGATTGATCCAAAGATCATCCGATTCCGATAAGTATTTATGGAGATATGAATTTATTTTGATTATGGATTTATTATCTAGCCAACTAGCAACTTGAGTAGGCTCAAAAGCCCAATAGACGTGTCTATTCATCATCCATGTTTTAGTATAAATTGGTGAGGATTCGAAGTCATTTTGGAAAGGTATTCTTGAGGTGATCTCCTCTCCACGTCTGGGTTTTTGGAAGGAGAGAACCAAAAGATACGCTGGCCCAAGGGTGATGCCCTAACCGCAGGAAGCCGCAGGCATATGAGGATGAGCAGCAGACACAGTCGGATACGAGGCACGAAGGCCCTAATCTATAATGGATCCGACAACACAACACTTATATGCAATATGTGAGTTCATATATGTGCTGGGGTGATACGATGTATGTATATGTTGGTCAATGCTGATCAAAGAACAATGTATGCTGGTCAATGGACAGTGATACACTGTGACCTATCCGCAGCAATATATTTATATATGCAGGCAAAAACGCAGCAAGGCATATATATATATATATATATATAGATATATATATATATATATATATATATATATATATATATATATATATATATATATCCGCAGGTGATGGCACATATATATACTTGCTGGTCATACACTGTTCAATCAGAGATACATACGCTACTCATGGAACGCAGTCATAGTCATAGTTACACGCAATTCAACGCTGTCATGGAACGCTGTTCATGGAGATATTTACCCACAGATCATGGAAATAATTATACACTATTCAAATTGATGCATAAGTCAAATCCGCAAGGAAGGAACAGACCTTACATCTTCTCTCTGGAATTTTCGCATATGTAAAAGAAATGGATTCGTAATTGTATTAGGGCACTTTGGGGTCTAAAGGCATTGAGTGCACCTTGAATGATTATTAGGTGCAGTCAACCTTTATCTCGTGTAGATGGAATTGAAAGAACCGTGGATGGATAGCCATGGCATAAAAGATGTCTCTATACTTTTCAAAGGAATAGCATTAGCATCCTACAATCTCAGTCTCGGTTTGATGGTGATATTGATTGAAGCATCCCTGTAGCAGCCCAAACACAATGAATAGCTGTGGTAGATATATTCTCTTGGATCAACCAAGATTATCTTAGAAGTCCTGGCATAACTTTGATATCTAAATAGGTATTGATGATGGTCAAGAGATCCTTGGTAGACTAGTGAAAGGACACAGTCTCAATAGCATGATGTATGAGATTATGGGCAGCATGATGAATGGGTACCATGATGAATGAGCAGCATGAGTCATGAGCATGGGCAACTTGATGATGAATAAGATCATGGAAGATGCAACATGATGAGCAGCGTGAAGATGATGAACGAGAGGCAGCACTACGATAGGTGAAGCCGTCACCTAGGAGATTCAGTTGAAGCAGAATGTCTTCAACTAATCTCATCATTATAGGAAATAATCTATGCTCAAATCCAGATAAGTCAAAGTGTTGACTTCTGTTGTAAATGTGCTATCTCTCTCTCTCTCTTTCTCTGCTGAACTTTGAAGATAAAAGAAGATTTGATCAAGGGTTCCCCACACATTGTGGGGTTTGTCCCTGGCTTGCACCACATCTTGTGTCCTCTTGTCTTGGCTTGTCTTCTGCAATTTATACTTATGTTCTATCTGCAGTTTATCTTAATGCTGATGTGATTGCTAACTGTGAATATTTAAATAAATTGCTTTAGCATAGAACATACCTAAACTTAACAGGAACACTAGAAAATGAATATAATAAGCCCTCTGTCATGTTATCTATGTCATTGTGGAATATTTTTGGTGTGAACTTTGGGTTTAGTATGTAAGGAATAACAAGACCTAACTATGGGATGGATAGATGTCACATTTGTAAATGGTCAAGTAACTCAACATGGTACCCACAATATTTATTCAACACTTACTCGCATTATTATTAAGACTCTATATTTTGAAGGGGTGAAGGAAAATATGTTGGATTCTACCAATGGTTTTCCAATTTTTTTAGCCACTATAATATCGCCCAAAATGTTTAGGCTATACTCCTAAAATTTTAGGTTGCCCTTACTTTCCAAGGATTTAATGATTAATATCAATGCATGATTTTCCTAACTATCATATAAGACTCTCATTTATACCTGCATGTTTTTCTTCATCCTAAGCCTTATCTTGCTTGAACACATTATGATTTGTGTCATTTGCAATCAATTAATTTTGCAAAGGAACTGCCAACCATTTTTTCAGGATTTCTCATTTTATGCTTACATAGGTAAATAATTTTTTTATTTTTAATAAGTTGTGATTACTATGCTTATGCATGTCCTTATACATATAAGGTTTGGACGAGGCTCCAATTAGACCAAGAAGCTTGCCATTATCAAGTCTTCTTTTGAAACAATCAGTGGGCATTTAGCATATCACCATATCTAGATGCATATGCAACTTAAACAGGCCATAGGTCAAATAAAATTAATCATTGAAACTTCCCTACAATCACCAAATGTATAAAATAATGAGTTTTTCAATCATGTATAACATCATCAATAATGGTATAAGATTACAGACTTACACATTTGATGCCCAACCATCGATAGAATTTTGTGACATTGTAGGATTCCACAACGAGACTAGTGGAATATTTGGATTTCTGAGTAAATAGGATAATTTGGACCTATATTATGGTTACCCTAGCCATTTTCTTCCTGATTGGTTTGGTTTGAAGGCATTGATATGTTCATTCCTTAATTATGAAACTCTATATGAGCTTTGGATGAACCATAATCACGAAGTTGCAAATGAAATATATTTTGTTGATCTCTCTTGGCCTATTGAGAAGGTCCTCTACTGGAAGAAGATGAGAAAATATAATGCAATAGCTTGGGGATATATCCTAGTAATGGTAAAGAAAGAGAAGCAGATTTGTACAAGAATGCAATTGTATCATATGAGGCACTCTTAACAAAATTAGGAGATCAAACATTCTTATTTGAAAATAAACCTACAAGTGTTGATGCTATTTTTCTTAGAAACATCCTATTTATTCTTCACACATTCAATGGTAACATATATACTTCTACTTAATAATTGGTTATTATGATGAATCTTGGTCTATAGAAAAGTCTTCCAAAGTAAGCCAAGTGTGTTCCCCACAGTTAGACTAGTGGATTTCTAGTGGAGGCATGGCTTCACCTGGTACTGCATATGTTATTGCAAAAGAATGTGAACACATATTAAGATTAGGGATTGAGTAGTGAGAATTGCATGTCAAAATAATAAGTTTCTATTTTATTCTATTGTCTCTAGTAACTGATAACAAATTGACTAGTTTCTTAGAGATCTTACAATGTTGTTCAATACTATTGAAGATTTCTTGTGGTTCAAACTAGTTGTTCTTTGTAACATTGTTAGTGCATCTTCATCTTTAATAGTAGACTGTGATGACCTATCACCATATATTCTAGAAGATATTCAAAAAATTTAATCCTACATACTACAATAAGAATGGGAAAGACCCATTAGTTTACCCCTATGTGCTTCTTTTAAATGGCTAATTGCAGTTAGTTGTTAAACGCCTCACAAAATAAGTTAGAAGTGATAGGTATAATATAGATGTTGTACATATGTCTATTGCACTGGAAGATCATGGAGTTTTCTCAAAGGAGTGTTATAGTGCATTTAAGCTCACCATTTATTTTGATTACAACATCAGGTTATCTATTTGGAGTTAAAAGGAAGGAAGGACATAATGGAAGCCATCAATGCATGCTTCCAATTACTTCTCTAACATACGCATGGCATTAACTCTACAAGATATAAATGGATTCTCTATAAGAAAAATGAAATTCATCATGAAGACTTGGGAAAGATGGTGTATATGTGATACATTGCAAATAATTCAATAAAATAAAATTGTGATCACAAGAAAAATCACGACTCCTCATAAGGAAAAAATACTTAATTATGATTCCTTGCAGATTAGATAAACAAGATGTGGTTGAATCGCAAGATGGGAAGCAATCTATGACTAATCACATTTTGGAAGGGTAAAGTATGATTTAATCACATAGAGGGAATCCAAAATATGTAAATCATCGATTAAGGAAGAAAATAACAACCTAATCAAAAAATGAGAAGGTAAATGAGACCCTATCACAACGACGAAGATTTTGATAGCAATCATCCTACCACTTTTTCTTGCTATTAATTTTTCCGCCATGACTACAAGCAATGACTACCCAACTTTCTTATGCTAGCTCCAAACATAACTGTTCAAAAGGATAACGAAGCATCACAATGCTAAGGACAGGATGTAACAACCCATGGTTGATTTTCCATGTAAAAATATATAAGACCAAGGTCATGGGACATGTATTCCAAGATGAATGGTGGGAGAAACATCCTAGTGGGTGTCACTTGCAGTTACTACCATCTAAGGAAATTGGCAAAGGCATTGGAAAAGGAAAAGAGGCATTAATTGGAATTTTATTTATGAAAATAAAGGACAATAGGAGAGAAGGGAGATGAAATGTCACATGTTTGCATGAGAAGAAAATCGAAGGGAAAATAGACAAAAATGAAGAAAATAAAGGCCTCTATGATAAAAATGCTTATGAGAATCAGTTCATGTTGGTTTAAGGGGGCTTGACCTAGGTTCAAAGTGTGTTGTGCATAAACACAATCCTGAACCAGTAGCCCTTTTGGCAACGACTTGCAAGCAGATCACAATCTAACCCCAAGCAGTTATGGGAGGTTGTAGAACCAAGTTACTGTAGCCAGAGGGATATGCACGTACATGCATAACTTCGCACTGATGATTAATCTTACATAATGATTCTTAATGCATATACATAATAGAAAACATTATAACATGTATTCTTTCGTATAATTTAGTAAACAGTATGCATAACTATACCAATAACAATAGAGAATCAACACAAAAAGGTACACAATACTTCACCAAAACTTCTTCTTTATTATTAATGATCTTCAATACATTCTCTTCCCTGACCTATGCACCCAGCTACAGGTGGTATGCACACTCAGCTATAGACTCTTCAAGGCTTTCACACACTTAGCTACAAAACCTTCCCCAAAATACAGACTCAAGATGGAGAATACGAACAATCTATGCTTAGTTCTTATATCATATCATATTCGACAAAGTATTACATCTTATTTATATAGAATTCCCTACTACAAGACCATGGTCCATATGCCATGGATCTGCTAAAAAAAATGGACTAATGCCCGAAATCTGTTACAAAATAAGGGGCTTTGACCCACTCCAAAGCCCCTAAAACACCGCATGATGAATATAACTTTGTCAACTTGTGTGCTATGCTCCTCAAAATGCGGAGTCTTTGACCCAAAACTTGGGACAAGTTGGGCTACGCCCAATAGGCCCCTAACAGTCACCCGTGACTTGTCCTGAGTCACTTAGCTTCATTCCCATGATTTTTGTTGCAATTCCATTGTAGACTAAATTATATTGCTAGACTGTCTCTACCATTTGCTTCTATTATTTGCACCCTTCCTCCAAAAATGCTTCTATGGTTGGGCTAGCAGCCTTTTGCATAATTTTTGCCTCCCTTTTCTTCAATTCTTTGAGCCTTTCTTCCACTTCCTTAGATAATTTCAAGGTGTCATCTTACCATAGTTGGGTCCTTTCTTGCAAAATTTGTTCCTTCCTTTGAAGCTCATCTATCTGCTTTTGGAGGTTCTTCCCTTCAGTAATACTGGCGAGTTTATGTAAGACTAGTAGGGTCTTTACAAATGCCAAGATTTCATCGCATTGCTTCTGCTTCACCTGTAATTCCTCCTTGATCTTTTGGATGTTTGGATCCTCTTGCAGTGAGGTCCAAATTTGCATTGTGTCATCCAATAATTTCCCGTAGTCCACCACTGTGTCAGAGATACCTTTCAATGTTGCCTTTAAATATTTCTGCCTCTGCTCCCGTACTTCTGGTGGCGTGGCTGGCTGCAACATTATTTGTAGCTCTAATATCTTCACTTCATCCTCAAACTTTATCTTCTCCAGTGTATTCTTCGATTCTTTGATTGCGAGGGAAAGCTTCATGACCTTCTTTGTTGGTTGTTCCTTCTCACCAACCTTCCCATCCGGGATTGTGCTGCAACTTTCCTAGATGGATTTTTCCAACTATTCTTGTTGCTAATATTCTTCATCTCTTTGCTTAGCCACCTCCTCCAACTGCTTCTTTAGTGCAACTTTCTCATTTTTCATCTGCATTGTCATCGATGAGGTTCGCTGCTCCTGCTCTTGCATTTTAGTTGTTAGAATTTGATGGAATTCATGTAGCATCTGAATGGGTAGCACAAAAATATTTATACTAAATTTCTTCCATGCTTTAGCTTGCTCTTTGTCCTTCGGTGAGTACCAGTGAAGTTCCCCAGCTAGCACCTACACAATTCTAATGCCAAATTGTGTTACTATTCTTCGCGCTACCTGCAATGACTGAGCTCTTTGTTCTGGTTGTTTTGTTACTTGTAGTAACGCCTTCAGCTCCATGATGCCCTTATGTACTTCAGTCAAGATCGTTCTATATTGATCATCAATTCTATCCCAGGTGCCCACCGTGATCTCCTCGACCTTCTCTCTGATCTCATCGATGTCCTTATCAGTAAGGACAAACGTTTTTGCGCCCTTGGACTTATCCTCCTTCTACTTTTTCCTCTTACTTGCCACAATTGTGTCTCTCATTTTGAAAATATAAGGTGATTCCTATGATACTCTTGCATCACTGAGGGGTTCCTCATGCTCTTAGTCAGTTTCCTCTATTTCCACCTCCACATCCTTTACAGTTGTACCTACATCCTACGGGGGCCCTTGTCTGTTCCAACTGCTCCACCAAGCGGAGTCATGCATTCTTCTGACAATTGCTATAGTACGATGAGAAAGTCGTCTTCAGTTATTAAGTATGGAAATGGGTACCATGTCTCAGTTGGGTCCTTTGTTGCCTTCACATAAGATCTGTGGAAGTCTACTTTGAAATCTGCAATGTGACAATAGTACTTATACAAACTAAGTGACAACCTTGAATGCTGATTCACCACTATGTGTAGATCCATTTCCATCACCACAATTATAATCCTATTTTCTATTGCACGCGTCAGCTCCTTTGTAAACTAGAGGGAGGCATACCTCACTGCCTCACAAACATCCACCTCAACAAATGGAAACTACAAGTCTTCTAGTTCTTTCCATGCAATCAACACAATGAGTATTAATAGCTAAGCATAGTGGAATGACTTCCCCTCTTCCTGTGCTTCCCTACAGTCTGTCAAAAGTTCCTCACATAGATAAGGAGCCCAGTTAAATTGGAATAATGTGCTGCAATCCATAGCCAAAGACACTATAGCTGCATGCACCTCATTAGCCCTGCAATTCCTCATTATCTTTCCTGCCAAGATGTGCGTGGTGAAACACACTCCTTGGTCATCAATGGAGTTGATGTCATATCCCCGCGACTTCTTCACTAAGCCAAAATTTTCCTTCATCATTTGTGCCATCTCCTTGTCCTTATTCTTGCCCACAAATTCTTCTGCGAGGTCTTTTCCCTGATGAGGCAATGCTATGATTTTTCTGATTAACATCTCATCAATCAGGATCCTCATCCCTATCCAAATGCATCTATCATGTACCAGTGCAAGGAACTGTTGCACATAGATTGCACTTGCTGTGCTTCGACTAAAGTGTGGCACATTCAACATATTCAAGATGCCTCTCTTTGCAATCTTGCGGCCCATTGGAATGGCTCCAGTCTTGTAACTCCACTTTCTGGGTACCGAACCTACTTCAAATATCTACTTGGTTCAAATTGAGGGTATTTTCTTCGATTGTTAAAGTCCCAGTCTTCCATATTTAGTTGGGGGATCCTCCCCAAAACTTCACCTTCAAACAATACTTCCTCCAGTAGCAATAGAGTGAACATGTCCAAATTCCATCCTTGGGCTCCTTAATCATCTTGGCGTTTGGTTTTCTTGGTGGCATGTAATGTGGGAGTACAACATGAATCTTTTCGTCCTTTATCTGCATGTGTTGAAATTTGACCTCCTCTTCACTATCATTTATTTGTTGAGGGCCATTCGACTCTATCAACTTCTTTCCTTTTTGCACCAGCTTCTTCCCTTTATCTTCTTTGTTCTTCGTATGAAATTCTATTTGTGTTTTCTTCCTTAGGGATGTTCTGAGTTCCGCCCCAGAGATCTCAGCTAGTCCCTTCTCATGCTTTTTTTGTGGTTGTGTTTCTATGGGTACCTGATTTCTCGGTGAACTCTCGTGTCTTAGGGACATGGGCACCTTCACTCCTTGTGCCTCCATAATACTTGCTAGTCCTTTCTCTGTAAATATTCCAACAAGTTATTCAAAACTCGTCTCAAACATACAATAGCTCTCTTCTATGCAGTTTCACAATTTCTCCAGATAGTAAAGTGTTAAATGTGGCACAAGATGTGCTTTTTTATAACAAATTTGAATTTAAGCCTCATGATTAATTTAATATTTTCATATTTAATGTAGGTATGGGGCTATATACAACCAACTATGCATCATAAATGCTCTTTTCCCGTGTCCCTTAATGAAAATTTCATTTTAACGGTAGATTTTTCCTTCCAATGGTCATATTTCCATACAACTTCGACGAAACTTTCCTCGTAGCACAATAACCTATTCTTTGTCACAAATCCTTCGGACTTTGTCATACTCTTGTGTATTGCGCAATAATGTTCCTTCGACAAAGTCCCTTTCTGTAGAGTAGTTTATAGTCTCGTGCCTACTTTCAATTGCAGGTGGCACTAAGACTTCCTTCCCTTCAATCTTTAGTGTGAAGTTCTAGGGGCATTGTTGTCCCTGTATATCTTCAATCTACTACCATTCACTTGTCCCGGATTCAATTGACCATTCAACTTCACGAGTTGAACTACACCACCATCAGAGACATGCTTGATGATATATGGTCCTAACCAATGTGTTTTAAATTTTCCTGGGAACTTCACAAATTTGTTGTCCTACAATAATACAAGGTCTCCTTCTTGGCATGTCTTTTTCTTGATATGCTTGTCATGTCAGGCTTTCTCCCTTTCTTTTTGTACATGTTGATGGAACCCTACTACGAACTTGTCTTCTTCTAAAGCTAGTATCTACGACATTCTTTCCTTCATAACATCAGGGTCTGCCATATTTGTGATAGTTGCAATTCTCAAACTTGGAATAATGTATTCCATAGGAATAAATGACTATTGCATATAGAACAACATGCAATTCTCAATTTCTTGCATGTTGTTCTGTATGCCCATAACACCACTGGAATTCTCAAATCCAAATCATCTCTGTTCACATTGCATACCTTGGTCAATGCATTTTCCAGATTCTTATTGAAATCTTCCACTGTTCCATTTGCCTAAGGATGATAAGGAGTGCTCCTCTGGTGATAAACCTGGAATTCCTTAGTTAGTGCTTCAATTGTATTGTTCATGAAATGTGTGCCTTGGTCACTCATCAAGATCTTCGAGTAGCCAAACCTGGACAATATATATTCAAAGATGAACTTCGTAGCAATTTCTATGCTGCAATCATTCACTGGTTGTACCTTAGCCCATCTTGTCAAATAATTAGTTGCAGTGATTATATAACTTGCACTAGTCTTCTTTCCTGGCGAATTGATAGGTACAATAAAGTCAATCACCCATTTTTCAAAATCCTACAAAGTTGCTTGTGGCACTAGTGACATCTCGTCTCTTCTAGATGGATTTCCTATTCTTTGACATACATCACATGCTTGAAATAATTTTTTTGTATCCTTATGTACTGCGGGCCACCATAACTCAACTCTAAAGATTTTTTGTGCAATGGATTTTCCTGCATAGTGCCCTCTTGTGACTCCTCCATGAGCCTTTATCAGAATAATCTGTCGTTCATGTTCAGGGACGTATCTGTGCAGTACTTCATCCGGTCCCATTTTGTACAAGTGTTTAGCAATCAATGTGAAATCAGTTGCTCGAACGACCAACTCATTTTGCTTCATAATGTACTCCACGGGTGCCATTCTTGTGATCAAAAAATGAATAATATCTGTGAAGTGATCATCTACTACTCTAATTGTGAAAAGCTGTGCATAAGGCAAGTTATCTTTGATATTTGTGGGTTCTTCTCCTTCCTCTATTCTTGATAGATGATCGGGTCCAACATTAAATTTCCCCAGCTTTACTATAACTTTGAAGTCATATTCCTCGAATAATAACAACCATCGACAAATATTTCCGCCTAGAACATGCTTAGTCACCAAATATTTTAGCATAGAGTGATCAATGAAAATTTTGAAGCGCGCTCCCAACAAATAGTGTCTGAAATTATGTAATGCATACACCATAGGTAATCTCTCTCTTTATGTCGTGTTATAGTTATTTTCTATGTTGGATAGTTTCTTGCTTACAAATTCTGTGGGATGATCAATTTCCCTGTTCCTGGTTGTGATAGCACTACACACAATGCTATAAGATGCATCAACATGTACATGGAACTCCTTCTTCCAGTTTGGGAAAACTAGAATAGGCACAGTTACCATCTTCTCTTTTAGTACATCTAGGCTCTTTTGGCACTCTACTCTCCATTGAAAAGTCACATCTTTCTTCAGCAATTTCTCCATCGATGTAGTTATTTGCGCGTGCCCCTTTATAATTTTTTTGTAGTAGCTAGTGTGTCCCAGTGCCATGCACAATTGTTTTACTATTTTTGGTGCTGACAGGTTCACAATAACTGAGATCTTCGTGGGATCCATCCTTTATCCCTATTTACAAACTACATGTCCCAACAATATACCAAATGGTGAACAAAAGTTATACTTCTTCAAGTTCAATGAGATATGGCACTGCCTACACATATCCAACATCGACCTTAAGCTTGCCACATGCTTATTTAATAGATCAAAGACTATCCAATCATCGAAGTATACTTCTTGAAACTTGTGTATATATTCCTTGAAGGCCGCAATTACAACTCTGGAAAATATAGTAGACACATTCTTTAGTCCAAAAGGAATCACCATGTACTGGTAATAGACCCACTCTGTCACAAAAGTCATTTTCTGTCTATCTTCTGGCATAATCCTGATCTAATGGTATCTTGAAAATCCATTTGTGAAAGAATAGCCCTCCTGTCCTCGTACATTGTCCAATACTTCATCTATAAATGGTGTAGGGAAGGGGTCATGTAGGCATGCATCATTCAGTTTTCTTAAGCCAACACAAATTCTAATTTCCCCTTTTTCCTTATTTTCCTGAACCACCATGGGAGTTACCCATTCAGACTCTTCGACAGGTTCAATTATCCCAGACGTTAACCTTTTGTCTATCTCCTCTTTCACCTTCTCATTATATTTCGAATTTAGTCCATAAGGTATTTTCTTGAAAAGCTTTGCATCTAGATTCAGATCAATCCTCATGACTCCCAAATCTCCTAATATGCCCTTGAGATATGAAAACTTAGTAGGGAACAACTCTTGATATTCATGCAAGAGATCTATTATCTTGCTGACCATGTCTTCATCCCAATAATCTCTTATTTCTGCGTACTTTGGTTTAGCCTCCGACCCTATATTCACCTTCCTCATCTTCAATGGCTTTATTATATCATACATTTCTATCTCAGGTCCATTTAATTCACGATGACCTTCTGATTCTTTGATGTCAATTTTGCGAGGATCTTCATCTTCTTCAGCAGTGAGATTATAGCATTCCATTACATTGCATATCTACACAGCCCAATCAAGTTTCCAGATAACTATAACTTCGTTCTCCAAAATCTTCTTCTTAACTATATTTAGAGCTGCATCTATATGTGGACAATCATCTTCAAGTCTGAATTTCATTATAAATCCATCAACCATCTCTGCACAACTAGAAGTACCATGTCGAAGCTTGGTTTCCAGATACCAATTCTGAGGAATTGTCTCCAAGGTATGGATGAAGCCATGCACTCATTATTCTCATGGAATTTCTCCTCAAGCTGCCATACAAAGATGTATGTGGTCTCTAGGATCATATTGGCCATCATAATTGTCTACAAGATTTGTTTATACTTGACCAAATCTTACCCACATCAACCTTCTACATTTTTTCCAATCTCCTATTTTCTTCTTATGAGTGCCCCACCATCTAGTAGGAGTAGCCCTTAGTGCTTGATCCAGAGCTAATAGTATCTTACATTTGGGTACCCATCTTGCATAATCTCTAAAGAAAGTATTTACATCACCCAAACCATCATATAAAGGTAAATCACTTACCTCAGCTGTCATACACTGCACTACTTTAGTGATCCTTGCACATTACCTTGTATACACTTCATGCAATCTGTTCTACCAATTTTCCAAATCCTCTTCTAAATCTAAAGTGCAGGAACTATCTTGCTCCCAAGTCAGTTTTCCATCTATAGTAGGGTTAATCTATTCTTCTTCTTTTGTTGTTATCTCATAAATGTTGTTGATGTCATCCGTGTTATATTCTTCTTTGACAGGTTTAGTTTATCTCGCTCCCTCTGATGGATCTAATGGCACAATAACTCTCATATTATTTATTTCAAATATCATTTTCCTTTTCTTCAAGTTAATTATAGCCATGTTATCAAATTCCCAATCCAATCTAAGAAACGTGGGGTAGGGATTACTGTCATACACATTCTCAATCACTTCGAAGTCAGTGGTAATGCACACTCCATCAATGTCTACTATGATACCTAACAATATTCCTAGAGGGATGATATTCTGTTGCTTTGCCATCTTCAACTGGATAGTTGACCATTTTAGCTTTGGTTTACCTATCAATTCCCAAGTTTTCTTTGGCATCAGATCCTAGATCCAAGATAACCTGATCCATGTCGTATTCCCCAATATGCATTGTAAGCCTCATTTCCTTTCCAGTCCTCTTTTTCTGTCTATGTAGATTATTCACTGTGCATGTCTCACTCTAAGGTGCCTCTTTAGGAGCACAAGAATCTATCAATTCCTGAAATCCCTCTACGACCTTATGATTTATTAATAACTTCATGCAATTATGTAGAAAAGACTTCAAAATATTCGGATCCACATCTTGTGTCGCAACTAGTACTATCTCGTAGTTATCCTTCTGAGTCAGCTGCGTGGTAGAGGTTGAGGCTCCATCATCCATAAAAATTCACCTCGCCTCCATGAATACTTGATTTTCCTTTAGGATATAAAATGTAGGAGCTTTTTCAGTAGTTTTTCTTATCCATTTGGCTTCAACTTCTTTTTTCCCATTGGCTTTATCATTTCCAGTCGCAACTCTACTTCTCATTGCAATGTCGATGCATGGTTGATCTTCCCTTGGCTCAATTGTCATTATTTGGATATTCGCTGTAGGCTGCTAGTTTCTTTTCTCATGCATCTTCGCAATAAGGTAGGGGCATTCTTTTATCGCATGATCAAAAGAATTACAGTAACTACAGGTTGTCGTAGGGTTCTGGTAGTCTCTTGCGAAGTGTCCAGCCTACCCACAGTTGTAATAGATAATTTGGCCACATCCTTGACTAACTCCTTGTCCTCGTCCTCATCCTTGAAATCCTCCTCGACCAATGTGTTGGCATGGCTCCTCCTCATGTGTATATCCCTCAACTTGCAATCTATAACTGTCAGCAATGCGATCCATCATTGTGTCATAACTTTGGCAATTTTTCTCATCATGGCCTACTGATCTACAGAAGTTACAAAAAAGCTGATCAGGGGTCTGTACATACTTCTGTAATAGGTAGAAATCTTCAGAGCAATGTTGGCCTCCTATTCTACAAATCTCACACCACATACTTGGGTTTGTTGGATTAGGCGCTCCTGTTGCAATATAATCTTTGAACACCAGGCATTGATCCTTATAATGACCCTCTTCTTTGCATTTTGTACACCATAATTTTGATCTAGTTTCTTTACCTTTCTTGAGGTCATGCAATTCCAAAGTTAGATTGGCTAACTGACTTTGTATCTGTTGTACTCTTGCATGAGTATCTCCAATCGGCAAAGCTTCCATCTTCATCACAATCTCCAATGCTTCAACTTGAGTTGCGATCTTCTGCTGTGTCAAAGGTGACCTAATATGTGGTAGTAGCACAACTATGAACCACTCTTTATGCTATTGTGGGGGTATATCAAAGCTTAATTGACCCATCAACACCTTCAATTGTTGATCCAACTCCCACACAGATTCAATTGTTGTCTGTTTGATTTCTTTTAGCTCTGTGATGCACTGTGATTTTGATTTCAAATTCTTGAATTATGATACCAATGATTTCTTAATTTCATCCAATGAAGTAGTCGGGTTAGTCATAAAGTACTTCATATACCAGGTTAGCACTCTTTCTTGTAGCGATGTGACTAATTGTGCATTGTTTACATCGTCACTAGTGATCTGTCTTGCTGTCCATACTGCATCAGCTACAAACCATAACTGATCAAGATCCTCTGATCCTAGTCCTTTCGAAAAAGGTAGCTTAATATCCTCGATCATTCTTCTTCTCGGGGGGCTTGGTGGAGGCAAAGGGGGTGGGGGTGTAGGGGAATTATGGGGAGGGGGATGGGGTGTAAGGGGAGTGGATGGATGGGGAATCCCAAAGACATCCTGATTCTTCTCAACTCCTAACTTCGACGCGCCTTCAAGACGGGAGGGGGAATGTCATGGGGTTGTAGGGTTACTTCTTTCTTCTTCACTCTCTGATCATCCTAACAGGGGGCTATAGTCAGTTTCAATAAAATTCTTTAGATTTTTTTTGTATCATTTTCCACTTCGAGTAGACCTTGGTTCGGGCTTATTTCCTCTTCATCCACACATTAATATGATTGCATTCAAAGAATCCCATTTTCACACAATAGCATCTTAATCTATAGATTAAAAGAACTTAATAAATTACATCGTGGTCCTTTGAAAAATATTTATTCAACTTCACTATAGGACACGATCGCATTTATCATGAGCTTAGTAGTAAATCCTCCGAAAATGCTATCGATATCAAAATCAACAACCCTTGAGATACTATTACTGACATTCTTGAGTCGTCGTATCAATTCAGGGTTCCAATCCTTAGGTTCATCATTCTTGAAACAAATATTATGGTCGGTCAACATCGATACCCACTCATATAATTAAATGTGGAACAGACCAATGAAGATTTCATATTTCTCTTCAAATATATACTTCTAAAACCAGTCTTCAACTGATAATAGAGGGTTTCTATTTTCTTTTTCTGCAAATTCTCTTTCTTTCTGTTCAACCCACTCTCGAATTTATTTCTTCAATGGGCACCAAAAAATATCCCTTAATCAAATCCCAGTCCCAACAATGAAACCATTGGTTGGTTTAAGGAGGCTTGACCGCGGTTCAGAGTGTGTTGCACACCAACAAAACCCTCAACCATTGGCATTTTCTGCAACAATCTGCAAGCAGATCGCAGTCTCACTCGAAGCGGTTATGGGAGGTTTCAGAACTAAGTTTCTGCAGCCAGAGGGATATGCGCGCTATTGTGTTTGTGTATTTACTTATGTTTTATACCTTCCTACAACTTCGCATACATGAATAAATTCACGTTGATGATTAATTTTACAGAAGGATTCTTAACACATAGACATAACAAAAAACATTATAACATGTATTCTTTCGCATAATTTAGTAAAAAATATGCATAATGATATCAATAACAATAGAGAATAAAAATAGAAAAGTACACAATAATTCACCAAAACTTATTCTTTATTAATAATGATCTTCAATACATGCCCTTCCTTGACCTGCGCACCTAGCTGCAGGTGGTTTGGGCACTCAGTTGCAGATTCTTCATGGCCTTTGCGCACTCAGCTGTGAAGCCTTCCCAAAAATATAGACTCAAGACAGAGAATGCGAACAATCTATGCTTAGTTCTTCTATCATATCATATTCGACAAAGCATTACATATTATTTATATATACTTCCCTACTACAAGACCATGGTCCATATACCATGGATCCGACAAGACAATGGACTAATACCCGAAACCCATTACAAAATAAGGGGCTTTGACCTACCCCAAATCCCCTAAAACACCGTGTGAAGAATACAACTTTGTCAGCTCCATGCTCTCCACTCCTTAAAATGCAGATTATTTGACCCAAAACTTGGACCAAGTTGGGTTGCGACCAATAGTTCACAATCTTTTATCAGTTCAATTTTCGAGCTCTCTCTCTATTCTCTTTCTCTCACACTCTTTCACACTTAGATAAATCTTGTAGCATTGTCAGAGCATGCTTGGAGAAATCTAGTTTTGATTGGACTTAGAAAAATAAGGAAAAGGAAAAGAAGGAAAGTACAAGGGATAGCGGGATCAGAAGCTACAGTGGGACTGCTTTGAAGGTATCGAGTTGCATGTATGTTTTCCTTTCTAGTTTTGGCATGCATGGTGTGGTAGTGCTTTTGTGGCAATGGTGTACTAAAGACATCTCCTTAGCAGTTGGTTGTTCCCTACAAAGGATCACATAAAAAGTTGATGATGTTAGTGAACAAACTTAGATAAACAAAGCATTTCCAATAGTGAAAACATTGCATATACAAACATGAACTAAAATAAAGAGATAAATACAAAAACAATGCATATATAAACATGAACTAAAATAAAGGTATAAATACACAAACAATGCTCAATGGGGCAAACAAGTCAACAAATTAATGGAAAAATATCCCGTTATTGATTGCTAATAGTAGAATTTGAATACAATAGATTAATATTAAACACTTGAAGGGAATTCTTTGAGCTATGGTGCTAAAAAATCCTAAATAAGGAGGTTGTTTTCCTCAATCTCTTTGAAAGCTTCTCCTCTCTGTCAAAGAAGTATGAAGATTCTCTCAATGATGGACTCTTCTCCTCTCACTAAGATGATGGATTTCTTAGGAGCAATATGGACAATATGCTAGTGCTTTTAGTTTATTTGGCTTCAACAATGGGATGTTGGTTTTCTCTAATAGCAATTTGGCCAGCATAACATTGTCTCATATTTTGGTTCTCCCATGGCCAATTTATATATAATTTTTGAATCCATCTTCCCTCTCTTGGTTCATGAATGAAAATAACTCAAGATTAGGACAAGATGATTCCATTGAGGGCTGTATATCTTTAGGGAAACTCAAATTCAACTATCCTGGACTAAAATCTTGTGAGGGAATCACCTATAAGTGTGTGAAGTGGTCCTAAATTTTCCGAGTCATCCATTTTCTCGACCACACAACTTTCGAAGAAAATTCCGCGCGATGTGGGGCTATTGAAGAAACAATTCTGGAGTCCTCAATTTTTTAACTTTATAAACTTTAGACCTTATGAGAAATTAATTTTTTTAAACTTCATGATGTATTTAGCTAGAAAATCTCCACTTTTGCATTCTGTTGGACATCTTTTAGTGTCTTCTGGATTGTGAAAACATGTGTACGATTTTCTGGTGCTAACAGTTGCCCCCTGATGTATGAGTTTATGAGAAAACATATAGCTGAAAGACCTCATGTTTTCTATTTTGACGGAGAATCTGATCAACATTTTGAGAGAGAGGATAGCTTATTATGGAGATGAGTAGGGAAACCCCTTGACTAAGTATAAAGGATAACCATGCTTTGAAGAAAACCTAAATACTAAAAAAGTGTCTATACGAGGTGGGCATGTCCCATGATTGTTAAGATGACTAGTGACGAATTATTACAATCGGATATGGAATGGTTATGTCCGTTCAACATTATGGTGGTTGACGTGCTGATGGCATAATGATAATAGATGACGCCCTCAAGGGTGTTTATTCGACAAACAGACTGAATGTGGTTCCTCCATGCATTGGGTACCTCTCATGTATCATTAGGTAAAACACTACTGAATGAGGTGCTTTGTGATCCAGGGGTCTTCAACTAAATGAAAGAGTTGTAATGTTCATTAAGTATGGTACCACCTTGACATGAAAAATTACGTTGTTGTCAAATATTAAGGGGATTGATGACATTAGTGGGAATCAATGATTCATATTGTGAGACCCAAGGATATCCCTTGAAGGGGGGAGTATCCAAGGTACTATCTCGATCCTGGAATATGAGTGTTGAATTTGACAGGAAAGAAGTGTCAACCACCCAACATGTTGAGATGGGGAATCAATATAAGGTGTAAACATAAGGTAATAATGTGGGTTAGAAAAGGAATGATAATGAGAGTTGACAATATGAGTGGATATGGAAAAATGGACTGAGGTCAGAGCTATTATGCAAATGGTGGTAGTCAAAACACTTTTGCTGATAGGGATGGCCTTGAGGTCAGTAGGTTTCCAGGGTGGGTGTAAGTATGTTCTTACTAGTGTGAAAATGGTAAATGACTGTGGGTGATGTGAGAGCTTTGACCAAGGGTGAATAGAAACTACCACCGGGTAAAAGACATGAAAATATGGGTGGCAATATTTTCCCTAAAAAACATTTGTACACTTGCCAAAAGAATATGAAGGTGATTTGGATGTACAAACATGAAGATGCATGCCCCATAAGAATGGTGACTAGTATGGAGGTGTGGTATTTTTATTAAGGGTGAGTCCCCATTGGTTTTTCTTCATGTTGGGTTGGTGAGGCGGATGAAGTGACACATATGGTCTATGTAATATGGGTGAATGATAGGCCAAATGTAGGACACAATGGTGCATCCATCTTGATCTTTCATAACAAGTAAGGGGTGGCTCGAGAATGGGGCTAGTGAGCAATGAGTAATGAAGAATGGGGTTGATATTCAAGGCATGCAATCTGAAGTGGTTCCCATGCCTGTATGTATGGTCATGGATCTCCATAGTATGTGGGGGTCTATATCATGAGGTGATCCATGAGTGGGGAGGATCTATCAACCAAAGTGGACATTAATCGTATGAAAGGGGAGGTGATGGTAAACATGGTTGAGATGATGGACCCTATGGTGCATTCAAGAGAAATGATGTCAGAATTTGAAAAGTTTTGTGGGAATCCTATCATGGTGAGTGATGAATGATACCTGCTTTGTTACTAGCCACCGGGGTGTTGATCCTAGCAGGAAGTTTTTGATTTTCCTACAATTTAAAAGCTAATGCCCCAAGTGATTTTTTTTTTTTGATCATATAAATAATTTGAAAGTGATTTCTCTAGATGAACTAAAAAACAAGAGAAGGTGCACGTGAAGTGGTACTCTAAGCGTGTAGTGGGTCCAAAAAATGAGTTTCGAGTTGAAATGGAATGGAGGGTGCCATGATGTGGATGATGTGGTTATGATCCTTATATCTCTAACTGTTTTGAAAATGGAGGTCTTGGGCTCTTGTATTGAGCTCGAGAAGATGTTGAAAAGGGTGATATATAGGGAAATGTGGGCCCAATGCCACCTCATTTTCACTTTCTATTTTGGGAGTTTAGAGCTGATCCAGGAGTTGTTCCTTTCCATTGTAGTTAGTTGTTGTACCAAGGTAGCGTGCAGGGGTAGTTAGGTTAGAACACTGAAACTTAACTTTGTCAATTTTGTAGACTATGTTAGGTATGCCATATAGGCATGCCCCATACAAACCTTTTTAGGTCAAGGAACCTAGACTACGTGGGCATTTGGATGGCAGTTACATGGTCTCCACGTGTTTTGAAGGGATTCACATGGGGATTCCGCAACAAAGGGACTAATAGTTGCACCGTTGGTGCGGTTGATGGGCTTACAACTACGACACTGATGTTTTAGTGACGCCGCAGCTCAGCATCCCCAGGCCGCATAGTCCGTGCATATATTTCCATAAAAAACACGCAGACGATGTGTCTACTTAGTGGGAAGATGCGCAGTCCCATGATCGGTCTTGTCGCAGGTTAGGCCGTGAAAGACGCATGCATCATGCATCTGTTTTATGAAAAAACACATGGATGACACGTTTGTGATGATTATACATGCACGGGGGTTTGAAAAAATGAATTTTGACAGCCTAGAATGTTGAATTTTTCTTTTGTATCCTTGATGGCAGGATGGGGATGTTCTAGAGAGAGAAATATTGGCAACCACTACAGTTAGCTGTGGTAGAGGATCTTGTGGTTAGTAGGACTTTGGCTCGTAGGGGGTTGTTGAAGTTCCTTCAGAACTCCCTTTTGAGATTACAAGATGAATTTTTTCAATTTCTAGTGCAGTTATGGGACATGGAGCACCGGATCTTCATCGTTTGGAGGGTCAGATTTGTCGATCAGTGCGATAATGTATGTTTACTTTGTCACTGGGTTGGTATGTCGAGGAGAGGTTTTTCCATATCCCCTACCAGCTGGGCAGGTGGACATACAGAGATGGGAAGCAGCTCATTGTGGTGCCAACCCCATTGAGGATGGGTGTATCAGGGTACCATCCATCCTATATCTCACGGAGTGGGTGACGCTTTCCATGATCATGTTCCTGGCGGGTTCAGTGGCTCTGCACAGGTTATCAGAGACCATGTTTCAATGTTGCTAAGGTTACAGGTATGGTACTTTTTTTATTGGGTTGGTATGGTGTATAGGGGAATGGTCCCCTAGCTGATGGACATGTTGCAAGGTTCATCTTGGAGTTTTTGTTACACCAACATTATGTGTAGAATTTTGTATGACAGGGTCATGATGCTATGACCCTTTATAGTGGTCAATGGGCAATTGTGATGCCACGGATGGGGGAGGTGCAATAGGGCATTATTGGAATGCTGAGGTGGAGGGTTGGTTTCTTTCCAACCATCAGATGATTTTGGAGTTCCCGTATTGTGGAGCGGATTTTACGGGTGACCCAGAAATGGGGCTTCCTCCTAGTGATGCTTATGGTCCAACATGTATGCAACATGTTTTATTTTTGATTTTCAGTCTGTTGACATGTATGTTTTATGATGCATTTTTTTTTATATGATGCTGATATCATGTGTTTGCTATTGCAGATGTGGGGCCACGTGGGTGACCGTTTTCTTCTCTCATAGGTAATGATCCATGAGGGTGGTTGGCGATTCGATTGTGTGACACTGACAACATGATGCCTGAGAGGAGGAGCCTAAGTAGCCAGTGCAATTCCGGTGACTCAAGATTGGTGGGCCCTCTAGTGAGGGGATGAACTCATCTGCTGCTAGGGAGGCAAAGAGAAATCGAAAGCATGCTGATGCAGTAGAGGCTTAAGTAGCAGTTATGGCGGTGCAACTCTGAGATTATGAGAATGCACGAGGATGGCTTGGTGGGATTGGGGGAGGTGGTAGTGGAGATAGTGATGGCACATGATCAGGTGCACAGACTAGTTCTTTAGCGAATCACAATGATGATGGCCACCGCTAGTCTGATTTGGCACTTGATGGAGATATTGGTCCTCAGGAGAGGAGGGGGCAGGGACCCTAGATGATAGGATGTATGTAATAGGAAAAGCACCCAGTATGAGGATGCTCCCCTTTTTTCTGGGACTTATATTTCCCAGCCATGAGCTAGTTGATGTACATTCATTTTTTGTACTCATATATTTTTTATATGTATATATGAGATGATATATTTTGGCAGCTCTTATGATGTGTCTTATACATCTATACTTTTGATGTATTTCTGCATTTGTTTGAGATGGATCTTGATCTGAAAATGGGGCACTTAGGCTTCCTGTCTAACTTACAAGAACCACTGCCACTTCCAAAGCTTTAAATATTCCCAAGTCTTATTGATTAACCGATGCTGAATTAATAAGTGCTTGATATTAAGGTTATGTTGATATTTGTTTTAAACTGTTCAGGTGCTGTAAATTAATGTGTTGAAAATAATATATAAATACATACAACAGTAAATAATGTATCAATAAAACAAGCACATAAGACAACAATTTAATATGGATTTCACCCAAAACTCTTGGGCTATGTCTTCTTGAGCTCTAGTCAACTTGACTAGGCTCTTTGGGATTATGGAAGGTCCTTTTACAAGCTCTTAGCTCAACTCCTACTGTTTTACAAAGAAACAATGGGTTCAGACACCATGTCATTCCCTGGCTCTTGAAGCTCTGGCTCTTGGCTCTTGGCTCTGGCTCTGGCTCTTGGCTCTTGGTTTTGGCTCTTGGCTTTGACTCTAGCTCTTTGGCTCTGGTGGCTCTGGCTCTTTGGCTCTGGCTTCGCCCTCTATCAGTTTACAGTTCTCTTGTCTTTTCACTTGACTTCCAAGTGACTCCCTTGGCTACTCTCCTTACTTCTGCGCTCCCTCTTTTGGCTTTGTTTCGCCTTAGCTTCCTGCTTTGGCTTCACTTTCAGCAACAACCCCCAACAACCTTCAACAACCACAACAACCCCTTTTCTGTCTCGGACATTCATGGCTTTTTAAGCCAATCGACACTGTCTGTTTGTTTTCCCTTTCGGGCTCTCTGTCTTCCGGCCTTGGTCCGCTCAAATCCCCTCTCTAAGCGTTAGCAATCATTGCTAAATGCCCTCAGGGATGGCGGCCACCTGTGTTGTAATGGGAGAGTGCATCGGCGCTTGAAATCCCCCAGAAACAATCGTTCCCTGTTTACACAGAGAACGCTGTAAAACACAGGAACAATCTGCCAAATCACTGTTCATCGGACTTCAAAAGTCCTTAATTCCACTTTATAACACTATCGGGTCCACTTGAAATCGCTTATCACAAGTCACAATGCCCATTCCATGGCTTCCCCTTTGTATTTCAAAAATACATTAAAATGCTGAAAATCTCGCAAAATGGCCTTATGGCAGATTTGAAACATTATGTATTTTTATTCGCAAACCCTTTCGGGTCCGGTCTTCATCACATCGGTGCTTTCCCATCGTATTTTATTTATCAAATGAAATACATGGAAACATAATGAAACTATCGTTTGACGGATTTGAAACTTTATAGAATATCGTGTGTAATGTTATCGGGTTTGCGGCGCGTATGTATGTATATATTATATATATATATATATATATATATCTATATATATATATATATATATATATATATATATATATATATATATATCTATATATATATCTATATATATATATATATATATATATATATATATATATATATATATATATATATATGTCCCGCTCCTCTGTGTGGCTTCGATGCAACTTTGCAATGCAACCCATCACAATCGCATGTTGCATGAGCCCTGGGTCATGGGTAAGTGCTCCACTGTAACCATTGATTGCGATATCGCTCCGTTGTAATCGCCGATTGCGATATCGTGATCGCAATAATCATATAACCTGTTTCGATATCCTCCGCCTGCCACCGCCGATTGCGATTTTCCGATCAGATCTGGACCATTGATTGGCCAGATCCAACGACTCCTGTTCATTGCTTTGTTGACCACCGATAGGTCTGTTTTTCAATGTTTTCTCTATGGGTTTTCCTCTTTTCCAAAGAACAAAGGGGAACTTCTTTTTATGATAACTTCTTCATTTGAAGTCCATTTTCGCCCATTCAAGTTGCGTTGGATTCAGAATAAGGAGATCTCTGCAATGAGACTATTTCTGAGAGCAGCCTATGATATTCATTTTCCTCCGATTTACAAAGGATTTGTGCCATTTGGTACCTTTTACCTCTTATATGAAGTATTTTAGACTTAGAGGTTTATCCAGGATCCATTTTTGGATCATGTATTCCCACTAAAAGAACTTTTGGTCTCCAAAAGGCTGATATACTGATCTGAACAATACCTGAGAGTAACAACACCCTCTCCTTTCAGCCTCCACACACTAGCCTTCCATAGTGCCTTTGAACTAAAGTTTCTAACCACTTCCCTTCTGGATGGGTTAGTCTTCCTGGGAAGAACTGTCTTCCTCCTTTCCTTCTTGTAGAACTCCTGCTGAAATGTTATAGAAGGTAGTTTGAGCTTCTCTACCTTGATCATTGATCCAAGGTGTGTCAACAAATGTGAAGTACATCTGCTCCACAAAACTTTCATTTGTACCTATTTGAGAAGCTGCCAACAACATCTGTCAACAACAACATGCATACAGACAACAACTGGATGGGCTAAACTCCTGCTTCAACAAAAGAAACAGATTTCAGATCTTGTGAACACCTCCATGTCTTACATCTGCATACAAATGATGGACTAGACAACAAGTCCACAAAACATGCCTTTAAAACAAATGACCCTTCAAGTCAAGCATGTAGAAAAGGACCATTAGGACTCCTTTCAAAAGATGCATTTCATCACTATCTCCATCTTGGAGACCAAGTTAACTTCTTTCAATGTCAACATTACATGCATGTTTAAAGCAATCAACCCTTCAAGTTAATTACACATACATGTTCAAAACAAGGAAAACATCAACATCCTTGTGTTCATGCACATCATGCTTATGCATGCATTTCATCCTTCAACTTTCACTTAAGCACACTGTACTTTCGAAGCTGAAATGAAATATAATGTTGCAACAACAAAGTGAGTCTCCTACTCATCCTTTTTCCATTCACCATCTTGGTAGAAACCTGCAACTTGCATCTCATCAACAAGAAATGCAAATAGATGCATCAATAGACATGCAATCCTTAATTGGAAAAGAACTCTAAACATTTCTTACCAATCCATTTCAAAGGACTTGCCTTTGTCTGCACATCAGCATCAACATGTGAATCATTTTGAAGCACATCATTCATGGAAACTTCATTCCCATTTCTGCCATCTTCTCTTTCCACTTTCTTCAGCTTTGGTGGAAGCATTGTTGGATTCAGTGTCCAACATTTTGCAGCAAGATGCCCTTGCTTATGGTAGTAAGTGCACTGCATGTGCATCCTCTTGATAGCATGATTTGCCTTGTCCAATGGACCTTTGGCTCTTTGCTTCTTTTCCTTCAAAAGTTTCCTATATGTGGCCATTCTCTTCCAACATCTAGAAACATGATGGTTATCCAAACCACAAAAGGAACATGCAATTCTTTTCCCATGCTTGTTTGGAAATTTATCATGCTTTGCAAAATCAAAAGGAATATGACTAGAACCAGATTTATACCTGCCTCTTTCACCTTTATTGCCTTCATGAGGAGGTGAATTGAGTGAAGAAGTAGCTCCATTTGGAACATCATCAATCTCTTCAAGGTTATCAGAGTTTCCACAACTCTCTGGTTCAAGTGTGTGCTTCTGAACACCTACATCCTGCAAGTGATGTTTCAAGCTATTGCATTCCTCCTAAACACAATCTTCACACTCTGCAATGCAACCCCTTCTTGGACCTGTTTCAATGGCCTTCATGGCAGCTTTGGAGCTCTCTCCATAAGACTGTCCATAGCCAAGACCCAAATACTTAGGCCTTTCTTCAACCATTATTGGTTCAACAATACCTTGTGCATGCTTTCCCAAGCCCTTTCCTTCATAGCCCATCTTGGACATTAGCTTGGAACGTATGCCTCTAGTATGTTTTTCAAAAGAACCAATATAAGCATTCTTAGAAGAATTTAAAGACAAACTGGAATGTTTTACCTCTTCTTCAAGCTGATACTTGACCAAGGCTTCTTGGGAAACAAAGAGCTATGACTTCAACTCATGTATCCTCTTCAGGTTCATATTTGCAATATGAAGTTGCCTCTCCATTTCCTGCAATTTGTTAGAAAGCATCTGCTTCTCTTCATGGAATTCAACTGCTCTCTAAGTATGCTGCTTTTTATTCCATCCTCATACATTTTCTCACCTTGTCCATCATGATAAACAAGTATTGCTTCATGTCTCCATTGAAGAGTCTTGTGATGAAGAAGGAAGAATTTGAGGATACACTTGAGGAAGTTGTCATTATGCCAATGAACAAAGAACTTCAAACAAGATTAATAAAGAGCTTATTTCAGCAACCTTTTGCAACAAACCTCTTGTGTTTGAAGGACTGCCTTGAGGTCCTTTGGGATAGAAGAATGCCTTCAGCCCTCCTTCCTATTTTTCCTTCTTGGACTGAGCTATCAATAGCTTTCCTTTACCTCTCCAAACTTAGAAAATAGTTAGTCTGCAAAACAAGCATACAATCAGCCTCTTGCTATTCCAACACCTTTCAGACAAGCAATCTTTGCTTTGTTAATCTAGCATTTTGATATAACCTTCTTAAAGGTGTGGTTAACCAAACTTAGGCTTTGATACCACCTGATCTGAAAATGGGCCACTTAGGCTTCCTGTCTAACCTACAAGAACCTCCCCACTTCCAAAGCTTTAAATATTCCCAAGTCTTATTGATTAACCAATGCGGAATTAATAAGTGCTTGATGTTAAGGTGTATGTTGATATTTGTTTTAAATTATTCAGGTGCTATAAATTAATGTGCTAAAACTAATATATAAATACACACAACAGTAAATAATGTAGCAGTAAAACAAGCACATAAGACAACAATTTAATATGGAGTTCACCCAAAACTCTTGGGCTATGTCTCCTTGAGCTCTAGTCAACTTGACTAGGCTCTCTGGGATTATGGCAGGTCCTTTTACAAGCTCTTGGCTCAACTCCTACTATTTTACAAAGAAACAGTGGGTTCAGACACCATGTCATTCCCTGGCTCTTGAAGCTCTGGCTCTTGGCTCTTGGCTCTTAGTTCTGGCTCTTGGCTCTGACTCTGGCTTTTCAGCTCTGGCTTTGGCTCTATCTCTTCAGCTCTGGCTTCTTTGACCCTCTATCATTTTATAGCCCTCTTGGCTTTTCACTTGACTTCCAAGTGACTCCCTTGGCTACTCTCTTTGCTTTTGCGCTACCTCTTTCGGATTTGTTTTGCCTTAGCTTCCTACTTTGGCTTCGCTTTTAGAAACAACCCCCAACAACCTTCAACAACCTCAGCAACCCCTTTTCTATCTCTGAAATTCATGCCTTTTTAAGCCAATCGGCACTATCTATTTGTTTTTCCTTTTGGGATCTCTATCTTCCAGCCTTGGTCTGCTCAAATCCCCTCTTTGAGCATTAGCAATCATTGCTAAACACCCTTAGTTATGGCGGTCACCTGTGCTATAATGGGAGAGTGCATCGGCGCTTGAAATCCCCTAGAAATAGTCGTTCCCTGTTTACACAGAGAACGATGTAAAACATGGGAACAATTTACCAAATCACTGTTCATCAGACTTCAAAAGTCCTTAGTTCCACTTTATAACACTATCGGGTTTGCTTGAAATTGCTTATCGCAAGTCGCAATGCCCATTCCATGGCTTCCCCTTTGTATTTCAAAAATACATTAAAACGCTGAAAATCCTGCAAAATGGCCTTATGGCGGATTTGAAACATTATGTATTTTTATTCGCAGACCCTTTCGGGTCCGGTCTTCATCGCATTGGCGCTTTCCCATCGTATTTCATTTATTAAACGAAATACGTGGAAACACAATGAAACTACCGTTTGACGGATCTAAAACTTTATAGAATATCGTGTGTAATGTTATCGGGTCCGCGACGCGTATATATATATCTATATATATATATATATATATATATATATATATATATATATATATATATATATATGTCCCGCTCCTCTGTGTGGCTTCGATGCGACTTTGCGATGCGACCCATCGCAATCACATGTCGCACGAGCCCCGAGTCGTGGGTAAGTGCTCCACTGTAACTGCTGATTGTGATATTGCTTCGTTGTAATCACCGATTGCGATATCGTGATCGCAATAATCATATAACCTGTTCCGTTATCCTCCACCTGCCACCACCGATTGTGATTTTCCGATTGAATCTGGACCATTGATTGGCCAGATCCGACGGTTCCTGTTCATTGCTCTGTTGACCACCGATAAGTCTGTTTTTCAATGTTTTCTCTATGGTTTTGCCTCTTTTCCAAAGAACAAAGGGGAACCTCTTTTTATGATAACTTCTTCATCTAAAGTCATTCAAGTTCCGTTGGATTCAGAATGAGGAGATCTTTGCAATGAGACTATTTCGAGAGTAGCCTGCGATTTTCATTTTCCTCTGATTTACAAAGGATTTGTGCCATTTGGCACCTTTTACCTCTTATATGAAGTCTTTTAGACTTAGAGGTTCATCTAGGATCCATTTTTGGATCAGATCTTATGCTTATAGTTTACATATCTTGATGGTTATATATATGTAGTGCCTGCTAGTCCAAGACTTGATTAACTATGTGATCAGGTGTATGGTTTTGATCCCTTGGTATATGTGTAAGTGTGATATGATAAAAATGTCAAGCTAACCTTTGTGTATGTAGATACTTCTAAAAAAGGCGTGCATCATGAACCTGAAAGGTCTTGTTCAACTATGATACAACCAGCTGGGAATCAAGGAATACATGTAGGTGGCGGATACCTAAGTGGGAGGCATCGACCAAGATACATATGACAACATCATATTCAACTTGATTGTTGGTAGTTGACTCGATACAAAGTCCATTAGAGAGATGAGGTGTCCGTTCAGGAGGGTATATGGCTGAGGCTGCGACATCGAGGTTTTTCGACCATCGAGAGGCACCATCAGAAAATCCGTGATGATAAGCTGGTGGATGATCCATCCGTGAAACATGATGAGAGAGTGATTTTAGAGTGGGTACATGATGAAATGATCATAGTACAAAAAATAAGTCATTGTTCATACATGTACATTCTAGTGCTTACTCAAACATTTTTATGGGTGAAATGTTTTGAGGTAGAGACCATTGATGGTATTTTTTAGGCAAGTCATGATGTATGCCCCTTTGAGGAGAAAATGTTTGATAAGGTATGGTCCCTTCCATAGTGTTTTGAAATTCCCAGGTCCTACCGCTTCTTGGGAAACAACGCAGCTAAGGACTAAGTCCCCTTCAGTAAATTTTTGAGTGGTGATGTTGCAATTGAATGAGGCTTTAAACCTCTTTTTGTGTGCTTCATTATTCTAGAGAGATTCTTGTCCACTTTCATTGACAAGATCCAACTGTACAAACCTTTGTTCCAAAGGTTTTGTGTCACTAAGAAGCTCACTCATAGAGTGTAAGGTAGGGATCTCACACTCAATGGGAAGTACAATTTTGACACCATAAACTACTTGGAAGGGTGTGAACCCTGTAGATGCCTTGTTCACTATGCGTATGCCCACAAGGTTGAGAACACCATGTGGTGCTAATTGGTTTTGTGACTGTTCACCATACGCTGCAATAATGTTTTGAGAAGTTTGTTGACAACTTTTACATGACCGTTGGACTAAGGGTAGTATGGGAAAGAAAAATCATGAGAGAAACCAAGGTGTTGGGATAACTATTGAAGTATTTCATTCTCAAAATGTTTATCATGGTCTGAAAACAAATCCTTGGGAACACCAAACCGTGTTATGACATGGTTAAAGAAAAATGATGCAACAATGTTTGCGGTGTTATTATATTTGGGCATTGCTTCTACCCATTTGGTGAAGAAGTCAATGGAAACCACAATGTACTTGTGGTTTCTGGATGATGGGGGGTTACGGGTCATGAAGTCGATGCCCCATTTACAGAAGGGGTCGGCCAAAATTACTTGATGTAGGGGAGTGGGTGGTGCTTGGGCCTTATGAGTGTATCATTGGCATCACTCAAATATTTTGACTTCCTGTATGAAATCATGGAAGAGGGTGGGCTAGAAATAACTGGAAAGGAAGATTTTTTAGGAGGTGGCCATCCCAAAGAGGTGGCCACTACAATACCCTCTATGGAAATCATTTAAGGCTTGATCAACTTGTTGGTGAGTGAGGCATATACGTAGGATAATGTCGATTCCTTGAGAATAGATGGCATCCCCCAGAAGAAGGTAACGTGAGGCCTAGTGGTGTATGCACCTCCGATCATCGCGGGTAAGCTAGGGTTTGAACTTTTGAGTTTGTAAAAAGAGGAGGATGTCACCATATCAGAGTCCTTCGTTGGTACTAAAAATACATGTTCATTAGGAAGAGCATCATTAATGGGAGAGCCTTAGGTCTTTGTTGGGAGATATATGATTAATTTGGCAAGGATGAGTGCCTTGGGTCTTTGTTGGGAGATATATGATTAATTCGGCAAGGATGAGCACATTTTTGTGATTAGGGGAATCAAATTGTAGATCAAATTCTTGCAAAATAACGATCCATTGAGCGTATTTATGGTTCATCACATGGTGAGTGAGCAGATACCTCATGGGATTAATAGTTCCTATTACGGTAGTGGTCCGAAGGATGATATAATGTCGAATATTTTGTACATAATGTACGAGAGCTAAGGAAATTTTTTATTCCGGTTCATACTTCAAAGTAGGCCAGGATAAGTTCTTGCTGATGTAATAAATTACATCCTTCTTGTTATAAGGTATAAGGTATAAGGTCATGGACTAACACCCCAACAATGGCTACATTTGATGCTGATAGGTATAAGGTATAGCCTTTGTTGCGGTCAAGTGGGCTAATCAAAGGACCTTGAGATAATCCATCTTTTAAACGTTAAAATGATTTTTGAGCTTGATCATCGCAATGGAAGGGAATATCTTGACAAAGGAGGTGCAAGAAACCTTGCACACAAGTAGTGTAATCAGGGACAAAGAGTTGTAAGAAATTAGCCTTACCCTGCAATCTTTGTAACTATTTCAATGTTTTTGGAGGTGGTACCTCGTTAATGGCTTGGAGTTTGAGAGGGTTGACTCTGATACCTTGCTTGGAAACTATGAAGCCCAATAGTCTTTCAACATTGACACAAAATACACACTTGAGAGGGTTCAAGCGTAGGTTATATTGTCAACATCTCTGAAAGACCACGCAGAGATCCTCCAAATGGTTAGCACACTTCTTGGATCGTATTGTAAGGTCATCCAGATATGTGAGGATAAGATGAGATAAATCATGGAAGATGTAGTTCATGGTTTGCTGGAAGGTGGCGCCAACATTTTTAAGACCAAAAGGCATAAATTGGTATGTGAATGTACCCCAAGGGTTTGTAAGTGTTGTTTTTTACTTATCTATATGGCAAACATGGATTTGGTTATACCCAGATAACTCGTCAATGAAGGATAGGGCCTCATGTTTGGCACAAGCGTTAATGACTTGGCCTATGAATGGCGTAGCGTAATTGTCTTTGGGACAAGCTTTGTTCAAATCTTAGAAAGTGGTAAAAATACAGATGGTACCCTATTTTTTCATGACGGGTATAGGGTTATAAACCCAAGATGTGTAAGTGATAGGATAGATGAACCCAACTTTGTGGAGTTTATCAATTTCCTATTTGATTGCTTCTTCCTTAGAAGGATGTAACTGAAGTTGTTTCTACCTGACGGGATGGGAATCATGCAACATATCAATATGGTGTTCCACAATGGTGGGACTAATGCCTGGCATCTCTGAGTAATCCCATGAAAAAATATCCCTGTATTCTTGGAATAAGGATGTGTATGCGATTATTTCTTTTGGAGAGCATGCTAATCCCAGGGAGATTTCTTCAAATTTTCCAGGTTTGTTGGAAATATTTACCTTGATGGTAGCTGAAATATTTGACATATTCCCTTCCTCAAATGCATCAGGTGCTGGTATGGGATTCTTGAACCAATCAAACTTTCTTGGTGTAGGAAATCTTTTGACTCTATGGCACAAATCTCGTGGGTTGGTGCGCTAGTGGGTACAAACTTTTTTTCGAGAAGAAAAAACAAAGGATCGTGCATGGCATTCGCTGGACATTTAGGTTCCATCATGGCCTCTAGTATATCTTCATCTGAGTGAAAAATATTATCCAGTGTTGGCTTGGGTTGTGCGAGGTCTTGAGCTTGGGGCTTTGACCTAGTTGTGCTAGTTGAAAATAAAGAATATGATTTGTTGGTTGATACCATGGAACTAAGTGAGGTTGGAAAAGTGCAGATGGGATGGGACTGCACTGTCGATGGTGTTACCATTGGTGGGGTGGATTTTGTGATCTTGACACCAAAAAAGGATGAGAAAAAAACACGAGTCATGGTTCCTACGGATGAGGAAATGAATCGTATATGGTGTTACATGTCATCATCATTAGGTGGTGGTAGAATTTCAGTTATGGTGGGTTGATGTCATGTGCGAGGAATTTCATGTGGTCTTGTTGGTGTACAATGGGCAAAAGTATCTTCCTCAATATGAGTTTGACGTTGAATCCTAAGTTGTCGAAATATTTGTAACATATGACATGTCTTGGTGCTATGAGAGGTACTGGTACAGATACTGCACACCAGATTAGAACTAACTGAATAGATAGTGTGGTGGTGGTATTGCTCATAGTATGAGATGATGATGCCTGGTTGACATCATGAGATGGGACGTCTTGGGGTGATAACCATCTATGAATCTTAGTATTGGCGTGAATTGACTTCCTGGTGTGGGTTTACCTCAATGCTTCTCTCACTGCCTGAAAACATGGAAGGATTGAGAGCAAATGCAAAAATAACATCATATGGTTTTCTCTTGATTGGAGATATTGATTTGTGGAATTTGGACCACTAAGAAAAATATTTCATTAAAATTACTCAATTCATGACATTGATTTACTAAGTGGTTTGGTTTAGCACATAGGGCACATGTGAGGGGTGATTTTTTTTTTTTTTTTAACTTTAATTTTTAATTGTAATTTTTAATTTTTAATTTTTAATTAATTAATTAATTATTACTATTATTATTATTTTTTCCGAATCTAGATTAATGATGGTGAGGGGAGATGTAAATATAGGGGGATTGTTAAACTGCTGGTGGCCATTTCTCCTCAAATACACATAAAATGGACCTAGATGCTTCATTCCCTAGTGGTGTGGTATGATCTAATGGTTTGGTATCTGATCCGACTAAATCAAAATTCTCAATGATAAATCGCTGCATGAATCCTATCATAGAATGGAGTTGAGAAAGGTGGGGATGGTGTCACACATGATGATTTCTTGCACAAATCTAGCAAGTGTGATGCTTATTCCAGGGTCTGGTGCTTTGAGTGACATGGGTAACTAGATACAATCGGTTAAAGGCCCTTAATTCAGGACACTGGCTAATTAAATGATCTGATTCATTGCATAAAGTGTAAGTGGGCACTGGTAGGGGTGTTGTTGGTTTGGGTTGCCTCCGATCATGGTGGGAGGTTGATGGACCAGACGAGGGATAGAGAAAGAAGCTTCTTCCCTCACAACATAAAAAAATGTTTTTGGATCCATCCTCTACTGTGAGTAATGGGGTATTGGTTTGGGTGAGTGCACCTAATGAATCTTAATATCAAGGGATTTTGGGGCAATTATGAGTGTAATTTCTGTATTTTGTGCATATGGAACTTGCATGGTCGGTGCGTAATGGCTTATGATGTGTGGATATGCTATTTTCTCCAACAGGGGGAGGAGGGTTCACTAAAGCTCGTGGGGCATGCAAAAAAGATTTGAGCTCTTTTAACTCGGGGCACCTATTGGTGGGGTGCCCAACTATTTCGCACAAAGAAAAGAGTTGAGGGACCCTAGAGGAGGGAGTATTTGAAACTTCCACCTTTTTACCTTTTTTTTTTAATCCCTTGTTCTAGCACCAGCTGGTGTTGGTGTAGGCGTTTCTTGTGGGGTTGTGCTATCCCAAGGAGGAATAGGACTAATGCCCATTGTACTAATTCCTGAGCTTGCTAATGTGTCCTAAGGGGCCATATACTAGACTAGTATCACAAGAGCCATATGGGGCAATGAGAGTGTTGCGATGACTTGGTGCAAGACAAAACTAGGTGGGGGGAATAAGAAGGGTGTTTGAGTGATGGAATATGGTAAGAAAGTAGGATTGATAGCAACATTATTGTTGGTATTAGAAGCTAGTTCTTGTGATTAGGGGGTGTTTTATGAAGTCATCATGCACACTAGTGCTCCTATGGTTGGGGAAATTTCCTCTATCATAGGAGGGTCTCCTGGGAATGTCCCTAGGAGTGTTGATGGCTTAAATTGGCATAGGCTGAGTTTAGTGTAAGTGGTGATCCATTCATGAGAAGATGAGACTAAAGGTAGCACACCATCAGGTGCAGGTAATGTCTTCTTCTCATAATATGTGAGTTGATCTATTGTAATGATTTTTCTATCATGGGGGAACATCATTACCCTGAACAAAGACGAGGTGACTGCTAACATCTCGTATGTGTAACTTCATCTCAGCAGGATATTGTAATCCAATTGAGCATCTAGTACTTCAATATCTATTAGCACAGTTTTTTCAGCCAACTGTACTGACATGACATGATATAGATCTATGGGGGTTTAAGGGTGCTTGTCATATGCTCTAAACGTAATGTCAAAAGGATTGAGTTTAGGGGATCCCAATTTTTTCCAAACAAATTTTGACATTATACATGTCAATGCCCCTTCATCAATGATGCAACAATGGATGGTGATATTTTGGACTGAGACTGGAATTGGAAAGGAATGACTGAAGGTAGTGATGGGGTAGCTTTATCCAAGTCAAATACCATTAGGCAAGAATCAACTAGGTCAATTTCACCTAGAGCGGAAAGTAAGGATTTACATTGGGTTGGGCATGTTTGCAAGACCTCTAATGTTGACATAGCTTATGGTGATTGTGCTAAGTCATCGACTATGCTATAGCCATGAGCAGCTTTTGAGTTATGTCCTACTCTTTGTAAAGTTCCTTTGACCATATTTGGCATAGGTTCTACAGGAGTTCGAGGAATGGTCAATGACCCTATAGGTCTTTTCATGGTCAAGGTTGATTGGTTGGGCTCTGAGGGAGCTTCATAACTTCTATTTCAAGTTTGTAGGATAATATCTTCTCATGTCATGAAAATGTGGTGATTTTTATGGGGTTTTCAGGCTAGAAGGATGTGGATAGGATGATTGTTGCTGAGTGTTAACCAGTCCATAATGGGGGAAAGGGTCTTGCATTACGACAATTTGTTTCCCTGCTTTATCCATATTGTCATCTATCTTTTTTAACTTAGGGAGTTGAGGACAATGATGGGTATAATGACCATATTCCCCATAGATGGCACAAGAATGATTAGTCCGTAGACTTGTGTTCTTGTTATTCTTCTGTGGGTTGTTGTTGGTCAATCCTTGGTTTTGATTTTAGTTAGGGTTGTTATGGGGTTTTTGGGCTAGAAGGATGTGGATGGGATGATTGTTACTGAGTGTTAACCAGTCCTTGATGGGGGAAAGGGTCATGCGTTACTGTTTTAACTTAGAGAGTTGAGGACAATGATGGATATAATGAGTATATTACCCACATATGGAACAAGAATGATTAGTTTGTAGGTTTGTGTTCTTGCTTTTCTTCTGTGGTTTGTTGTTGATCAATCCTTGGTTTTGAATCCGGTTAGGGTTTCCCTTACCGGTGCCCGTCGGGGTTGATGGTGGTTACTGCCCCCCTATTCTCCCTTTGGTTTTCTCTTTTGTTTTTTCTTAGCAACATTAGGTAACTTTTATGGGTTCAACTTATCTTGTGATTTTTGTTGTTGAGTGAGAGAAGGTTGCACTAGATGAACCCTTGCATTATTTTGCATTAGGGGGTGATTCTATTTTTGTCTGGGGAAAGGAGAATATTAGTTTCCCTATCCCTGATTGGTATATGGATTCTGGGAAGAGGTCATTGCATCCATATTCCTAGAGGAGTATTGGTTTTCCTGTGGGGGAAGATATGAGTCTCCATGAGGGGGATGATATTGGTTAACCCTACTAACTGAATTCTACATCGGTGTGGGTTGACCAGGGTAGTATCCTGTATGCTATAGTGGCGGTGTGTTTTGCGTAGAATAAAATGCTTGGCCACTGAATGAGTATCTAGGGTACTACTAGGTGTTGCTGAGTTGATTTTGGGTTATGTACCTAATCAATCCATTAACTCCATTGGATGCACATGGTGTCTCTTTATAGGTTTGCAAATGTGGGGTTTCTGGAAGCACATGATAGATATATCCAAACTGGGTGTATATAAGCTCTAACTATTGAGTTTTTATAATGGCTTCTTCCTCGTTATGCAGCGATGAATTTTCAACTTATTTTTAAATTTCCGATGTGAGTGATCTAAAAATAAGTCAAGTATGACTTTGTCTTCAAACCATGCTTTACACAAGATACGATGTTTCCTCCATTCATGTATATGATTCGATATGCGGGTAGCAGGGGTTTGTTTGAAGTCGGTGAGGATTTCTAAGCCCAAATCATGACGAGCCAGGAGTTGGAAGAATGTGAGGAAAGATTAATCTAGGGAGATAAAGTTTCCATGTGACGCAGAAGGCTGATCAATATACCATTTCTTTGGAGGCTCAGTAAGGGTGCGTTAAAATAGTTGTAATCAAATAGTATCATCCATGATACTATTAGACTAACACCATAGGTGAAAAGTCATGACATGGTTTCTTGGGTCTTCTCCCTATTTTCCTTCGAACTTTGGAATGTTCGAAGAGAGCTTGGTGGGCATAATTGGCCAATTCTGGATATGAGAGATCGAGTCAATCATTATCTTACTTAAATTTGGTAGGTTTAAATAAGCTAAGAATGGGATTTGTGAGTTATCTTCCATCGTGAAATGATTTTGGATAGCTATATGTAAAGGGGCCCTCTATGGGGAATTTTCAGGAGAACTACCTCAATGGGTGTCTCATGGACTATCCGGAAGAGTGGTATGTGGGCTCCCCAAAGGGGTAACACATGGGGACCATTATGGGGTCATGAAGGGTGTGATTTGATGGGGAGGGGTCTTGAGAAAAATGCACCAATAAAGGAGGTTCCTATAATGGTGGTCGTGTGACGTCCTTTATGCCTAAATGGATAGAGTCCTGGCACACCTCCCGGTAATGTGGGGAGGTTTAAGAAGTGTCTAGAATGACAAGGAGTCGTAGGGTACCCTAAGGTGTTGAGTAGAGTGTGTGCTACGTTTTGTATGGTGAGGGAAGTAGTTGCTTCTTCAAAGAAAATAAATCACATACATAAAACAAAGAGAAAAATAAAAATATTACTTTCCCTTTATCTTTAGCCTATGTGATAAAAAAAATGGTTTTCATTTTTTTTTTTTTTTTTTTGTGAAAAAATATCCCAAGAAGACCTATTTGTCCTTACCACTCTCAGAGTAACTAGGCCTTGCAGAGATATCTTCTGATGGGTCTTGGGAAAACGTCCCAAAAGACCCGACGACACCTTCCAACAACCAAAGAATCAACTAAGGTAATGGAAATGAGGCTCAAGTGTTGCCCAAACCAACACCTATAGGGAAAGGATGCCCTAGATTTTGGCCACTAAAGTACCTTTGTCCCACATGACCATTTGAGTCTTTAGATTCTTGGTAGTCAGTTATTAGTACTGAGCATTAGATGGTTCATGTAGCCCAAAAGAGTACCGCACGCACTGTACCTAAGCCGAACCCCCTTTGAAGCGGTCTCTGCCATGCTTAGGTATTCTTTTTTTTGGATGATTCAATAATTTTAAGCTCCCTAAAAATTCAATAGCTATGTTTCAAAGATGTAACATGACCATGGCAACTTATGGGATGCCTATCGCCAATGGTCCTAACCTGAAATATAAATTTTTTGGTGGCCTTTGTGGGAAATTTAGTTGGTTCAAGTTATGGTTGCTTTTAAGAATCTTACTTTTCTTTATGATGTGATATGTAAGCTAAAATAAACTAAGTATCAAAAGCTCCAGAAACTGGACGCCTTCTAATACGAATTTTATAGAAGCTTAGTGTGTGGTGTGTAATTGTGTGCATGTGATGAAGTGAGCATGTAAAGTGTGAGAAGATGTGGATATTTGGTGATACGTATGAATATTCCCCTACTTACTCTAGATTTCAATTGTTCCTTGCATGAAAAGAAGTGATATTTGGATAATGGGTCACTCACTCTTTTTCATATTACACAATGTGAATTTCAACACAGGGAGATGGAAATTCAATTGATTTAATAAAGTTTTCATATGCAAGTCTCGGTTTGTCTAAGAGATGCAAGGGAAGCAAATATTACTTATTTTGTGTAATAACACTTGCTCCTAGTCAAATAAAATGAAAGAAATGAATGATTTGGCTAGTAACAAGATTTGTGGATGATGGGCCACTTACTCCTTTACTAATTAAGCTATGTGAAGATTGTGACAAAAAAGAAAAGATAATCTAATTACTCTACTAATTATGATTAGTAAAGGAACTAACCAATCTAAAATGATTGTAAAAAAATTGCATACGGGAAGGTATTCACTAAAGGCTTCCAATCACCTGAAAATGTGAAATTACAAGGTGTTTTTCCTTTATGGAAAATCGTGTGGGTTTCATAGTGCACAAACATGGTGGCGCGCCTATCAAGGGAAAAGTTGCAGAGTGCATGTATTTCAGAGAATAAGCCGCGCGGTCGAAAAAAAATTGTAAATTAATAAGTTTCTATGCCCACCATAGGCTCACAGGATCCTGCAAAAATTCCAGAGAGGTATTGAATGCCTTGTAGGTCGACTATGCAGAGAGAAGATCAAACAAACACAATATTTAGATTAAAGAAAAGACAAAAATATGGTCTCCATTCCTGTGGTAGTGTTTTTGTGGCAATGGTGTACCAAAAGACACCTCCATAGAAGTTGGTTGTTGCTTGCAAAGGATCATAGATAGAGTTGATTTTGTTAGTGAACAGACTTAGAAGTGAAAACAATGCATATACAAATATGAACTAAAACAAAGAGATAAATACACAAATAATGCTCAATGGAGCAAACAAGCAAAAAAGATAATGGAAAAATATCCCTTTATTGACTACTGATAGTAGAAGTTGAATACAATAGATGAATATTAAACACTTGAAGAGAATTCTTTGAGCTATTGTGCTAAAAAATCCTTAGTAAGGAGGTTCTTTTCCTCAATCTCTTTGCAATCTTCTCCTCTCTCACAAAGAAGTATGACAACTCTCTCAATGGTGGACTCTTATCCTCCCACTAAGATGATGGATTTCTTAGAAGCGATATGATCAACATGATAGTGCTCTTACTTTATTTGGCTTCAACAATGGGATGTTGGTTTTCTCTGATAGCTTTTTGGCAAATGTAACATTGTCTCATATTTTGGTTATCCCGTGGCCTATTTATATAGATTGAATCCATCCTCCTTCTTTTGGTTCATGAATGACAATGATGTAGAATTTTCTCTACAAATTAGCTAGCTCACTGATATCATGCAGAAATTTCACCTGCAGATCCAACTCATATATGCAATGTACTAAAGCATAATACTAGATCTACATCTACCATAAACTTTGCGGAAGCTAATCAACCATGAGCAACATCAAGCATGAACAAATATAACTGATAAGAAGGAATCAATCACACATAACATAGAATATATCACTGGGGAAAGCACTAGCATAAAACCCCAACACCGTATTATTAATCAAGTGAAGATCCTCAACAGCATACAAAAAGAATAAGCTCAATAACTATCCTCCTCTCTCTGTAATCAGAAGATCCTGATGATCTTCAATCAGAAGATGAAAATCATGGAATACCTAGGCCTCATTTATAGGCTGAAAATTGGCCTAATCATCCTTGTTGTCACCTCAGGTCCACCTATGTAGTCATAGAAGAAAAAATATTTCTTCCTCATGCAAGGAATACTTAATAGGAATATCCTAGCATCTGATAGTACATTGTCCCTTATTTGATCTCAACTGGGTCCTTGTCTGAACTGCCATGCATCAGTTATCCATGAGAAAATACTCAGTTATCAGTTGTCACATGCGTGCAAGCATTAACAAATTGAATATAGAAAATTTAACAACTTGTTAAATAATCTAACTAGACTTGACTACTTAGAACTAAGTCAACTGATTCTCTCATTATAGAACTGAACCTTATCTCCTTTAATTAAGGGATAAATTCCTAAATCAAGAGAGAAAATAATTGCATGATCTCACAAAGACTTCAGTTTAATTTTTTATAACTAATTAACTCATGGAGATTAATCAATTAATATTTCCAACCGCTGTTAAGACCAAAATTAATTTTACTTCCTACAGATAGACTAGGGCCTGCTATAAATAGGAAGGGACCCAGAAATGCTATTTTTAGAACTTTCTATTTTTAGTAGTTTCACCTCTCACCTAATGTGGCCAATGACCTCACTGGCCAAACTGCTATTTTTAGACATGCTATTTTTAGGACTTCTATTTATAGCACATTCTAAATTTAACATTTCTTGTTGCACATTTTTCAACACTCCCTCTCAACAAGAAAGGCTTCCTCTCGAACCTGATCTTGTAACTTTGGAATTTTCTGCATGCAACACATCTACCTGGTCCACTTGCTCCAACAACACTTGGAACAAAAACACTCCCAACTGACCACTCTTTTGGGCTAGGAACATACTTTGATGCTGAAGCTCTACCTGCTGCTGACAAGTGCTCCCTCTCTGACCTCTATGCTACTGCAACATCTCCATGCAATTACACACCTCTCTGTGCCACCTAGCACTGTGCAAAACATTTGTGCCTCTCGCATTGCTACAGCTTGATAGCTATGCGCTGTCCTGGGATTCCCTACACTGTCGCTCTCTTTGCCACTCCATCTGCATCTGTCTCTACCCAATTAGTCAGTTCCTGCTACTCCACATAGAAGCTCCCATAGCAAGGTCTCATCCAAGAGGTTGGGTACCTCAAGGATCCTGCCCCTCCTCCTTGGGACGATCACTCTATATCGCCCCACCTCCTACCTGAAGGTATGGCTGCATGTGATCCCTCAGCCCACCTGGCTCGAAGTTTCCCCCTACTGGAGGTCTCTAGATGAGTAGATGTCTCTACTCGATCTCCACTTAGCTTCCCCTATTGTGGTTGCTCCATAACCTCCTGAAGCTGCTGCACCAATCGTGGCTCCTCCACAATGATTTGAGACTTCTTCTAGTGCTGCATGTTGAGAGGTAACATACCCTCCCTCCAAACCACCAAGTTTCCATCAGTTGCCTTGCTACTCAAGGCTTTGCATGCATCTTGAACCTCAAGAGCATACAGGTTCTTGACCCGTGAACCAATCTGCTTGACCTGTCTAGTGATGATGTGTTTAAGGAAAACCTTTCCCTTACTGAAGACTACATCATAGCCTCTGTCTTCCAGCATCGTGATCGACACCAAGTTTCTCTTCAATCTTGGTACATACTTGACATCGGTCAAGGTAAGGCAAGATCCATGCTCCCTCTGAAAAATAACTGTGCTTACACCTGAGACACTATACTTCTCATCATTACCCATCGCTATGAGTATCTGGAGATCTTTCTCCTGCAAAATACTAAACAAACTCTTGTTTCCAGTCATGTGGAAAGAAGCTCCACTGTCAAGAAACCAACCACTTCCCACCATGGATGAAACCATACATGCAAAGAGTGTGAAATCCAACTCAAACTGTGAAGCAAGTGCCTCACCTTCAAATCCTTCCCCAGATCCCTTCTTGGATTTCCTCCGTGGACAATTTGTAGCATAATGGCCCACCTCATGACAATGAAAGCATTGCACTTTCGATTTGTCAACCTTCTTCCCATCATTGGAAGAACTGGATTTTGAAAGAGAAACCTTCTCCTTCCCCTTCTTCGCCTTACTCACTAAGGCACAATTCTCCTCATCATGCATAGATGAAGAACTTTTTCTGGTGCTTCGTTTGATCTCCTCCTGCATCAAATCTGACCATAGTCGTTCCCAATCTAGCAGTTTCTCCCTTCCATTCACCAAGTCTTGGTAGCTATGCCAGCTCTTAGGAAGGCCAAGGAGTGCTAGACTCACCATATCCTCATCCGATGTCATGACCCCTACACTTGCAAGCTCATCCCTGCATGTGATGAGCTTGGTCAGATACATAGAGATCATCTCATCCCTTTCACACTTGATCTTTCGAAGTTTGTCCTTCAGTGCCAACTTCCTCTGATCACTTCTATTCTGATATAAATCTTTCAATATTTTCCACATTGCATGCGGAGTCCCCTTCCCATGGAGGTTCGAGACAATGTGATCTAGCACTCCCTCCAAGAGAATTCTCCTAGCTCTAGCCACACACTTCCTCCATTCCACCTGCTCAGTCTTGTCAGTAGGCTTAGGGATTTCTTGATTAATGAAATCCTTAAGACCATTATCTTCCAAAATTGCCTCCATGCGATCCTTCCAAGCTATATAGTTTGAGCTGCCACCAAGGGCATACTCAAGCCTCAAACCATATAACGCCATCGATGAAATAGATGTGATAAGAACTTGAGATCTATATCAAGAATAAGAAACTTCGAATTCCTCCTACTAGTATACTGTTCTTGCTTGATCACTGTGCTTTGATAGCATGTAGAATTTTCTCTACAAATCAACTAGCTCACAGATATCATGTAGAAATTTCACCTGCAGATCCAACTGATATATGCAATGTACTAAAGCATAATACTAGATCTACATCTACCATAAACTTTGCAGAAGCTAATCAACCATGAGCAATATCAAGCATGAACACATATAACTGATAAGAAGGAATCAATCACACATAACACAGAATATATCACTGGGGAAAGCACCAGCATAAAACCCCAACACTGTATTATCAATCAAGTGTAGATCCTCAACAACACACAAAAAGAATCAACTCAATAGCTATCCTACTCTCTTTGTAATAAGAAGATCCTGATGATCTTCAATCAGAAGATGAAAATAATGGACTACCTAGGCCTCATTATATAGGCTGAAAATTGGCCTAATCATACCCGCTGTCACCTCAGGTCCACCTGTGTAGTCATAGAAGAAAATATATTTCTTCCTCATGCAAGGAATACTTACTAAAAATATCCTAGCATCTGATAGTACACTGTCCCTTATCTGATCTCAACTGGGTCTTTGTCTGAATTTCCATGCATCAGTTATCCATGAGAAAATACTCAGTTATCAACTGTCACATGCTTGCAAGCATTAACAAACTGAATATAGAAAATTCAACAACTTGTTAAATAATCTAACTAGACTTGACTAGTTAGAACTAAGTCAACTAATTCTCTCATTATAGAACTAAACCTTATCTCCTCTAATTAAGGGATAAATTCCTAAATCAAGAGAGAAAATAATTGCATGATCTCACAAAGACTTCAAGTTTAATTTTCCATAACTAATTAACTCATGGAGATTAATTAATTAATATTTCCAACTGCTGTTAAGACCAAAATTAATTTTACTTCCTATAGATAGACTAGGGAATGCTATAAATAGGAAGGGATCCAGAAATGCTATTTTTAGAACTTTCTATTTTTAGCAGTTTCACCTCTCACCCAATGTGGCCAATGACTTCACTGGCCAAACTGCTATTTTTAGACATGTTATTTTCAGGACTTCTATTTATAGCACATTCTAAATTTAACATTTCTTGTTGCACATTTTTCAACAAATGACTCATGAGAAGGACCATATGATTCCAATGAGGGCTGCATATCTTCAAAGCAACTCGAATTTGGTTGTCCTAGACTGAGATCTTACCATGGAATCGCCTGCAAGTGTGTGAAGTGGTCCTAAATTCGTTGAGTCATCCATTTTCTCTATCGCGTGACTTTCGAAGAAAATTCGACACAATGCATGACTATCGAAGAAATAGTCATGGAGTCCTCAATTTTTTAACTTTATAAACTTTGGACCTTAGGAGAAATTAAATTTTTTAAACTTCATGATGTCTTCAGTTGGAAAACCTCCACTTGTGCATTCTGCTGGATGTCTTTTAGCATCTTATGGATTGTGCAAATATGTGTACAATTTTCTGGTGTTAACACATGGTATATGCATGTGGTTATTTGGTTATGATATGTCATTGACATGGAGGATTTCCTAGATTAACAGTGGTTTTTCCTAGCCTTGCCATTTTTTGGATAGCCATGGTGTTGTGGGTTTTCCACTTCTTGTTTCTAATTGGTTCTCAAGTTCCTTATGGATATGGATTGAGTTATTAGTTCGTGGAGTCATTGGTTGGAAAAAACGCTTTGGAACCCTACAACAACTTAGGTTGAGTTACTAGTCTAGCAGTCTTGGTTGGAAAAAAGATCTAGAGCCCTTGGTGGGTTGAGTTACTAGTTCTGGAGCCCTGGTTAGACAAACAATCTAGAGCCCTGGAAGGCTATGGGTTGAGTTATTAGTTCTTGGAGCCATGGTTGGGACAAATGCTTTGGGGCCCTGGAAAGTTGTGGTAGAGACCGATCTATTTGGTTTTAGTGATGTTCGACCATGAGGTGGAATAACTAGTTGAGGATTGAGGTGATTTATCCTTTGGAAGCCTTGGTTTGGTTTTTCTTGGTTTATTCCATGAGATCTCGCATTCATAGTTGGAATACGACATGGGGGTGATTCGCTAAAAGAGAGAATTGGTTCAGCCCAATCTCTGGTCGAGTGGTACGTGGAAGTCCCTGACTTGGTTGGATTTTCATATGTTAATAAGAGATATTTTCCTCTTGTATTTCCATGAGTGATTGTACATGTTCTTCTATGGCTTTGATGGTTTTTCTATCATGGTGTATATGTTGTTCATTTGTTGGTTATATGTTGGTTATATGATGTATATTGGCTATGGATCTTGATGTGTTTTGATTTGTTGATGAATGGTTAATGAATGTATGAGCTAATAGATGTTATTGCATCTATTATGAGAGGGAATTAGACCTTCTTGATGATTCTCAGATAAGTATCAGACCCCTATGTTTAGATATGCATTCATGACCTGTAGATTACATGTTCTCAATATGTTTGAAAAAATGTTTATCATGGTTAGGCCTAGTTAGGTCAATTCCTTGATAAAATTTTGTGTTAGAGGCTTTGTCCTTGTGTTATTTATTATTTTGGAAAGTCTTATCAAGTTCTAGGTAGTGGTCTAGAGACTATCCTTGGAAAGTTGGCTCAAATTCTGGAACCGTACCCTCAGAACTAGGAAATCTAGGCTGCAACCACTTGGAGGCAGTGTTATGCATGTGACTTGAGGGTTAAAGCCATTGGCATGCATGCATTGGGGAGTCTGGGTTAGTGTAAAAGAAATCCATCTCAGGATTTGGGCACCTGGAGTGGTTGTTTAGCTCTTGGGGGTCCTGAAGCTCTTGAGGAAGGTCAACAAAGTTTTAGTTTCTCGACTCCAATTCCTTAATGAAGCTAGGAGGTTGGGTCATATAAAAGTATATCTTCCTCTCATATTTACCCTGACATGCTGGTGAAACTGGGTAAATGTGGGAGGGGTGGTTACAAAATGGTATCAGAGCTCCCAAGCTCAAACACTTGGAATAGATGGGTGGAATGTGTTTTTCATGCATGCATGATAGCTGTCTATGTGATTGTTATGCATGCATTGTGATAGTCCTTGTTGCAGTTTATGTCATCATGATGTTGTTGGTGTGTTATGATGTTGATATGTGGGTTGAGAGAGATCAAGAGAAGTAGATTATCAAAGCGAGGCTACAACACTGGACCTCGGGGTAAGAAAAAATCATCATACGGTTTTGTATGTTTGGCATATAGGTAAGATGGTTAATGGTTGTTATATGCATTATGGCTATATGCATGCCTATCATTATATTTTTGTTATGGTTATATACATGCTTATCATTCTATTGTTGTTGTGGTTACATGCATGATAGATGCTAGTTGATCAATGGAGCCATATGCACATGCGTCCAATAGTCATGAATGATAGTAACTTCTTGTTATATGCATTGTGGTCATATGCATGATGAGTATGTTCATTGCATCTAAGTTCTTGATGTTATATGTATTTTGTTAGTCTTGATTGGCATGTGCATATGGTTATGGTTATGATATTCAGGTATCAATCTATATAATTTTGATATTGTGTTGTAATAATCTGGACTAACTTATGCAAATGTTATAGCCTCCCCTGAGATACATTGAGGTATGAGTTTGATTACGTTTTCTATTTGGTTTATCTAGACTGGTATGTGAATGTTTGATTAATTGCATGATATGAGTGTGTGTATATAATATTACATAAATGAATGATCTTGTTTTAATATGGTTTTACTAACACAATATGTGTTGAGACAACTAATATGTACTTGAGTGAAAGTGGGTGCTAGTTGTCGCATTATGATCAATGACTGTGAGTTGATTATGGCATGGCTATTAGTCTTGGTAAAGGATGATTTTAAATTAATACATATGATGTCTTGACCTTTGGAACATGTATTTGACATGTGTGAATAGTGGTAGGGAAACATTCTTGGTATTAGCATGACAAGGTAACAATTGATTTGTTTATATAACTAACAACTCGGTGATGTGATAACACATAGTAAGACTCAATTGTAGTAAGAAAAAAGGTAAAAGAAAATAATTGGATGAGAATTATTTTGGCTATGTTTGGAAACCACAATTCCAAATGAATGAGTGATTTGCATACAATAATTCTTATTAACCTTGATTTGTCTGGCATTATGTGCATATATGTCATATTCTTGAACATGTATTTGAAAGGTATAATAGTTGGTTTCTAGTTATGGCTGGATTCATCAAATAATAAAGGTCCCTTGAGAGATGATATATGTACATGTTCAACTACAAGGCCGTGTGCTTGGTACAAGGTAAGGTAATCAATGTATTGTTATTTTTATTTATGCACTGGCAGTTGTGTGTGCAGGGAAGTATGATGCAGGGGTTTGCATCACAAAAGAGACTACCATGAAATCTTGAAGAAGGCTCAGGTTGAGATTTCCCTTGGAAGCATTGGGAACCCATGGGGATTGAGTTGTTATGTCTGTTGAGAGTTTTGTGCTTTCAACGCTTTTTGATTTGTTTGCGTGTGACTTCAGTTTTTTTTATGTCTAGTTCATGGCCATGCCATTTTGTTTGTGGTGTTGTATTGTTATGGATTTTCGTGTTTTTCTTCTTGTTTGTTTCTCATTATTTCGTTTCATGTTTTTAGGGTATTTGGAATTTTTTGGGGAAGGAGGAAGTTAATGGAGCTTGGAGGGAGCTGAATGAAACCCAACAGGTAATGAAAGACCTGGATTAAGCCCAATGCATGAATAAGGGGCAGATGAAGGCAAGAATATGACAACAAGTTGGATTGGTTGGATGCATTGAGGTAAATGGATAGTGACAAGACAGTCATGAGAAAGGTAATACGAAACGTAAATTGAATGAATTTGAGACATCATATGCCTTGGTTGTGTTGGGAAGTGTTGTTCCCAATGTTATGCATGTTGTGTATGGATAAAGGGATTTCTCTTAACCTTGACCTTATGATATCTGGTAATTATGTTGTGATCATGATTATGCTAATGAATAAATTTTTATACATGTATGTATGCATGACATTGTCTGATAGGATCATTAGGGATCATGATTGTTTTATGCTGATATTTATATGCATATATGCATGTATGTATGTCATTTTCTGATAGGGTCGTCTGAGATCTTGATTGCTTTATGATATATATATATATGTGTGTGTGTGTGTGTGTATGTATATCTCTTAGCTATATCTATATATATATATATATATATATATATATATATATATATATATATATATATATATATATATATATATATATATATATATCTATATCTATATCTATATCTATATCTATATATATGTATGTATGTATGTATGTATGTATGTATGTATGTATGTATGTATGTATGTATGTATGCCATCATTTGACAAGGTTGTCAGGGATCATGCTTGTGGAGGAATGATGGTTTATGCACGTGAATGGCATGAAGAGGTTCTTGATTTTATGAGGAATCAAGTGGGAAGAGTATCCTTGACATATATGAGATCAGTATCATGTGCATATGAGTTGATATTATGTGTTTATAATATGACTATGCTTATGCTCTAGTAGGTAAAGTTGAGGGATACGTCATCAAAATGAAAGCAAAATAATTTTTGGCATGCTAGGACAAGCATGGATAGTTGAATACATTAGAAGATATGTTACTTGGTAGAGTTAGTTTGTGGTGTTGTGTACATGTTGTATATGTGGTGTTGTGTACATGTGGTGCATTGTACACATTATACATACAGTTTTGTTTATATATGGTATTGTGTACATGTGGTGTTGTGTACACATTGTGCAGATGGTGCTATGTACATCTAGTACTATGTATATGTTGTACATGTGGTATTATGTGCATGTTGTACATGTGGAATTCTGTGCATGTCGTACATGTTGTGTTGTGCACATGTGGTACTGTGTATGTGAATTGTGTAGTCATGATATCGTGACATGTGTATTCATTGTGTTGTACTATGTGTGTGTATATATATTGTGTTGTACATCGAGTGTAGGTGTATGTATTGCATCCTAGTGTACATTCGGTGTATGTGTATGTATGATGTTCTGGTGTACAACATGTGTAGATGTATGTGTTGCATTGTACATCGGGTGTAGGCATATTTATTGTGTGGTGTTGTACATCATGTGTGGATGTATGTGTTGTGATGTATAATGTGTGTTTGTATGTGATTGAAGAGGAGAAGTATTGGGTGCTGACCAAGTGTGGCAATTGATCCGGTATGTGTACAAAAAGGACAAAGGACAAAGAACAAATGTAGAAGAAAAGAATCGATTGAAAGATAAATATCAGTGTTTTGTTTCAATTTTTATTATGCATGTGATCTATGATTATGATTTGCGATGGTTACATGTGATATATGATTCAATTGATGATGGTTGCATTTTTGAGCTAACCGAATGTGATATGTTTATACATGATGATTTGATCAAAGAGAAAGTTTGACTTATTGTGGCAAGAAGAAATAAGAATTGTAGGTGTAACTTATTGATGAGTCACCAATGACGTATGTTTTGAGTTTATTTCAATTAATTTGAATCTAATGGAAGTTATGTTCTTGGTACACGAAAACATAGAAAATTCCCAGTTTGGGTTAATTGAAACTAGCTGCTAGAGAATTAGTGGTAGTAAAAGGAATTGGAACATGCAACAATATGTTGTTAAATCATTCAAGAGAAGGGCCATTGTGGGACACTAGTACCCAATAGTGTCCATTGATTTCCATGAGCATGTTATGACCATGTTGACAGTGCTAGAAATCTATCAACCAAGAGGTATCCTCGATTTCAAGTCCCAATTAGACCTCACACCGTTTAGAGTAGCAGCCACATCTTGATTATCGACCTGATTGCCATGTATCCTTGTGGATTTTCCTTGGATACAAAGTTTAACACAATAGAGTAATACACAGGTATTTTCAGATCATCAAGTGAGTATTCCTTGTGAAATGTTCAGCTACAGAAAATATCAAGGTCATTCTACCGAAAGGGAAGAGAAAAATGGGCCTTTTAAAGACAAGAAATAATACTAATATAGAAAAGGCACACGAACGTATACATATGAATGAATCGTTTATAAACCAATGAAATAGGTCACAAGGAAGCAATGATTGTTAAAGAAAATACAACAAACTTTCAACAAGATAAGTACCAAAGCCACCGAAATAGGTCAATTTCCTTAGTATAGATGAAAACAACATATATCACAAACATTCAAAGAACAATATTACAATATTCATGAAATATGCATGAATGTGTGCTAGCTCAACAAGCTTCTGAATTAAGTAAAAATTCTAAGATACATCAAGACAGTGAACACCACTAGCCCCAATAGTGGAGCATTAGAGCAGACACTCACTCCTCCAAAACAACTATCTTCCTCTCCAATGGATGGTAAGAGGAGCTAAGGTGAAAATTCTCTTTACATGAGCTATGCGGGTGTATATATAACCAATTGGGTGACCATTCACCTCCGTTGTAACTCTTGGACTACCCTCATGACTATTTTAATTCTCTATGACTTTTCGATTCTTACATAACTCTTCACATTCTGTACATGTCTCTTCTACTTCCACTTTATAATAAATTTCTCCAATGTGAACTTACATAATCCAAAAAATGATGTGGTGCATGATGAATCATGACATGACATGACACTTGTGACATGGAATTCATGATGACATGTCACTGTCAAGTCACTCTTTGCTACTACTTCCTTTTTTCTTTGTGAAATATGGTGCATTTTATTCTTCTCCCCCCTCCTCATGACTTGAAGATAAGGAGCCTTCACTGTGTTCTTGATCTTCTATCTTTTGTTGTAATCTTGTGTTCCTTCATCTTCTCGCCTGATGATCATATGGTCTCTTCAACTCCATAGGTGTCTTATAGCATGGTATCCTTCTCCTCTTCCTCCATCATCATCCTGCCATGATAAGATAGAATACCTATAACTCAAAACCATTCATGACAATATGACATCAGTCTGATAAACCCTTAGTCTAAGATGCTTCAGGATGATCCACTGTTTGGATTGAAACTAAGTGTCAGGCGGAAAGAGTCGATAGTGCGGACACAACCAACCTCCCTAGGAGTCTAAGACTCTCTAGTGGCAAACAAGACAAACAAGAGCAATCCTTCTCTAAACATGCATTTACCATACAAGAAATCAAGTGTTTAGATCCTACCTGTAGTCCAACGCTGTTGTAGTAGTCCAGTCTCGCTGATCCGGATGAGCTCCTCCTTCACTTCGAAACCTGCATTCACTAACAATCAAACGATTAAATAGCACTTGATAATCTCATAAAATAAAACATATTTAACATATAGACCAAGGAGTACATGAAACAACTCATAAATAACAAGTTATTGAGAAGAATGGACTCATTTGCATTAATAGGAAACAAAAGGAACAATTACAACCTGAGCCTTGGTGTTGTGCAAGTCCCTCCCAGGGTCCATCAAGAGTTCTCCTTTACTTTGACAAAGCTCACCCACTTCCAAAATAGAACAAGCAAAGATGACAATCTCTCCTCACAAGCTTCTAAATGGGAGTCCTAATTCCAGCAGCATCTACCCTTAGAAATGTTTAGCTTTCAACCTCTCCCTCCTTCTGGCCCAATGCCTGTATTTATAGTGCTCAAGAGGAAGTTAATCAGGTCCACCATCAATGGGATAATCCCCTCTTTGGATGGGATAGCTCCTCTCTTGATGGGATAAGTTCCTCTTTCATAGGGGTACATGAACCATCTGGAGGCGCTCAATACTCATCAAACAACCTTCTAGAATGCTCTAGAAATGACCACAAGTAACTTTTTAAAGATGAAACTCGCGCCTTTTGACCTTTACAGGGGTACGCACCTGCTCCTTTACATACAGAGCGTACAAGTACGCAGTTTTTGTGAACATTAGGTGCGTATACGCAGGTAAGGCCAAGAGAATCTGCGTACCCAGAGATAAACACATTTACAAAGACTTTCTCTCTTTTTTGGAGTTTGACATGGAGAGCAGAGGCATAAGACTTGCCCAGGAGGATAGCATGACTGTTGATAGAGCCATACTAACTGTGAATAGTCATGGTGACATTTTTTAGTGTAACAGATTGCCCCCTAAAGTGCGAAGCCTGTAGTAGATTAGGGTTTTGTATTATCTAGGAAGGGTGAAGCGCTTTATCATTTCAAGAATTATCTCATGGAGAGCCTGGTCAGAACCTGCAATTTTCAACACAAAATACATGTATAAGATTATATCATCACTGAGGTAGGCATTCCCATACTCAGATCAAAATTTTAACTAACAGACTAACTATTCTGATACAGGAATGATCTTGCAGTACATCATAATCGTAGACTTTCTGTAGACACAGTATGGACGCAGCCATCTGTTTATGATTAGTCTACTAGATAATGAATACAAAACTCCTCGCAGCCTGGATGGTGGAAACTAGATCCAGGGTCTTCATTTCTACTTCTCGAATTGGTACGATTCTAGCCATGTGAATAAATGAGTTGATGTCGAACATGGTAGAAACCACTTGATTACCAGTCGATGATGTAAACTGTTAACAAGTGTGAGAGAGACCACCAGTAATGTCAATGGTTCTCAAAGTACCCAGTACAATCCATGAGATGTGAATGAATGAGTTGATGTCGAACATTTCACGGAATCCTTCGATCGAAAGTCAATGATGTAAACTGACGTCAAAGGCGAGAAACCTGCCATTGATGCATGCAGACTTCAAGGTACTGACGATCTCTAAGTCATCTTTCTAGATAATGTGCTGATGTCGATAGAAAGCGACCTGTTGCAGGCAAGCCTGCAACATGAAATCATAGTTCAAGATGAAGAAATATTGCTGTAAGGACTGACTCAGGGATGGTCAAAATGGATGACAAGTATTTTGCAGATGAAAGTTTTATTTGCAGACCTCTTGAACACATAACGACACAACAGATGGTTTGGTAATAAATGACTCAAAGTTAATCCCCGGAACCCGACTGAAGACTTTCAATGTGGTTTGATCAACTGTGAAGCAAAGGACTTCCCAACCCAGGTGAATGAAAAGTGTCGTGTTCAAGAGTGGTAATAAGGTTTCTTCTGAGACAAAAGATAACAAATAGGCTCATTCTTCTCTCTTTTCCCCCACCATTTCTGGCAAGTACCTCTTTATTTTTAACAAGCTTGAGGAGGATAACATATGCTTGATTATAAGCTCATCCTTCGGATGAGTCCAACTTAGTTTAGATCCGGACCCTAAGAAGGAGTGGTCCGTTCCTGTTTGTAATCGAACAGGTCCTTTACTGTGAAATTTTAACGAGTCCAGTATAGGAGAAACTCGGCGTTTTTCAATGTTAGAGAGTCTGAAAAAACTTAAGAAGACTCCAAGGTGAACTTTTTCGTAAATTTGTGTCTCTCAAGCCCGAAAAAGTATAAAATAATACCTGAGAGAACCACTTGATCTTGCGACCAAGGAGTACTTTCATGTTAGTGTTGTTGACCTGAAAAGTAAAAAGAGACCAAGAACACGTCGTTTTATTTCCAATATCGAGTTTGAAACGACAAAAACCCGGCAATCTTTTCGTGTTTTTACGGTCAGAAAAGGGCTATAAGGGGACCGTCTTTTAATTCCGTTTTAACGAGTGTAAAAGAAACGCTCGGCAATCTTTTCATATTTTAGGAGTCAGAAAAGGGCTTAAAAGATGACTCTGACGTGAAAAATGATAATTTACCCTAAAGTCCCTTTGTCCTGCACAAAAACAACACATTACTCATACCTGTTTAAGATGGGCAAAAATACATTGAAAAACATCTTTCCATGGTAAAAAATAAACAAACCTAGCATTCATTCATCCAAAAAACCTATAAAAAGACCTTTTACCATGTCATTTTTACCATTTCACTGTTGAGGTTGAGAAAAGGGCTTTTGGCAAGAAACTTCCCGTGGACATTGCGGAGAATCCGACCGTCAGAATCGAACGCCGTCTCTTTCAGGTATTCCACAACATCCTCCTCTTCAATTTCATCCATTTAGAATTTCATTTCCAGTTTTCATTTTATTTTTTAGGGGGTTTAGGGTTTTGAGGTATGTTTCTCGGGGTACGCAGGTGCCCTATGGGTGACCCGCGGGCCCCGACCTTTTTTCTACATAGGAAAAAGGTCGGGGTACGCAGCCCGCCTTCAGCCCAGCTGCGTACCGCCGCTCTGTGTGCTGAACGTGGGGTGCGTACCCCGCGAAACATATGTTTTGAAACCCCAATCTCCCAAATCAACCAACCAAATTTAAAATTATGAATTCTAACTATTGTTTCTTGGTGTGTAGGGCAGTCACCATGCTAGATTGGAGAGAAAGAGAACACGAGGACGTTGATTTGGCCGCAATAAATCATCAACCTTCTATTGATGCGTTAAAAGCATGCGGTCTGTATAAATACTGGGCCATACCTGGCATGAGGGGCCAGGTAGCATTCCTTGAGTGGCTGGTTGAAAGGTGGAATATTCAGGATCAATGTTTCTACATCGGAGAGAACCAGCTCGAGATAGAGTCCTCCGACATATATTTTCTCACTAGCTTGCCTAATAGGGGCGAGCAACTGACTCTGTCCGGGACTAGGCCGGGTGGCCAATCCCTTGCTAGCCTCCGGCTAGAGTGGTGCAACAATCAAAACCAGGAGAAGGGGATAGAAATCAAATACATATCCCGACCTGAACTTATGGTGATAGCCTTTACTGTTACCAGACTTTGCGGCGCAGCCGCCTTGCACAATGCCACCGGGTCCCAAATGCGGATGGCGATAGATTGCTTCCAAGGCACCATTTTCAACTGGTGCGATGCTGTGTTGGCCAATATGAAGGGCCAACTGACTAGGGCAAAGACCGGACGATTGAAGACCTTTGGATATGGGTCTTTGGTTGTGAGCTTTGCCCTAGAGAGAGTTCCAATGCTGATCCCCCAGCATCTTACTGTCCCAGTTGGGGCTCCTCGGGAGCCTAAGTTGACGAGATGGGTTGCGGTAATGGCCCGGCATCCTGATGAGGGAACAACAGTTGTTCGATTTCCTGATGGTTACTTTCACTGGTTGGAAAACCAGGTCTTTGCTATTCAGGACTTTCCTTATGCCGGAATGGATTTTCGGAATGATCCAGACATGGTTCTTCCACAGGGAGAACAATGGGATGACAGAGGTACTTTCATTTTTCACAAGTTTTTAAATTATCTATTTTTTTGTTTTTTATATATATCGTCTCAAACTGACAGTAAAATGTTTCAAAATGCAGATGTAGGTCCACGGCGTCCGGCCAATCTCCGGGCTTTTGAGAGGAGACAACCAGTTGCACCGGCACCGGCCCCACAGGATGCAGCTGCAGAGACACTGGCTGAGTTAGAGCAGGATCTAGAGCGTCTGACGGCGGGTATACCGGAGACGACCATAGATGACATTCCTATCAGATTGCAGTGCTATGTAGTTGCAGTCCCGGGACCCTTTAGGAGTTTTTTGTGTAGAGTAGCCCGTGCAGTGGTGTCGTATAGAGAGCATCACCAGTGATTGACTAGTCACTTTTGTAGACACATATGACATTTTTGGTTTTTTGTACTTATCATTTTTGCCGATCATAAGGTGTTTTTCAACCTATGATCGAAGACGATGTATATTTTTGACACACTCCTATCTATATATTATTATTACCGGCTTATCTCGTTTAACATATGTGATGAAATGTTTTTAAATTTACTTGCATGATTATCGCAAATGTATGTCCAACATTCGAGAAGCAATTGCATCTGCTAATGTATTTAAAGACCTTGGAATATGCTGATATTCAATGTAATCAAATTCACGTTCCAAGAGACGCACTCTCAAAAACAACCTTAATAACACATGATTTCTAATGGCATATACTCTATTAAGCTGTAATACAACGAGTTCAGAATCTAACCTCACTATCAAACGTCGAATTCCAAATGAAATAGATTCAGACAATAATTCAACCACTGCACTGTATTCTGCAATGTTGTTCGTTGTTTGACCGAGGCTCACCCCATGCATAGAAACTAACTCGTCAGAGGGCGAATAGATAACCCAAGCTGCAGAAGAGATATTCCATGTACTACGACAAGCACCATCGGCAAATTCAATGTACGTTTGGAGAGGCGTCGACATCTGCAATATCAAGAGTAAAACCAAGATAAGCCAGAAATAACGACGAAAAAACACACTTTCTAAGCTAAGCACACTATCTAAACTAACAAACATACTAGCTAGAAAGAAAACCTAACCTAACTAAAAATTCTCCATACCCATCATTTAAGCATAATACCTCTTGAGGTAAAGTCCATTTCTGGGTTTACCCAAAGAGTCCCCATCAAAATCTACCAGCTCATAGGCCCCTTTTTCTAGCTTTCTCTTTACAATGTAGGGTCCATGCCACATAGGAACGAATTTTCCAGCACCTAGCTTATCGTTAGCTTGATCATATAATAGCACTAGGTCTCCCTCCGAAAAACTTCGAGGGGTCACATTTCTATCATACTGAGCTTTCATTCGCTTCGCGTGAGTCTCGATTGCCAATGCAGCGTCACGACGAGTCTCATCCAATTGAGCTAAGTATAATAAACGTTTCTCCTCTTCAGAAGTAGCTGGGAGTAATTCGACAGCCATTTGAAGTGATGGGATTTCGCATTCAATGGGTAACACAGCTTCCAAGCCATAAACTAGCTGGAAAGGAGTGAACCCTGTTGAAGTTTTCACTGAAGTTCGGTATGCCCATAGCGCTGAAAATAACATGTTGTGCCAATTCGACCGATGAATGCCAATGATTCGTCGGATCATGATAACCAGAACTTTGTTGATAGACTCAACCAAACCGTTGGCTTGCGGATAATAAGGAGTAGAGCTATCGTGGCGCAAACCAAGCTGGCTTGTAAGCTCAGTCATCATGATGTTTCGAAAATGGCTCCCATGGTCAGTGATGATTGCTTGCGGGACACCAAACCTAGTTATAATGTGATTGAATACGAAAACTGCAGCTGTTTTGCTGCTTGCGTCGAATGTAGCCATCGCCTCGGCCCATTTAGTAAAATAATCAACCGCAAGGATGATATACGCATGCCCCCCGGCCGAGTGAGGGTTACAAGTAATAAAATCGATACCCCATTTGGCGAATGGACCAACGGAAATTATAGGATGGAAGTCTTTGACTGGCTGCGCTTCTGCCCAACAAGTTAGGTACTCTGTCGCGGTGATGATGTATTTCATGCCTATTTTTCCCTGAGGTTTGATAGGTCCTACAAAGTCGGTTGCCCACTTTTCATAGGGCTGTAGCATCATTTGTGGATTCAAATGCATCTCGTTCCTCCACGATGGTTTACCTGTCCTTTGACATATATAATAGGCCTTATAGTGTGCTTTTGAATCCTGATGAAGGGTTGGCCACCACAACCCTGCACGAAGAATCTTTTTCACGGTCACTCACCCTGCATAGTGCCCTCCTATAGCGCCTCTGTGCGCTTCCGCAAGGATTTGACTTCGTTCAAATTCATGTACGTACCTTTGCAATATCTCATCATTGCCCATTTTTTATAAGCGCCCTGCAATGACAGAAAAATTAGCCGCGTGAACCACTAGTTCCTTTTTCTAATGGACGAAGTATTCCTTCGGCACAGTCCCTGTTGTTAGAAAGTGGATTATGTCTTCAAAGTGCCTATCCGCTACGCACACAACAAAGAGTTGTGTGTCAGGTAGTCCTTCCTCCAAACTAGTAGGTTCCTCTCCCGTCTCAATATGCGACAAGTGATCCGGTCCCACGTTCAGGCCTCCAGGCTTAACCACGACCTGAAAGTCATATTCTTGGAACAATAATAGGCACCTGCACATGCAACCCCCTAACATAGGCTTATTGCCCAAGTATTTTAGCACGGAATGGTCTGTATACATCTTGAAATGTCCCCCTAGAAAATAGTTTCGGTATTTTTGGAGTGAGTACACCATAGCCAACCCCTCACATTCAGTTTTTGAAGAATTATTTTCCACTTTTGACAACTTGTGACTTGCGAATGCGATAGGTTGATCTAAGCCCTTTCCACCCTCCTACGTGAGTACTTCTCCTAGCACTATACACGATGCATCAACATGGACATGAAACTCCACATCCCATTTTGGGAAGACTAGGATTGGTGTGGAGGCCAATTTCTCTTTTAGTACATCCAAGCTCTTCATGCAATCATCATTCTAGCAGAACGTGACATCCCTTTTCAATAGTTTCTCCATTGGCGCAGTGATCTAGGCATATATTTTGATGAACTTCCTGTAGTACCACGTATGTCCCAGGGTGCTTCCAAATTTAGAATTACTACAATCCTCGCGGGGTCTACCATCAGTCCTTGTTTGCAGACCACATGCCCGAATAGGTTCCCAAAGGGAATGAGGAACGTGCACTTCTTGAGGTTTAGCATGATTTGGTGTCATTGGTAAGCATCTAGCATCAAGTGTAATCTCGCTGCATGGTGCTTAACCAATCCAAATATAGTCCAATCATCCAAATAGACCTCCAGGTATTTGTGGATATATTCTTTGAATGCTACAACAACTATGCGCAAAAAGATGGCTGGTGCGTTCTTCAACCCAAACGGCATAACGATGTATTGAAATTAGCCCCACTCAGTCACGAAGGTGATCTTGCTCCTGTCTTCCGGTGCGATTTTGATTTGGTGGTACCCTAAGAATCCATCAGTAAAAGAACATGCTTCTTGCTTGCCAACATTTTCCAATACCTCATTTGTGAATGGAGTTGGGAATGGGTCATGCACACATGTTTCATTTAATTTCCTTAAGTCCACGCATATTCTTATCTCACCCCTTTTCTTCTTTTCCAGTACTACCATAGGGCTTACCCAGTCAAATTCTTCCACTGGCTCAATGATTCAAGCTACGAGCATTTTGTCTAGTTCTACGTAGACCTTTTCCTTGTACTTCAGATTGAAGCGGTAAGGCCTCTGCTTAATCAGCTTCGCATTGAGTTTTAAAGTGATCTTCGTCATCCCTAAATCACCAATGATCCCCTTTAAGTCCATGATCTTGGTTGGGAACAAGTCTTGGTACTCGCAGAGTAACTCAGTGACCTTATCCACCTTCGTGTCATCTCAGTAGTCACAAAGCATTGCATACTCAAGTTTAGCCTCCGTAGCAATGTTTACCTGCTTTGTCTTTACCGGCACGATTATGTCAGGGTCTTGAATTAATGGCCCTTGAACCTCGCGATAGCCTTCCATTTCTAGAATGTTAACTTTTCACAAATCTTCATCATCTTCTTCAGCAGTCACGTTGTAACACTCCAGTGCGTAGCTCAGCTAGATCACCCATTTAGGCTGAAGCACTTCCATTTTCTCCTAGGGTATTTTAAAGATAGTTGCTTTTAATACTTGTAGTGCATCATTAGTAGTATCCCACCAATGTTCCTCAAACGTGAAGGTTAACAGGAATCCTTCACGTAAGATATCCCATTCACTTGTTCCATGGCGGAGCTCCGTCTCTATATACCAGTTCATGGGTATAATATCCAAGGTATAACAGAACAAGGGAACCCATTTAGGTTGTGTCTTTCCCCATAGACTTTTGTCCATTTGGCGAGGTGCACATGCAGATCATCCCATCCATCATACTTGTCTTTTAACTGCATCTGAGGCTTCCCAAACTACATCCGCATCATCCTTCTACATTCGCGCTAGTCCTCAAAACTTCTTTGGTGTGTACCCCACCACCTCGCAGGCGTAGTGCGTAGTACGCCTTTCAAAGCTTCGAAGTGTTGTTGTTCCAACACTTCTCTTTGAAATCTATTTAGGAAGTCATCCACCTCACTTAACCCATATGTAGGCAGATCCCTTATCTCTGTTGATACGCAGCACAACGATCTCGTCATCATGTTACAGTTCAGGGTGGTTACCTCATGTAACCGGTTCTGTCATCATTCTATTTCCTTGTCCTAATTCGATGTGCAGGAGCTTTCACACTCCCATGAGATTCGTCCATCTGTGGTTGGATTCACCTAGTCTTGCTCTCATGCAGTTATCTTGTAGATGCAGTCCAAGTTGTTATCGTTGTCGTAGTCGCCCACCGGCTCCGTGTAGCGCAATCCTTCTGCAGGATCCAAAGGTACAACCATGCACAAAGAATTTTTCTCAAAAATCATCTCATGCTTCTTCAGATTTATCACCCCATTCTTGTCAGTGGCCCAATCTATTCCTAAGAGTGTGGGGTAGGGATTGTTGTCATCAACAATCTCTATCACTTCGAAATCTTCTAGCGTGCTTGCTCCTTCGATATATATTGATATTCCCTGCAATCTCCCCATAGGTAGGATTTTTTGTTGGTTCTCCATTTGTAGTTGGATAGGAGACCATTGCAGTGTAGGCCTTCCCATGCGCTCCCATGTCTGCTTCGGCAGGACATTCGTGTCTGATCCTAGATCCAAAATCACTTGGTCCATCTCATATTCTCCAATCTGCGCGGTCAATCTCATCTCCCTTCCCATTTGTGTTGTGTGCTTTCCAAGATTCCATAGTACATGCGGTTCTCCCTGCGTGGTCCCAGTGCATCTATTTATGAGTTCATGCAGCCCCTTTATAGCCTTGCTATCACGCAACAACTTCATGCATGTTTCAAGGAACATGGTGAGCATCAATTGGTCCATTTCTAGCTCCAGTCTGTCTTTACTTCCTGAAGTGGAGGGATCAATGAAGCTCCTCTTGGCTTCCATGAAGGTTTTCTTAGCGCGCTCCAAATCAAACTCTGGTTCCTTCATTGGAGCGTTGTGAACCCAAGTACTTTCTTCAGGCTGCTTAGCTTTGTCATCCCCTATCGTAATTCCACTTTAGAGCAAAATATTCATGTTAGGGTCTTCCTCGCATGGCTCAGACCTCATCATTTGCAGGTTCTGAGTCGGAGGAGCTTGGAGTGCTCCTTTATCACGCAACCTTGCTATTAGCATGGGAAAATCCTCTGTCTTGTGATCAAACAATGTACAATACAAGTATAGGGGTTTACATAGTGCATTATATTAGATATCAGTTTGGGATTCAACTGCGTTAAGTAAGTCATTCATGTATGACCATTTCCATGAGAGGTAGTCGTAACTGACTAATTTCTCATGATTTTTGAATAGTTCACTTAGCACTCATTGCATCGGGTGATGCTCACAGGGGTGAAGAAGTGGGATTGAAACTAGTGAAATGAATCACATAGCATCAATCATCACTTCCGGGGCTTGCACCCGGTAACCAGGACTTCCCAGGAGGTCACCCATCCCAGAACTCCTCTGGCTCAAGCGAAATCAAGCCCACTTAGCTTGCTACCCCATTTGCAAAACCTTAGCAAGTATTGTGCCTCATGAACCATTCAAGTAGAGATCCCTTGACTCTTTTTGAATTTAAGTATGGGGGTTTACGCAGTGCATTATATTAGATATTAGTTTGGGATTCAACTGCGTTAAGTAAGTCATTCACGTATGACCATTTCCATGAGAGGTAGTCGTAATTGACTAATTTATCATGATTTTTGAATAGTTCACTTAGCACTCATTGCATCGGGTGATGCTCACAGGGGTGAAGAAGTGGGATTGAAACTAGTGAAATGAATCACATAGCATCAATCATCACTTCTGGGGCTTGCACCCGGTAACCAGGACTTCCCAGGAGGTCACCCATCCCAGAACTCCTCTGGCTCAAGCGTTGCAAAACCTTAGCAAGTATTGTGCCTCATGAACCATTCAAGTAGAGATCGCTTGACTCTTTTTGAATTTAAGTATGGGGGTTTACGCAGTGCATTATATTAGATATTAGTTTGGGATTCAACTGCGTTAAGTAAGTCATTCACGTATGACCATTTCCAGAGGGAGTTTTCCCCAGAGGAGTTCTGGGATGGGTGACCTCCAGGGTAGTCCTGGTTACCGGGTGCAAGCCCCGGAAGTGATGATTGATGCTATGTGATTCATTTCACTAGTTTCAATCCCACTTCTTCACCCCTGTGAGCATCACCCGATGTAATGAGTGCTAAGTGAAATATTCAAAAATCATGAGAAATTAGTCAGTTACGACTACCTCTCATGGAAATGGTCATACGTGAATGACTTACTTAACGCAGTTGAATCCCAAACTGATATCTAATGTACAATACAAACATGATGGTCATGTTGGATTTGAACAATTGTGGGCATAATGTCCTGGCCCTCTGCAATTGTAACATATCAGATGTCCACGACCTCTTCTTGGTCCTCCTCCACCTTGGTGTCGTCTGCGCCCCTGAAATCCGGTTCACGCCATTCCTGTATTCTAGTCAAGGGGCCACGTTTTGGCCTGAACTCTATAGGTAGGATTCTGATCCATCATCAGCTCATCACTTCTACAGGTGCACTCATCATGTCCCACTGATCTACAGAAATTACAGAACAACTGCTGCGAATTCTACATGTACTTCTGCAATAAATGGTAGTTATCTGTAGCGTGCTTTCCTCCTATCTGACAAATTGCGCACCATAGTGCAGGTACTGTGCTCGGTCTGGCTTATGCCTCCAGTCTCAATGGCATTGGTCCTCCTCCTGCGAGGTAATTCATGAACACTGGGCAATGGTCCTTGTCATGTCCCTGGGCCTTGCACTTTACGCACCACACCTCATTGTGCACTTCTAGGCGAGTTGTCCTGTCTTGTTTCAAACTCTGCATCTCAAGGCACATGTTTTTCAACTACATGTGAATTTGTTGAATTCCTAGCTTGGGATCTTGTATCGAGGTCTTGTGAAATCTCATCACGACCTCCAAGGCCTTAGCCTGAGTTGTTAGCCTCTGTTGTGACAATGCGTTCCTTAGATGTGGCGTTAACGATGCTACAAACCATTCGTGGTGTTGTCCATCCATCAACGTCATGTTAGCATCGTGAATTGTGCACTTCAATCTCTGATCTAGCTCTCAAGGGGTCTCGCCTGGTAGCATTGTGATTTCCTTAAACCTAATGATTGACTGTGCCTCTGACTTTGGCCTACTAAATTATTTGTTTAGCGTAGCTTGGATATCCCCGATCCCCGCATTCGAATTGTCATTGGAATGCTTAATGTACTAGGTTAGTGCATGATCCTACAGAGCAGTGACCAACGTTGCCTTCTTTCTTTTGTCATCCGTGACTCCATGCGCTTCCCATACAACTGTTATCACGAACCAAAACTAGTCTGGTTCTTCATTCCCTTTATTGCACTTTCCATATTGCTTCGTGGTGGTGGTGGAGGTGGTATGGACAAGGATGGGGGTGAAGATGGTGCAACTGGTGGTGGTGTGGGTGGGGGTGATATACGCAGAATTCTCTTCCTTATCAGATTGATCGCACTTCTTGGTGAGACCTTCACGAGGTCTTTTTTTGCCCCCTCACGGAGGTGAAATCAAGGGGCTAGTTTCTAGTTCTGTCCTAGCTTTGTTTCTATAGATTCTCCCACTTCACGTAGCCCCAAACATCAATTTATTCGCATAACCCGTTTTTCACACAGTATAATTTTAATCCAAGTGTTCAAAGATTTAACGTATTTACCTCACGACCCTTTGAGGAAGTGTCGTTCTACCTCGCTATAGCTAACTAAAGTATCTATCGTGAACTTGGTGATGAATCCTCCTATGATTCGATCGAGCTAGTGATCAATAGTGTGCACAATCTTATCCTCCCATGCTTCCAATCTGTGTACCAATTCTGGAGTCCACACAATAGTTTTGTCGAGTTTACACCTTCCTTGGCTATCTACTAGCTTCGCGATCCACTCGTATAGCTCAGTAGGGAAAGACGCGAAGAAAATTTCTTCGATCTATGTATATAAGTAGCAGTCTAACGACTCTTCCTTTGATAGTTGCGGATTCCTATTTTCCTGTGTCGTGAACTCATGAATCTTTCTATCCAACCAATCTTCAATTCCTTTCTTTGTCAGATTCCAGTGATACGACATCATACATCTCTATGCAGATCCCAGTCCTAGCAATAGAACCATTTGTTGTCTTGTTGGGACCTAACCTAGGTTTGGAGTTAATTAGCCAAATAAATCCCTATACTACTAGCCCTTTCAGCAATAGTCCACGGAGCGGCAGACTGAGGTCTCACCCAAAGTAGTATGGAGGGGTGCTGGAACCAAGCTTTCGCACCCTTGAGATGTCTGAGAAGTTCGATTGGTCCAACTATTCGTCCCAATGCATAGGTTGCTTCACGCATTTCCCAGGCTTTCGTGCCCTGATATACTTTCCTTTGCACAGCCCTAACCAGGGGTTGTGGGGCTTCCGCGCTGTTGGAGCAGTGCTCTACACTATTCCCCTAAGTTGCACCCAAGATCCTACTTATCTTCCTATACCAGTTAATTATCTTCACGCAGATAGAAGCCTTGGGTTATATTTATTTATACAGTACATATATAAGTTCACGCAACAAATAAACAATACACTTGCAATTTATACCCAATCATATATTAAAATAGGAAAAGATAGACAGAAATATGGTAAACTTCTCTTTATTAATTCTTTCAATGGCTACAAACTTGACCTTCCCTGTGCACTCAGCTGCAGGGGTCCGCGCACTCAACTGCGGACTACTAGGCCTCTGTGCACTTATTTGCAGAGCCTTCTCCTACTCTACGACCCAAAGACACGCTTTACACTTCGATTCAATCCCTTAGACTTATCATGCTTCCATTTTATTAGTTGTGTTATGCTATGCTATCTTCTACACTTAAAGCCTTGCCCTATTTATACAATCCCATGGTTTGTGGGCCATGGGTAGGTCTATTAAGACGACATTACTTTTACAAAACTAAGGGTGGACAACCCTGTGACTCTATTATAGCTTTGTGCTCCGCTCCCATATTTCGTTGAGCTTTTACAACAGATTTGGTCAAAACTTGGGCTTTAAGCCCCAAAAAATGACTTGGGGGGTTTACATGCCCAACAGTAATGCCTTGACCATGATTGTCACATAGAGGCAAGTAGGATAACTCTGTCAGTAGGAAGGGTGTGACTGCTACAGTGAGTCACAGAAGATGTATGAGAGGTTCTAATGCAAAAGGGGGAGAAAAGGGTGAAGGTGAGTTCTAGGTTGAAAGGGATTAGTCCCAACTTGTCTAGGAACACATAACACAAAAGGACATACATAGCTTCTGATAGAGCAATCCAATCAGATGCGGTAATCACAACTTATAAGGTGAGATAAAATGTACAACACTCAAGGATTAGTCTGAATGAGTGCAACGGTTGTTATTGCAAGGTTCATGTGAAAAGTGTGTCTGGTGTCTGGCAGAGAAGTCAACACAGATGGTGACAACATTAACAACATATACAACACATTTGCAACAAGATTCATATAATTGCATGTGAGTCAGTTCATACACAAATATGCAAGTTTAAACAAGATATATCATTAAGGCAACCAGAGCAGTCTAACTACAATAGCAACATATGCATGAAAATGTGATGGATCTTATTATATAAAGTGTAAGTTCCAATAATACAATACATCCATGTAAACCTGCTAGCCCCATCAATGAAACGTTAAATCTAGATCTGCCTGCTCCTCCAAAGAGATGTACTAGCTCCATGCAAGGGAGAATCCAAGGCATGTTACAATACTGTCCAAGATTTCTTCAAGATAGTCTTAGTAGAAGCTTGGCTAACCAAAATCCCTTACAATGAGTTATGAGGGACTATTTATAGCAAAGGGTGTGGTGACCCTTGACATTCCCCTTTGTGACAGTTCAACTACCCTTATGACTCTTCACCTACTCTATGAATGTTACATCCAACTGTTGACACTTGACTTACACTTGACATGACTCAACATTACAATGCAAATGTACTCATGTGAGACAACATGGCTTGAGAAAGCCTTGTAAGACATCACTGACACTCGGTCCACTGTGGTGAGACCAACTCTTTGACATGCTTGTGATGGTGAAGCTAGTGAGCTGATGCCAAGCTTGATCATCCATGATGGTGTGTATGCACCTCATGGTGACATCTTGCTGAAGCAAACTCCTTCCTCCATTGCAACTGGTACATCGGTTTAGCCCCTTCATCTAACTCGTCTGCTAACAGGTGCATGGTCTTCTTGGGTGCAAATGAACCGATAACACATTGATGCATAGTGTCCGTGATGATCTTCAAGTGTGTGTTGGTGGTCATGCGCATCAACTTGTCGAAGTACATGTTCAGCTCCAATTGGACTTGCTTCTTGTCTTCGCCTTGGTGAGTGTGTTGAATGGGTTGGATTACATGTGTGCACAAAATGACATGCATGCTGTTGAATCCCTTGCATGCGATCACCAACACTGCTCACCATGTTTGCTCCGTGTTAGCTATTGGGATGGATCTTTAACTTGTACGGGTACAGTTTTATCTGTGAGTGCATGATGCACCCACTACTGTTCCTGTTCCTGTTGCAACTCATTCGTCTTCCTGTGAAGCTTCAAGTTCTTCCTGAGTTGTTACTTTAGCACATGCAACTCCTTCTTTGTTCCATCTTCTGCCTTTGCGTGATCTTCATGTCATGCCATACTTCATAGCCAGAGTCTCAAAAGTTTCTTTCATCATCAATGGACCTGCTTGAGCTTGCAACCTTGTTCTGCCTTCGTGTTTTCAATAACCCTCCTCTTGCATTTTTTGCATTTGGTATGCTGTCTTTAGCTGCTATTCATGATGTTTCTTGTTGTGATGTTGTTGCTATCATATCTTGATGTCCTTGCTATGAACAACTGGATGTCTTCATGGGTAAGCAAGTCCATGGACACTTGATCAACTGCATCTCCAAGTGTGCTCTGAACGATGTCTTCATCTCTACTCTCTTGGAAACCATTGTACCTATAATGCTGAGAGGCAGATGAACACCTGGGATACCTGGATACATGGAAACACTCATGGCAAGCAATCTGTCAGTCGAAAACCAAAATTAATATGATAACTAACTTGCAACATACCTGGGTGCATGATCATGAAGGTTGTGCAATTTTGGCCGGGAGGTCGGGAGACCGACTACCAAGACAGCACACGGCACAGTCTGGGCTATTGGGAGACTGGTTGACTACTAGAACTACACAATGCGTAGTCCAGTTTGGCTGTTGACTACTGGGATTGTGCAATGCATAATTCCATCTGGGAAGGATTGCTAGCCCAAGGACAGATTTGCATAATTTTTTGGTCCAAGCAGCCACTATCCTCCAGAAATGTGCAAAATAGTCCTGAAGGCTAGTGTTGGGTAGGAATGCGCAAATCTGGAGAGGAAGGTGAACCTTCCTTCCCCAGATTGCGCAATGCAGCCTTGGTGAAGGCAGTGTCCGGGCCAAAGTTGGACTAACTCGCCGATGGGCAACTGAAAGTAACTAAGACAGTAAATGCATGGCGACACGAAGTGATAGCATAAGTGATTGATAGTGCATGCAAAACATGAATGAAATATTCAGCAAAAAGGTCAACATGCATGTGGGTGAGACAGTTTGCTGATTGGGTGAATGTCCATGCAAAACAATTTCATGCATGCGACAATAGTGAGATAGCAATGGAAACTAAAATAGAGTTAGGACAAGCTAGTATATATATGTAAACGATAACAAGCATTCAAGGAAATCAAGAAAACAATACTCCCACAAGAGAAAACACAAAAAATGATAGAAATGCAGCACAAGGCATGGGAAGCGGGCTTACCCCAAAACAACTGAGCTGAATGTGCCAACTACTCCTAGATGTGATGTGGGATGTCAGAGCTACAAGGTTGATGTGAGGAATGAGCTCTGAAGTGTCTGGTTGATGAGTTTTGATAACATCAAGGTTGTAATGCACATTCCACGAATCTAGAGGAAGCAGCACTTGGTGGGAGGTTTTGAAATTGCTCCTTTCATGTAACCTCCAATTGCTAAACATAGATACCTGAAACAAGGTATTTCTTTGAATGATGCCTTGGGAGAAGTAACCCATGCATGCAAGTCTGTTTTTCTCAGTCCTGGAGGGAACTGGTCAACTCAGCTACACATGCAAGGGACTACTCAACTGCTGGAGAAAAATGTGCATTTCTAGTTGGGAGCTAGGCTGTCCGCCCAAGAGATTTGCACAATTTCTAGGTAGAGCAACTGATTGCTACCCAAGTTTGTGAAAATTTTGGGCTGAGCAGCCTTGTTGGGTAAATTTGTACAAATTCTGATGGGAGTGTTGGCACGTAGGATTGGTCAATCCTGGAGCCCACCAGGCTGCCAGAGAGGATTGCGCAATTTCTGGAGGGAAGGTTGGTTTCCCTCCGAAAATGCATAATTTTCAAGGGGAAGTTGCTTACCTTGCAGTTGGACCAAGTTCGGGTGAACAGCCTGTGATGGCAATGGATCAATCTGTGACCGACAGGTTGCCTTTGTGCAAGAAATACACTGAAGCTTGTGAACTTGATGAAGCAAGGAAAGTTGCTGTGAAGGTTGGAAGGGAGGCTCCAAAACAAGACTAAGGAAAAATCTTGTAGGGTGGTTGTTGCCGCTACAACAGGTTGGAGAACTAAGAAGTCAACAGGGTATTCCCAGGAATCAATGGAGACCATCACATCCTCAACAACTTCCTTAGGAGCTACAGTGGATCTATTTGCAAGCTGCAAGACTATTGTGGTCTTCCTTAATGATTCTTGGAGGTTCAGTTTAAGCATGGTCTCCTTTAGTCATCACATTGATGATGGCCTTAAGATCAATATGGGGGAAAATGATGCCATCAATGTGCACATCTACCACAAGACTTTCATGGTCTAGATACTTCAGGAAAATCACTCTCCCTAACATTAAATAAAATAGTTACCCAATGACATTAATGGTAGGGATGTCTTTCTTTCTCATCCCGGGATGTTTAAAGCATTTCTCCTTGATTAAATTTTTGTAAATGGGGATATCCTTGATATCTTAGAGGAGAAGGATTTTAACACACAATTTTGTCAATTCACCTAGAAGTTCAGTCTCTTCTCAGGTGTGCTGGCTAGGATGGATTAGTCTCTCAGGAAAAGGAGGTGGATTGGCTTGAGGAACAATCTCTTCCTTTTCCTCTTCAAGCTCCTCAAGTGGAGATGGAGGTTGGTTATCTAGAACCACTCTTCTAGACCTGAGGTTGATTTCTTGAATTTCAATAGTATAGGCAAGGTAGGATGCCACTCCACTATAGACTTGTTGTGCTTGGTTTTTGTTCGGTTTAGATTTGGTTAAGAAGACATTTGAGGTTGCTTAGGTGGATCAAGGTGAAGGAGCTATGGTTGAGATGGAGGTGGAGGTGGTAAGGTTGGAGATTGGTTGTACAGGGGTGGATATTCCACTGAGGTTGTGGGGGATCATATGGCCAAAATGATTGATTTGAAGTTTGTGAATGGCATTGAGGTTCATAAGACCAGGGAGAAGGTATGGACCATGAAGGATGAACAAGAGGACACTAAGGGGGAATTAATGCATTCTGATTGGGGTTGTAATATGAATAGGGCACGCCTTGCATGCCCTACTGGTATGGTCAAGGTTCTTGAGGCCTCCTTTGGTTGATATAGCAAATTTGTTCAGTCACACCTTCAGTTCCTTGATACACAACTTTCAATCCAAGTAGAGAAGGGAAATTGTCTGTGGAGTGGTTTTCCTCATAGACCGAGAAAACCTATATAATATTCAGTGGGTATTCATTTCTAGGGTTCCTCCTAGTGCATCTAGGGAGAAAGATAGCTAAGGATCTTTTTGATTCCTCCTGCTTCCTCTTGATTTGCATGGTGTCCATTTGTAGAGAAAGGGTATGCAACATTTCACTCTTATAGTCCTCCAACATGTTTTCAATTTCACTTTTGATGGATGTCTTGGATGAGGATGAGCTGGCCAAAGCTTGACTAGCCCTACCCTTCTTTCTGGTTGCCGTAGAATGATTTTTGAAAATTGTCTTGATATCATCATAATATAATTGGTAGATGTCCGCTCCAGAAAACATGTTTAGGGTTTCTAGGGTATCTTCCCTGATCCATCTAAGAAGGACTAACTTGAGTGATTCAGGATCGAGGGTGCATCTGGTCCTTTTGTAGCTGAGTTGGAACCTTTCCTCATAATCTTCCAAGGATTCAACATGTCCCAAGGTCATTCTGAATATTTCTTCTTTGGCATCCTTGGACCTATAGTAGTCCCTATACTTGTCATTGAAGGCTTATTGCATATGAGCCTAGTTAGTGATGTTGTCCCTAGACAAACCCATGAACCAGCACAAGGCTACATCCTTAAGGGTGGATGGGTATAATTTCAACTTCTAGTCATCAGAGGTATAATCATAAGTTCTGCGGATGACAACAAACTCAAACAAGAAGGTATCAAGGTATTTTGAGGTTAATCCATGGAAGTGAGGAAGGGAAGAGGGGCTTATGTTTCTAATCATAGCATCTCCATTAGTCTTTCTAATGGAAAAATCACCTTCATTTCTATTTTCAGCCATGTTGTGAGTGTGTTGAAGGGTTTCTTCTTCTTCTTCCTTAATAGGCTCTTCAAAGATCTCTAGTTGTTCACCTAATGGGTCCTCTAGCTGCCCTGCAGTCAGAGAGGGAAGCTGACAACCACCAAAGAAGAGGGAAGGTTGGTTGTTTGATGGTGTGGGGGTATTTGGAAAAAAATTTCCTAAATTTTCTCTACTCATATGAGGCATGAAAGATATTGTCTTTTTTTTTAGGTTTTTTCCATAATTACTTGCAAAATAGAAAAAAATCACAAATTGAAACTATCTATTGAATGAAAAACATAAAGAAAGAAAAAATTGAAACTATTTATTGAATGTCAAATAGAAAGGAAAGAAAAAATTACATCTACCTAGACACCTCCCCGGCAACGATGCCAAAAAGGGATGAGCCTCAATAGTGCAACAAGGATGCTGCAACCCCTAGGGCTACCAACTTTACTTTATCAACCTGAGGTTTCGTACAAACTTGGGGGGAAATGCTATATGCACATCAGATGCACCAGTCTACTCATGTCACTTTTAAACTAGGGTGATGGATTTCTAGGGTTTCACACCAGTCTTCTATTGACTAGAAGGATTCTTACTACTAATATTGAATGTAAATCTAGCTCCAATACAGGAAAGTAAGTGCTTGTCTATGTAGAAATTTTGAATAATATGACACTTATTCACTGAGATTATCCTGATTATACAGTATTGCGGAATACATGCACAATACATAATCTCCTCTACGTTGATCATCAATTTAGCAGCATCAAAAACAATGAAACATCAATCGCATGCACACATTAACACAGTATGTAACCCGGGGAAAGCTTACAGCTGAAAACCCCACACTATTTGTATATTAATGATTGAGAACATCTAACAATACATAGTACAATACTCCTCTCAAGTACTCAGTACTATCTCCACCTGTTACGCACAAAACTAGCTCAGATCCGAACAAGTCACAGGTTCAAATCTCCTCCATTGCTTTGCTTGCCTCCACTGCACAATCCTGCAAGAGAATCACATGAGCACAAGCTACAATTGCCTTGATATTGGCCCACACTACGCAATCCTCATTAGCATTACTCAAATCCATGCATGTGCAAAATCTCATGCACAACTGATAGTCACAACTCACCCTTTCACTTACCTCTAACACCTGCCTCTGTTGAACTATGCATGCACTGAGTTAACTGATGTATTCTTCAGTTGCTTTATGAGTTAATAATTAGTGGATTAATTAATATTTAATTCACATCACTCATCACTAGTGTATTCTGTAGTCAGACTAAATACAACTAGTTCAACTAAGTCAAACTGAACACAACTCCATCAACTCCACATCCAACTCCACAGAACTCACATGCATGAGTTCTAACTAATGTCATGCATGAAATAGCTCAAATGACCCAAAAAGAAAGTGTATTTCCTTCTAACAGCTGCATGTGCCACATCTGTAGCTGAAACTAAAGTGCTCCAAGAGGATAAGATAATGTTTATAGTCTAAATATTATTATGAGACAATAATATTTGACTTTTCTATTTTTAGCTTGGCAGTCTAAAAATAGACTCTAATCACTCTGCTGTGAACCAGAAATAGAAGTCCATCTATTTTTCCCAACATGACCAATCATCCATAAACAACATCCTGCAACTCATAGACCATGATCCATATGTCTAAAAATAGACTGTGCGCCAAAAATAGCCTGCGGGCCCACTTAGTGAAGGCGACTCCTTTCCACTAAGCTCCATCATCTTGTTGCATTTTCAACGCTCCCTCTCAACAAGATATGGATTATCAACAACCCTTATCCTTCAACTCTGGAATGTTCTACATGCAACACATTTTCCCGGTCCACTTGCTCCAACAATCACTTGGAACAAAAGCACTCCCAACTGACCACTCTGTTGGGCTAGGAACATACTCTGATGCTAAAGCTCTACCTGCTTCTGACAAGTGCTCCCTCTCTGAAATCTGTGCTACTGCAACATCTACATGCATCTCACACCATTGCACACTTCTCTGTGCCACCTTGCACTATGCAAAACACTTGTGCCTCTCGCATTGTTGCGGCCTGATAGCTATGTGCTGTCCTGGGATTCCCTACACTATCGCTCTCTCTGCTGCTCCATCTGCATCTGTCTCTACCCAATCAGTCAGTTCCTGCTACTCCACATTGGGTCTCCTGTAGCAAGGTCTCATCCAAGAGGTTGGGTATCTCAAGGATCTCGCCCCTCCTCCTTGGGACGATCACTCTATATCGCCCCACCTCCTACCTGGAGGTATGGCTGCATGTGATCCCTCAGCCCACCTGTCTCGAAGTTTACCCCGACTGGAGGTCTCTGCATGAGTATATGTCTCTACTCAATCTCCTCTCAGCTTCCCTTGCTGTGGCTGCTCCACAATCTCCTGAAGCTACTGCACTAATCGTAGCTCCTCCACAATCGTCTGAGACTTCTTCTGGCTCTGCATGTTGAGAGATAATATAAGCTCCCTCTCAACCACCAAGTCTCCATCAGTTGCCTCGCTACTCAAGGCTTTGCATGCATCTTGAACCTCAAGAGCATACAGGTTCTTGACCCATGAACCAATCTACTTCACCTGTCTAGTGATGATGTGTCTAAGGAACACCTTTCCCTTACTGACGACTACATCACAGCCTCTGTCTTCCAGAATTGCGATCAACACCAAGTTTCTCTCTAGTCCTGGTACATACTTGAAATCGGTCAAGGTAAGGCGAGCTCCATGCTCCCTCTGAAAAATAACCATGCCTACACCTGAGACACTATACTTCTCATCATTACCCATCGCTATGAGTATCTGGAGATCTTTCTCCTCCAAAGTACTCAACACACTCTTGTCACCAGTCATGTGCAAAGAAGCTCCACTGTTAAGAAACCAACCACTTCCCACCATGGATGAAACCATGCATGCGAAGAGTGTGAAATCCAACTCAAATTGTGAAGCAAGTGCCTCACCTTCAGATCCTTCGCCAGATCCCTTCTTGGATTTCTTCTTTGGGCAATTAGTAGCATAATGGCCCAACTCATGACAACAAAAGCATCTCACCTTCGACTTGTCAACCTTCTTCCCATCATTGGAAGAACTGGATTCGGAAAGAGAAACCTTCTCCTTCCCATTCTTTGCTTTGCTCGCTAAGGCACAGTTCTCCTCATCATGCATGCATGAAGAACTGTCTCTGGTGCTCCGTCTGATCTCCTCTTGCACAAGATCTGACCAAAGTCTCTCCCATCCTGGAAATTTCTCCTGATCATTGACAGAGTCCTGATAGGAATGCAAACTCTTCGGAAGACCAAGGAGAGCCAAGCTCACCAAGTCCTCCTCATCAACAGTAACCCCCACACTTCCGAGCTCATCCCGACAATGGGTGAACTTCGTGAGATAGCTGGGCATACTGTCTCCATTCTCACACTTAATGTTTCTGAGTTTATCCTTGAGCGCCATTCCACTAGCTCAAAACTCAACCGCTTTTGATCTAAAATTCGTGAGAACAAAGTATTTCTTATACAGAGATCGATTGTATGGGCATTCATCGAATATATTACCTTCCAAAAGAAGGATGAATCCAGAGGCTACCTGGCCTGATTACAGACTCTGCCTGAAGAAATAAAATGTAAACACTTTCTGAATAATAGATCTGATGATCAACAGCTCTGATATCTTGTAGAAATTTTTCTACAAATCAACCTACTCCGATACCATGTAGAAATTTTGAATAATATGACACTTATTCACATAGATTATCCCGATTATACACTATTGTGGAATACATGCACAATACATAATCTCCTCTACGTTAATCATCAATTTAGTAGCATCAAAAACAATGAAACATCAATCGCATGCACACATAAACACAGTATGTAACCCAGGGAAAGCTTATAGCTGAAAACCCCACACTATCTGTATATTAATGATTGAGAACATCTAACAATACATAGTACAATACTCCTCTCAAGTACTCAGTACTATCTCCACCTATTACATACAAAACTAGCTCAAATCCAAACAAGTCATAGGTTCAAATCTCCTCCGCTGCTTTGCCTGCCTCCACTACACAATCCCGCAAGAGAATCCCGTGAGCACAAGCTACAATTGCCTTGATATTGGCCCACACTGCGCAATCCTCATTGGCATTACTCAAATCCATACATGTGCAAAATCTCATGCACAACTTATAGTCATAACTCACCCTTTCACTTACCTCTAAATCCTGTCTCTGTTGAACTGTCCATGCACTGAGTTAACTAATGTATTCTTTAGTTGATTTATGAGTTAATAATTAGTGGATTAATTAATATTTAATTCACATCACTCATCACTAGTGTATTCTGCAGTTAGACTAAATACAACTAGTTCAACTAAGTCAAACTGAACACAACTCCATCAACTCCACATCCAACTCCACAGAACTCACATGCATGAGTTCTAACTGATGTCATGCATGCAATAGCTCAACTGACCCACAAATAAAGTGTATTTCCTTCTGACAACTGCATGTGCCACATCTGTAGCTCAAACTGAAGTGCTCCAAGAGGATAAGATAATGTTTATAGTCTAAATATTATTATGAGACAATAATATTTGACTTTTCTATTTTTAGCCTAGCAGTCTAAAAATAGACTCTGATCACTCTGTTGTGAACCAGAAATAGAAGTCCATCTATTTTTCCCAACATTACCAATCATCCATAAACAGCATCCTGCAACTCATAGACCATGATCCATATGTCTAAAAATAGACTGTGCGCCAAAAATAGCCTGCGGGCCCACTTAGTGAAGGCAACTCCTTTCCACTAAGCTCCATCATATTGTTTCATTTTCAACAGTCTACTGAAGAAATGAAAGTTACTGAAGGGAAAATGCTAGGAAATTCCATGAAATCATCTAGCTAGGAAATGACATAAAATACTTGCAAAAGAGAACTAATATAACCTTTCATCTTATCATCTAGTTATTATACTAACTAGACATGGAAAGTTATTCTATCCCTTTATGATTCATATATGCATGCACTAACTATCTCATGTTGAAATTGTTGGCTTGAGGGGGTCTGACCTAGGTACTACTAGCCCTTTCGGCAATAGCCCACGGAACGCAGACTGAGGTCTCACACGAAGCAGTATGTGGGAATGTTGGAACCAAGTTTCCGCACCCTTGAGATGTCTGAGGGGTCGATTTAGTCCACCTGTGAATACCTTCTTGCAGGTCACTTCACGCACTTTCCTAACCCATGAGGCCTTCGCGATCTATTATAATCACCCTCGCGTAGCCCTAACTAGGGGCTGAGGTGCTTCCACGCTGCTAAAGCAGTGATCTGTGCTATTTCCCCAAGTTACGCCATGGATATTACTTATATTTTTATAATAATTAGTTATCTTCATGTGAATAGATACTTTATCTTATCTTCCCTTTATTAACACATTCATATAAGTCCGTGCATCATATAGACAATAGAAATGCAATTTATATCCGACACATTCAATGCACAAAATAAGAAAAAGATACACAGGAATGATGTAAAACTTCTCTTTATTAATGCTTCAATCGGTTATAGACTCAACCTGCCCTGCGCACTCAACTGTAGGGGGTCCACGCACTCAATTGTGGACTACTAGGCCTCCACGCACTCAGTTGCATAGCCTTCCCCTACTCTACGACCCAAAGACATGACTCGACGCTTCAACTAAGACTCCATTATTCATCATTAGATATTTCTTCGGTTGTTCTCCTTTACAACTTAGAGCCTCGCTCTATTTATACAATCCCATGGTCTGCGAACCATGGGTAGATCACTAAAGCTGACATTACATTACAAAAATGAGGGCGGAGAACCCTATGACTCATTTACAATCTTCACACTCCATGCTTGCAAACCACAGAGTCTTTACATCAGATTTGGTCAAAATCTGGGCTTTAAGCCCCAAAACTTGCCTTAGGGGATCCCGCACCCAACAAGCTCCCAACACAAACATCATGACTCACCCTCAAGTCAATCTATCGATGCAGAGATCTTCACGCAGAGACCTCCCAACTCTATCCAAACTGCTGCAAGCTTGGCAACGCACTGAGCAGCTGCCTGCTATACCTCCTACACGTGTTGTTCAGAGACTGCTGTATTTGAACTGCTTCCTTGTATCTGCTCCTATGTTCCATACCTCTGTTGATAGTCCCATGCCTCCTTTCAGCTTCCGAGAGCGCTAAGACTGTGCTTTTGTCAGCTAGTCAGATAGTCGGGCCATCTGTATACGGCTTCAATTGAGTATCAATCACTTTTCCTGGGAAAATTCTACCTGTTAAATTTACTATTTGCATCACACACTTCACCATCTACATCGCGCCACCATTAGTGATCCCTTTAGTAATATATGGTCCAATCCAAGGCATCAAGCTGATCAACTCTCGGTGGTAGTCCCCAAATTTGTCAACATAATCGTGCGCATCCTATTTTATTACCACAGTTTTCTTATCAAGAAATTCCTTCTTTATTCCTTCCTTAAGATTCTTGACTTCTTCTTCCATCATGGCACTTTTCACCCTTAACAAAACTCTTTCCTTCATGAGTTCTTGGAGCTTAAGATCACCCTGTTGGATCTCTTCATCAGGTCCCAAGCGTTCTTCTTCATCCAGCTGCGCGATTCCTTCTTCCAAGGCTCCACGAACCATCATATCCATGGCACTGTTATGTGCGAATTGCGCATAATATACTCCATAGGCATTACAACGTCTGTTCGATAGGCCAGCCTAGAAGGCATTTGTCTCGTCAGTTTCTTGCACGTTGTCCTATAAGCCCATAAAATTGCTGGTACATGCAGCTCCCAATCACTTCATTGTGCATTACATACCTTGTTCAGTGCTTCGCACACTTCGTTAAATGCTTCTTCATGGGTAACCTTCTACGCACTCGTTCTTTCTACACTCTATCATTCCAACTTGAAGGACCATTCATCCAATTTCCCCCCTAACACATTCTTATTGACCGTATTCCCCAACGCAAATTTCATGTGCATCTGCATAGGTTGTTTGCCATATGCCTGTACCCACTTGGACAAATGCGCGCGTGGACCATCTCATCCATTGTATTTATCTATTAATCACATATTAGGCTTCCAAAAATGCATGCACATCATTCTCTTGCATTTGCGCCAGTCCTAAAAGATTCCTTGGTGCGTACCCCACCACCTCGTAGGTGTACCTCGCAGTACCCACTTCAAAGCCTGGAAACGTTTCTTTTCTAGCACCTCCCTTTCAAATCTGTCCAAGAAAGCATTTACCTCACCTAATCCATCATAAGTAGGCAAATCCCTCACTTCTGTCGATACACAACGCAACGATCTTGTCATCATATTGTAGTTCAGCGTGGTTACCTCGTGTAACTAGTTCTGCCATCACTCTATCTCTTCATCTGAATCCGACATACAGGAGCTTTCGGGCTCCAATAAGATTCATCCATCTGCGGTTGGATATACCTAGTCTTTCTCTTGCACAGTTATTTTGTAGATGCAATCCAAATCATCATTACTTTCATAGTCTCGCACCGGATCTATATAGCGTGATCCCTCAGCAGGGTCCAAAGGTATGACTACGCGCAGAGACTTCTTCTCAAAAATCATCTTATGCTTCTTTAGATTAATCACCCCATTCATGTCAGTGACCCAATCGAATCCTAAGAGTGCGGGGTAGGGATCATTGTCATCAACAATCTCTATTACTTCAAAGTCTACTAGCGTGCTTGCTCCTTCAATATCCATGGTGATTCCATCTAATCTCCCCATAGGTATTATATTTTTTTGGTTCTCCATTCGCAGCTGGATAGGAGACCATTGCAGCATAGGCCTTCCCATGCGCTCCCACATATGCTTCAGCAGAACGTTCACATCCGATCCTAAATCCAGAATTACTTGGTCCATCTCATATTCTCCAATATGCACAATCAACCTCATTTCTATTCTTGTCCTCGTTGTATGCTTTCCAATCTTCCGGACCACACATGGTTCTCTTGGCACGGTCCCAATGCATCTGTTAATGAGTTTGTGCAATCCTTTTACAACCTTACTGTTGCGCAGCAGCTTCATGCATGTTTCTAGGAACGTCGTAAGAATTGATGGGTCCTGTTAGCTACTTATACCAATAGGTTTTATTTTTCATGATTGGCAGGGGAAATTCCAAATATGTTCTACTTTGGTGATGCAAAGATCTCATATTTTTGTGGAAAACACATATCTACAGCTGTTTGATGCTATCCTACTTCTGAATGGTTGATCGAACAGTCTAAGCTGGGTCATGCCATGTTTCAATTTTTGTTGTAGATTAGAGAAAGAAATCTGTCCAAACTGTTCAATCTTGGTAGATCAGTAGTTAGGTAGAGAATGAAGGTTCCCAACTGCTTAATCTGGGGCCTTGGAAGTAATAAGGCTAGCCTTAGATAGAAAATCAAAAGAAAATGAAAAAAGAAAAGAAAAAGAGCAATTGAGGGTTTGCTAGTCTAAGTGCACCCTCCTTGAAGTAACAAAAAATGCTAGGCAATAAGATGGGTAGGTAGATGGGGTTGCAGAAGCATGATTTCTTTCATATCACTGGCCTAAACAAAGGAAACACATGGTGGCCAGTGCAGATTTTCCTATTCAACAATTTTGTAGCAACAAAGTGAAGCATGTCTAACCTCCCAATCATTCCCCTATCAAACTTCTTTCTAACATCCCACTATCACCTTGGTTCATGACAGATATCAAACTTATTTGTTGATTTTTGTTATATAGAAGAGCCACATTTCCTGTGTAAAAATCTTTTCATTTTGATCTACTCTCATAACTTAGTTTGTTCCCTAAAAAGCTTAGTGTTTACTTCCTCTCTTCCATATCTCCCATCCAATACTAACTACTAACTCTATTATTACTTAACTCCCTATATTCCCCTTTTCCCTATTATTATATCACTATTGTATATAAAAACCCCAAAAATATGTATATACCCCTTCCCCTAGGTAATATAGCCTTATATCTCCAAAAGGTCGGAGCACAAAGAAGTTTAGCGCTAAGGCAAAAGTGTGCTAAATGGTCTATTTCGGGATTAAATCAACATCTGGTTGATTTAACAGCCCAAGTGCATTTCACCCACAAATGCATAAAAACCCATTTGTTCTAAAAAACATTGCAAAACCCGGAAATCCGCCGTTGTCCTAAGTTTTGTTCCTGGCGCGCATTTCTAGAAATATAATTGTTTATTACCCGCTCCCCGCCGTATTGTCCGATCACCTCTGCTCCCCGTCAACCGTCGGATCTGGGCCCTCCCATCCGACGGTCCTCAGCAATATCGGGCTGCCTCCGATGGCAGTACTTTAGCGCCCGAAAATGTCAGAATGGTGACGTAGGGCGCTGGACACGCGTCACAACTCAATTGTATCGGGCGGCCTCCTACCAATACCGCGCCCGTACCTTAAGCGGTCCGATATTACCGCTTACCGCCTTCTGCTTACCGCCCGCCAAGTCGACCCTACGTCACCTCCACGCCATTGCCGAGTCAGCACCACATCAGCGCCCGACCTGCCATCGCTCCGAGCTGTCCGCCACGTCCCTCATCTACATGGACCACTCACAGACTTCCACGTCATCATTCCATACCATGACCCCACCTATGACGTCATGCTGACGTCATCCGAGAAAATCATGCCAAAGGCCAAATTTCCTATATTTTCGCCCAAAATCACGTTTTTTCGCATTTTTGTGAAAAAGACTGTTATGCCTCCTGCATGAATTATTACGTCGTTCTCGCTGCCAACCTGCAAAAAATTGATTCAAAGCCGTGGCCGCCCAGAGTTCAGCTTGGATAAGCCACCACCCATCGCGCCGTGACCAGGTATTTACCAATCCTTCCTGCACCTGGTTCAGTTTGTCCTTCTCTGTAAAAAACGCCCAGAAGTGCCATTTTCCCCTGAAACTCAAGCTTTCTTGTCTTGCTAGTGACTCAATTTCTCCCCAGAGTGAACAATTGTGCCCCTTTACACCAGAACTGCCCTGTTTTCAGTGAAAATCCTTTTTACCTCAATTCACCTCACAAAGCCGCGTTTGCATACATTCCCAAGTGAAATTCTGCTTGAAGAGCACCAAACATATGGAGACACCAGTAGCTCTAAACATTCCTCCTTTAAATGCCCCACAAAGAGAGCTAGAATGGCTGCCCCTGGCTGATAGAGACTACCAAATGGCAGAGGGAATCCCTGATTACAGCAGATACCATATTCATGTAATCAATGAGCTAAAAGCCAAACATCTCAGTGGAAATGATATTCTAGGGATTTGGGACTCCAATTTGCCCATTTTCAATCTTCCTCAAGTCAATATCCTACCAGATTTAATCCATCGATGCAGTGCCAACTATGATCCATGTATGAGAGCTATCCTCAGCCCCTCAGGCTCAGTCTTGTTTCATGTCACCCCTAAGGCTATAAATCAAATGCTGCACTTTCATACTACAAAGCCATTGACTCCTTTATCCATGATGGACTTGATAAAGCAAGGAGGCAAGTTGTCCAGTGCCCAAATCATAAAGATTAATCAATTATTCATTCAATCAGGCTCTCAAACTGTGAGGACTCCTCCTATTGGAAATGTATATTTCAATGAGTTGGGCAGGATGCTTGTGGATATGATCAGTTATGTCCTGGGTTACAGGTCAACTGAGGATGCTGATGAAACCATTCTGGCTATGATGTCTGTCTTCTCCCCTGGAAAGCCTCCTTCTGTTCACTATGATTATGCTACATACATTGCCAACAAAATTCATGAACAATTGATGAATTTAGAGAGGGAAAGGATATTTAGATACACTTCTTACATCTATCACTTGTTCCTATTTTATCAGCCTGATAGCTTCCTTATTACTCCCAAGAAGTTTGATGCCCAGGGGAACCAAAGGTTTGTGGTATTTTGGTCTTCAATCTTTCATCACATATCTTTTTCACCATATAGCTACTGTGAATTCATAGACCTTTTCATCCATCCAGCCATGTCCTTGCTGTTGAGTTCTCCTCCTCCAATATTGACAGATGAGATGCAAAGAATCCTCCAGCTCTCAAAGGCCTACAGCATTGGGGATTGGTACTTTTGCCAACACCATACAGTGATCAGGATATATGGTTGTGAGTTAGCCCCATATAGGCTACCAAGATATGTCCCTATGAGACTTTTTGCTTTAGAATATTTCAGACAATTTGGAAATGCAGACATGATCCATTTCCACAGCAAGAATAAAAAGGCTCAACTCAAAGTCAAAAACCAGCTAGGCCCATTTATTTATAACAAAAGAGAAGAGGCATGGCAAGAAGCAGACAAGATCCTAAAGTGCCTCGGGTTACAAACCAGTTTCCTCTGGTCACCTTATGACCCCAATCACTTCATTAGTCTGAAAAGGGTCAAATATAAATTGGCTAGCTATGATCATATTAGGTTACCACATATTGAAAAGTATGCAAATCAATTAGAATGGAAAGAGGGCACCCTAGAAGAGGCAAGTTCTAAAGAGGAAATAGCACCAAAAGCAGCAAAGAAACTTGAAAAGGAAGCTGACTTGGAATATTGTGGACAGGTTTCTTCTTCTTATCATATTCAACTTGGAGCATCTGCCTCATCTTCTACAGCTCCCCAGCAAGCAGCTAGCACAGATAGGGGGAAAGAAATGGAGCAGGATCAGACACTCCCAACAGCAGAACAGTAGAAAGAACAGATAGAACATCAAGAGGAAATGGCTGAGGCCCCTGTATCTACACAGCAACAGGTTCAAGAAAATGTGCCTCCAAGGCAGGAAACAGCAGTGGATACCTCGGTTCTCCAAACCCCAATGAATGAAGAGAGAGCCAGGAAGAGGGACAGACAGCAAGAAACTCCCCTCACTACATCAGCGAGTCAACAAGGGGAGAAAAGGCAAAGATTAAACCCTTTTTCTGAAGAAGAGATGCCTATTGGACCATCCATGGGTATGGGCCTCCCTAGTACGGAAGCATCAGCCAGTTCCTTCCAATAGGAACAAGAAAGACCACTTGGAGGAGAGGTTAGCTCCTCAAGCCAGCAAAGAAGGGCAGAGTCTGGAATCAAGAAGCAATTTATGGATATAAAAGCTAGGAATGAGCCAGTCAGACTCCAGCTTTACAATCATTTGCTCAAAATGGCTCCCACCAACCAACAGAGGCTCATGTCAGCATATGACATTGCAGAAGGGAAGATGACTATGAGCCATTTCATGCCTACCATGCTGCAGCCACAGTCAGCTGCAGATTACATCAGAACCAACCTAGAAGTGTTTGCAAAGGACATCCACCCAATGGACCAAATAGAGCTACATAAGCAAACGGGTGAGATGGTCTACTCTACTCTTGCAGATAAAACATTTCTGGCGCACAAACTGCAAAATTCTCTCCATAACACTACTGCCCAACTAGAATTGGAGAAAGCTTCTTCTCAAGCCAAAGACAACAGGATTAAGTCTTTGGAAGATATCATCATAGAGCTTGGGCATGACCCAAGTGATCCCAAAGCTGTGCAGGCACTACTGAAGAAAAAAGATGAAGATATAGCAACTTTGAGGAAGATGGTCAAAATTCCAACAACCCTTCACCCCCAAACAAAAGATGTTGCTCAGCAGAGAAAGGATCAAGATGTAGCAGCCATGCTGCTGACATTACACAAACAATTGGTAGAAACAGAAGGACGATTGGTAGCAACAGAGGGTGCATTAGAGGCAGCCCTGAAACAAAAAGAAGGAGAGCAGATACCTCAGCCCTCTCAGCCAGTAATAAATCTTGAGGAGCCTCCTCAAATTATAAGTCCTCCCCTAGTACAAACAACAGAAGCAAGTGCCTCAATTGCTGGGCCTCAAGCCACAGAAAAGGAAGCAGCAGCAGAGCAGGTCCCAGGCCTCGGTATGCGAGATATGATGAAGGAGCTGCGAGCTCTTGAAACCCAAATGATTGAGCTGAAGGATGCCAAAGAAAAGCTGGCCCAGCTGGACGAGAAATATGACAAATCCAAGTAGCAAGTGGCAGAAAAGACCAGGGAAGTTAGGACACTAGAAAGAAGGATAAAAGAGCTTGAAAAGGAGCTCACTATGAGCAAGGTCATAACTGAGGTCAAGAAGATCCTATGGGCTAAGATTGGCCAGCCAATCACAGATCAGTGGCAATACATAGAGACAATTCATGAGCAAATGGATCTGCTGAACAAGGCCCATGCTGAAAGTCAAAGGGCCAGAGCCTCTCTGGGAAGTATGCCTGATATTGCTACCAGGATGATCAATGTCCTGAATAATAGAACTGGCCTTCAATTGGCAACAATGGGTATCAGGGATAGGACTGATACAATTTTGTTAATCAAAAGGGTGCACACCCTCAGAAGCTATGTGCAAACATTAGAAAGAAAGTGCCAAGATATTCAAGTAGAGGTCAATGCTTTTGCCACCAAAATCACAGCATTGCATGGCAGAGGGCTTCCAAGCCTAGTGACCAGTGCAGGAAGACTGTTGTCCCATGAATAGTATGCTAAAAGGGTCAACAATTATGCAGCTAATCAGTTGACAGCTACAGCAAGCAGTCCAGAAGCAGTTGGCCCACCATCAGGGCAAGAGATTTATGATAAATTAGAGAATTTATTCTTCATAGAACATGAAATTAAGCACCTTTTTGAAGTGCCCCCTAATTATTATAAGTATACAGAGGCAGATGAGACCATAATCAAGATGCAGAGACATCAAATGCCCACTGATGAGTGGTGGACGAATATGATAAAAACTTTGCTTTAAATCAAATCTAAATTTTGGTCTAAAAAGTTTTTCACAGCAACAGGAAAGCAGTTGAATGAGGTGGACAGTGGCTATGCACAGCTAGAGCATCACAGATGAGCTGTCCGAATACAACAGTGTCCTGATGCAGTAGAATAAAGCCAAAAGCAATCGAAACCACCGCAAGGAGCTCAGATGGACCATAAACCCAAAAGTCAAGAACTTCTGACAAACAGCAAACAGCTATTGTATGTGTATTTAAGTAGCTTTTAATTTTGTAAAAAATATCTTAGAAAGTTGGTAAGAGCAGTTATTGTGCAATAACTCAGTGCTGAAATATTTTTGTGATATTTTGTATATATGCACCCCCGCATAACTTATTGGGGGTTGTTGTTGCTCACTCGTTCAAGAGAACTCGGCTGTATATTCTCTGAAAGACATAATGCAAAGGAGCTGTTGATTTCCAAAATGAGTTTGGCATAGGACGTGCTGTGATGAAACTATTGACTGCTGCAGGATTCTCGTGTTATGGCGTGATACAATAAGTGTTTTCTAACTGTATTTGTGTTTCATTTCTTACGTGATCTATCTGTGATGTATGGTGATTAGTCTTGGTAGAAAAGAAAAAGAATAGTTTAGGATTTGTCCATTAAAAACACTCTGAACTCAATCTTTACTACTAAATATGTTTTCTCCAGGGTTAGCTGCAACTATGGAATTCTTAAATGCTCCTATTTGCTCTAATCATATGATAAGTATTTATTCAATAATTCTCACTTGCTGCTGATTATGATTTGTCTGTTATCCCCTGTTACACTGTGAAAGAACTCTTAATTGCCTTTTACTGGTGTAATACATACTGTTTATCTTCTAAAAATCAAAGTTTGTATCATGAATACCCATCTAGCCTTGCAGTGAACCTCTCTTTATCACAGATATCAAATGCTACTCATTTCTAGACTCCACATGCCTAATGGACTGAACTCTCTTTGATGCTTACATGCCCTTCTTTGAACAATAGCTGACAACCAAAATTCAAACAAACACTCACCTCATAACTAGCCTAGAATCTTCAAAAAACAAAGTTAAAACTAGAAAGAGAGAGCCCTCTCTGATTACAAGTAGGCTAGAACCTGTAATCCAAAGCTTGGTTAGTGGTTACCCCGACCGTATTCCCTCAGGAGTCAAAGGGAACAACCTGGGTGTTAACATAAATGGCGACTCCACTGGGGACAAACTCAATTCCTAAACCTCTGTCTGATTCTTAATGCTGTAGATAAAGCCTGAGTGACAGCCAGACAGCCTTAGAAACTGCCTCTGCTTTGCATTTGCAGGAGTATATAAAAGTTGCCTCAGTCAATCTTTATTCAGTCTTAAGTTCCATACAGTTGTGCTATACTTGATCAGTCCTTTTCAAAGAGTAATACTTCTCAGAAAATTCTCCTAAAGAAAATCACAGAAACTGGCTCCTAAGAAGAAAACTCGTCATACAAGATCCAACCCAGATCCAGATCCATCACCTGAGTTCCAAAATCCAAACTTGATTCCAAGAATTCTTAAGAAACAAAAATCAGAAGGGACTTTATCAGATTCAAGTTCTGAAGCAGGATTTCAAACTAATATTCCGACCCCTGCTAAGGTTTCTCTACATCCTCATACCACCGTTCCACACTCTCCTAGTTCTTCATCCACTCCACAAGGTGTCCTTTCAACCCCTCCATCAACTACACATACCCCTCTCATCCCCTTTCCTCCACTTGTCCCGTTCATTCCTGTTATCCCTATTGTCCCACCAAACATGGCTAATCGATATGCTCCACTGCAGTTACCTGCCAATCCAAGATTATCAAACCAAGATATCATATTTTGATGGTACTAGCTCTTATTCAGCCCTTCAACATACTAAGAAAATGCAGGATTATTTTGAAAATTATGAGATAGATGATGATGGGGTTAGAATAAAAATTTTTATGCAAAGTCTAACCGAAGATGTAAGATCATGGTTCAGGTCACTCCCAGCAAACTCCATAGCTGACCCTGAAGCCCTATATCAAACCTTTATCAACAGATGGGAGAAGAAAAAGGATCCACTCCATATTTTATTTGAATACAATGCTATCAAAAGAGGTCCCCAAGAAACTGTCTTGGACTATTGTGCTCGATTCAACAATGTGTACAATGCTATTCCCCAAAATCTGAGACCCCCACCTGATCTGGCCCTATACACCTTTCCTGATGGGTTTGATTTAGATATGGCATACCAATTGAGAGAAAGAGCTCCCCGAACTTTAGCTGAGATCCAAGATATAACAGTCAGTGTAGAAGCCAACCTGATAGCTAGGAGAAATAGGACCAGAACTGAAAGAAAGACTACCTTCAAAGAAGAGCCTTCAGGCTGGGATCAGAAATTAGATGCAATAATCACTGGTATGCACAGATTAGGTGACAGAGTAGAATCAGTTGAGAGGAAATCATCATGGGAGGCACCACAGAATAATCCTATCAGGAATCCCAATTTTAGAAGAAATCAAAATCCTAATGTTGGCAAGGCCAGCCCTGAACCAGAGATTAGACCTCCGTTCCAAGAAAACTATGCTGAAGCATCCACTTCTAGTGAGCAGAGAAATGATACCCACATTAATTTGATGGGCCTTAACGATGATTAGCAAGTTTTTCTAAGTCAAGAAGATCATAAGGATGATGACATTAATCAGTTTCAAACTAAATCAGGTGAATCATTTGACTTCAAACAAGGTTATGACACAGCTGTTTTTGAAGTTCATAAACAATACAAATTGAGAAGCAGAACTATAAACCTGACACAGCCTGAGAAAACAAAGGATAGCCAGCAGCCTAAGAAGGCTATTATCACAAAGCCAATTAACAAAACTGATTCAATTACAAATGAAGTAACAGTTGAAGAGGTAACCGAAGCATTTCCCTCAAATCAACAACCATTGGCTACACCGCCTTTACAGCACAATCCAAGTAACACTTTACAAAAGATGAGCAAAAAGGACAAACCTCAAGATCAGATTGAAAGTCAAGAAGAAACCTCTAAAAACTCAATTGACAAAGGAAAAGTTGTTAACCAGAACACCAAGATCCAATCTGAAAAACCTTTTGACTTGGAAGCTGAAATTGGTAAATTAAAGATAGCCATTCCTCTTTCAGAGCTAGCTAAACATAACATCTACAAACAACAAATCAAGAAGTCCCTTCAACTGACCCACAATAAGGATGATGTTAATGTGTTGGATGATACCCCAGAATTACTCTTCGGTCCAGAAGTTGATGGAAAGACAGGAAGTACTGGAATCTTACCTTTTTACGTCAGTCTGCATGTTCATGATAAGATATTACACAATGCAATGTTTGATTCAGGCGCCTCTCATAACCTTATGCCTAAGTCAGTAATGGAGAGATTGAATCTAGACATCACAAGACCATATAAGGACCTATTTTCATTTGACTCTAGCCAAGTTAAGTGTTTAGGCTTGATAAAAGATCTATGTGTTTCCCTTGTCCAGTATCCAAATAAAACAATTTTAATGGATGTTGTAGTTGCTGATATCCCACCTAAATATGGAATGTTGTTATCAAGATCATGGGGAGCTAAACTCCAAGGTTCCCTACAATTGGACATGTCATATGCCACCATCTCTGTCTTTGGGCAACCAAAGAGGCTATACAGAGAATCACTCATGAAATACATGGTGAGCAGTGAAGAGAAACCCCAAAATTTCCCTATTTATGCAGTCCATTCTGACATGGATTCCTTCATTCTATTCAATGATGATATAAGTCCAATATGTGATGACAAATCTATCTTACTTGAACAAGATCTGCATATGAATGAGCAATTAAGTTCCCAAGAAATCCAGGTTGAGCAATCAATTGATGATACCTTTCTAGAAGACAAACCAGATGAAAAACCAGATCTCCAGCTTATAATTCCAAGTCATAGAGAGGCTGTTAAACCTCCCCTAAATCAAGAAATCCTTTGGTTTCTTGAGTTTGATGGATCAGTCAACAAATTAGGGGCAGGAGCTGGAGTGTGGGTTCATAACAAACAAAGCAATCATGCAGAAGGTCGAGCCTATAGGCTTAATTTTAGATGTACTAATAATATGGCAGAGTATGAGGCTCTTTTGCTAGGCCTCAAACTGGTAAGATCCTTACAGGCCACAAAAGTTTCAATCCTGGGAGACTCAGACCTCATTATTCAACAAGTGAAAGGCAATTTTGTCACTAATGACAAAAGACTAAGATCATACAGGTCTGCTGCTATTGAAATACTCAAGGCCTTCACTGAATTTCAAATGACCAAAATATCTAGGACCCACAACCTTCATGCACATAGTTTAGCTACATTTGCCAGTACTTGCAAGTTGCCTTTTGAACCCAACCATTGTTTTACAGCTGAGATAAAACACAGACCTTCTATTCCAAACAATGTTAAAGACTGGCAAGTATTTGAGGATGACACACAGATAAATAGTTTCTTGACCTTGCAGCATGAATTTTCAGGTTTAAACATTGATGTTGATTCTGTGAAAGGCACACAACCACTAAGTGAACAGGACCAAACAACTATATTGCCCAAAACAACAAATCAAATACTTTGTCCAACAACCTTTGACAAGGAAAATATACAAGAACTCAAACAATTACATTTTGATGAAATAGCTGGTGCAGAGGCTGAAGTCATACAACTAAAAGACAATTTTCTACCAATAGGCCTGACTCCGTTGGAGGACATTTTTGACTCAAATGATGTTCCTAGGAAACCAAAAATGCAACCCCTTAATGCTGCCATTGAAGAATGCAACATTGGAACTACTGAAAAACCCAAGATAATAAAATTGTCTGCATCTTTACCTCCTGACCAGAAGCCCAAATACGTTGACCTCTTTAAAGAGTTTCAAGATGTGTTTGCATGGAGTTATGAGGATTTGAAATCCTATGACACCTCTGTCATTCAACACACCATCCCTCTCAAGCCTAATCAAAAGCCATTCAAGAAAAAATTAAGGAGAATCAATCCTATGCTTCTCCCTTCAATTGAGAAAGAGGTACAAAAAATGTTCAAAGCCGGTATCATAGCACCAATCAGGTTTTCAGACTGGATTTCAAGTCTGGTCCACACAAGAAAGAAAACTGGTGAGATTAGGCTTTGTGTTGATCTAAGGAATTTGAATCTAGTGTCCCTCAAAGACAATTATCCCTTACCTAAAATGGATCACATTCTCCAAAGAGTGGTGGGGGCTTCAAGAATCTCATTACTTGATGGATTTTCAGGCTTTAATCAGATCCTAGTCCACCCTGATGATCAGGATAAAACAACATTCACAACCCCATCGGGAACTTTCAAATATGTCAAAATGCCTTTTGGGTTGAAAAATGCAAGAGCTACATTTCAGAGAGCAATGGATATTGCTTTTTCTAGAGAGATTCGTGATTTCCTGGTTATTTACTTAGATGACCTCACACCTTTTTCAAAATCTGACCAAGAACATCTAAAACACTTGAGACAAATATTCATAACATGTAGGAAATATGGAATTTCCTTAAATCCTAAGAAGTCTCTATTTGGTTTGGAAGAGGGTAAGCTATTGGGTCATATCATTTCAAAGGATGGCATTAGAATTGATCCAGACAGAATACAGGCCATCTTGCAAATGCCCCATCCAAGAAATATTAAAGAATTACAAGCCTTCTTGGGAAAGATCAATTTTTTAAGGAGATTTATCCCAAACTTAGCAGAATTGATCAGATTATTAAACAACATGCTAAAAAAGGATTCTAAAGTAAAGTGGACAGTAGAAGCAAATCAAGCTTTTGAAGGTATTAAATTGGCCCTTACCCAAACCCCAGTCTTAACAAATCCTCAATTTGACAGAGAATTTATCATTTTCTCTTTTGCTTCCCAGCATACCATTGCTGCTGTCTTATTGCAGAAAGATGATCAAGGGAATGAAAAACCTATTGCTTTCTTTAGTAGAGCTCTTAGAGATGCACCTCTGAAATATCAGATCATGGAAAAGCAAGCTTATGCTTTGGTTAAGGCCATCAAAGACTTTAGGATTTACATCCTATACTCCCATGTTATTGCTTATGTACCAAATGCCATTGTGAAAGACATATTGACTCAAGAAAGTTTAGAGGGAAGAAGAGGAAAATGGATTGCTAACATTTTAGAATTTGACATTGAAATAAGACCTACAAAACTGATAAAAGGGCAAGGTTTGGCTAAATTGATGTCTGAAGCAAACTTCCAAGCCTTGGATATTAACCAACTGGACAATGAACCGGAGCTGGCGACTCCAAAGATCAGTGCAGCCTTTGAAAAATCCCTGTGGTATTCTGATATCTGTTATATATTGCAAAACCTGTGTGCTCCCCCAGGATTGTCCAGAACCAAATCTAGGTTTTTAAAAATGAAAGCTTCAAGATTTTGTGTTATAGATGGTAATTTACTATGGAAAAATCATGAAGGTATATTGCTGAATTGTTTGAATATGGATGAGACAAACAATGTTATGAAAGAATTTCATGCAGGTGATTGTGGTGGACATCTGTACTGGAAGTCCACTGTGGACAAGATATTAAGGGCAGGTTACTATTGGCCCACTCTGTTCTCTGATGTTAAGAATTTTACCACTTCATGTCACAAGTGTCAAATGTTTGAGGGAAAAAGAAAGTTACTACCACTTCCCTTAAAGCCTATTGCAACAGAAAGGCCCTTTCAGCAATGGGGCTTGGACTTCATTGGGGAAATTCATCCTTCATCTTCAGGCCAACATAGATGGATCCTAACAGCCACAGATTATTTCACTAAATGGATTGAGGCTGTTCCATGTAGACAAGCAAATGATTCTACTATCATTCAGTTCCTTGAAACTAATATTCTTTCCAGATTTGGTTGTCCGGACAAGATTATAACAGACAATGCTGCTGCTTTCAGATCCAAGAAGATGGTCAATTTTTGTCACAAATTCCATATTACATTGGGCCATTCTACTGCATACTACCCTCAAGGCAATGGTTTAGCTGAATCATCTAATAAAAGCCTTATCAACATCATTAAGAAGATATTGGAAGAGAACAAGAAAAATTGGCATAAGAAGCTTGTAAATGCCTTATGGGCAGATAGGCTAACAACCAAAAGATCTATTGGGGTCAGCCCATATGAGTTGGTTTATGGAATGGAAGCCAAATTCCCTTCATCATTAGGGGTCCCTGTCATGAAGCTACTTCAAGAAAGTCAAGCTGAACCAAATGACATGCAAAGAAGAATCAATTAGATTATTTGTTTACAGAAAACCCGAGATCAAGTGTATAGCAGAGTTCAAATCCTACAAGAGAAGCTGAAGAAAGCCTTTGATAGAAGAACCAAGGCTGAAGATTTCTTTATAGGTGATAAAGTGCTTAAGTGGGATTCAAGAAGAGAAGACAAGGGAAAGCATGGCAAATTTGACTCCCTTTGGAGGGGACCTTTTGTAATTCAAGCAGTACAAGGAAATAACACCTATTTCTTGAAGAATGTGGATGACACTGAAGCTGAAGAGGGCCCTGTGAATGGCCGGATGTTAAAACATTATTTTGACTACTTTCCATGTATATAGCATGGCTCTGCCCTGTACATTATCAGTTGTATATAGTATTTTCTTTCAGCATATAGATAGTTCAGCTTCACAAGTTTTGTAAATAAGCAGGAAAAGGCTTTTTACTTCAGAGGTTCCACAATGGTGGAAGATTCCAGTTTTGAGATCCAAGGAGAAAGCTTTCAAGTTTTGATAAGAAGTCAAGAGCCAAGGCAGTCTGACCTGCTGTTCTTGGTCTTTCAAGTAGAAAAACCATCCCCAAGTGGAGCCACTGTTAGCTACCTATACCAATAGGTTTCATTTTTCATGATTGGCAGGGGAAGTGCCAAATATGCTCTACTTTGGTGATGCAAAGATCTCATATTTTTGTGGAAAACACATATCTACAGTTGTTTGATGCTGTCCTACTTCTGAATGGGTGATCCAACAATCTAAGCTGGGTCATGCCATGTTTCAATTTTTGTTGTAGATTAGAGAAAGAAATCTGTCCAAACTGTTCAATCTTGGTAGATCAGTAGTTAGGTAGAGAATGAAGGTTCCCAACTGCTTAATCTGGGGCCTTGGAAGTAATAAGGATAGCCTTAGATAGAAAATCAAAAGAAAATGGAAAAAGAAAAGAAAAAGAGCAATTGAGGGTTTGCTAGTCTAAGTGCACCCTCCTTGAAGTAACAAAAAATGCTAGGCAATAAGATGGGTAGGCAGATGGGGTTGCAAAAGCATGATTTCTTTCATATCACTGGCCTAAACAAAGGAAACACATGGTGGCCAGTGTAGATTTTCCTATTCAGCAATTTTGTAGCAACAAAGTGAAGCATGTCTAACCTCTCAATCATTCCCCTATCAAACTTCTTTCTAACATCCCACTATCACCTTGGTTCATGACAGATATCAAACTTATTTGTTGATTCTTGTTATATAGAAGAGCCACATTTCCTTTGTAAAAATCTTTTCATTTTGATCTACTCTCATAACTAAGTTTGTTCCCTAAAAAGCTTAGTGTTTACTTCCTCTCTTCCATATCTCCCATCCAATACTAACTACTAACTCTATTATTACTTAACTCCCTATGTTCCCCTTTTCCCTATTATTATATCACTATTGTATATAAAAACCCCAAAAATATGTATATACCCCTTCCCCTAGGCAATATAGCCTTATATCTCCAAAAGGTCGGAGCACAAAGAAGTTTAGCGCTAAGGCAAAAGTGTGCTAAATGGTCTATTTCGGGATTAAATCAACATCTGGTTGATTTAACAGCCCAAGCACATTTCACCCACAAATGCATAAAAACCCATTTGTTCTAAAAAACATTGCAAAACCCGCAAATTCGCCATTGTCCTAAGTTTTGTTCCTGGCGCGCATTTCCAGAAATATAATTATTTATTACCCGCTCCCCGCCGTATTGTCCGATCACCTCTGCTCCCTGTCAACCGTCGGATCTGGGCCCTCCCATCCGACGGTCCTTAGCAATATCGGGCCGCCTCCGATGGCAGTATTTTAGCGCCCAAAAATGTCAGAATGGTGACGTAGGGCGCTGGACACACGTCACAACTCAATTGTATTGGGCAACCTCCTGCCAATACCGTGCCTGTACCTTAAGCGGTCCGATATTACCGCTTACTGCCTTCTACTTACCGCCCACCAAGTCGACCCTACGTCACCTCCACGCCATTGCCGAGTCAGCACCACATCAGCGCCCGACCCGCCATCGCTCCGAGCTGTCCGCCACGTCCCCTGTCTATGTGGACCACTCACAGACTGCCACGTCATCATTCCGTACCATGACCCCACCTATGATGTCATGCTGATGTCATCCGAGAAAAGCGTGCCAAAGGCCAAATTTCCTATATTTTCGCCCAAAATCACGTTTTTTCGCATTTTTGTGAAAAAGACTGTTATGCCTCCTGCATGAATTTTTACGTCGTTCTCACCGCCAACCTGCAAAAAATTGATTCAAAGCCGTGGCCGCCCAGAGTTCAGCTTGGATAAGCCACCACCCATCGCGCCGTGACCAGGTATTATCCAATCCTTCCTGCACCTGGTTCAGTTTGTCCTTCTCTGTAAGAAATGCCCAGAAGTGCCATTTTCCCCTGAAACTCAAGCTTTCTTGTCCTGCTAGTGACTCAATTTCTCCCCAGAGTGAACAATTGTGCCCCTTTACACCAGAACTGCCCTGTTTTCAGTGAAAATCCTTTTTACCTCAATTCACCTCACAAAGCCGCATTTGCCTACATTCCCAAGTGAAATTCTGCTTGAAGAGCACCAAACACATGGAGACACCAGTAGCTCTAAACATTCCTCCTTTAAATGCCCCACAAAGAGAGCTAGAATGGCTGCCCCTGGCTGATAGAGACTACCAGATGGCAGAGGGAATCCCTGATTACAGCAGATACCATATTCATGTAATCAATGAGCTAAAAGCCAAACATCTCAGTGGAAATGATATTCTAGGGATTTGGGACTCCAATTTGCCCATTTTCAATCTTCCTCAAGTCAATATCCTACCAGATTTAATCCATCGATGCAGTGCCAACTACGATCCATGTCAGAGAGCTGTCCTCAGTCCCTCAGGCTCAGTCTTGTTTCATGTCACCCCTGAGGCTATAAATCAAATGCTGCACTTTCATACTACAAAGCCATTGACTCCTCTATCCATGATGGACTTGATAAAGCAAGGAGGCAAGTTGTCCAGTGCCCAAATCATAAAGATTAATCGATTATTCATTCAATAAGGCTCTCAAATTGTGAGGACTCCTCCTATTGGAAATGTATATTTCAATGAGTTGGGCAGGATGCTTGTGGATATGATCAGTTATGTCCTGGGTTACAGGTCAACTGAGGATGCTGATGAAACCATTCTGGCTATGATGTCTGTCTTCTCCCCTGGAAAGCCTCCTTCTGTTCACTATGATTATGCTACATACATTGCCAACAAAATTCACGAACAATTGATGAATTTAGAGAGGGAAAGGATATTTAGATACACTTCTTACATCTATCACTTGTTCCTATTTTATCATCCTGATAGCTTCCCTATTACTCTCAAGAAGTTTGATGCCCAGGGGAACCAAAGGTCTGTGGTATTTTGGTCTTCAATCTTTCATCACATATCTTTTTCACCATATAGCTACTGTGAATTCATAGACCTTTTCATCCATCCAGCCATGTCCTTGCTGTTGAGTTCTCCTCCTCCAAGATTGACAGATGAGATGCAAAGAATCCTCTAGCTCTCAAAGGCCTACAGCATTGGGGATTGGTACTTTTACCAACACCATACAGTGATCAGGATATATGGTTGTGAGTTAGCCCCATATAGGCTACCAAGATATGTCCCTATGAGACTTTTTGCTTTAGAATATTTCAGACAATTTGGAAATGCAGACATGATCCATTTCCACAGCAAGAATAAAAAGGCTCAACTCAAAGTCAAAAACCAGCTAGGCCCATTTATTTATAACAAAAGAGAAGAGGCATGGCAAGAAGCAGACAAGATCCTAAAGTGCCTCGGGTTACAAACCAGTTTCCTCTGGTCACCTTATGACCCCAATCACTTCATTAGTCTTAGAAGGGTCAAATATAAATTGGCTAGCTATGATCATATCAGGTTACCACATATTGAAAAGTATGCAAATCAATTAGAATGGAAAGAGGGCACCCTAGAAGAGGCAAGTTCTAAAGAGGAAATAGCACAAAAAGCAGCAAAGAAACTTGAAAAGGAAGCTGACTTGGAATATTGTGGACAAGTTTCTTCTTCTTATCATATTCAACTTGGAGCAGCTGCCTCATCTTCTACAGCTCCCCAGCAAGCAGCTAGCACAGATAAGGGGAAAGAAATGGAGCAGGATCAGACACTCCCAACAGCAGAACAGCAGAAAGAACAGACAGAACAACAAGAGGAAATGGCTGAGGCCCCTGTATCTACAGAGCAACAGGTTCAAGAAAATGTGCCTCCAAGGCAGGAAACAGCAGTGGATACCTCGGTTCTCCAAACCCCAATGAATGAAGAGAGAGCCAGGAAGAGGGACAGACAGCAAGAAACTCCCCTCACTACATCAGCAAGTCAACAAGGGGAGAAAAGGCAAAGATTAAACCCTTTTTCTGAAGAAGAGATGCCTATTGGACCATCCATGGGTATGGGCCCCCCTAGTATGGAAGCATCAGCCAGTTCCTTCCAACAGGAACAAGAAAGACCACTTGGAGGAGAGGTCAGCTCCTCAAGCCAGCAAAGAAGGGCAGAGTCTGGAATCAAGAAGCAATTTATGGATATAAAAGCTAGGAATGAGCCAGTCAGACTCCAGCTTTACAATCATTTGCTCAAAATGGCTCCCACCAACCAACAGAGGCTCATGTCAGCATATGACATTGCAGAAGGGAAGATGACTATGAGCCATTTCATGCCTACCATGCTGCAGCCACAGTCAGCTGCAGATTACATCAGAACCAACCTAGAAGTGTTGGCAAAGGACATCCACCCAATGGATGAAATAGAGCTACATAAGCAAACGGGTGAGATGGTCTACTCTACTCTTGCAGATAAAACATTTCTGGTTCACAAACTGCAAAATTCTCTCCATAACACTACTGCCCAACTAGAATTGGAGAAAGCTTCTTCTCAAGCCAAAGACAACAGGATTAAGTCTTTGGAAGATATCATCATAGAGCTTGGGCATGACCCAAGTGATCCCAAAGCTGTGCAGGCACTACTGAAGAAAAAAGATGAAGATATAGCAGCTTTGAGGAAGATGGTCAAAATTCCAGCAACCCTTCACCCCCAAACAGAAGATGTTGCTCAGCAGAGAAAGGATCAAGATGTAGCAGCCATGTTGCTGACATTACACAAACAATTGGTAGAAACAGAAGGACGATTGGTAGCAACAGAGGGTGCATTAGAGGCAGCCCTGAAACAAAAAGAAGGAGAGCAGATACCTCAGCCCTCTCAGCCAGTAATAAATCTTGAGGAGCCTCCTCAAATTATAAGTCCTCCCCTAGTACAAACAACAGAAGCAAGTGCCTCAATTGCTGGGCCTCAAGCCACAGAAAAGGAAGCAGCAGCAGAGCAGGTCCCAGGCCTCGGAATGCGAGATATGATGAAGGAGCTGCGAGCTCTTGAAACCCAAATGATTGAGCTAAAGGATGCCAAAGAAAAGCTGGCCCAGCTGGACGAGAAATATGACAAATCCAAGTGGCAGAAAAGACCAGGGAAGTTAGGACACTAGAAAGAAGGATAAAAGAGCTTGAAAAGGAGCTCACTATGAGCAAGGTCATAACTGAGGTCAAGAAGATCCTATGGGCTAAGATTGGCCAGTCAATCACATATCAGTGGCAATACATAGAGACAATTCATGAGCAAATGGATCTGATGAACAAGGCCCATGCTGAAAGTCAAAGGGCCAGAGCCTCTCTGGGAAGTATGCCTGATATTGCTACCAGGATGATCAATGTCCTGAATAATAGAACTGGCCTTCAATTGGCAACAATGGGTATCAGGGATAGGACTGATACAATTTTTTTAATCAAAAGGGTGCACACCCTCAGAAGCTATGTGCAAACATTAGAAAGAAAGTGCCAAGATATTCAAGTAGAGGTCAATGCTTTTGCCACCAAAATCACAGCATTGTATGGCAGAGGGATTCCAAGCCTAGTGACCAGTGCAGGAAGACTGTTGTCCCATTAACAGTATGCTAAAAGGGTCAACAATTATGCAGCTAATCAGTTGACAGCTACAGCAAGCAGTCCAGAAGCAGTTGGCCCACCATCAGGGCAAGAGATTTATGATAAATTAGAGAATTTATTCTTCATAGAACATGAAATTAAGCACCTTTTTGAAGTGCCCCATAATTATTATAAGTATACAGAGGCAGATGAGACCATAATCAAGATGCAGAGACATCAAATGCCCACTGATGAGTGGTGGACGAATATGATAAAAACTTTGCTTTAAATCAAATCTAAATTTTGGTCTAAAAAGTTTTTCACAGCAACAGGAAAGCAGTTGAATGAGGTGGACAGTGGCTATGCACAGCTAGAGCATCACAGATGAGCTGTCCGAATACAACAGTGCCCTGATGCAGTAGCATAAAGGCAAAAGCAATCGAAATCACCGCAAGGAGCTCAGATGGCCCATAAACCCAAAAGTCAAGAACTTCTGACAAACAGCAAACAACTGTTGTATGTGTATTTAAGTAGCTTTTAATTTTGTAAAAAATATCTTAGAAAGTTGGTAAGAGCAGTTATTGTGCAATAACTCAGTGCTGAGATATTTTTGTGATATTTTGTATATATGCACCCCCGCATAGCTTATTGGGGGTTGTTGTTGCTCACTCGTTCAAGAGAAATTGGCTGTATATTCTCTGAAAGACATAATGCAAAGGAGCTGTTGATTTCCAAAATGATTTTGGCATAGGACGTGCTGTGATGAAACTATTGACTGCTGCAAGATTCTCGTATTATGGCGTGATACAATAAGTGTTTTCTAACTATATTTGTGTTTCATTTCTTACGTAATCTATCTGTGATGTATGGTGATTAGTCTTGGTAGAAAAGAAAAAGAATAGTTCAGGATTTGTCCATTAAAAACACTCTGAACTCAATCTTTACTACTAAATATGTTTTCTCCAGGGTTAGCTGCAACTATGGAATTCTTAAATGCTCCTATTTGCTCTAATCATATGATAAGTCTTTATTCAGTAATTCTCACTTGCTGTTGATTATGATTTGTCTGTTATTCCCTGTTGCACTGTGAAAGAACTCTTAACTGCCTTTCACTGGTGTAATACATACTGTTTCTTTTCTAAAAATCAAAGTTTGTATCATGAATACCCATCTAGCCTTGCAGTGAACCTCTCTTTATCACAGATATCAAATGCTATTCATTTCTGGACTCCACATGCCCAATGGACTGAACTCTCTTTGATGCTTACATGCCCTTCTTTGAACAATAGCTGACAACCAAAATTCAAACAAACACTCACCTCATAACTAGCCTAAAATCTTCAAAAAACAAAGTTAAAACTAAAAAGAGAGAGCCCTCTCTGATTACAGGTAGGCTAGAACCTGTAATCCAAAGCTTGGTTAGTGGTTACCCCGACCGTATTCCCTCAGGAGTCAAAGGGAACAACCTGGGTGTTAACAGGTCCATTTCTGGCTCCGAACTATCCTTGCTTCCTGAAGTGGGGGCATCAGCAAAGCTCATCTTAGCTTCCATGAAGGTTTCCTTAGTGCACTCCAAATCAATCTGTGCTTCTTTCGTTGGAGCCTTGCAAACCCAAGTACTATCTTCGGGTTGTTTTCCTTTATCATCTCCTGTCGTAATTCCACTTTGGAGCACAATGTTCACATTTGGATCTTCCTCGTGTGGCTTAGACCTCATCATCTGCAGGTTCTGAGTCGGGGGAGGTGGTAGCGCTCCCTTTTCACGTATCCTAGCTATCAGCATAGGACAATCCTTCATCTTATGATCAAGCAGGGTACAATACAGATATGATGGATGCGTTGGGTTCATACAATCATGGGCATAATTTCCTGGCCCTCCGCAATTGTAACATATTAGCTATCCCCGACCTCTTCCAAGTCCTCCTCCACCTCAGCCTTGCACGTGCCCCTGGAATCCGGTTCGCACCATTCTTGCATTTTGGTCAAGGGGCCGTGATTTGGCCTGAACTCTATAGGTGGGAGTTCTATCCATCATTAGCTCATAGCTTCTACAAGTGCACTCATTGTGTCCAACCGATCTACAAAATTACCTAACGACTGTTGTGAATTCTATGTGTACTTCTATAACAAATGGCAGTTGTCCGTAGCATGATTTTCTCCTATTTGACAAGTCACACACCACAAAGCAGGCACTGCGCTAGGTCCTACTTGTGCCTCTAGTCTTAACAGCATTGGTCCTCCTCCCTCGAGGTAATTCACGAATACTAGGCAGTGGTCCTTGTCATGACCTTGACCCTTATATTTAATGCACTATACCTCTTCGCACACTTCTGGTTGGGCTGTCCTGTCCTATTTCAGACTCTGCATCTCAAGGCATAAGTTTTTCAACTGCGCGTGGATCTGCTGAACTCCCAAGTTAGGATCCTATATCAGGGTCTCATGTAGCATCATCGTGATCTCTAAGGCCTATTTTCTAAGTCGTTAACCCTTGTTGTGATAGTGCGTTCCTCAAATGCGGCATTAGCAATGCTACAAATCATTCGCGGTGTTGTCCATTCGTCAAAGTCATATTAGATTTGTGAATTGTACACTTCAGTTTCTAATCCAACTCCAAAGGAGTCTCTCCTGGTAGCATTGTGATCTCTTTGAATCCAATGATCGACTGCGCTTCTAACTTCGGCCAGCTAAATTCTCTGTTTAGTACAATTTGGATATCTGTGATTCTCGCATTTGGATTGTCATTAGAATGCTTAATATACCAGGTTAGCACGTGATCCTAGAGAGTGCTAACCAGCGTCACTTTCTTTATATTATCATCTTTAACTCCCTTTGCTTCCCATATGGCTCTTATCACGAGCCAAAACTAGTCCGGATATTCATTTCCTACTCCCTTGAACACAAGAAACTTTATCACTCTTTCCATATTGACTCGCGGTATTGGCGGAGGTGGTACAGGTGAAGATGGAGGTGAAGGCGGTGAAGCTGGTGGTGGTGTGGGTGGGGGTGGTATGTGTGGAATCCTCTAGCTTTATCAAATTGATCACACTTCGTGGTGGGACCTTCGCGAGCTCTTCCTCATCCCTTTGTGGAGGTGAAATCAAAGGACTATTCTCTAGTCCCTTACTTCCTTCATTTTTGTAGGTTTTTCCACTTCGCGTAGCTCCAGACATCAAGGTAATTCCATAACCCTCTTTTCACACAATAACATTTTAATCCAAGTATTCAGAGACTTTACGTACTTACCTCGCGGTCCTTTGAGAAAGCGTCACTTTGCCTTGCTATAGCTAACTGAAGTATCTACCGTGAACTCAGTAATGAATCCTCCTATAATCTGATCGAGCTAGTGATCAATAGCGCGCATGATCTTATCCTCCAATGCTTCCAATCTACACATCAACTCTGGGGTCCACACAGTAGGATTGTCGAGCTTTCACCTTCCTTGGATATCTACTAGCTTCGTGATCCACTCATACAACTCAGTAGGGAAAGATGCGAAGAAAATTTTGTGGATTTTTGTGTATAGGTAGCAGTGTAACCACTCTTCTTTTGTCAGTTGCGGATTCCTATTCTCTTGCATCGTGAACTCATAAATTCTCTTGTCCAACCAACCTTCAAATTCCTTCTTAGTCGGATTCCAATGATACGACATCAGATATCTATATGCAGATTCTGGTCTCAGCAACGAAACCATTTGTTGGCTTGAGGGGACCTGACCCAAGTTTGGAGTTATTTAGCCAAACAAATCCCTGTACTACTGGCCCTTTTGGCAACAGCCCGCAGAGCGCAGACTGAGGTCTCACCCGAAGCAGTATGGGGGGATGTTGGAACCAAGTTTCCGCACCCTTGAGATGTTTGAGGGGTCGATTTAGTCCAACTATGAATAGCATTGCACAGGTCACTTCGTGCACTTTCTTGACCTACGAGGCCTTCACCATCTGTTATAATCGCCTTCACGCAGCCCTAACTAGGGGCTGAGGTGCTTCTGTGCTGCTAAAGTAGCGATCTGCGTTATTTCCCCAAGTTACATCGTGGATCTTACTTATCTTTTTATAACAGTTAGTTATCTTTGCATAAACATATACTTTATCTTATCTTCCCTTTATCAACACAATCATATAAGTTCACGCATCATATAGAAAATAGAAATGCAATTTATATCTAACACATTAAATGCACAAAACATGAAAAAGATACACATGAATGATGTAAAACTTCTCTTTATTAATGCTTCAATCAGTTACAAACTCAACTTACCCTGCACACTCAGCTACAGGGGGTTCGTACACTCAACTACAAACTACTAGGCCTCTGCACACTCAGCCGCAGAGCCTTCCCCTACTCTACGACCCATAGACACAACTCGACACTTCAACTAAGACTCAATTCTTCATCATTATATCTTTCTTCGGTTGTTCTCCTTTAAAACTTAGAGCCTCACTCTATTTATACAATCCCATGGTCTACGAACCATGGGTAGATCTCTAAAGCCGACATTACATTACAAAATTGAGGGTGGACAATCCTATGACTCATTTATAGTCTTCGTGCTCCGTGCACACAAATCACAGAGTCTTTACATTTGATTTGGTCAAAATATGGGCTTTAAGCCCCAAAACTTGCCTTGGGGGATCCTGCACCAAACAGAAATTGCAGAAAAAGAGTCTTTTGATTTTTGATTTAGAAATGTAAATGCTAAGTTAAACAATTTGATATTTGCAGTGGATAAAGGCATGTAAAATATGATCCGAAATGGAAATGAGAGGCGTGGAAGTCATGTGGAGGGCATACCTTATGCTCAAATCACCATTTCTGCTCAAAACAGGCTGAAACAAGTTGCTACAAGGTTTCTTGTAGTTACTATAGGATGTCCTAGTTTACTATAGGATGTCATGGTTTTCTACAATAAACTAGCTGATGGATATAGGAAGGTAGGGAAGGTGAAATGAAGTGCTAGGAAGATTTATGATGGTGGAATAAGGTGTAGAGAAGGTGCGCAGTGCTAAAGTCTTATTCCAACACTTCGGGATGGTTGGATTTTCTCAAGGTGGCTATCCACAGTGGCTATAAAATAGAAATTCGGACTAGGGGCTGGTAGGCCTTGACAATAGGTGGAGAAGGCTTAGATGAGGTCGGTGGAAAGAGTTCCTCCCTACATATCAACAAATCCTACAAAAACACATGTTCTTCTCTTCATTGATGCATAACTTCATATAAATATGGAAAAGATGAGTTGAATTTGAGAAAACTAGTTTATTGATGGCTAATGACTATATCTATGAAATGAAATGCCTTCTTAAGCTACAAAAAACTCAAGAAAAAAAATGACAACTGCAGGTGCTTCCAAGAAATTATAAACAATGATCTTTTCAAAAAGGAACCCTAAGTTATGCAATGATCAGAAGATCAATATTTTTTTGGGTTTGTGACAGTGGGGCCCTCAAACCATGATCCCATGAGGGAGATGAGGAAGAGGCCACTGTCACAAGATTTTTTGAAGTAATCTCTTTCACTATTGTACCACTAATCTACTTCTTAAACTAATGAAAGTGAGGCTAGACAATCATCCAACTACTTGTATATTAAACAAAGTATAAATAACTTCAGTAGCTAACTATGATTTTAGCGTAAGAATACATGTATAAAAAGAGGAACCTATGCTGTTAGGGTTGGGACCTAACCCAAGAGCTTCAACCCTCTGAGTCAACTCAATGCTGGATCAAGGTAAATCTTCTCATTATCATCAAGATATCGAATACAACATAAGATTAATGTTTTAGCTCTGAAATGCCTCTTGGCTATAGAATAAAATTGAATCCTAATGAGGCCCTTGGCCTTCTTATTTATACAAATTGAAGCTACCAACAAATTCCTAAAAATTAGGGAGGCTTGGCTCCCAAACTTGAGATTGACTTGTCTTCAACTATCACTGGCTTGGTTTCAAATGAACTCGGTTGGCTTGGTTGCTTGTAACTCCGAGCTGATGAGATTTGGTGGAGGAATATTGCAATGATTGAGGAGTTAAGGAGGGAGACCAAATATCATAAAATCCCTTTTTCTTGTCCACTTTGGGTTCGTGCATTTAAATTATCCCAAAAACTACTCCAATTCCTGAAATTAATGCATATTAGGCCACATGACATAAAAACTCACCTTTACCCTTCTCACTAAGAAAAATATAATAAAATATTTAAGTAAATGTGAGAAAAATTGATTTTAATAAGTTGGAGAGTGGAATTAAGACCCATATAGTTTAGCGATTGATGAGCCTCAGCAATTTGGTTACGACCAATGATACCACCTCCTCCCCCATAATGACTCCCTCTAACGATCTCATCGATGAATTCCTACCTTTGGAAGAAGCTATTTGAGAGATCATGTCTTTAGAGGAGCGACCTTGGGAAATCTCTCACCATCATGCTTCAATATCTGATTCAGATGCAACATATATCAAAATCCTAACTTTTGAACCACTTGAGGTTGTTCCCTCGATTTATACAACTCTCCAAAATTTGGATTCAGAAGGGAACTTGGGAAATCTTTCAAAGACGATGCTCATTGATATCTCAGTCAAAACAGGTATCGTGGAAAACATTCATATTGGAGTTGATTGAAATCTTGAGGAAATTGCAAGCTTCACCTGCCTTTTTAAGGAATTATGTGATGTATTCACTTTGTCTTATGAGGAAATGCTCGACATAGATCCTTCTATTGTTAAGCATGGGATCAAGGTATATGACAATGCGAGGCCTCTATGCCAAACACTCCGACCATTACACCACTGCAAAACTATAACTATCAAGATTAAGGTGGAAAAATTATTATGTGATGGTTTTATCTACCCTGTTCCCTTGACGAAATGGGTTTCCAATATGGTTCTTGTATACAAAAAACAGGGTACCATCTGCATCTGTGTCAACTACCAGGATTTGAACGTCGTATGTCCAAAAGATAATTATCTGACTCCATTCATTGACCAGATAATAGACGATTGTTTTAGTTGTGAATCCTTCTCCTTCATGGATGGCTTCTTAAGCAATAACCATATTTCCATAAAACCTGCGGACTAGCACAAAACCACCTTGATTTGTCCTTGGGGAATATTTGCATATCGGAAGCTCCCATTCAGTCTAAAGAATGTGGTAGCAACCTTTCAGATGGCCATGGACTATCCATTTCAAGATATCAGACACATTGTTTAAGCTTACTTCGACGATCTTCCAGGTCACTCCAAGAAGCAAACCCAACACCTAGTTCATCTTCGAGCAATCTTTCTTAGGTGTAGGTTCTATAACATCCATCTGAATCCGCATAAGTGTGTGTTATTTGTTGAGTCTAGATGCCTACTTGGTTTCATTGTCTCCAAACACAAGATAAGGGTTGATCTCAATAAGGTAAAGGAAATTACTCAATTTCTCGCATCGCAATCCATCTTACAACTCCAAAGTTTTTAAGGAAAGGCAAACTTCTTACAATGATTAATCATGAATTACACTGAACTAATGAAAGGCTTTATGCGCCTACTAAAGAAAGGAGTGCCATACTTGTGGGACGATCAAGCCTAATGATCAATTGATGCCTTGAAAGAGGCACTCATATCTACCCCAATACTTAGTCCTCCCGACTATTCTTGTGACTTTCTCTTATACTTGGCAGCCTTGCAATCCTCAATTGGTATGGTGTTTGTCCAAACTCACGATGATCTCAGTGAGCATGTGATCTATTATCTCTCTAAAGGTCTGGTTGGCCCCGAAATCTGATATTCACATGCGGAAAAACTATCCTTGGTAGTTGTCTTTGTTGTTAAATTCTTCTGACATTACATACTTCTCTGACAGACTACTATCATCACCTTGGAGAATCCCATGAGATAAATTCTATCTCATCAAGTCATTGGAGGAAAATATTCCAAATGGATTATTATCCTCCAACAATTTGATTTAGTTTTCACCACTACCAAGGCTAAAAATACCTAGTCTTCGTTGAATTATTATCAGACCTTCCCATAGTCAATCCATATGAGGTAGCCCATGATCCTTTACCAGATGAATCTATCTATCTAGTCGACTAAACTAATCCTTGGTATGGAGACATTCTTGTCTACCTCAAATGCAACGGTTCTGCCCATATCTCTTGTCAGACGATTGTTATCACATCCACCATCAAGCCAGACACTATTTAGTGTTGAACGATACTCTATATCATCATGGTGCTGACTCAATTCTTCGACATTATCTCACTCATGTTGAGGTAGAACATGTTTTAAATTAATGCCATGCTAGGCCATGTGGCATTCATCTTTTTGGCATGGTTACCATCCAAAAACATTTGTGCATGTGATACTATTGGCCAACCTTATTTAAAGATTATATTATAGTGGTCTAGTAGTGTCATCCTCCTCAAATATTTACCAATAAAGGGAGTGCACCCCCTACCCCTCTTAATTAGATTATCTCTGTCGACCCCTTTGCTAAATGGGCCATTGACTTCATCACCTGCAACCCCACCTCCTCCGATGGACACAACTTCATTATTGTCATTGTGGACTACTTTATGAAACAAGCCAAAGCAATTCCCAATTTTCAGGCTGATGGAGAAATCGTTGCTTTATTCCTCTTCAATCAAGTAATCTTTCATTTCAGCGTGCTCCACATGATCGTTATAGACCATGGTTCCCACTTTCAGAACCACATGATGTTTGACTTAACATCATTGCTAGGGTTTAGGTAAGAACATTATTCCTCCTACTACGCACAGGCTAATGGCCAAGTGGAAGTCATCAATGACATCCTAAAAACCATGATTCGATGGTTAGTAGGTAATCATAAAACCCATTAACACCGCATGTTATATCCTTCTCTTTGGGCATACCAAACATTAGTAAAAAAAGATACACACTTTACACCATTTAAACTTGCTTACAGCCTGGAAGCAGTTCTTCCTATCGAATGACATATTCCCTCCCTAAAGTTAGTTGATGAACTCCAGCCCGGCACCATGGTTGAAGAAGAGCGCTTGCTATAACTAAATCAGCTGGATGAGACTTTTCGAGACGTTGCACTAGCTCTTGAAGCCCATAAGCGTCGATTCAAACCCCAATATGACAAAAATGTTAAGCCTCGATCTTACCAAGAGGGTGACCTCATTTTACTTTACGAACAAAAGCATGATCTCTTGGGGGAAGGTATGCTTCAACCATTATGGGTCAGTTCATATGTCCTTACTAAGGTCCTTTCCAAATGTGCCTATGAACTTCAGGATTGTGATGGAATTCCACTTGCGGAGCCCTGAAACAGGTTCTATCTGAAAAAGTACTATGCCTAGCATTCTACTGGGCATTTGCTTTGTAATTTTATGTATATAAGTTTTTGCTTCTTTTGGTGTATCTAGATTTTTCTAGCTTTTCATGGTATTTGTCTCATTCACGTCTCTCACTGCATATATTCCCTCATCACCCTTACCATATGTCAGATATGCAGATTGTGCCAGTCATCACACACAGCAAATTGCATCAGTTGCTTGGGTCCTTTACACACCTGAGTCATAACTACTTAGTTTTGGGGGAGTTTTTCTTGGTGCTTCCAACAACAATATTGTTGAGTACATGTCTGTGATCGAACTCCTTACTGAAGCCTCATCTCGACACATCTCCAATTTGGTGGTTAGGTTAGACTCTCAGCGTCATTATGCAAATGGCTAATCATTATCACAATCGAAATCCAATATTCTTACGTTATTATTTAAGGGTACGACTTTTGGAACGTCAATTTGAGTTTATTACATATGAACACATTCCTAGAGAATCTAATGCATTAGCTGACTCATTAGAAAACTATGTATTGGATTGGCATTTGTCCCATTCTTTATAGTTACATGTATGAATGTAAAATTTTCATAGTTAAAAATTTTCAAAAATAAAAGCAAACACATACACCATGAATCACCAATATATCTATATATATATATATATATATATATATATATATCGAGTCTAGTCTTTTTACATCAAAAATTCCCCAAAATTGGGTGTATTAAGTACCAAATGGCTCTACTAAGCCTCGCTATGTCACCTGCTGGCCATACCCTATTCCTGTAGCTGCTTTCTTAAGATCAACACCTCATTTTCTACCTGGGGTTCCTTTTCCTGTTGTTGTCTTTTTTAACATTTCATTTTTTGCCTCCAATTGAGCTCTTCTGATGCTTTCTGTATGCCTAACCATGCTCAATTCTTTGCCCATTTCCCTCAATTTGTTTTCCATGTGCCCAATGTCTTCCACCCCTCTTGATTTTTCAATCTGCATCTATGTATGGGTCCTTACTCTTTCCTTTTCCATATCAAAGAAAAGAGGAACTGCAAACTTCTATGGGATGATTTCCCCCCCTTCCAGAAGGTTGTAGTAAGAGCCTAAGTTAGGTTGAGGGTCAAGCTCTGGTATCTCTTATGCCTTATCTTCCTCCTTGGTATGTTCTTCTGCCTTCTTTTCAAGATTTTTAGTCTCTTGAAGCTTTGTCAATGTCTCCTGTAGAGTGGTCTGCACCTCCTATAGGACTATTTTAGAGTCCATAAGTTTGATCCTTCTTTCCAAGTAGAAGCTCTAGGGCTTCCCCTCTCATAGGTAATGGTGGTTTTGGATGGAGATTCCTCCTTTTTTTGTAGTAGGGGCATCTTCAATGATGATGGGCTCCTTTGAAGGTGGCTGAGGCTTCCCCATCTTTATTCTGGTACTTTTTCAGCCTTGAAGTACATGGACGGTTGTCTTTCCCTTTTTCCTTTGGGCTTGGCTGGAGTACTAAGTGCAGCAAGAACTGCTGCTTCCTCTCTTGCTAGTGTCTCAGGAGACACTTCTTCCTGCTTTGATTCTTCTTCTTCATCTACTGTTTTTCCTATTTTTGTTGGTTTTGCTTCTGCTGTCTCTGATTTTGTTTTCTCCTCTTCTTGCTTAGTTTCTTCTTTTCATGTGGCAACCTTTTTCTAAACTATCTTAGGCTTCTTCCTTTCAGTTTTTGGCCTCTTCTTTTTCTCTGTTGTGGTTTTACCCTTTTCTACTTTTGATTATTTCTTCTTCTCTGCTTTAGGCTCCTCTTTGGTGGTGTCATGTTTCTCCTCTCCTATCTGGTTTTCTTCTTTCTCTCTGCAGGGTTCCTCTCCTTCCAATTGAGTGTTCTTTTCTTCTTAATTTATTTCCTTCTCAGCTCCCCCCTTTTGTTCCTCCTCTTCACTTTCAGATGGACTAAGGTCATAGGTGAGAGTTTTTATATCATCCTCTTTAGTCATGTTTCTGAAAATCTCCCAGGCTATAGGGATTGTGAAAGTGTGGAGGGCATCCTCCACCAGTAATTTAACTAGCCCATGGTGAGCCAATTGGTCTGGAACCCCAGCCTTCAGTTTGGTGCTAGACTCTATTAAGGATTGGAGGAGAAAATATGGAATACTGATTTTTCTGGATGCAGGAAGGTCCATGCCATATCTCAGTTCATGTAACAATCTGAAATGGTACCCATAAACTATCTTGTATCTTCCTTCACAGGAGATGTATTTCATAATCTGATAACTGACCTCATTCCAGGGGTAAGGTATACTTTTTCTCCTCATGCCATTCTTGTCCTCCACAGGATGTTCATTAGGCTGGAAAAAGGTCTTCTTGGCAACTTGACCCAATGATTTTTCTTCCTTGCTCCAAGGTAGTCCAAGTGGGAGACTTGTAATCCTGCTGATAAAATCTGGGGGTGATTTCTATAGTTAGACCCCTGAAACTGACAGTGGCATGGGTTTTTGAGTGAGGTTTTAAAGACAATATAAATTCCTCTGTGACTTCATCATCATACCCATGCAAATTTTCAAGGAAAGGCATCCAATTTGCTCTAGTGAAGAGGGCTACCACTTTTAGATGTTCATGCAGCTTAGTTGAATTCAAAGGCTCCTTCCTCATAAAACCCCCTGTAAGGATGTTTTAGATTCTGTTGGAATATCTCAGTTGAAGAGGGAGGTAGCAAGTTTCAATCCCGAAAATAGTGGAACAACTGAGGTTTTCTTTCAAGAAACAGGGAGAGAGATTTTGTAGATTTTTTAAAAACAAATTTCAACTTTCCTTCCTTCCAAAATCTGTTCTCTAGACTCACATTACCTCTCTTTCTGTTTGAGGGAAACAATATCTTAAAAAAACAGAGAACATATAGAACTATGTTTTTTTCTTTTTCAAAATAAGCAGATACCCAAAGCAAGTTCCCTCTTTATAGGCTTGATTTTCTAGATTTGCATCATTTCTTTACATAGGAGAATACCATGGAGGAGAAGGAGACAGTCTTTTAGTGCAAAGAGCAAATGGAGAAATTGTATATATTTTTTAAAAAACACAGGTAGACTCTGTTCTCACTTTCCTTCCCATTTCAACTCAAGAGCTCGCTTGGAATCACACCACCTTTTGTATATATATGGAAATGCAGAGTGGGTTTTACTGAGCCTACCTTTTCAGCCTGAATTTGTCATGAAATCCTGAGTTTTCCTCTGCGGTTCTGCTCACTGGCCTTCTTGTAGAAAGGCTCCTGTAGGACTGTGTTTTCACTCCTGTAGAGCCCGATAAGCAAAAGGGTTTTGAAACTGATAGAGAGCAACTGTTTCGAGGCTCTGGAGGTGGTAGGTAGGTTGCTATAGTTGAGAGCTTGTTGACACAAATGAGAACAAAGGTGGTGAAGGCGGTCGACTTCAGCGTACTTAAGCTTACGAGAGCATTCTGCGGTGACAAGGTGAGGTGGCAGGAAGGGTACACTACCCTCATCCATACTGTTGGTCCCTACTTTAGTTTCATGATGAAACTTTTATGCCACCTGCCGCAATTATTTCAATCATTCCCATTAGATGTTGCCACTACCTGTTTTGAGATTTTTTCGAGTTGACTGAACACACGTGCTGATTGCACCCACTAAGCGCTGTTTGAACTGGATGAGGGTGGCCAGTTAGCTAGCCACCAATCTCATTTAATCACAACCATCTCACTTGTCCATGCAGTTTTTAAATTATACTCATGCAACAGAGGAACAGGTTTAGTCACTTACCTGTTAGTTGAGAATTGCGTGCTACCGTGTTGTTGCATGCTCAGACTTTGGCGTTCTATCCATGGATTTCTACTACTAGTGCCTATGGCTTCTGAATTGGTGGCTTGGCTACCTTGTACTGGTGATCTTCAATCAGGACCAGGATCCTTGCGCGTTTTATACATCTGTGGTTGTACTGACCCTGCTTCTGGAGCTCGATTTTTAAGGGGATTAACTGATATAGGAATCCTTCGGATTTCCTGTAGCTACTTCTCCCTCTAAAAATTTTGGCTGAGGCTTGAGCAGGGACTGGAGAGGTAGCTGAGGAAGGTTTTATTAGTCAAGGAAAAGCAGCTGGTATGCACTAGGTAAGAGTTAAGTTAAGGATGCTGCTTGTTTATAAACAAAAGAAACATGATTTGTGTGTTTTTTTTGTGTAGGGAAGAAAGAAGAGAGTGGAAATGTAGTGGTGCAGGTATGGAATGGAGATTTAGGAGGATGAATGGTGGTAGGGGGTCCACAGGTCTTCTGGATAAGTTTCTAGCCCTTTGATCCTTTTCTTGGCTTGATTTCAAGCTCTCTGAGATCTCTATAGGAGCCTCCTGTAGAATGCACAGAGCCTCCTATAGGATGCATAGTTTTCCAGAACAAGTGAGACCAAGGACCAGGAAAAGACAATAGCGATGGAGAAATGGTCTATTAGAGGTGTATTCGGCTCAGCCATGTCCCTTTTTCTTTTGTGGCCCTCCTGCAATCTGCAATGCATTCAAAAGAAGTTAAATTTTTTGTTCCTATTTTTTCTTTTTTCTCTTTTTCCTTTTTTTTTTTTTTTTAAGAGACAGTTAGGGTGCCTCCAGGAGGTTTTCACCCTCACTATCTACCTTGGGCGCCTCCAAGGGGAGGTTTTCACCTAGGGATCTTTTATTCTCCTCATTTTTCTTTTCTGTTTTTTCTCTCTCTCTCTCTTTTTAGGGTGTGGGTGTAGTGGAGGCAGAGACTTGCTCCACTACCAACACTGTTTTACTCATATTCTCAATGAATTCTTTCTTGAAGAGGGGCTTCCTGTAGATTTTCAACCGATTCCCATTGACAAGCATGGGGATGGCTTCTTCATCGATGGTCTTGATCAGAACTAAACCATTGTCATTTCACCTTTCTACTATGTACGGTCGTAGCCATCTTGTCCTCAGTTTTCCCTTGAAATATTTATACCTTGAATCATACAACAATGCCCAATCTCCTTCCTGGAATTGTTTCTCTTTCAGGTGTCTGTCATGCCATATTTTCCTTTGAAGCTGGACTACCTCTGAGTGGAGAAGGGCCTGCAATCTTTGTTCAACCAATCCATTTAGCTGGAGTAACCTTTCCTTTTGTGCATGGCTGAGATCTAGGTCTAGCTAAGCTGTCATCCTTAGTTTGTTATATTCAAATTCTATTGACAGTAAAACCTTCTTCCCATAGACTAGCTCATAGGGTGTGAACCCTGTGGTGGTCTTCTAGGTGGTGTTATAGGCCCAGGTGGCCTCAACCAATTGATCTGCCCAATCTTTTCTACTGCTGCTCACTACCTTGGTCAAAATCCTTTCCAAAGCTCTATTAGTGACTTCCACTTGTCCATTTGCTTGCAGATGGTAAGGGGTGGAAGTTCTGTGCTTAATTTTGTGATGTGTGAGCAGGTCTTCAATCAGATTGGAGGTAAACTGACTCCCTTGATCTGTGACTAATTCTCTTGGATATCCAAACTTATAGAATATATTCTCTCTTAAAAACTTAGCTACTTTTTCCTCTGTTGCTGCCTTTATCGCCTTTGTTTCTGCCCATTTTGTGATAATCAGTGCACATGATGATGTAAGATTTCTGCTTTGAAGGAGGGTTTACAGGACCCACAAAGTCCATGCCCCACTTCTCAAATGGCTCGAAGGTCACTTGAGGTTGCAGGGGCATCTCATCCCTTGGAGTAGGTTTCCCCATCCTTTGACACTAGTCACATTGGCTGATATATCGCCTTACATCTTGATGAAGAGTGGGCCAGTAGTAACCTGCTTGCAGAATTTTGAAGGTAGTCCTCTTTGCTACAAAATGGCCCCCATAGGGCCCATCATGACAGGTTAGGAGAATTTCAAAAACTTCCTCCTCCCTGACACATCTCCTCAAAACCTAATCTGGGCCAAGTTTGAAGAGATTGCCCCCAATCCAAGTGAATGGGCAGTTTTCCTCATGATCTTGCTCTTCTCTTTTGAGGACAGGTGTCACAAGAACTGTGTGGAAACCAAGTAATTTGCTATATCAGAAAACCATGGAGAGAGTACTGAGATAGCGAATAGGTGTTCATCTAGCATTTGATCATCCACCATTCCTTCTTCAGCTGCAGGCAGATCTATTATAGACAAAAAATCAGCAACAACATTTTCCTTACCTGGCTTATCAACAATGGGTAAATCAAATTGCTGCAATAAAAGCAACATATTGCGAGCATTTACATCTAGTTTGTTCATTAAATACCTAATTGCATCATGATCAGTGTGTACAAATGTTTTATAGTTGGTGATGTAGTGTCTGAATTTATTTAGGGAATGGACTACAACTAGGAGCTTCTTTTTGGTTAAAGTGTAGTTTAATTCTTGCCTTTCACAAGTTTTTACTTACAAAATATATGGCATAAGGCAGCTTCTCATCAACTTGCCCTAAGGCTACTCCTATTGTTTTGTTTGAAGCATCTGTATGAATGTGGAAAGGTAGGGCCTAGTTTGGACCTCTCAAAATTGGGGTAGTCACCAGTTTACTTTTCAAGGTATCCAGAGCTTCTTGACAATTGTCAGTCCATATGAACTCAGCATCTTTTCCCAAAAGAACAAACAATGGAGAGGTTAGCTTATTGAAATCCTTAATGAATCTTCTATAATACCCTGCTAAACCTAGGAAAATTCTAACATCTCTTACCTTTTGAGGAGGTGGGACCCTTTGGATGATGGCAATTTTGTTGGGGTCCACCTATAATCCTTGCTGAGAGATTGCATGACCTAGCATGGTCTCTTCAGTCATTAGTAATTCACATTTTTCAGGGCTGAGGGACAAGTTCATTTCAATACACTTGTCCAAAAATTTTCCCAGGTTAGACAAAGCTTCCTGGAAGTTAGAACCATAAGGGGTAAAGTCATCCATATAGATTTCCACTGCATCATGAACCAGTTCAGCAAATATACTCAATACTGCTCTCTGGAAAGTGGCAAGGGCATTGCACAATCCATAAGGAAGGACCCAATATGCAAAGGTACCCCAAGGATAAGTGAAAGTGGTATTATCTTGGTCTTTCGGGCTGATTTGGATTTGGTTGTACCCGCTAAACCCATCTAGGAAGGAGAAAAACTTCTTCCCTTCCAGGCCATCTAACACTTGATCTATGAAAGGCAAAGGAAAATGGTCCTTCTTGGTGGTCTTGTTTAGTTCCTGATAATCGACACAGATTCTCCACTTCCCATTTTTGTTTAGCACTAACACCAAAAGAGAGACCCATTCGCTGTTAGAGATAGGGTAGATGAATCATACATCCATTAACTTTTGCAGTTCTTCTTTGACAATGTCCTTAAGGGATGGATTCATCCTCTTTTGAGGCTGCCTTACTGGTTTGCAATCTTCCTTAATGTAAATGTGATGAGTACAGACTAAAGGGTGCAATCCATTCATCTCCTTATAGCTCCAAGAAAAAGCATCCAAGTGGTTTCTTAGTGAGCTACACAGTTCTTTCTCCTGAGAAGTGGATAGGGATGAGTTGATTTTCAAGGTTCTTTTTGGGCTGAATTCCATATTCTTAACTCGGAGAGAGGTTCGGTCAACCACATAGAGATCAACTAAAGGATCGGCTTGGGTTTCTTCCACCAGCTCTTCTAATGGAAACACACTGGGGGGTGGATTCTGAATCAAGTTTTCAATAAGATCATCCTCGATTTATGGTTCCCCCCATGGTAGCTTCCACTACACATAGTGGTGCAAAATAGACTTCATCCTCATTTTCCTCCTCCAACTAGAGAGGTAAATCATGTTCTAACAAAGGTTGGGCAAAAGGATATAGGACTAGCTGCTTGGACATATGCCCATTCTTGATTGTCATGTTCCCAACTCGACAACTGATGTAGGCATCTGCAGTAGCCAACCAGGGTCTTCCTAGGATGAGAGGATACCCAATGAGCTTTTCCTTTGGTTGGAGAAACAGGAAATCAGTAGGGTACTCCCAAGAATCAATGGAGACCATTACATCTTCCACAATCCCTTTAGGGGTCACAATGGAGTGGTATGCTAACTGTAGTACTATTGTGGTCTTTCTCAGGGAGCCCTGAAGGTTGAGATTGAGCATAGTGTCCTTGCTCATCACATTAATGGTAGCCCCTAGATCAATTAGGGTATGGGGGATTATGGTGCCGTTGATGTGGACATCGACTATAGGGCTTCCAGGGTCTAGATATTTCGGACATATTACTTGCCCCAACATCAGGTCGAACAGTTGTCCTATGACATTGATAGTTGGATCATCTCTCCTACGCCTGCCTGGGTGCCCGAAGCACTTCTCCTTGATCATATTGTTGTATATAGGCACATCCTTTATGGCTTGGAGAAGTGGTACCTTTACACATAATTGTTTCAATTCTCCCAGAAGTTTAGTTTCTTCTGGGGTAGGTTGTGTTATTCCAGATAATCTCTCAGGAAAGGGTGGAATGGCATTTGGTTCACTTTCCTCTTTTTCTTCCTCATCCTCCTTAGGGGGAGGATGGTTATCTGGGAGAACCTTCCCAGATTGTAGGTTAATCTCCTTAATCTCCACAGCATAGATTGGGCATGATGGTTCCCCACTATATACCTGCTGTTCCTGTCTGTTATTCAAGTTCGAGTTCAGTTGAGCAGGTATTTGGGGTTTCCTGGTGGAGCAGGAGGCAATGGTTGTGGTTGAGCAGGTGGTGGAGGAAAAAGAGTGGGAGGAGAGTTGTACTGGGGCCTCCACCCCTCATAAGGTGCATTCCACTAAAGTCGTGGTTGTGCATAAGAGTGAAATGAATGAGCAGCTGGTTGAGCATGGTATTGAGATGGATATGACCAAGGAGGGGGTGTGGACCAGGAAGGATGAGTAGGGGGACCCCAAGAAGGCATGGAAGTGGCTTTATTGGGGTTATGTCTGGGATGTCTCGTGCATTCCCTGCTGGTAAGGTCTAGGCCCATGTGGCCTCCTCTAGTTCATGAAATAGAGTGGTTCAGTGGCTCCTTCGGCCCCCTAGTATGCAGCTTTAAGTTTGTGTAAAGAAGGGCACTAATTCGTAAAATGGTCTTCTTCACAGACTGAACACACTTCTATAGAGTTCAATGGACATTCGTTCCTAGGATGCCTTCTGGTGCACCTAGAACAAAAAATGGCCAAGGCCCTTTCTGCTTCTTCTTGTTTCCTTTTGATATGCAAGGTATCCATTTGCATGGCAAGAGTCTGCATCATCTCGCTCTTGAAATCTTCCAGCAGATTTCCAAATTCACCTCTAAGAGATGAACTGGATGAGGATGTACTAGTTAGGGGTTAACTTCCCCTACCTCTCTTTCTGGCTGTCCTAGAATGGTTTCTAAACACAGTCTTTATGTATTCATAAGGTAGTTAGTAGATGTCCCCCCTAGACATCAAATAGAGGGTATCTAGAAGGTCTTTTGGAATTCCTCTGAGCAGGACCAACTTCAGAGATTCGGGGTCAAGTGTGCACCTGGCCCTTTTATAACTAAGTTGAAACCTCTCTTCATAATCTTCTAAGGATTCATCTCTTCCCATGGTCATTTTGAAGATTTCTTCCTTGGTATCCTTTGACCTATAGTAGTCCCGGTATTTGTTATTAAAGGCTTGCTGCATCTGAGCCCAAGTTGTGATGTTATTGCTAGGTAACCCCATGAACTAGCACAATGCTGCATCCTTGAGGGTAGAAGGAAATTGTTTCAACTTCTGCTCATCTTTTGCATAGTCATAGGTTCAACAGATAACAACAAATTCAAACAAAAAGGTATCAGGATCTTCGGTAGTCAACCCATGGAAGTGAGGTAAGGCTGAAGGACTTATGTTCTTCATTTTAGTGTCCCCATTGGTCTCTCAGATGGGAAAGGTACCCTCTAATCTTTCCCCATTCCCTCTAACATTTCTGTTTTCAACCATGGTCTTAGGAGGGATGGTTTCTTCCACTTCTTCTGCTATAAGATCTTTGGATATCTCTGGTTGTTCACCTATAGGTTCTTCTAGATCACTGCTATCGAAGAAGAGAGAAGGGTGACTTTGTGATGTGGTGGGTGTGTTGGGTAGGAATTTCCCTGAATTATCTCTATTCTTACAAGGCATGAAAGGAAATCTCTTTTTGGGTGATTTTTTTTTCCTGCTTGTACCTGCAAAACTGAAATTGATTGAACAAACAAATTGCAACTAATTGAAATGAACTTGCTGAAATGAAATTGCAGAATTGAAATGAAAGCAAGGAAATGACTAATCTACTTTTGCTAGAGTGGAAATTATAGAATTGAAATGAAAGCAAGGAAATGACTAATCTATTTTTGTTGAAATGGAAATTGCAAAATTGGAAGGGCTAATCTACTTTTGCTGAAATGGAAATTGTAGAATTGAAAGAACTAATCTACTTTTGTTGAAATGAAAATTGTAGAATTGAAATGAAAGCAAGGAAATGCAGAAATCGAAAGAACAACTACTGTACTTGTGCGGAAATAAACTACTTGGCATAATGTTGCAGTAGAAAATAGAAGAAAAGCAGTAATCACAAAATGCTCTGACGCTTCCTCGGCAATGGCGCCAAAAAGTGGTGAGCACCGGTATTGCAGCAATAATGTTGCAACTCATGGGGCTTTCTACTTTACTTTTATCAACCTGGTAGTTCATAACAAACTTGGAAGCGATGATGTTGTATGCACAAGTACTAGCTCTTACTGCAGGCTGTCACTTGGTTAGCTGTCACAAGATCACTAGGAGCTCAAGCCAACTTCTATGAATTTCTAGAAGAATATTTTAACTATGATGAAAGAAAGCTAAATCTACATATGCTATTCTATTTGCAGAAAGAGAAAGAAGACTGGAATGTAAGGCAAACCCTAGCAAACCCTAATTTATCCAACTAACCCTAATTTTGCAGAAAAAGAGATAGAAACTGATGCGATGAGTTCCACCGACTACTGAAAAAGGTAAATTGCATTTATTCAAACTACCTCTGAAAAGAAATGAGAGGAAAACATATTTTTGTGCTTTTGAGTGTTTTTATGTGAAATTATTATGCTTGTAATTTATCTGGTTGTGATTGTGCAGAGGTTTGGTGGCGAAGGAAGATGGACTTGGTTTTTGCAGAGGTGGAGGAAGGTGTGGAGAGGTCCTAAGAAGCCCCTAGTACCCTTTTGAAGACTTCTATTACAATTGGATTTCGAAAAACCACTTATAGGGAATTCTACAGGAGGCTACAGGGGATCTATAGGAGGAGGCCGAGAGCTATTTTTGGAAGTTTTGAAGGTGGAAAAATGATGGAAAAGGGTAACTGAGGGCTAGATGAAGGTGTTGAGGTGTCTGGAGCTTGTCAAGGAAGATCAAGAGGGAACATGATGGTTGGATTTGTTCAAATGGCATGAGGGAAGCTTATGGAAAAAAATGCAGAAATTAGGGAAAATTGGCAAAATGTTGCGAATGACTTGGGAAATCTGTGGGAAGTGAGCTAGTGCTAGCTGCTTTATGGATGTATGGTGAGCTGAGGTGTCCTGCAAGAGATCTGTACATCTACTTACAAAAACCGATCAAAGAAAGGACTAACTATACCATAAAAGCATAAATTTATCTAGCTTGATCTAATTCCTGACCTACAAATAGAAATGTTGAACAATAACCCTTGAACAGAAAAGCATGCAGAGAGATATATTGTAAAAGAATAGGAAATGATCTAGGAAACTGAATCTGAAGCAATACATTAATCTTTCCAAATCAAGTCATCACACTAGAAATTGCATGGGAGAGAAAAACTGTGTTTTTGGTGGCAACAGTAGTGCCTTAACCTCGAATCATAGTCCCAGAAAGGGAGAAAGGAGATCAGGGCCTGTTGTTTGCCTTTTCTAAATCTTAGCCTATCACTGCATTAAACTACTTGAGCAATTGAAACAAAAACAACTATGCAAACCATCAAAAGCAACCTAATATAAACAAAGTAAAATGAATCTATGTAACATAAATTAGCTCATGAAATAAAGCAAAAAACATATAAGTACAAAGCAAGAGGTGTTGGGTAGCTTGGGTTGGGCCCTAACCCAAGAGCTTCAGCCCTCTGAAAGAGATCAGTACTGGCTCAGGAAATATTTCATCTTCATTATCAAAAATAATAGTCACATTACATGAACTGTTCTCAAAAAGAAACTCGAAAATGAGCTGAACAAGTGCTGCACAAAAGTGTGAAAATTCTACTAATGACTAGCTAAAATCCAACTAAAAAAAACTAAGCACCTAAGCCCTGCTATTTATACAACTCGAGCCTCCAACAGCTCTCCTAAAATCAAGGAGCTCAGCTTCCCAAGACTGCAAATAAACAGCAGTCCTTCTTTACTTGCTCGGCTGCCCCTTGGATGCACTAATGTGGCTGCTTGTGCTCTGAGTTTCTGATGGAGGATTCGAGGTAAGGGTTCATAAATGAAGGGGACACCCCCCTACAAATCCTCTTCCCTGTTTTCCTCGAGTATTTGCTGCCATTTGCTCATAAATCCCTTGACTTTGTCCAAAATTGACCAAAAAATATGCATAAAGCACACATTAGATTACATGGCAAAATGACTAACCCAATTCACTCTATTAGCATAAATATATTCAAAAATGTGCAATAAACTAATGAGAATGGTGGATTAAGTCGAATTAAGAGGCAAAATGAGCCCATATAATTACCCATTTTTTGGGTTCATCAATCGTTATAACTTTCTCTCTGAGCATTAGATTGAAATTTTGTAAAACATTATCGAAAAAGGATGGAGTGTAGTTTTCTGTGTATTAGTTTCAGGTCCTAAGTTCAAAATAGTGACACATGGCACTTTGTTCAAGTTCGATCTACTGTACTAGTCTATAATTAGGTCATCATTTAGCATAAATCTCCTTGGAGAATCCAATCGTGATCAGACTTGTAGAGTTGGAAACAAGACTTAGAGGGATACCACTAGATGCAATTTCAAACCTTGGAGATATGAAATTACGGAGATACAACAGATTCAATATCGAGCTCCTCCAAAGTGAAAAAATGTGTGTAGTTTTTTTAAAGTTTTGCATAAGTATGGTTGAAAAATTAGTTTGAAGGAATTCAAAGGCCGTGGAAGCTAAGATGGATGGTATAGAAGAAAAAATTAAACACAACGTGGAATATTTGAAGATTTATTTGGCAAAGTTGCTACAAGAAATGCTTACTAATGGCGAAAGGGTAGTAAATGAAACTCATGATGAGACCAAAAGAAATGTTAATCATGATTTCATAGACTCTAAAGTTGGATTGAAGACCCACCATGTTCCAAAGATTAATATGAGGAAGTTTGATGGCAAGGATCGTGTAACATGGACACTACAGATGGAGAAATATTTCGATCTCCATAATGTGCAAAACATACAAAATGTACGCTTTGCAACTTTATATTTAGAACCAAATCATTTTGTATGGTATCGATGGCTTTTCTCTCACAAACAATTTGTCACTTGGGAAATTTTTACAGAAGAAATGATAGCACATTATGAGGATACAAAAAGAAACACCTTTTTTAGCCAATTGATAAATATCAAACAAAAGAGTTCAATGATGGAGCACATTTAGGACTTCCAAAAATTGAATATAAGGTTAAAAGATATTCTAGGAGAGCATAGGATTGATGTGTTCATATGGAATTTAAAGGATAACATCCAACATGAGGTTCACCTTTGGGAACCTGATTCATTGGAGAAGGCATTTAGGTTGGCAAGAAAAGTGGAAAGAAAAATTATGGAAACAAGGAAGCCTACCACTCACAACCATAAAGATGGAATTTTTGTTTCTCCTAGCTTTTCACCACCTACAAGTTTTACACCACAACAATTGGAAGAAAAAAGAGAAAAAGGGATTTGTTACAATTGTGATAGAAAATACACTAAAGGTCACAAGTGTGCTAAGAAGAAATTAATTTACATAGATGGGGAAGAGGAGCAAGAAAAGGAACAAGAAATGTCAAAAGAAGAGGATACACACCAGGAACCAATCCTAGAGAAAGAAGAAATAAATTTGACCATATCTTGTAATGCATTGATAGGAATTACCACTCTTCAAAGTCTCAATATAGAAGGCATATCAAGAATAAAAATTTAATAGTGTTGATTGATTAGGGTAGTACCCATAATTTTATTCATTGTAAGATTGCCAAGGAATTGAATTTCTCCCTATATCCAGCACCAGAGTGCCAAGTAATGGCTGCAAATGGAGGAACAATAAATTTCTCTGGAAAGTGCCATAATATAAAGATATCCGTGGGAGAATATGTCTTGAATAGTCCAGTGCTTTCCATTCCGATGGGTGGTGCATATGTTGTATTAGGAGTGCAATGGCTACAATATTTGGGTACGATAGCTTTTAACTTTCAAGATTTTTTCTTGAATTATTTTTGGGAAGGAAAGGAATTTGAATTAAGGGGTATCAAAGGGAAATCGGGAAAGATAATGAGCTCTAACAGCATGACAAAGCTTCTAAAGAAAGAAGAATGGTGCGTCATCACACAATTATGTTCATTAGAGGTTCTCACATCGAAATCATTTATTTCTCCAAATCTCCAAAACTTTTTGGACAATCATTCCAAAGTATTTGAGACTCCCAAAGTCCTCCCACCTATTCATGATCATGATCATGCTATTCACTTGACTCCAGAAAATGTTCACCCAAACATTAGGCCTTACAGATATCCATATGCCCAAAAGAGTGAAATTGAATGTATGGTTGCAAAAATGTTTGAGGTTGGTATAATTCAACCTAGTTAAAGTTCTTTCTCTGATCCAGTGGTATTGGTACACAAGAAGGATGGATCATGGCACACGTGTCCAGATTATAGGGAGCTCAACAAGCTTACTATTAAAGATAAATTTCCCATTCCCGTCATTGATGAATTATTTGATGAATTATATTGAGAAATTTACTTCCCCAAGTTGGATCTTGGTTTAGGATATCATCAAATCAGAATGAAGACTGAAGACATTCCAAAAACAACATTTAGAACTCATGAGGTTCATAATGAATTTTTGGTCATGCCTTTTGGCCTTACCAATGCACCTTCTACATTTCAAGTTTTGATGAATTCCATTTTCAAACCCTTCCTTAGAAAATGTGTTAGTATATTTTGATGATATACTAATCTACAACAAGTCTTGGAAGGATCATGTTCAACATGTTGATAGAGTGCTCAAACTATTGTAGGAGAAACAATTATATGCAAAAACATTGAAATGTTTCTTTGGAGTACAAGAGATGGAATATTTGGGTCATATTGTATTTCATGAAGGTGTTAAGGTATACCCTAGAAAAATTAAATCCATTAAGGAATGGAAAATCCCCACATCCATAAAGCATCTGCAAGATTTATCAGGTTGACAGGGTATTATTTCAAGTTTGTTAAGAATTTCTTGGGTTGACAGGGTGCTCAAACTATTGGAAGAGAAACAATTATATGAAAAAAGATCCAAATGTTTATTTTGAGTACAGGAGGTGGAAAATTTGGGTACTTAGTTAGCTCATAGCTCATCTTATCATCCTCAATCTGATGGGAAAACTAACATAGTGAACAAATGTTTGGAAGGATACCTTTGTTGCTTTGTATATGATAAAAAAACACAATGAGTCAAGTGGTTGCCTCTAGCTGAATGGTAGTATAACACTTCCTTCCATACTGTAGCAAAAATGACCCCATTTATGTCACTTTATGGATATCATCCACCGTCCATCACATCATCTTTAAAATAAAATTCTAAGGTTCAAGCAGTGGAAGATCACATCGAGCATAAACAACAAGTTTTCAAACTCTTAAAGGATAACCTCACTTTAGCACAAAATAGAATGAAACAATAGGCAGATCAACATCACATTGAAAGAAGTTTTGATGTAGGTGATTGGGTATTTCTACGACTACAACCATACAAACAAATGTCCCTCAAGCAAGCTAAGAAGGAAAATAAATTATCACCAAATTATTATGGTCCGTACAAGGTGTTACAAAAGATTGGTATTATGGAATACAATTGGAGCTTCCTGCATCTTCCTGAGTGCACCCAGTTTTCCATGTTTCATGCTTAAAGAAGGTTATAGGTGAGAAGATACCAGTTCAAACAATATTGCCAGAACTTGAAGAGGAAGGAAAAATCATATTGGAACCGAAATGCATCACAAAAAATAAGAAATTGATAGCTACATAACCGATAAATTTTAGAGTATCTCATCAAGTGGAAGAGCTTACCCGCTGAAGATTCCACATAGGAGGATGATAATTTTATACAGAAGCAACTAGAAGTACTTAAGCATTGAGGACAACATTTTTTGAAGGAGAGGGGCATGTTAGGTCCCTATACTACTAGTGTAACCCCTTATTGTAATATTGTGTCCATATAGTCCCCATGTTGTTATTATTATGCCCCATAGAATCCCACTATTCTTATTGTTGATCCCATACAATATTATTGTTATGTAGGCTATGATTATATTGGGACCCTTTAGACTCCTATAAATAGAAAGGAGGTCATGTCATTTGTATCATCCAAGAATTGTTCATTTATGTAATGTAAAGGAGGTTGCCCCCTCGAAGATTCTGATTTTTAAGTCGTTGATCTATCTTTTCTATCTTTTTGTGAGCTAGTTTCATAACATGGCCAAGGCTCATTGGTGGTGGTGGCCTCTAGCAATGGTGGTTCGTAGAGTCTTGAGAGAAGAGTCTCTCTATCTAGCATTGCTAGAGAAATCGTCTACGTAGTCAACTCTTCCAGCTAGTGGGTGCAAGCTCCTCTAAGTGCAATTTTTTTTCAGCATAATAAAATATTTGAGCAATAGTAGTAGTGGGTGGTTTGTTTTCCTTGGAGAGGGTTTTCCACCCAAAAAAAACAGTGTTCTCTTATGTGCATGAATTGATATTTTTTATGGCATTTTATGTTGATTTTACATGATTTTACTTATTGATGTCTGCTGGGCCTCCAAAATGTCTTCAAAATGACATCCACTTTCACCTTTATCGCCACCATTTCACTCACATGTCACATATCCATAACCATATAACCTTTCATTAGCCACCATTTTCATAAATATATGGGTTAGGATCCTTATTTACCAAAGTTATTTATTTTATGTATTTAAAGTAAATTTATGATTAAAAACTAGGAAATTAACATGGTTTCATGTATCTATATATGTGGCTTGAGTTTCATGACATGTGTAGGTTATTTGGAAGCTTCCAAGGCACCCTTATGTGGCCTCCAATGCTCAAATTCGAATTCCCTTCAAAGGAGATTTGGATAAAAGGTCAAAGAAGGATATGTGTCCTATTTGGATTGTAACTCTATGAGGTGTCTCATCATTTTTTATTTGGATTAGAACTCTATGAGATAGGTAGGGGATATGTGTCTCATTATGAGCCATTTGGTTGTAACTATATGAGATTTTAGTGGATCCTCATTAAATAGGGTAGCTTCTTATGTTTTTGTATAAATAGGAGAGCCTTTTCCTTTGAAGGCATGTGTAAAGTTTGGGAAATGCTTATGTTTTGAATATGGAATTTGGATTTGAAACCATGCTCATGAGTGATGTTCACCTTGATTTGGTTATGCTTGCATTTGGAACCTCTCAACTTGCCATCTCTCATGCTTTTGGATTGGGCACCAACAATGTGTGAGATTTATTGTTTTTCATAGACTTAGGTTTATTTCTTTCATATCTTTTCCTGTGTGAAAGGTTAAGAGTGATTGTTTCTATTTTCTTTCTACCTAGAATTTAAGAGCAATTGTTTTTATTTTCTTTCATATCTTTTCCTGTGTGAGAGGTTAAGAGTGATTGTTTCTATTTGCTTTCTACCTAGAAGTTAAGAGCATTTATTTTTATTTTCTTTCATATATTTTCCTGTGTGAGACGTTAAGAATGATTGTTTTTGCTTTCATTTATGAAAGAGTAGTGTGCTTTTCAATTCCTACAAGATTTAAAGATTAATATTTCAATTCCGCGCACTGTACTATAATTGTATTATACTTTATTTTGAGTTGATTGTTGAATTAGAATAGGTGAATTTGTTTTTTCATTATTTGGTTTCATAGTTAGATTAATCTAAATTGAAAGTTAATTTCTAGAATATATAGTGCACGCATGCTTCACAAGTTTTATGAAACCCTCGGGTTGACAATTAAATGATAGGTAATTAATTTGCCTCAACATTTTGGCGTCGTTGCTAGGGAAGTGTGCATCAGAACTAACTTTCAGTTTAGAGTGTATTTTATTTGTTTTTGTTTTTACTAACCATTTATGGATAAAGGATCTAGAATGCATCCCAAAGGCTACATTGATGAATGGTATCAAGAAGCAGTTATGCCACAATATTCATCAATTCTTCAAGAGATCCTTGCAGCAAATCTAAAGGTTAAAACGATTTCTTAGTCCTCATGCACAATTAGGTACATTCCGCAAATTTGGATATGAATATTTTAGAAAGTTTAATCCATAAATGGCTCCATTGGAAATATTCATATACTTAAATTTGAAAAATAAAAATAAAAAAATAAAATAAAATAAATAAAATAAAAAAATCTTTCAAGTAGGATAAACTAGGAAATAAAATCAAGCTTGATTGCATTTTTTAGAGTTCTTGATTGCATTTTTTTTTAAGTTTTTAGACTTTTAAAATCTTCTAAAATTTTATTTATTTTCTTGCATTTATTCATTAACCTCATAAAAATATTTTCAAAAAAAAAAAATCATGTTAGATTTTCAATTTAAAAAAAAAAAAATAAATAAATAAAAAAATTCTTCATGTTTTTGAATAAGGGAAATGTAGAATTTTAAATAAAAATGATCAATTGATAACTGGCTCTAATGTGACCTGCAAAAAAAATAAAAAATTGTTAGCTTGGAATCCAAAATTAAAAAATCCATCATAATAAAAAATAAAAATAAAAATAAAATCATAAAGGCTATGGTTTGTGCAACATAGCTCAAAAATAGTTCTAAATTTTAATATTATTTGCATGTGTTCTGAACTGTATCATACGAGCCAACTGGTCTGGTCATTCACACCAAAGAGGAGTTGAATTAGATTGGTAGGGTGGTTTTGTTCTGATCCAACTGCTTTGGCAGGTTTAGCTGGCCAGATTGGATTGTTATGGTTTGTAGTGACCTTCAAAATGTTGTGTCCCATTTATGTTTTTGCTATTTGAATAAGTTTTTGAAAATTAGCTACGGAACACGACCTGTTTTGTAGCTAATTGTGTGTTCCATAGCTACTTCCATGGTTTAGCAGGATACAGGTGTCAAATGAAGAAACCGGCCACATGGGCATCTCTAGAATCGTCTTGACATGGATTCTATCCTAGTCACCCAGCCCAGATCGATAAAAAAGCCAGTTCAAGACCACAGTCAAAGGTGGAGTCAAATATATGAAACCCGGAAGCAATAGGACTCTTTGTCTACCCTTTCGTCCAGATCTTGGTTTGACACTTGCTTGTTGACAGCCTTGTTTTCAGGTTCCAGTACATTCACTTTGAAGCCTTAGTTGCCTGAAATTGAGAACCATTAATCATTTCTATAAAAATTCACAATTTCAAAAATAAAAATCGAAGCTTCCAATCTGTTGAGTAATATTTCATGAGGATAAATAGTTGGTAAGAGTTTTCTAGGTAGGATCAGCAGGCCCAGATTTTTCATCCTTGAAATGTGATATGCGAAGATCTCAAATGCTATGGTGTATGCCCACGAATACCTTCTTTTTCCATGTCTTTTGAATTGTTGAACACTGAAAATTCTCCCCTGTTTTAAGATCTTCATTCAACTCAGCAAACCATTTTCATAAGCCTGCTTCTCATGTTCTTCTAGTACCTTGCTCTTTTTATCTATCTCTGTAAAAAAAAAAAAAATAATGTGAAAATCAAGATTCTACTAAATGAATTGATGCTCGCATCTGTTGAAGCTTGAACTTTCAACCTAAGATCTTCCAACTCCTAAATGTATTGCTTTCCAACAGAGGTAGCAGAGCTTTGTGCTTCAAAGCAGTGTGAGATTGGCAGGAGAAGCAATAGCCATTATTTAATTTCAAGGCCAGCAGTTACTTGAGCATTTGCCAGAAATGCGTAACAACTAAAAACATCAATTTTTAAACGTGATTTCCAGCCAAATGAAAATGAATTTAGGAAAAATGAGACATGGGTTTTTCTCAGGATAGGCCGAATTAAATAACCTAGAAATAGTTTCCTTAATTTCTCAACTGTTTGAGAGAAATCAGAGATTATTTGGGACACTGTTTCACTGACTACGTGAGAAAAAAACGGAATTAGAATTTAATGCACAAATAGAAGTTGCGGCCATGGAAATCTGATTTTGGATGCTACAGTTGTTTGAAGAAATCAAGATTGTGATTGTTTGTCATTGAAATCCATGGATTTGCTGCCACATAAGAAAAACGTGTAAAAATGAGCGATAAAGGAGGTTTGGGGATTTGCCTTGAGATTACGCTGAGGAAGCTACTTGACAATGGTTGAATAGTCTGGATTTGATCTGGCTCTTTGAGAAGACTGTGGAACTAAAGAAAAGAAGAGCATAAGACTTCTTTAGACTGGGAGTGGATTTGTGGTTTATTTTGGTGTATCATCTTAGATTCAGAGTACCAGTTTATTCCATCATGGGCAGTGCAACCTTCATAGATATCTTGTTGGCCATACTTCTGCCTCCTTTGGGAGTCTTTCTCAAATATGAGTGCCAAGTTGAATTCTGGATATGTGTGCTGCTGACACTTTTTGGGTGGTATGTTCTCACAAAGTGAAAATGGCCATTATTTGTTTGGAGCTCGGTGTCCTGTAAATCTCATAAGTAAACAGAATTGAATTTGTTTATTCACTTATGCTGCTACTGTTTCAAGCAGATCACCCACTACTCGATGCAGTTTGTTTATTGCCTTCATTTTAAGATTCATACAAAAATCATGAATGGTATTTTGTCAGAATTTTGATGTAGTTACAAATATGCAATTGAGATTGATGCTCAAGGCTCAAAATATATACAACTTCATATTTTTTGTTTTTTTCAAAAAAAAAAAAATTGCTAATTTTTCTGACAAGAGGCATTAAAATTATCATTGGATTTTGGCTCCAGTAAACCACAACATTGTTTCTTTCTCTTTGAATTCGTTTTTGGTTATTCACTGACTTGGGTTGTTTGTTCAAGATTTTAGCTACAGAAACTGTGCACATTCTACAGTTGAATAGCGATTCTGCAGCTAATAAAAAATTCTTCAGCTATGCATTTAACTCAATCATTTATTTGTCAAACAATGCATTCTAACCATTTCATTTGCTTACATCATCTTTCATTGTAGCATCATGTTCCCATGCCACAATTCCATGACATTTTTCATTGTTTCATAAAAATTTCAAAATAGTCTAACTTTCTCATACAACATCGGAATTGGATGATTCAAGCATCATTAGAAAGATCTCGACGAGATCTAAAAAATCAGGAAGCTATTATCAGATTTTGAAATAGTAAATAATGAATAAATTGCTGAAAAGAAACAATAGGTAACTTGAGGCACTACTTTCGACACATGTATAAATTCTTTTGGTTTTCTTTCATGAACTTGTTTAATAATACCAATTCTTTTTTTTATTTATGTAAATGTCATTAACAAAGATATTGATCACCTCTTTATTTTGATAACCTTACAATCCATTGGAGAAGAAGTACTAGTTTTTTCACTTGTTCCATGAGGAAGAACAGATGACCATAAGCAAATAGTCTCTCTCAAAGACCACACTTATTTCACAAGAAAATGATCAGAGCAGCAACAGAGATGAAACATCAATGCATGAGCACATGCTAATGCATATTAGATCTAGCAGTTGCAAGCCTTTCAGATGCTAGTTTTTCCATTACATCCATACTCCTTTAGTCAATAAAACCTTCATCTCATTTCCTCTGTAGTCGCATTACTTTTCACTTAGTTAGTCAATAAAATTCTCATCTCATTTTCCTTCACTACTCATTTTTTTTCCTGCCTTGCTTTCACTAACTCATAACCCATTTTCATAAAGACATTCAGCTCGCTTACATGCTGATTTGTCCTTTTACTTTCCATTCACTTGTCATTTTCATTTCCGTTAAATAAACCTTGATCCACTGCAAAATTTTCCATTAATAGTCCTTCAAAATCATTGTTTCATGCTCACATTAGATGATGGAGGATTCCTTAAATCATTCCTTCTAACAAGCCTTGGCCTATCGACATCAACACATTATCTAGGTCTAAGGCTAGAGTCCTCATTAGTACCTTGAGGCTTGTATGGCTTAATGACAAGCTCTCTCACCAACAATCATGGGAATACATCAATGTCCCTTTATTGTTGGATCTTGCAAGTGGATCGACATTGGTTCATTTATTTGCCCTTCGTAAGATGTACTTAGGTACCTTGGCACTCGTTGACATTAATGGTGATTTTGCCTCGCATTGGTTAACGACATTCATAAATGGTCGGTAATCCAATGACCTCTCTTCATCCTCAACACCAACAAATTTATTCACATGATTAGAGTTGTACAATCGATTTTATAGCGATTCAAGACTATATTATTTCAGCATTTTGTAGCAGATACAATAGATTTAGCAGCAAAAATAAAAAATCCACTTCACAACCTCATCCACCATTTATGCAATCAAGAAGCAGATGAATTCTACATTTCATTCCATGATCCAAAAGTAGCCACACTCTTCAATTTCCATAACTCATGCACATTGAAGGTAAGTGAAGGTATGTGGTTTTCTAATTTTTAGTCATGCAATTCCTTAAAATACTAAAATTGTAACTTTGGGAAATTCCTCACTTCCTCTTTCACATTGTCATATCTTTAGTTGGGGAGAAGGGACATCATTTCATATTCATATATCATACACCATCACACATTTTCATTTCATCCTAACATACTTTTCCTAATCAATTATGATTGCATTATGGTTCAAAAAATTATATGATTTACAAATAATGTCTAAATTAAGAGCACACTATATGGCTGATTTTAAAGATGCATTCTTAAATATGTTCATTGAATCTTGTTGCAACAAAAGGAAACAAGGTATTGAAACACAAGAACCAATACCAATTAGAATTTGGTTGAAACACAAGAACCAACCAAACATGTTGCAATTCAATGTATGACAAGGAATACTTTGCAAAAATAAATAAAATTGTCAAATGCAAAGTTTAAGGACATATGATATAAGCCAAGATCATTCAAAAGCAAAGACGTTGCAAGAAAATCAAAGGAATTAATGCAATATTTGCATGAGGACATGCAATTGCTCTAGTTGGGGGTATGTTGGGCCTCCAAAATGTCTTCAAAATGACATCCACTTTCACCTTTATCACCACCATTTCACTCACATGTCACATCTCCATAACCATATAACCTTTCATTAGCCACCATTTTCATAAATATATGGGTTAGGATCCTTATTTACCAAAGTTATTTATTTTATGTGTTTAAAGTGAATTTATGATTAAAAACTAGGAAATTAACATGGTTTCATGTATCTATATATGTGGCTTGAGTTTCATGACATGTGTAGGTTATTTGGAAGCTTCCAAGGCACCCTTATGTGGCCTCCAATGCTCAAATTCGAATTCCCTTCAAAGGAGATTTGGATAAAAGGTCAAAGAAGAATATGTGTCCTATTTGGATTGTAACTCTATGAGGTGTCTCATCATTTATTATTTGGATTAGAACTCTATGAGACAGCTAGGGGATATGTGTCTCATTATGAGCTATTTGGTTGTAACTATATGAGATTTTAGTGGATCCTCATTAAATAGGGTAGCTTCTTATGTTTTTGTATAAATAGGAGAGCCTTTTCCTTTGAAGGCATGTGTAAAGTTGGGGAAATGCTCATGTTTTGAATATAGAATTTGGATTTGGCACCATGCTCATGAGTGATGTTCACCTTGATTTGGTTATGCTTGCATTTGGAGCCTCTCAACTTGCCATCTCTCATGCTTTTGGATTGGCCACCAACAATGTGTGAGATTTATTGTTTTTCATAGACTTAGATTTATTGCTTTCATAGATTAAGATTTATTTATTTCATATCTTTTCCTGTGTGAGAGGTTAAGAGTGATTGTTTCTATTTGCTTTCTACCTAGAAGTTAAGAGAATTTATTTTTATTTTCTTTCATATATTTTCCTATGTGAGAGGTTAAGAATGATTGTTTTTGCTTTTATTTCTGAAAGAGTGGTGTGCTTTTCAATTCCTGCAAGATTTAAAGATTAAGATTTCAATTCCATGCGCTATACTATAATTGTATTATAATTTATTTTGAGTTGATTGTTGAATTAGAATAGGTGAATTTGGTTTTTCATTATTTGGTTTCACAGTTAGATTAATCTAAATTGAAAGTTAATTTCTAGCATATATAGTGCACGCATGTTTCGCAATTTTTACGAAACCCCCGGGTTGACAATTAAATGATAGGTAACTAATTTTCCTCAACAATGTCATGATGGTTTCATAAGTTTTCTGATGTTTTATTGCTTTGATAAAAAGTGATAAAATTTATATAATTATGGTCACTATTGATTCACCCCCCTCCCCTCTCCCTGCCTCTCAATAGTGAATACATTTTGCAACAATTGGTATCAAAGAGAGGTTCTCTCAATGAAGCTTGATTGCTTGAGAGAAGATCGTGGGATTAGGGCGAAGAATAAGCAGCAAACTTAGAAAAAGAAAAGCAGTAAACAATCCAAGAATGTTGCAAAACCTGGAGAACCTCTTCTGTTGGTGAAAGGTATGGCCAATGGTATTTTTAGTCATGGAAATTTTCTTTGTGAATCTAGTGATGATGATTTTGGAGTTATTAAAGAGGTTGATGATCGAAGTTTTGAAGTTGATTCCTCAAGAAGTGAGTAACGTGTATTTTCATTGTAGGAGTTTGGAGGTGAAGAGATTAAAAAAATAGTGGCTCTTGAAGTAAAAAAAAAATCTCAATCAAGGTTGATTGAAAATATTAAGATGGAGAATAAAGATTTGAAGAAAGTTTTTCAAATTCTTGAAGAGAGAAAACATTCTTTCAAAGAAGATATTTCTGATTTGAAAAATCAATTGGAGAAAGCAAAGAAAATTGAAGAGGATATAAGTAGCCAACTCAAGAATCGAATCTTCCATTGTGAGAAAAGTGAATCAGAATTACAAAAGAGCATCAAGAAGAAAAATGGAGTAGGATATAAAGAGCCCAAAGAAGAATGTTCGAGTAGTAATAAAATAAACCACCAACAAAATCAAGTACCAAGCCAAGAGCCTAAAAATGTGCCCAGAAAGGAGTTGAGAAATGTTAAATGTTTTAGCTTAAAAAATTTGGGCACTTTTCAAAAAATTACAGAAATAAAAAGATAAATCATTTCAAACAAAATAAACAACAAAAGAAGGAGCATCCTCAAAGATTAGGAGCATCATTTTTAGGTATAAAAAATTCTTTTATGGGTATTGTTTCTTATGTAATGATTATTGTCATCAAAGTGTTGATTGTAGGACCTATGGAGAAAGGAGTAGAAATCAGATCAACAATAGATCTGAACATTTTCCCATATTTTTTGGGCATATTAGATGTCATGTTTGTGATAATGTAGGCCATAAGGCCAAAGATTGAAAGCTTCCTATGTGTTTTAGGAAAGTAAATGAAAGGAAGGAAGTCATGTAAAGGCAATCAGTCAAGAAGCCAAATAATAATATGCATGTCAAAGATTAGCCTCACAAAATTTGGAGAAGAAAGGAGAAACAAAGCACTCCCACTAAAAATTGAGGCCCACATGGTCTGAGGGGGACCATATGGTTGCTTTATGGATTGCATGCAGATCATCAAAAGTGCTTCCAGATTGGAAGTTTGGATGAGAATTATGTTGTAGATGGTTGTTATGATTTTATAGCACTAACAATTGCTTTTTTTAGAGATGGCACATGTGCAGGGGGATCATCTCACATGCTTTCATTTTCTAGTGGTTTATTGATGGCATCATGGTCCATTTTCGACTTGTTTATTGCTACTATAATGTGCACGATGTGAGAGGATGGTCATATGTTGTTGTTGCGAGTTCATGAGATGTATTTATTTTGCTACTACATATTGGATTTTTATGTTGCTCATTGATGTCATGGATATATGTTATTATTGCTCACTATTTTATATCTCATGATGAATGGTTATTGTTGCTATCACTTCATTTTCTACTAGATGATGGTGCCTTGATATAGATGGATCTATCTTATGCACTTGGATGGTTGTATGCAAGATGAGATTTATATTATTGATCACTCTTCGTATTTTGGTTGGCCAAAATGTCTATAGCACTGGTTTTTGAGCACCAGTATTGCAGCAAGAATGCTACAACTCCTGGGGCGACTAACTTTACTTTATCAACCCGGGGTTTGTACAAACTTGGAGGTGACAATGCTGTATACACAAGTAAAAGTGATGGTTCTGCCCTTTTTCCACTGTTCAGCTGGAGAGAGACCACTATGGTTTTTCAATCCATACTTCTATAGATTCAGAAGAAACATGATTACTAATGAGGGAAAGAGATATATACTCTAAGAGGAATCTTGTCTACTGTAGTAAGGACAAAGACTGAAAATCCAATGCTAAAACACACCATTTCATAACTAAATTCTAAGAAACTATGCTTCAACAAGAATTCTAAGGTAACATGTATGAAATTCTATTGTCCTTAGTTTGTAAGTTCAAAACATCAAACATTACTGTTGTGCATGTAAATGACTAGAATAAATCTGTTTTTCTTTTTATCTTTATTATGGAAGAGTGTGAAAGCTAATCTATTTTGGTGATGTGGCAGGTGGCTTAGGAATGATGGTGGATGGTTGGAAGGTTTGGGAGACCCTTAGGTGACCTTGTCTAGCTTCCTATAGGCTTTTCCTCAATTCGGCCTCAAAACAGGCCACTACAGGAAAACCTACCGGATGTCCTAAGAACCTACAGGATACAATCGAGAGAAAAATTATGGGTGTTGAAGGTGATGGAAGGGTTAGGGAAGGTGGTTGGTGGATGGAATGAAGCAAGAAAATGCCTAGTATCACTCAAAACTCAAAACCAAGGTTGGGAGATGGTTGGATTTTCTCAACATGCTTGGAGAAGTTTCCTTGTAAAATGATGAAATTGGTGAGGGTCTTAGTGAAAGCAAGGAATGATCATGGATGGATGAAGTTTGAAGGAGTTTGTTGGCTATGATATTTCTCTTTACTTCTAAAACACCTACACTACATCAAACATTGATATTTGCCCAAAAATCATGTAAACAAGTAGAATTTCAATAAGTTAGGAAAACAGAGTTTAATGAGCTAGCGATCCACTTCATGCATGAGGAAAACTTGTAGCATAAGATGGAATCATTGGTGATATATACTTTAAGGCTGAAGATGGAAGAAATGATGACTAGGTTCTACTCTTGCAAATTGATCAAATGTTGGCTTAAGTACAAAAAACTCTAAATTCTATGAGAAAGTAGAATTCTGTCTTTTTGGGGTTGCATAGGAGTCCTTTCCTCAAATCAAGATCCTTGAAGGAAGAAGTGAGGCCAAAAAACCTATTGAAAGTTTTTTGATGGTCCTTTATCTCTTCTAAACTACTATTGAAGTAAAGCATAAATGGAAGCAAACTAATAAACAAACTAATCAAATCTACACCACTTGCATGCAATACTTCTAAGGACAATTTAACCATGAATCTATGAAATCAATCTAAGCATACAGATACAAGAAGACAAGCCTTTGCTGCTAGGGTTGGGCCCTAACCCAAGAGCTTCAGCCCTATGAGTTAACTTAGTGCTGGATCAAGAAAAATATCATTCTCATTATCAAAACAGAAAATTACATAGCAATGTCTTCCACAAGTCTTGAGCTCAAAAATAACTAGTGTTTTTTACAACAAAAATTCGAATCATAATGAGGCTCTAGGCCTATTTATTCATACAACTGAAGTCTCCAACGACTTCCTTAAATCTAGGGAGGCTCAACACCCAAACTCGAGATAAAATAACTCTTTGACTATCACTTTCTTGGCTGCCTTTTGATCTTCATGACTTGGCTGCTTATACTCCGAGCTAATGTGATTGATGGAGGAATATATGAATTAGGGAGGATTAAATGAGGAGGATTTACCTCATACAATCTCTCTTCCTTTTCCCATTTGAGTTTCATCCTTTAATCTTGCCAAAATCCATGATTTTCTCTCACAAACCTTCATTTAATGCACATTAGTCCATTGGGCTTAATATCTCACTTTGACTCATCTCATTAAACAAAATATAATCAAAACATGTAATAAATTGTGAGAAGAGTTGATTTGACTAAGCTAGGAGGTGAATTAAGGTCCATATAGTTACCCAATGATGAGGCTCATCATCACCCCCCTAGTGAAAGTGTTGCTCATACTTTGAGCAACTCAATCAATATCCATATCTTTCATAGCCCTTGTGGCCTCCCTGACATCCCACGCTTCTGCTGTGGTTTCCACTTCTTGAGCATAAAATCCTGCCTTCCTTTCTATCTCCTCCCTCTTATTTCTTTCTTCCTCTTCCTTCCTTCCTTCTAACATCTCCAAGAGTAGTGATGGACTGAGTCTCAAGCCAATCCAATTGACTTTGAGCCTTTAAATGGTTTGCTTGTACATGGATGTCCTATTCAATGTTTTTCTCATTCTTTGAGGAGAATGGTACTCTCTTATTTTCAAACTGTATGGCAAAGTATTCCAAATCCTTTGGCAAGATTGCATGTTGTCATCCCCTAATAGCTTGAAAATGTGTAATTGCTTACTCTTGGGCAACAACGTACCTAGGTGCAAGTTGAGGATCATTTGCAATTAAATTATGTGTGATGATGACAACAATTGGATTTGATTGCTCAGCTCTTATCATGAGAGGCTATGTTTGTTACCTTGCTAATATCTTCTTCATTTCTGTAGCCCTTGTTTCCTCATGGTTCATCCATGATGCCAAAGCCATCAAGTGTAAATCCCCTAGTTTTGCATTAGGGTTTTTCCTTTTTGTTTGATAGGGGTGCTAAGGGAAGTGAGGGCAGATGCTGCCTCTTTCTTAGTGGGTTCTAGAGACACCCTGGGTGACTCCTCCTTGTATTTTGCATCCTCTTTTCCATTTCCCTTTTCATCTTTGTCTTTCTCCTCTTCTTCTCCCCCTAGTTCCTCACCTTGTTCATCAATTTCCTCCTTGGCATCTTCTTCAGTTTCTTCACCACTTTCCTTCTCTTTCTCTTCCTCTTCTTCCTCATATATTTCCTCTTCATCCTTCTTTTCTTCTCCTTCATCTGTTTCAGTTTCTTCTTCATCCCTTTCATTGGTAGTAGGGATCTTGTCATATTTGAGGGCTTTTATATCCTCCTCTGTCTACATGTCTCTAAAAATTGCCCATGTGATAGGAATTATAAGGTTTTGGAGGGCATCTTCTATGATGAGTCTAATTAACCCATGATGAGCTAACTGTTGGTAGTTTCCTTCCTGCACTTTCATGCTCATATCTATCAGTGATTGAAGAAGGATGTAGGGTATGTTGAGTCTGTGGTTAGGAGGTGTATCTACTCCAAACCTCAATTTTTCAAGAAGCCTAAAGTGGTATCCATATACCACACTGTACCTACCTTCATATGATATATATTTTATAAGGTGGTAGCTCATTTCATTCCAGGGGTATGGTAGGCTTGCTCTTCTTACTCCATTTTCATCTTCCATGGCATCCTCTCCCTCTAAAATAATTTCTTCTTTGCGGTTTGGCTATTTCCCTTGTCTTCCTTTCTCTAAGGCACTCCTAAGGGGAGTGTGGTAATTCTTCTTATGAGTTTAGAGGTGAGCTCTATGGAGAGGCCTCTCACCACAACAGTGGCATGGGTCATAGTTAGTGGAATGAGGGAGAGAGCAAAATCTCTAGCTACTTCATCGTCATACCCCCTCAATTTATCAAAGAAACCCATCCAATTATGGCTTGTGAATATCTCTAGCATAGGAGGGTGTTGATGAATCCTCACAGTGTTGATGGGATCCCTTCTATTAAACCCCCCTGTCATTTTTTCTGATGGATGGAAGATCAGAGATGTCTAATGCAAAATTTTAATGAAGGAGGAAATTGAACTAAAATTTCTATGGATACAATTCCCTTTTAATGCAATCAATTTCAACAAGCTAGAGGATATTTTTGTTCCTTTCACTTGGAAAAATAGGAGGAAATGTAGAGCCTACCTCCTTACAATGCTTTATGTAGCCAACCCCTATTTTTATGCCTTTGAAATTGCTCACTGCCAGTCATGTAGAATGCTTGACTATATCCTGTAGGATTCCTGTGGGATCTTGTAGGATTCCCTATATGATATTGTACATGGTCCTACGTAGGAAAAAAATGAAATTTACCTCTCCTGTAGACTGTTGGAGGGCTAAGAGTGACTTTGCTAGTGTAAGCCTTGAGAATGTGAATGCATCTATGCATGGGGATCAACGTTTATTTCCTCTTATGTTTGATTTGAGTGAGGTGGTGTGCTGGCAACTGAGGTACGGATATCTATTTCTGGACCATTAGTCCCACTACCACATCATCATTCTCCTCACCTCATAATAAAATCCCACTTCGGGCATCCGTAGCTTAACTGCTTTTGACCTCATCGTCCTTTTCTTTGACTTGACTTCGGCCATGTGTGTGAGGACTAATTGTTTTTTCCTCACTGATTGAACAAAGGTGGCCAAGTTAACTAGCCACCTTTTTCTTATAAACTAACTCGTTCACAACTTTTACATCTTTTGATCACATTATGAAAATGAGAGAGTGGAAGCGAGATACTTACCTGTGGTAACAATACCTTGCTGCAGTTTGTTGAAGAAATGAGGTCTTTGTTGTGTGTTGGTTGCATGTGCTACTGCTAGGTTCTATAGGAGCTTCTTCTACCTTTGGATCTTCATGCTTGAAACTTGCTGCAACCTATGATTTATGTTCTGTGGGATAGGCTCCTATAGGATTTCCTACAGGATGTCTTGTAGCAGCTTCTCCCTCAAATTTTTTAAACATATTCTACTACTGGGATCTGAGGATGACTAGCATGGGTAGAGAGGAGGTATAGGGGTTTGTGAATGATGAAAAATAACCTTCAAGTGTTGTCCCCTTTCTCTCTGTCTTCATCTTTTTTCTCTGTGTTTTTTTTTGAAAACTGTAATTTTTTGGAAACTGGTTTTTTTTTTATGAATGCAGGGGGCGATCATGGTGGAGAGAGGTATGGTAATGAGATGGTGATGTAGGAATTTATTTCTTTGACATGGGTAGGCCATTTCCTTGCTCTAGGGTCACTTCATTTAGGATTCCCAAGCAACTGTAATTCCTACAAGATCATTCTGTAGGTTTTCAAGGAATCTTGTAGGTTTATAGGGAATCTTGTAGAAAACACAGAACCCTTGCAAACTGAGGCAAATGAGTGAAAAAAATGAAAGGAATGGTGGAATGATGAAGGATAATGAATGGAGAAATAAAAATATGAGCTGAATAGGTCCCTTTTGATTCTCCATTGTTGCTTTGATCGTCCTCCTGTTGACCAACAAACAACATTTTCATAATTTTTCTTTTCTCTTTTCTTTTATTAATTTTTTTTTAAAACTAGTTTGCCTCCAAGAGGTTTTCATCCTAGCTTCTTTCCCTAGGCACCTCAAGAGAGGTTTTCACCTAGAGATATTTTTATTTCTCTATTTTTTTTTGTTTTGACACCATTGGGCCACCTCAAGAGGTTTTCAACCCAACAGTGGGACTCAGGCGTCTTATGGAGGTTTTCACCAAAGTCTCCTTATTTTTTTTTTCTTTTTCTTTTTCTTAGTGACTTGATGAGGTAGGAGCTGAGACTTGCTCCACAACCATCACTGTTTTGTTGATACCATCAATGAACTCTTTCTTTGACAATGGCATTTTGTAAACTTTCAATCTATGCCCATTAACAAGTAAAGGAATGGCCTCTGCATCTATGGTTCTGATCTGCACTGAACCATTATCATGACATTTCTCTATTACATAAGGCCCTAACCATCTAGTCCTTAAATTTCCCTTAAAGTCTTTATATCTGGAATCATATAACAAAGCCCAATCACCTTCTTGAAATTGCTTGTCCTTGATGTTCTTGTCATGCCATATCTTCCTCTGAATTTGAGTTACCTCTATGTGTAGGAGGGCCTACATTCTGAACTCATCTAACCCATTCAACTCGAGAAATCTCTCTTTTTGCGCACTGTTGAGATCTAGATCTAGTTGAGCTGCGATCCTCAATGTATTGTACTAAAATTCAATGGACAATAAGGTATTTTTCCCATAGACCAACTCATAGGGTGTGAATCTAGTGGTGGTCTTTCAGGTGGTATTATAGGCCCAAGTGGCCTCAACTAGTCTATCTGCCCAATATTTTTTGCTGTTGCTAACCACTTTGGTCAGGATGCCCTCTAGCGCTCTGTTGATCACCTCCACTTTCCCATTAACTTGTGGGTGATAGGGAGTGGAGGTATTATGCTTGATCTTGTGCTGGCTTAATAAGTCTTTAATCATGTTGGATGTAAACTGGCTACCTTGATCATGTAGGTTTTAACCTTGTACAGAAATTACCTGCATACGAATTCTAAAACACAGAAAATAAACAATGTGAGAGCAAAATACATAAAACACATATACACAGAGATTTTCCCCTGGATCCCAAAACCGAGACTACCAGATTGATTTTTCATTATGTTCCTTTCATATGTTACAATACATATATATACATGCCGAAGAATGCAATACCATGGACCGAAAACCATCGTGCCCAAAACCATGTGTCAAAACCATGCACAAAACCATAGGTAGGTTCGCCCACCTAATATAGGGTCCAAATTTTTTTTTTCCACCGGGTGCTGCCCTAGAACCCATAGAGGGGGGCTACTTGCCCCCCTCAAACCCCTTAGACATGGGGGGCCACCACTCCCCCTGTGATCCCCCCACTGCACAATCGGTGCAACGAAGAGGGGGCTCCACCCCACCTCTAACCCCCCGATTAACTAGGGTGACTAGTAGTGGAAAGAATATAACACAACCCAACATTCTCCCACTGTTGTTTTCTTTCCACAGCAGAGGTTAGTCATTTATCCAGCCCTGCAATGCCCATTGTTTCTCTACACCAAGAGAACTTCTTATAGCTCACAGATTTTGTCAATGCATCTACAGTATTTTTCAAATTTTCCACCTTTAACATCAACACCCTTTTGTATTCTATCATATCCCTCACAAAGTGATACTGAACATCAATGTGCTTTGTCTTTGAATGGTAAGTAGGGTTCTTTGCTAAGAAAATTGCACTTTGGCTACTACAGTCTATTCTTATAGCTCCCTGCACTAATCGCATACTTGAACACAATCTCTGCAACCAAACTACTTCCTTACTTGCATGAGTGGCTACCATGTATTCTTCCTCTGTAGTTGATAATGCCACTACAGATTGTTTCTTACTCATCCAAATGACTACACCTCCAAATAGGTTAAACACATACCCACTTGTAGATCTTCTATGATCTAGATCTCTAGCCCAGTCTGCATCAACAAAAACACGAATATCCAAAACTCTCTCCAATCCTGGTCTTCCTTGGTAGCACAAACCATAATCACTAGTGCCATGCAAATACCTGAAAACCTACTTCATTGTTGTCCAATGTTCTTTCTAGTTTTGACATAAACCTGCTAAATACTCCCACTGCATGTGCAATATTTGGTCTAGTACAGGCCATCGCATACATTAGGCTACCAACTGCACTTGCATATGGAACACGGGACATGTCCTCTTCCTCTTCTTGTGTCTTGGGACATTGTTCAATAGATAACTTTACACCTACAGGAATAGGAACCTTCATTGGTTTACTATCCTGCATATTAAACCTCTACAGTATTGTCTCGACATACTTCCTCTGGTTTAACCAGAGCTTCCTCTTTGTTCGATCTCTCTTAATTTCAATGCCCAAAATATAGTTTGTAGCACCAATATCTTTCATGTTGAATTTGGAGGACAATTGCGTCTTCAAATCCTCGATAATTTCTTTGTCATTTACAACCAGCAACATATCATCCACATACAAGACCAAATAATAAACGCGGTCACCAATTAATTTAAAATACACACAGTGATCTAATGTTCTTTTGGCGAAGCCAAGTCCACGTATAAATGTATCAAATTTTTGACACCACATCCTTGGTGACTGTTTTATCCCATACAGAGACTTCTTTAACTTGCATACCTGTTCTTTCTTACCCTTCACCGCAAAGCCTTCAGGTTGCTTCATGTAGATATCCTCTTCTAGATACCCATGAAGAAATGTTGTCTTCACATCTATTTGTTCTACCTCAAAATCAAAAGCAACAACAACAGATAAAAGTAATCTCATAGAAGCTACCTTGGCAACAAGAGAAAAAATATTACCGAAATAAATTCCCGACACCTAGGAATAACCTTTTGCTACCAACCGAGATTTTTATTTCTCCACCTTTCCTTCTACATTTATCTTCTTCTTGAACACCCATTTGCTGCTAATGGGTTTCCTTCCAGCCGACAACTCCACTAGATCCCAAGCCTCATTTTTGTGCAAAGATGCCATTTCAACAACCATGGCCTCTTTCCAGAGTTTTCCATCCTCTAAATCTACTGCTTCATTCACAGTTATGGGATCATCATTAGTAATAAATAAAGAAAAATTTGAACACAAATCAGATGGACTATACCTTTTTGGCTACTTTCTTTCTCGAACTAATCTTCTCACAAATGGAGTTTGTAGCTCTTCATCTTCTGATTTCTCTTTTGCTGTAGAGTCTGATTCTTGCTCCTTTAGCTCAAACTCTATCTTCTTAGGTTCCTTTGATGGGACTTCATGTTTAATAACATTTATCACCTCTCTGAACACCACATCTCGGTTGTACACAACCTTCCTCGTTACTAGGTTCCAAAGCTTATAACCCTTTAAACCATCCTTATACCCAATAATGATGCACTTTTCAGATTTACTATCCAACATTGTCCTTTACTCCTTTGGAACATGTACATATGCATCACATCCAAATATCCTCAGATGTGAAAGATAGGGATTCTTACCAGTCCATACCTCTTGTGGAGTCTTATCCTCCAATGCTGATGAAGGTGATCTGTTGACCAGGTAACATATTGTCTCCACTTCCTCTACCCAAATTCTTGTCCTAACTCGACACCACTGAGCATGCTCCTTGCCCTTTCCATCAACGTCTTGTTCATTTTTTCTGCAACTCCATTTTGCTCAGGTGTGTATGGAGTAGTCTTCTTTCATTCTATACAACACTTCTTACAGAATTCTTCAAATTCATTACTGCAAAACTCTCCACCGTTATCTGTCCTCAGCACCTTTATCTTCTCCTCTGTCTGGTTTTCCACCAAAGCCTTAAATTCTTTAAACCTGTCAAAGACTTTAGATTTCTTCTTGAGGAAATATATCCATGTATTCCTTGAGAAGTCATATATAAATGATACATAGTACATAGACTTACCTAGTGATGGAACCTTCATAGGTCCAAACACATCACTGTACACAAGCTCTAATATCTATTTCACCCTCTTACCACCAGAGGGGAAACTCACCCAATTCTTCTTCCCATATACACAATTTTCATAGAAATCAAAATCCATAGAGCTATTAGCCATACCTTCTACCATACATTTACCATGAAGTATTCGAATGCCCTTCTCTCCAATATGTCCAAACCTTTGATGCCATAGCATGGTCTTTTCTCCAGAGACCACTAGATTTTCTGCTCCACTTTTAGGAACCACAAAAATATTGCACCCATCAATAACAGTGCTACCTTGCAACTTATACAGAGTTCCAATATAAACTCCCTGCATCAATACCGGTGCTCCCCGAACCATCTTGCAAGTATATTTCTCGAACACTGTTTTTACACTTGCATCATTGAGGTTGCTTATAGAAATCAGATTTCTGGCTAATGCAGGAATATGAAGAACACCCGAAAGTGTTCTAATCCTTCCACCTTGCAACTTCAACTTTACTTTTCCGCGACCAACGATTCTAGCCTTCCTCCCATCCTCCAAGAAGACATCACCACCATCATATTTCTGATACTCATAGAACCACTCTCTATGGGAAGTGAAGTGAAAGGATGCACTTGAGTCAATCAACCATGCCTCATGATCTACATGGACCGTCCTCGTACAGACAAGGCTTCACCATTCTAGCTCTCCATATTTTTCCATCTCAATCTCCTTTGTTAGCAAGGATGAGACTATTTCATCAAACTACAAGGCAGTTGCATTGCTACCTATTGCAATAACCAGACTATCACACAAATCTGGTAGAGAACAAAACAAACTAATGCACTTATATTCATTTGAAATTTTAATATCAACACAATAACTAACTTACCACAATATTAAATGCATTTAGATGCTTTGTCACTGAGTCTACATCTTTCATCCTCAGGTTATACAACTTTTTCTGTAGGAACAGTTTATTCACCAAAGACTTAGATTGGTAGAAAGTCCCTAACTTGTCCCACAAAGCCTTCATCGTAGCTTCCTCTGATACATTCAGAAATATTGAATCTGAGACACACAATCGTATTGTGCTCTTTGCCTTCCAATCTAACTTCTTCCATTCTTCATCAAATACTCTCGTTGTTTTAGTACCCAGATCTATCGCGATCCACTGATCTTTATCCACTAACAGATCCTCCATCTTGAGTTTCCACAACTCAAAACTCTGACCATTAAATTTATCTATCTCTATCTTTCCATTGCTCGCCATCTTCTTTCCCTACCAGAATCGATCCCACAGATCTCCCACTGAACAGGATCTACCACAGGCCTGAGCGAAACCCCTCAACAACAAAGGCGTCCCCTTGAAGCCAAACCAACTCTGATACCAAATGTAGGTTTTAACCCCGTATAGAAATTACCTGCATACGAATTCTATAACACAAAAAATAAATAGTGCGAGAGAATAACACATAAAACACATATACATAGAGATTTTCCCCTAGATATGAAAACTGGGCCTACCAGATTGATTTTTCATTATGTTCCTTTCATATGTTACAATACATATATATACATGTTGAAGCATACAATACCATGGACCTAAAACCATCACACCCAAAACCATGTGCAAAAACCATGCACAAAACCATAGGTAGGTTCGCCCACCTAATATAGGGTCCCAAAAAAAAAAATCCCCACTGCACTACCTCGGGCCCCATTGAGGGAGGCTATCCGCCCCCCTCAAACCCCTTGGACAAGGGGGTTGCTCCCCCCCCCCCCCGCTGCGCAACAAAGGGGGGGCTCCGGCCCCCCTCTAACCCCCCAGTTAACTAGGGTGGCTAGTCGTGGAAAGAATATAACACAACCCAATATGTGACCGGTTCTCTAGGATACCCAAACATGTAAAAGACATTTTCCCTTAAGAACTCAGCTACCTTCTCCTCTGTTTCTACCTTGATTTCCTTGGTTTCAGCCCACTTAGTCAGATAGCCAGTGCACACAATGATGTACTGTTTTTGCTTGGAAGGAGGGTCAATAGGTCCAATGAAATCCATGCCCCACTTGTCAAATGGCTTGAAAGTCACTTGAGGTTGTAGAGGCATTTCATCCTTTGGAGTAGGCTTTCCCATCCTTTGGCACTGATCACACTGACTAGTATATCTTTTCACATCCTGATGAAGAGTGGGCCAATAATAACCAGCTTGTAACACCTTGAATGTTGTCCTCTTTGCTGCAAAGTGACCTCCACAAGGCCCATCATGACAGGTCAGAAGGATGTCAAAGACTTCCTCCTCCCTGACACATCTTCTCAGAATTTGATCCAGGCCTAGTTTGAAGAGGTTGCCCCCAATCCAAGTGAATGGGGCGCTCTTCCTCACAATCTTGCTTTTCTCTTTGGAGGACAAATTCAGTGGGAACTGTGCAGATACCAAATAGTTTTCTATGTCAGCAAACCATGGAGAGAGAACTGAAATGGTGAATAAGTGTTCATCCGGTAACTGATCATCAACCATTCCTTCCTCACTTGCAGGCAAAGTTAATCTGGACAAAAAATATACAACAACATTTTCCTTGCCAGGCTTATCAACAATGGTTAGATCAAACTGCTGTAATAAAAGTAACCATCTAATAATATGAGAATTCACATTAGGTTTATTCATTAAATATTTGATTTCAGCATGGTCAGTATGTACAAATTTTTGATAACCTGTAATGTAATGCCTAAATTTGTTCAATGAATGCACAACAGCTAGGAGCTCCTTTTTGGTCACTGTGTAGTTCAGTTCGGCCTTTGACAGATTCTTACTGATAAAGTAAATGGCATAAGGCAATTTTTCATCTATCTGGCCTAGAGCTTCTCCTATGGATTTGTGTGAGGCATCAGCATGTATATGAAAGGGAAGGGCCCAATTTTGGCCTCGAAGAATTAGTGCAGTGGTTAACTTGTCCTTCAGGGTGTCCAGGGCCTCTTGACATCTTTTTGACCATACAAACTCATAGTATTTGGCCAACAACCCAAATAAAGGAGAATCTAACTTGCTGAAGTCTTTTATAAACCTTTGATAGTATCCAGCTAACCCTAGGAAACTTCTAACATCTCTCTGCTTTTTCAGAGGTGGGACCCTTTGGATGATAACTATTTTGTTTGGATCCACCTGCAGTCCTCACTGGGATATTGAATGACCTAGCATAGTCCCTGCAGTCATCAAGAACTCACATTTTTCAGGACTAAGAGATAGGTTCATTTTAATGCATTTGAATAGCACCTTACCTAAGTTGGACAGAGCCTCCTGGAAATCACATCCATAAGGTGTAAAATCATCCATATAAATCTCTACTACATCATGGACTAACTCAGCAAAGATACTCAGGACTGCTCTCTGGAAAGTGGCAGGAGCATTGCATAGGCTAAAAGGAAGGACCCTATAGGTAAAAGTACCCAAAGGAAAAGTGAAGGTGGTTTTATCCTGGTCTTCTGGGCTGATGTGGATTTGATTGTACCCACTGAATCCATCTAGGAAAGAGAAAAACTTTTTCCCTACCAGGCCATCTAACACTTGGTCGATGAAAGGTAGAGGGAAATGGTCCTTCTTTGTGGCTTTGTTTAACTCTCTATAATCGACACAAATCCTCCACTTACCATTTTTCTTTGGAACCAACACCAAAGGAGAGACCCACTCACTATCGGAGATAAGGTAAATGAATCCTACATCTAGCAGCTTTTGTAGTTCTTCTTTGACTATATCTTTGAGAGCTGGATTCATCCTCCTTTGGGGTTGCTGGACTAGTTTGAAACCTTCTTTGATATAAATGTGGTGAGTACACATTAAGGGGTGCACTCCCTTCATTTCTTTGTAACTCCAAGCAAAGGCATCCAGGTGTTCCTTTAGCATGTTGCACAACTTCTCTTCTTGGTGAACAGAAAGAGATGGGTTGATTTTCAAAGTTATCTCAGGGTCGGATTTTATGATTTTGACATGGAGAGGGTTGGAATCGACTAAGCACAAATCAATCTGATGGTTGTTATGGGTTCCCTTTACTACTTCTTCTAAGGACAATGTACTGGGAGTTGTACTTTGGAGTATGTGTTCAATCAAATCATCTTCATCTAGTTGTCGCCTTCCCATGGTTATTTCTAAGGTATAGAGTTGGGTAGAATAAACTTCATCTTCTCCCTCCTCTTCCAGCCATAAAGGTAAGTCATGTTCTAGAGATGGTTGAGTAGGAGGATATAGGACTAACTGCTTGGACATATGCCCATTCTTGATAGTCATATTTCTAGCCTTGTAGCTAATGTAGGCATCAGCAGTGGCTAGCCAGGGCCTCTCGAGGATGAGAGGGTAACCAGTAAGCTTGGCCTTAGGCTGGAGAACTAGGAAATTTGTAGGGTATTTCCAAGAGTCAATGGAGACCATCACATCCTCCACAAACCCCTCAGGGGTCACTATGGAGCAGTCTACAAGTTGAAGGATTATTGTGGTCTTTCTCAATGAACCCTAGAGGTTGAGCTTGAGAATAGTGTCCTTGGTCATCACATTAATGGTAGCCCCAAGATCAATCAAAGTGTGTGGGACAATGGTGCCATTGATGTGCATATCTACTACAGGGCTTCCAGGGTCCAAATACTTTTGACAGATTTCCTGCCCCAGCATTAAGTCAGACAGTTGTCCAATGTCATTAATGGTAGGGCATCTCTTCTTTGACTCCCTAGATGCTTGAAGCACTTCTCCTTGACCAACTTGTTTTAAATAGGAACATCTTTTATAGCTTGGAGAAGTGGAATTTTGACACACAGATTTTTCAATTCTCCCAGAAGTTCAATCTCTTATGGGGTAGACTGAAGTGGTTGGGTTAATCTCTCATGAAAGGTTGGTGGATTTACTTTAGGCAGCTTTCCTCTCTTTCTTCCTCAACCTCCCTAGGTGGAGGTAGAGGTTTGTTGTCTGGGAGCACTCTCCTAGATCTCAGGTTGATTTTGTGAATTTCCACAATATAAGCTAGATAGGATGTCTCTCCAATGTATACTGGTTGTGCCTATTTGTTGTTCAGGTTCAAATTTGGCTAGGCATGCATCTGGGGTTGTTTAGGTGGAGCAAAGTGTAAAAGTTGTGGTTGAGTAGGTGGTGAAGGAAATAAAGCTGGGGCATTGTTGTATGGGGGCCTCCACCCCTAGGGTGGTGTATTCCACTGAGGTAGAGGTGGAGCATATGTTTGAAATGACTGGCTGGTTGGATGGGAATGATACTGAGGTGCAAAGGACCATGGAGGAGGTGTTGACCAGGAAGGATGAGTAGGGGGGCCCTAATAGGGAATGGATGTGGTTTGGTTGGGGTTGTAATATGCATGGGATGGCCCTTGCATGCCCTACTGGTATGCCCTGGGCCCATGGGTCTCCTTTGATTTATGTACCAGAGATGTTCAGTCACCCCTTCAACTCCTTGATATACAACTTTTAGTCTAGGTAGAGAAGGGAACTTATCTGTGGAGTGGTTTTCTTCATAGACTAAGTAAATTTCAATTGAATTCAATGGACATTCATTCCTAGCGTGCCTCCTAGTGCATCTAGGGCAGAAGATGGCCAAGGCTCTCTTTGCTTCATCTTGTTTTCTCTTAATATGCATAGTGTCCATCTGTAGGGCAAGGATTTGTAGCATCTCACTTAAAATCCTCTAGCATGTTTCCACTTCCACCCTTGATGGAAGAATTGGAAGAGGATGGATTGACCATCGGTTGACTACCCCTACCCTTTTCCCTAACTACCCTAGAATGGTTTCTAAAGAAATTTTTGATATCCTCATAGGTTAACTGGTAGATGTCCCCTCCTGCTAACAAGTTTAGGGCACCTAGAAGATATATTCCCTTACTCCTCTAAGTAGGACTAGCTTCAGTGACTCAGGGTCAAGTGTGCACCTGTCCCTTTTGTAGCTAAGTTGGAATATTTCTTCATAATCTTCTAGGGATTCATGATGCCCTAAGGTTATCCCAAAAATTTCCTCTTTAGTGTATTTAGACCTACAATATTCTTAATACTTGTTGTTGTTGCATCTGATCCCAAGTTGTGATGCTATCCCTAGGTAAACCCATGAAGCAGCCCAAAGTTGCATCCTTGAGAGTGGATGGGAATAGTTTCAAATTCTTTTCATCATTGGTGTAGGCATAGGTTTGACATATGACAAAAAATTGAAATAATAAAGTGTCTGGACCTTCTAAGGTCAGGCTATGGGGATGAGGAAGGCTAGAGGGACTTATATTTTTCATCTTAATATCCCCATTGGTTTCCTTGATGGGGAAGGCACCCTCAACTCTTTCTCTATTCCCTCTGTCATTTCTATTTTCAGCCATTGGATCAGTAGGAATGGGTTCTTCTTCTTCTTCTTCCCCTGTAGGTTCTTCAAATATTTTTGGTTTCTCACCTAAGGGTTCCTCCAATTCACAGCCACTGAAGAAGAGTGAAAGTTGGTTGTTTGAAATAGTGGGGGTATTTGGAAAAAATTTCCCTAAGTTATCCCTATTCCTATGAGGCATGAAAAAAATGTTTTTGTTTTGTTTTGAGTTTTTTTTCAAACTTTGAAAGTGATTGCAGAATTGAAATTGCAGATTGAATGAAAACTAATTGACTGAGTGAAAACTAACTACTTGAATGAAATATTACTTGTAGAATGGAAAGGAAAGCAAAGAATGCAGAATGGAAAAGAAAGAAACTAAATTACTCTTGCATAAATGAAACTAATAGCAGAATATCAGAAACAATAAATGGAAGAAAGAAAGCAATAATCACATATTACTTAGACATCTCCCCGGCAACGACACCAAAAAGTGATGAGCACCACTATTGCAGCAAGAATGATGCAACTCATGGGGCGACCAACTTTACTTTATCAACCTAGGGTTCATACAAACTTGGAGGTGACAGTGTTGTATACACAAATAAAAGTGATGGTTCTGCTCTTTTGTCACTATTTAGCTAGTGAGAGACCACTATGGTTTTTCAACCAGACGTCTATGGATTCAGAAGAAGCTTGATTACCGATGAGGAAAAGATAAATCTACTCTAAGAGAGAGCTTGTCTATTGTAGTAAGGAAAAAGACTAAAAATCCAATGCTAAAACATACCATTTCACTAGTACAAAATGACCAATTAGTTACTAAAAAAACAACTAAAATTTGCATATAAATGACCATTTTTCAGTAGGTGACCAATAGTAGCTAATTTAAAGTATCTTATAACGTGACCAACTTTTAGTCATTTTTAGCTTAGTCATTAATTGGTTTCCTCAATTTTACCATCTAGTAGTATATTTAGTCATAAATGTTTCATTGGTTTAGTCATTAATTGTTGCAATTCATGACCAAATATACAACAAAATATATTATTATATGAATCATCGAGAAAACCAATTAATGACCAAAATGTTAGTCATGTTATAAGATACTGTAAATTAGATACTAATAGTCATATATATGTAAATTTTAGTCATCATTTAAAACCAATTAATAACCAAAGAAATATGACTAAATTTTAGTCATATTATAAGACACTATAAATTAGCTACTAATAGTTGTATATATGCAAAATTTAGTCATCATTTTAATAAAAAAAAATTATCATTTGTAGTAGTCATTTATCTTTTTTTGGTAATTTCATATTTATTATATAAACGACTCATTTTGTTGTTTCTATTCATTTCATTTAATTTCACTCATAACCATTATAAACAACTAATTTAGTCATATATTCATTTTATTCATGTTCATCATTAATTAATATAAACTACTAATTTAGTAGTTTTAGATTTATTTTATGTGTTTATTATTAATCAACATAAATTAATTAGTATGATTTTGCGACTAAATTTTAAAAAAATGTCATACAATGTGCATGTTTATCTAATATGATAATGCAAAGTTACATATGTTAATTACAAGACTAAATAATATCAAGTGCAAATAAAAATAATTTCAACCATATAAATTTTATTATATAAAATATCAAGTATTACAATATGAGTTTCAACTTAATATTGGTTGGACTAAAATTTACACATGAAATATTGTTTTATCATTTCAAAACATTATCATTGTGTTACCAAAGAATTGCAAGTGAATTCACCAACTCTGAAGGCTTGACCATCAATCTCTATGAGTGTGTCTTATGCAAGATATTGGCTCTAAGGGTATCACTAGACAGATTCTCTTCTCTCTCATTTTGCATTTTTCGCTCTAGTGTTATTGTTCTCCTCTTTCTTCAATTGCTGCTTCTTACCATCAATACTGAGTTCCTCTCCTGAAAATGAAAGAAGATACAATGCAAAGTATAAGGCATAGACCTCAACATTCGATAGTGGCCATTATGCAGCTAGATGACCTGTATAAATAAAACAAATAAAACGTCACCATAGAAAATAACACCTTAGGAACTTAGTATTCAACCTTCAACAAAACCTTAGGCACAATCATACTAACTAAGTTACATGTTAAAAATATCATGCAATAGATAACTTGTGAAAACAAATGGAAAAAAAAAATCAGTGTAAAAAATATCCTTATTGCTTGTTCTAAAAGAGTCACCTTCCTTAAATTTGGATATTCTTTTGCCCACATTAAAAGTTCCTTGCTATTATGACCTATGTTTTTAGGATCATGAGATTGATCCAACATCATATTGGATTGTGGAGACAAAATGATTCAACTTTCCAAGATGAGTACCTCACTTGGTTGAATGAACATGCTAGCTGTGAGTAGTGTCAAAAACCTTAGGGAAGCAAAACACTAAGACCTAAGAAGATATATCACCACTTTTCCACTAAAAGAAAAAATTTCAATCCCACAATGGCCTCTGGGAGTACATTTTATTGGATGGATATCACACTCTGAGAGATTATTGTCCAATACAATGAGAAGTGTACATATATTGTCACAATGCCCATCATAGTCGTAACCTATAGTTGTGTCCAATAATATTAATCATATTATAATATTTAATTATAAATTATGACTATCAGATAATTATTAGTTTTAATAATTAGTCTAAAATTGTGTTTTTAGTATTTATGTATACATGAAAATATTTGGAGAGAAAAAAGGTACTTTTTGTGATTAGTTAATTTTGAGTGAATCTAAATACACAAGAAATTATGGTTCCTAGGTGGTTCTCTAGCATTATCTGCTCATTTTACCAATTGCTCCCATGTCCTCCACTGATTTTGGTGAATTCCTCTTTGATGATGTCCAATGCCAATGCAGTGGAAATTTATCCTCGATGTTTTTCAGAGCCAAAGGGAAGCTCCACAAGTAACAACCAAACAATAGCCTCAAATATATTATTGGGGGCCAAAATGCATTAATTATATGACAAGCCAAGAAACATAGCATGTTAATCATCTTCCCTTTAATATTGATTAATAATTTCTTTGCATGATCATGTAATACTAAATTTTCAGGTAGGGTCATTTAAAGTGAGTCATCCATCAATATCACCTTTGAGAGTGTTTAGTATTTAATACTTCCTATTACACACATAGTAGATCACCAACTTGAAGGATAACAATATAAACACAACAAAAATGAAATTAAAAGAGATGCTAGGAAGTCAAATGCGACTAATATTGATTCCAGAAAATACCAAGCCCTTCACATTAGCAAGGCATTCTTAGGCAATAAAATAGAAAATCCTTCCGTTGCATCATTTTCACCTTTTCTTTAATTTCTTTAATTGAGAACATAACTTTCATGAAAAAAAAAAAAAAAAAAAATCCATTGAAAAAGGTCTCAAAATCCTAACAAATTTTCAAGTGGTTGTTGTTTCAATTAAACAGAAAGGAAATCATTCGATATGCTTTTAAATTGCGGAATATATTGAAGAATATGAAGCTTTCACATCCCTTTATCTTAATCAAATTGTAATCCGTGGGTTCCAATCAAGTAATCAATTTCTCTCCAAGATGGTTAATATATCACTTTGGAGAAGGACTTCTAGAAGCATTGCGATAGTAGAAATGGAATTAACTAGGAGGAAATTGAAGCACTTTAGTGAGTGCTCCAAAATATTTGAATGCAACTGAAAATGATTTTATACTTCCTCCACATATTTTAAAACAAAAACTATTCAGTTTCATCTCATTTATTTTCCGCCTTTCTGTAATATGTAATTCTTTGAGCAAGAACAGAGAATTCATAAATATTGTCATGAAAGAGGACCCTTCATAATCCTAATAAGTTGGGCTCTAACAAATAATTTTTTTTATGTATTCATTAAATCTTACATGGTATATTTCAGTGATTAAAATGACAATTTTATTCTTAATCTCGTTACAACAAAAATAAATTCAACCCTAACTAGTTGGGATCTAACAAATCAAGAATTCCATGTAGTAAAGTAAACTTACATGGTAGATCCAAATTATTTGCAATAACAACTTTATTCTTCATCTTATTACAACATAAATAAATTCAAAAGTACATACATATTTCCATATTGAACACATTCTAAGATTTCATAGAAATATAATGATATTATTTACCTGTAGGATTTGTCTCCATCACACAAACCTCTTTTCATAATAAAATTATAAATCCCATGTCTGCATTCCTCGTCCCTGACATACCAATTCTTTACAATGGAATAATTTATCGTTGCTCCCTCGGTGCAATAGAGATCCACTACTGTGGCATGGATATGATTGGTGTCATAAAATGGTGCAGTGCATCCTTCAATATATGTCACAAAACTCATGTCACCTCACAGAACTCCTCTCATCTACAACAATAAGAGTCCTCTCAAAATACATGGTCTCCATCTCATTCATCCTGAAATAAGTGGATATTTCCATGGGTGACAAAGTGTGCTTGGGGATTTAATAGAAGGAACTATCACTAAAAAAAAAATACAATGCAACATAATAGTTATCAGCAAGAAGAACAACCCTACCAAGCTACTTCCTAACTACATAAAGGTACTCTCGAATTACCTCTTATTATGAACAAAATATAACATCAACTGGCTATAGAGTCTACCTATGCATGGTAGCAATGAAAACACTGTCAAAAACAAAATCTACAACAACATTGGTCAATCTCTTCTTCTAGTCAAGGGCATGCCCAACTTTTGAAAAGTATCAAGCAGGTCAGGGTCCACCTCATCTAGGCTCCTCTTCTTCTTCTACTCTCTCTGTTTAGGTTTAGAATAATAGGAAGGGCCTTGGAAATTGATGGGTGGGTAAAATTTATCATACCATTTGGGTTCTTCCATTTGTAATCAATGTCTGGAAGCATTTAATCTAAACTGCAAAAGCCATTTAGGTTCATTCTTTTTAGCTGAAATTAACCTAAGATTTGGAGAGTTGTAAGATTTAATGGATCTAAGTATACTCTACTTAAAATATTGTAACATGGTTTAAAATTGTAGGCATTGAGATCAGAATCTAAGGATGAAACATAAAATATTTTATGTTCATGATTACAAGAAATTTTAATTTCATGTAACAAAGTTTAAGGAAGGTCTATCATTTGCATTCTACCAGAAAATTTGCTTGCATCACTCAAGCCCTTTGAATTTGGGCATGGTAGAGTCAATTTCACAAACAATCAAACACTAAAGAAAGATGAAAATAAAATAAAATTTCATGCATTCTAACCCTAGAAAAGTTAGGGAGGAGCGAACTAATATGTACAATAAGGAGATGCAAAATCCTTGTCCATTGTCCTTTGATGAATTTTTCACCACAATCAAGATCTGCATTATCATAATCATTAAAATAAGGACATGTAAAATGCTTACTTGTGCATCGTCTTTTGATGAATTGTTGGTCGCAATCAAGATTTGCGAGATCTGCATTATCATAATCATTAAACCTTCAACTCTAGATAAAATTTATGCTTTGATCATATAAACCCTTGAAATTGTTTACCCATAAGAAAAAAATCATTCTTAGTAAAAAGGAATAACTCTCCATAGTCCAAATTCATACCCATGTAAAAATTACCAAAATCTCAATAAGGACATGCAAAATGCTGACTTGTGCATTGTATTTTCATGAATTGTTGGCAGCAATCAAGACCTGCATTATCATAATCATTAAACCCTCAACTCTAGATAAAATTTATGCTTTGATCATATAAACCCTAGAAATTGTTTACCCATAAGAACAAAATTCATCTTTAGTAAAAGGGAAGAACTCTCCAGAGTCCAAATTCATACCCATGTAAAAATTACCAAAATTACTTGTGCATTGTCTTTTCATGAATTGTTGGCCGCAATCAAGATCTGCATTATCATAATCATTAAACCCTCAGTTATACCCAGATGAGCAGATTTATAGATCAAGTCATGCGCCAAATACAATAGATCAAAATCACACAAAGATACTACCATTCAAGCCTTAAGATCTTGACCCATCAATAGAACTTCTCCTTCTTCTAGCGCTCAAGTTCCTCATTGATTCAGATCCAACTATGCACCATTAACCAATGACCAGTATTCTAGATCGTGCACTTCATCAGATATTCAATACTTGAGTGAATGACTTTTCCTAATGATCTCATTCCCCTTTTATAGCCTTAGGCCTTACTCAATACCAAGGTCCAAAACCATAGAGAATCAATACCATGGGCCCAATATTTGGGTTCAACACTTCAGACGAGATACCATGGTTCAAAACCATAGGTCCAAATACCAAGGAGTAAATACCATGGACCAAAAATAAGTTTTCCCATTTCTTTGCATGAAAGTGTGTGCATACGTATCTACGCACTTTTTAATCGTCGAACCCGCATGTATACGTGACTTGGTTAAGAGGAAACTGCGTATATCTCTTTTTCTTTCATTCTGAGAGCCTGAATAGTGATCTGTCATTTGAGTGAGTTGCCATCAAGGACAACTCCTGTGTCATAGTGCCAAACCTATGTCATAATTCCAACAATCTCCCCCTTTGGACTTGATGGTAACCCCAAGTCACTCAAAATCATTCTCCCCCTTTGTCATCAAGTGCAAAGGGTTATGCTCCCCCTAAGTTTATGTTGAAATCTCTGCTCTGCTGAGTTGTCCATGCTCCCCCTGACTGTAGGCAAGGTCTACAAGAAGATACATGACTTTATACATCATAAATGACCTTCCTAACACCAAATCCTCATACATACATCCATCTCCCAACCAAGTGGGGATACACCAAAAGTTTACACAAGATAAAACGAGAACATTACATCATCCATCCCAGGCATAGTGGGGAAACCAAAGTAGGCCATTACATGACCTTGACAAGAAAAGAAATACATGACATCGAGACGAAATATCTACAACAAGACTATGATAGTCATCAACAAGTATCATTAGCAACATCTGTCAATCATCATTCAGAGCAGCAACCATGTTCTTCCTCATCACCTGTTCCACCTGAAACCAAAAACAACTGTGAAATTGAACCAAGATCTTCTAAGATAATGCCAACAATGCATTATTAGAAGTATATGCTCCCCCTAAACCTGTGCCAGATGGTCTCTGTCAGACCCATATCAGACTCTTTTCATCCTGAGTCTAGCCCACTAATTTCATTCAAACCAACATATACGCGATTGTATCCACAAAAAACTGTGTATGTACGCAGATACGCTTCAAGAAACTCGCATACAACCACTGTTCTCTGAAACAGATAATTTCAATAGCAAGATGATGCATCAACTATTCCCAACTTCTGTCTGAGGTATTCAAATGTCTCCATAGGCAATGGTTTGGTGAGTATATCAACAACTTGTTCTTTGGAGGGGACATACTCCAATTTGACCTTTTGTTCAAGCACTTGTTCCTGGAGAGAATGATATTTGATAGGTATGTGCTTGGTCTTCGAATGCATGAATGGATTCTTTGAAATACTGATTGCACTTGTATTATCACAAAAAATGGAGATAGGTGGAGTACAAGTGATTTGAATGTCTTGCAATGTTTGCATCATCCAAAGGAGTTGTGTGCAGCAAGATGCAACAGCCACATATTCTACTTCAGCTGTAGATAATGCAATTGAACTTTGTTTCTTGCTGAACCAAGATACTAATCTGGAACCCATAAAGAATGCACCACCACTAGTGCTTTTTCTATCATCCACGCTTCCTACCCAATCTGCATCTGTATATGCATGAAGTGTGAGATCTGTATCTCTAGGATACCATAAGCCATAGTTTTGAGTTCCTTGAAGATACTTGAAAATTATCTTAACTGCCTGAAGATGAGTTTCCTTTGGATTTGCCTGAAATCTTCCAACTATTCCCACTGCATGCATGATGTCTGGTCAGGTACTTGTTAGATAGAGAAAACTACCAATCATGGATCTATAGGTTGGTTGATGTACTGCTGCTGATTCATCATTTGTGCTGAGGTTGCATCCTATTACCATAGGGGTACATACTGGTTTCGAGTCCTCCATCCCATATTTCTTCAAGATCTGTTTGAGGTACTTGGTTTGTGATAAAAGAACACCATCTTTGTTTTGTTGGACTTGTAAGCCAAGAAAATATGTGAGCTCACCAAGCATGGACATTTCAAATTCTTTTTGCATCACCAAGGCAAAGTTTTGACTCATGTCCTCTTTGTTGCTACCAAAGATGATATCATCAACATACACAACAAGTATTAGCAACTTATCATTGTCAATTTTTATATATAGATTGCTATTTGTTGATCCTTTTGTAAAACCTTGTTGATGGAGGTACTTATCCAAACGATAATACCAAGCCCTTAGAGCCTGTTTAAGGCCATAAAGAGCCTTTTTGAGTCTGCATACAAGTTTTAGATCATTTCCAAGGATAAACCCATCTGGTTGCTCAATATACACTTCTTCTTCCAAGTCTCCATTCATAAAGGTAGATTTCACGTCCATTTGATATACTTTGAACTTCTGAAAGCTAGAAAGAACAAGAAACATTCTTATCACTTCAAGTCTGGCAACTGGTGCAAAAGTTTCTTCAAAGTCTATATCTTCTTGTTAAGCATACCCTTTACAAACAAGTCTGGCCTTGTTTCTAATAACATCTCCATTTTCATTCAGCTTGTTTTTGAATATCCATTTTGTCCCTATGACATTCTTATCATTTGGTCTAGGAACTAATTCCTAAGTGCTATTCTTTTCGATCTGATCAAGTTCTTCATTCATGGCCTTGACCCAGAATTCATCTTTGCATGCTTCACTTACATTTCATGGTTCAGTGGAGGAGAGTAATGATAAATAGTTTAAAGCTTCTAAAATAGTTCTTCTTGTTTGTACACCTGCCTCTTTCTATCCCAAAATTTGAGTTTCTGGATGATTCTTCTGAATGTACCTGGATGGAGTCTTTTCTTCTACCCTTATCTGTTCTTCTGGTGCCTAAGGGGTTTCTTCTTCATCATAAGTCTGATTTGATGTTGAAGGATAGTCTTCATCATCTTCTAAATCTTCGGATTTTACTTGCCTAGTAATATTTCCTTCTTCATCAATCACTACATCAATACTTTCAACAATTTTTCCAAGTCTTTTATTGTAACACTTATATCCTTTGCTGTGGGGAGAGTAACCAAGGAGAATTCCTTCATTTGCTCTAGGTTCAAACTTGCCAAGATTTTCATTAGTCTTTTCGATGTAACATTTGCTTCCAAAAATTTTGAAGTATTTTACCGTAGGAGTCTTGCCATACCAAAGTGCATGAGGAGTTTGAGTGCTGTTTACCTGGATGCTTGTCTTGTTGAGAATAGTAACAACAAAAAATGTAGCTTCACCCCAAAAGGTTGCGGGAGTTCCAAACTCATCAAGCATAGCATGAGCCATTTGTTGAACCGTTCTGTTCATCCTTTCCACTACATTTTGCTGAGGAGTCCTTGCAGTAGAGAATTCCCTTCTTATTCCATGTTCTTCACAAAAATTGAAAAACTCATCCAAGGTAAATTCCCCTCCTCGATCAGACCTGAGGCATTTGATTCTGCAATCTGATTCGTTTTCAACCAAGGCTTTGGATTCTTTGAACTTTTCGAAAGCTTCGTCTTTATGCTTCAGAAGTATTATCCAACACATCCTTGAAACGTCGTTAATGAACAATATGAAGTATTATTCTCCTCAAGGTGACCTCTTCCTAGATGGACCACATACATCAGTATGGACAAGTTCAAGTAGCCCACTAGCTGATCCTTCCTTCTCAGGGAAATTAGTTCTGGTTTTCTTACCAAACTGACATGATTTGCATATTGTATTGTTTGGAATTCTGATGTCAAGGAGATCATGAACTGCCTGATATTTGCATGTTTTCCTTATCTGAGAGAAGCTTAGATGCCCCAATCTTCTGTGCCATAGCCAGTTTTCATCATTCTTGCTTAGATAGCATTGTTGTTGTCCTCCCTTGAGTATATATAGATTATTTAGAGTTCTTATGTCTTTGATCACTGTTTCTCCTGTATCAAGCTCACGAACAATATATCCATTTGATTGAAATATTACCTCATTTCGTTGATCACACATTTGGCTGACACTCAATAGATTATGTTTTAAGCTATCAATATACATAGCATTTCCAACTTTGACTTTTTCTTTCAAAATAGCATAAACTTTACCTTTTATGAATGCAGGGGTGTCATTTCCAAATGAGACCTTCCTTTCCTTTTCAAAGGCACTATATGACTGAATTTTTTCTTTATCACCTGTCATATGTTTTGAGCAACCATTGTCGATGTACCACTGATTTTCCTGTCCTTCCACATATAAGGCTATACCACATCTTTTTGGTTGCGGTTCTTTCTTCCTCCATGTTTTGGGACTCAATGAAGGTTGCTCCTTCTGAGTTGTTTGCCAAAACCTACTCCTACATTTAGAATCTTCATGACCGAAGTTGTTACAAATAGAAAATTCTATTTCATTTTCAAGAGAAGAAAAGTTATTGTAGTTTCTTTTCATGATTCTAGTCACACTCCTTTGATTTCGTGCTTCTTTGGTCATGATGGTCTTGTAGGAAACACATTGAGCTGCTTTGTGTCCAAAGTTATGACAAGAGAAACATTGGCCATTGAAGAAATTCCTGCGATTATCAAACCTTCCGTCCAAGTGATTGTAATTTCCATAGCCATTCGTTCTTGAGGCAAATTGAGAATGATTTACCTGCGGTTGGTTGTAGCTTCTGTTCATCCTTGAAGTAGATTTCCCTTGATTTACTTGGTGATCTCTATTCATTCTTGAATTAAATTGTCCTTGATTTACCTGGTGATCTGCATTGTGCTTTTGCTATCGATTGTCAACATGTTCACTTCTCCTTGCTGCTTCAAGATAACTTTTGGAGGTAGATGGCTTTTGTGCTTGAGATGCTTCTTCAGTATACCCAAGACCTGTCTTGATTAGAGGAGAACGCTGCACTTTGATAATCTCATCTAAAGTTTCAGATCCTTTAGCAAATCTAAGATTAAGAGCTTTTGTTTTCTCAATATCGTTTCTAAGTCCCACAATTTCATATTCTAACTTTTCATTGTGTTTTTCCCTTTCAGCAAGTTGGAATGTCAGAGTATCTATAATCATGTTCTTTTCTTCTAAACAAATTTTAAGTTTAGAAATTTCTTCATAAAGACCTTCTTCATCTATAGCATCCAAGAAATCATCATCTTCAAAAGCCATCAAAAGTCTATAATCATTACCTTGTTCATCTTCATCACTATTTGAATATCCATCACTGTCTTCATGTGTATAATAGCTCTTCTTACTTACATTCTATTTTCTGCTCCATCTAACTCGTTCCTTACCTTTGTCAAGCTTATCTTTATGAGGACACTTGGTTGCATAGTGACCGACTCTTCCACAACCTAAGCATTTAAAAGGTAGCTTACCTCTGAATCTTTTGGAACCCTGTTGAAGGTTCTTGACAAAGTTTGATTCTTCCTCTCCTTCTGACATATGTCCTGACTCATTGTATTCTCCTTTTCCTGAGGCTTTGAATGCAGATTATCTCATGTCTGATGGTCCCCCTTTTCTCATTTCAAAAGTAGTTAGGATTCCATGCAGCTGTGACATGGTAATACTTTGAATATTCTGCTTTTCTTCTATGGCCGGAACTTTTGATTCAAAATTAGAAGACAAATATCTTAGAACCCTTTCAACCAAAGTAACTTCTTTTATCTCTTCACCCAAGTTTTTCATACAATTAATAATCTCATCTATATGTAAGAAATAATTAGCCACACTTTCATCATTGTGCATTCTGAGATTTTCATATTGAATTCTGAAAGTTTGTGGTTTTTCACGTTTTACCTGATCATCTCCTTCATAGATCAGAATGATCTTGTCCCATATTTCTTTTGCAGTTTTGAGCTACATAACCTTGACAAATTTAGATTGAGATAAACTCCCTAATAGAGTATTGACAGCCTTTGCATTTGTTTCATATTGTTTCTTACCAGCCGTATCTGCAGGAGTTGCTGATGGAAATGTATATCATGTTTTCACGATATCCCAAACTTTTGTACCAAGAGATTGAAGATAGGTTGTGATTCTTACCTTCTAATAGACGAAGTTGCTTCCATCAAAGATTGGTGGCCTGATAGATGCCTCCTTTTCGTAGTTGCTCATGATGAAAGATCTTCCTTCAAGCGATCAAGCTTCTTCTAAAGGACCTGCACTGATTCCAATTGTTGGAAATAATACTGAGAGGGGGGGGGGGGGTGAATCAGTATTATCAGGTCAATTATTTTACATTTCACAATAAGATTTTCATACGCTACTTCAGTTAGTAAAGATTGCGTATGTACACAACTGTAGTTAAGGAAACTAGCGTATAACCAGTAGACTTGTAATTTAAATTATTCTTCAGATGTTGTTCATTAATCTATGCATCAAACCATATAAACAGTAACCAAGAATAGTAAACTAGAATAGGCAGTCACACATAAGAACACAAGATATAAGGTGGAAACCCAATGTGGGTGAAAACCACCTGCTGCAATTCGTCTCTATCTTATTTTAATTAGAAACTTCCTTTTACAATGATTCTGTACCGATGCAGTCTTATACCAGTACGTAGGCTGCTATCTGCAGAAGGCTACAACCTTCTTTCGTTCCCTAGCTTCTCCTGCAAGGGAGCTACAACCCCCTTAGCTCTTGTACTAGCTGAGGTACTAGTACGTAGGTGCTGACCTACAAAAGGCTACAACCTTCTCTTTTCTTTCAGGGACCACGTTTCATAAATTTTCAGATTGGATCCATGAATAACATCAATCAAACATCAAGTATATCTGCATCAACCAATCTCCTTTGTACAAACCAATACTAAATCAACCAATCACTTCTCAGAAAGCTGTAACCAGAGTACAGTGACAGTAACCAGAACCAATCCTGAACCCAGAACACTGCAATAATAAACAGAGGTAGCTAAAGCATATTTCATGAGATGTACGCTACTTCAATATGAATAACCTGCATGCATACGTTGATGTATTAAGGACAACTCGCGTATACGTTGTTTTGAATTAATGTACCAGCATGTATATGCACCTCTTCTATGCTGAACCTGTGTACAGATCTATAAAAGATAATTTACCCTTTTCACTTATTCAGACATTAGTTATACCCAGATGATCAGATTTATAGATCAAGTCATGCGCCAAATACAATAGATCAAAATCACACAAAGATACTACCATTCAAGCCTTAAGATCTTGACCCATCAATAGAACTTCTCCTTCTTCTAGCACTCAGGTTCCTCATTGATTCAGATCCAGCTATGCACCATTACCCAATGACCAATATTCTAGATCTTGCTCTTCATCAGATATTCAATACCTGAGTGAAGGACTTTGCCTAATGATCTCCTTCCCCTTTTATAGCCTTAGGCCTTACTCAATACCAAGGTCCAAAACCATAGAGAATCAATACCATGGACCCAATACTTGGGTTCAACACTTCGGACGAGATACCATGGTTCAAAACCATAGGTCCAAATACCAAGGACTAAATACCATGGACCAAAAATAAGTTTTCCCACATGTACACGCTTTTCTTTGCATGAAAGTGCGTGCATACGTATACGCACTTTTTGATCGTCGAACCCGCATGTATACGCGACTTGGTTAAGAGGAAACTGCATATATCTCTTTTTCTTTCATTCTGAGAGCCTGAATAGTGATCTATCATTTGAGTGAGTTGCCATCAAGGACAACTCCTGTGTCATAGCACCAAACCTGTGTCATAATGCCAATAAGAAGGACAGGGGGGGGGGATAGTGATAGAACTGGAAGGAAGAGAGAGAGAGAGAGAGAGAGAGAGAGAGAGGGAGAGAGAGAGAGAGAGAGAGAGGGAGAGAGAGTTTTGGGGGGAGATAGAGAGGGAGGTGGGAGATAAGGGATAGAGAGGAAGGAATATAGAGATGAGAAGGGAGAGGGAGAGAAGGGGAAGAGAGGGAGAGAGAGTGTGTGTATGTTTGGGGGGTGAGATAAAGAGAGGGAATAACAAAGAGACACAAATAAAAATATATATATTATATAGTATTATATAACCAATCTAGATCCATATTAACCATATAACTATCAAGTGCTGAGAGAGATCCAATCTCTCAAGCTGCAAACATTTCCTCAAGTTTTTCACTAGAAAAAAAGGTTTGCACCTCGAGAGATTGGACCCCTCTTGGTGCTTGGTAGGTCTGGGGTTAAGATGTATCTAGGTCAGCTAATATGAAATTAAAGTAGTTTTTATTTGATATTATAGTCTTAAAAATTAAAATTTCTCTTCATATTAAATTCAAATTGGAACTAGATCCAATTAGATTCAATGAATAGAATTTTAAAAATACATAAAATAATTTTTTTATTAAAAAATATATTTTTAAAATGAAAAATTATTAGAGATAAATAATGAAAAGTTGGCCCACCTATACACCATGTGGGGATGAAGAAGTGTTTAAGGAAGGATAACCTTTCAACCAATGTTTAACAACCTTTCAATCGCCTATCACTTGTAAGTTTAGAATGCTTGACACAATTAAGATGACTAACATAAAAACTAATTCATATTATTGAAGTACTTGTTAGGTAGTTGTATATTTGTTCTTAGACTAAATTAGTCATTGATGTTAGTCATTTTTTGTTTTATTACTTATTAGCTAGTCAGATATTTTAATATGCGACTAAATTAGTGATTTATGTCAGTTGTTTTTAGTTTGGTCACTTAAGATTGTTCATTTTTGGTAGTATTTCACTTGGAAAAGCTGTGGTGACTAACTTTTTTAGTCACCTACTCACTAATTGCTCATTTTCTACTAGTGTTTCCTAACTAATTGCTAAGAAATTATGCTTCAACAAGAATGCTAAGGTAACATGTATGAAATTATACTATCCTAAGCATGTAAGATCAAAACATCAAACATTACTATTGTGCATGTAAATGACTAGAATAAATTTGTTTTTCTTTTTATCTTTGTTATGGAAGAGTGTGAAAGATAATCTCTTTTGGCAATGTGGCAGGTGGATTAGGAATGCTGGTGGATGGTTGGAAGGTTTGGGAGACCCTTAGGTGACCTTATCTGGCTTTCTAGAGGCTTTTCCTCAATTCGGCCTCAAAATAGGCCACTACAGGAAAACCTACAAGATGTCCTAAAAACCTACAAGATTCCCTGTATTTCTAAAAGATACAATCGAGAGACAAATGATGGATGCTTAAGGTGATGGAAGTCTTAGTAAAGGTGGTTGGTGGATGGAATGAAGGAATAAAATGCCTAGGATCACTCAGAACTCGAAATCAAGGTTGGGAGATGGTTGGATTTGCTCAACATGCTTGGAGAAGTTTCCTTGTAAAATGATGAAATTGGTGAGGGTTTTAGTGAAAGCAATGAATGATCATGTATGGATGAATTTTTAAGGAGGTTATTGGCTATGAGATTTATCTTTACTTCTAAAACACCTGCACTAAATCAAACATTGATATTTTCCCAAAAATCATGTAAATAAGGAGAATTTCAATAAGCTAGGAAAACATAGTTTAATGAGCTAGATGTCTACTTCATGCATGAGGAAAACTTGCAGCATAAGATGGAATCATTGACGAGATCTACTGTAAGGCTGAAGATGGAGGAAATGATGACTAGGTCCTACTCTTGGAAATTGATCAAATGCTGGCTTAAGTACAGAAAACTCTAAATTCTATGAGAAATTAGAATTCTGTCTTTTTGGGGCTGCATAGGAGTCCTTTCCTCAAATAATTATCCCTAAAGTAAGAAGTGAGGCCAAAACACCTATTGACAACTCTTTGATGGTATTTTATCTCTTCTAAGCTACTGCTGAAGTAAACGACAAATGGAAGAAAAATAATAAACAAACTAATCAAATCTACACCACTTGCAATGAAATACTTCTAAGGACAATTTAACCATGAATCTATGAAATCAATCTAAGCATACAGATACAAGAAGAGGATACTTTTCGACTAGGGTTGGTCCCTAACCCAAGAGCTTCAACCCTCTGAGTTAACTCAGTGCTAGATCAAGAAAAAACTCGTTCTCATTATCAAAACAGAAAATTACATATCAATGTCTTCCACAAGTCTTGATCTCGAAAATAACTAGTGTCTTTTATAGCAAAAAATTCAATCCTAATGAGGCTCTAGGCCTCTTTATTTATACAACTAAAGTCTCCAATGACTTCCTTAAATATAGGGAGGCTCGACTCCCAAACTCAAGATAAACTAACTCTTTGACTGTCACTTGCTCGGTTGCCTTTTGATATTCATGACTTGGATCCTTGTACTCCGAGATAGCGTGATTGATGGAGGAATATTTGAATGAGGGAGGGGTAAATGAGGAGGATTTACCTCCTAAAATCTATCTTCCTTGTCCCATTCGAGTTTCAGCCTTTAATCTTTCCAAAATCCTTGATTTTCTCGCACAAACCTGCATTCAATGCACATTAGTCCACTAGGCATAATACCTCACTTTGACTCATCTCATTAAACAAAATATACTCAAAACATGTAATAAATTGTGAGAAGAGTTGATTTGACTAAGCTAGGAGGTGAATTAAGGTCCATGTAGTTTCCCATCAAGGAGAATTTTTGAGTATGTCTTGGGGATAAGCATAAGTTTTGGTCATTATGTAACAACCGTTTGCTTCATACTATATTTCATCAACTTCAATCATGTATTTTATTTATGAAGCCATGTACTCAAGTGTTCATGTCGTTGAGTCTATGTTGTCATGTATTGGTGTTAGGAAGGTTATGAGTCATGACAAGTTGGTGTTGTTATTGTTTGTTACAACCATCTTTGGGCTATTGTAAATCATGTCATAGTCATTTTATAGCCTTGTATTTCATTATATAGCCATGTACTACATTGTATTGTATATCATTGGCCATGGTCATTTGGGGAGAGAGTCATGATGTCTAGTATTCATTGATGAGGGCAACCATTCAAATGGCTTGATGGGTGTTGTATCAGTCGTATTGTATAGTCAACCCCTTAGTCCTTAAGATGTAGCCTTCAACTAGAAGGTATTGATTACAGGATGATGATGCTCAGGGGGATCCTATCCAGTATTCTGCTGCTAATCAGATATGGTTTGTTTTCTTTTGCTGGTACACCTTGTTGATGTTGGCTTGGAGGAGAGTGAGGTTGATGTATTTGGTACTACTGAGTAGAAATTTGTTGCTTCTATTGCTTCTTATGATGTGTTGCTGCTCATATCACATTGTTGCTATTGATGATTATGCTATGTTGCAAATAGAGAGAGTGTTGATGTTCATGGTATTTTATTGTTGATGCTCATTCTTCTGTTGAGTTGAGTGTTGTTGTTGTTGGTTGAGAGTAGAGCTTTTATGAGGAGAATTTGTTGCTGCTACTTCAAGAGAGAGAGAGAGCTATTACTATTATTATTTGTTGTCATGCTTCTATGAGGAGTGTTGTTGTTGTTTGATTATGATTTGACCATAATGATATACATGATGTGCTGCTAAGTTTGCTAGTTATGGTGTGGTGTTTCCCACACTATGTGGATGGTTATAGTTATTGCTTCTTGTTGAGACATAACTATTATCCAAGGGGAGTAGTGTCTATTCAGCTATGGTTATCTAGATGAGGCCCTTTTCCATTGAGTTCAAAGGGGGAGTGAATGAGGAGTTTTTCAGAGGCTAGTTGGTTGGTTCATCTAGGGTTGCCTTCAATTCCAAAGGAGGAGTATGTTGGCATTAAGGCTCATTTGGTTGGTTGGCATTGATGTCAATCTAGTAGTATTGGTGTTGGAGGTTGCATTGGTGATAGTTGGAATTGATGTCAACCTGGTAGTATGTGGTTGTTTTATGGTATCTATTGTGTATGAGTATGGATGAGATGCTACATGGTTCTGCTACATGACTGCTTGGTACATGGTTGGAGTAGTTGTGGTGAAGTTTGATGGCTGGAGTATTGGAGGAGTTGATGGATGGTCTTCAATTCAACCTAGTTTGACTTGCATTGATGATGGAGTAATTATAGTGGATTGTTGGAGTGTTACAGAGGCTACGGTGGTTTCTTGATGATGATCAAGAAGTGGAATAGGTCTGGTGCAAGTTTGAAGGTAGTTACTTATCTTTCAAGCCAGTTTCAGCCCCAGCCACATGGAAGGAAGGTCATGGGAATGACTGGAGCTTCCCAGTCGAATCCTTATAGTGAAGAGATAGTGATTGAGGAAGAAAAACCACAGTCGCATGGATGGAGGCTCATTAGAGCAACTGGAATAGTCCAGTCACTTGGAGAATGGGTTCATGCGAGTGACCAAACCTTCCAGTCAATTTGGCTCAAGATTGTGGGTGTGACTGAGACTCAGAGTGACAACTCTTCTGCATTCCTCACATGCATCAATTTTTTATTTTCTTTTCCAACTTGTATTATTTGGGACTCATCCAATAAAGGTTGGAAAATGGTTATTTTTCTTCTATAAGTTGGTTAAATGAGAATATTCATAAATAAATGAAGTTAATGGTTTGATTGAGTCAAGATAAATTGAACCAAAACACCTTTAGCATATGGACAAAACTCCACTACAAGATTGGAATTAATTGATTTAATCATTTTCAGAAAATACAAATATGTGGAGAAAGGTTTCTCATTAGGTTGGTTCTCTTGTGTGAGAAAATTGACATAGCGTGTTCGAGAGCCATTGGTGAGGAGAGTGAATTTGTTGTAGCAAAGTGTGCATGGAGGTATAGTTGTAGATGAGATAGAAGTATGCTTCAGCCGAAGATATTATGCAACAATATGGTGTAGATTGATTGTGTGAGTGTATGGATGGAGTGTATGAGTGTTGCAATACTTTTGCTTAGATAATTATACATTTGTAGTTGTGTTTAGTTGTGTGTATACTTCAGTTTATCATTTTCAGATTCATATCAGAGATAGGTTGTTGGGTTGCTCTTGCTGAAAAAGTTTGAGAGGCTAGTTTGAAAATGTATGAAACATGGTTCACATGGAGGTTTTGGAGTGAGCCTTCATTATAGATAGTGTGTAGATAAGGCGGGAGTCTTCTAGAAGATAGATTAGAAAAAAAGAAGATTTCCCCAGAGTCCAATCAGAGTTGAGAAAGGCTCATTGGTGGTGGTGGCCTCCAACGAATGGCGGTTCATAGAGTCATGAGAGAAGAGTCTCTCTCTCTGGTATTGCTAGAAAAATTGTCTCATTAGTCGAGTCATCCAGCTAGTGGTTGTTAGCTCCTCTATGTACAAAATTTGTTCGGCATAGTATGTTGGAAAAAATACTGAGAGGGGGGGTGAATCAGTATTATCAGATCAATCAAACTTTTTCAATGCTCAGAAACATATACGCTACTTCAGTTAGGTGAACCAGCGTGTACACGCTACTGAGACTAAATAAAACAACGTATAAGAAGAAAACTCATAATTTAGTTAGCTTATTCTTCAGTTAAGTTCATCAGGACATTATTCACCACATTAACAGTAAACATGTGCAGTATAACAGAACAGATCAAAAGCCACACACATGAACACCAAGATATAAGGTGGAAACCCAATGTGGGTGAAAACCACCTGCTGCAAGTTGTCTCTATCTTTCTTTAATATGAAACTTCAGTTTACAATCTTTTGTACTGGTGCAGCCTTATACCAGTACGCAGGCTACAACCTGCAGAAGGCTACAACCTTCTCTCGTTCTCCAAACTTCCTTGGAAGGGAGCTCCAACCCCCTTTGCTCTTGTACTAGCCAAGATACTAGTACGTAGGTGCTGACCTACAATCTTCTTTCCTTCAGGTACCACCTTTCATACATTTTCAGACTGGATATTCCTGAAGCACAACATTACAATCTGTAGACCCCAATTCATTCAACTTTCACAACAGATCATTGAAGCATAAAACAACCAATACTAGTATTATCAAACTTTGAATCACTGAACCACTGAACCCTGTCAATCACCAGATACCAGAACACAGAGCAGTCTACAGAACTCTGTAATAACAGTCAGATCCAACTGCAAACCCAAAAATCAATCTTTAAGAGATATACGCTACTTCAATGAGCAAAACCCGCGTATACACGTGCTTTTACCTAAGCCAACCTGCGTACAGATCTAAAAATAGATTCTCTCATCTTGCAGCTGTACCAGACATCAGTTAGATCCAGAACATAATATTACGACAGTATGCAGATCTAGAAATACGCATAATCAACCATATCATAATAGTGCATTTCAAACCATTAGATCCCGATTTATCCTTAGATCTAGTCTTCCATCCACCGATGTGGTTTCTCCTTAGCTCATATCAAGCAACCCAGACCCTGCATATCAGATCTCTTTCTCTCTTAGATATTCAAGCCTTGTCGAAAGATAATTTTGCCTAATGATCTTCTTCTCCTTATATAGCCTTAGGCCTTGCTCAATACCAAGAGCCAAAACCATAGTAACACAATACCATCAACTTCAAAACTAGGGATCGACACGCCCGTCGAGACACAATGGTCTGAAACCATAGGCACAACTTCCAAGGACTAACCACCATGGACCAAAGGTACTTTTCCACATACACGCGCTTTTTCTGAATCCAACTAGCGTGTACACGCGACTTGGGCTTAACGAACCTGCGTATATGAACTTCCTTGGCATGCTGTACTAAGATCTGTCTTCTGATTAAGTTGCCATCACCTGTACCAACCTCTGAGCACCTGTACCAACCTCTGAGTGAGTTGCCATCAAGGACAACACTTGAATCATAATGCCAACATAGTAAAATATTTGAGTAGCAGTAGCAATGGGTGTTTTGTTTGCCCTAAAGAGGGCTTTCCACTAGAAAATAACATTTTTCTCTTATGTGCATGAATTGATACTTTTTGTGGTGTTTTATGTTGATTTTACATGATCTTACTTATTTATGTCATGCTAGTTTCATAAGTTTTCTTATGGTTTATTGCTTTGGTAAAAAGTGATAAAATTTATATAATTATAGTCACTACTGATTCACCCTACACTCTCGGTAGTGAGGTAACTTCCAACACCTAAGAAATAACACTACTATGCTATAGCTTGTTGATAGATAAACAATAGCACTAGAGGGCATCATTGAAGATGTAGTTGTTTCTATAGACTCTTGGGAGTATCCCACAAACTTCCATGTCTTGTAGCCCAAAACCAAGCTCAATAATTATCCACTCATCTTAGACATATCATGATTATCTACCGTTGAGGTATATATTAGTTGTAGGAACAAAAACATGATAATCACCAATGGATAGTCTTGAAAACAAATACTATTATATCCCCCAACTCAAACTCTTATTGAGAATGACTTTCCTACATTTGTAGTAGAAGAAGAAGGAGATATTTATGCTTCTCATCATCCTACCTTGTGTGTACATTAGGAACCACCATTGGTAGAAAGCAAGCTAATGAGATGATTTAATTGATAATTTTATGAAAAAGAAATATCCTGCTGCTATAAATATTGATGGGTTAAAAGAAGGGTCATCCATAGGTTAGCCTAGTTGTTCCCAACACATTCTATGGGAAAAATTATTTATTGATAGTTTTGATCAAAATAACATAAATACAGTAGAAATCAACCCCACTAAAATGTTGAAAATCATCTCCTCACTTTAAACTGATCAGGGGGATCAATTGCTCATTGTCTCAAAGAAGAATATTGATGCATTTGCATGGGATTACAAAGGGATGAAACGAGTACATCCTTATATGTGCACTCACCACATATACATAAAGAAATATCACAAACCTATTTTTCAACCTGAAAGGTGAATGAATCCTTCCATAAAAGATATTTTGAAGGAAGAATTACATAAGTTACGAGATGTAGGGTTCATCTATCCAATCTCAAATAGTGAATGGGTATCTCCTTAGGTTATTTTTCCCAAGAAAAATGGCAAGTGGAGAATTTATTTTAATTACAGGGACGATAACAAATCCACATGGAAATGTCCTTTCACCTTTCCCTTCATTAACCGAGTAATTAAAGTTCTTGTTGGGAAAAAGTTATTTTCCTTTTTGGACGGGTTTAGTGAGCACAATTACAACCAAATCAGTCCTGAAGGCGAGGATAATACCACCTTCACCTATCCTCCGGGGAATGTTTCTTACAAATTCCTCCCTTTTTGGATTATGTGAAACCTCTATGACTTTCTAAAGGGTTTTGTTCAACATATTCTCTAACCTTGCATGTAATTTGGTAGAAATATACATGGATGAATTCATAGCTTATGGGAATGTTTTCTAGGAAGCTCTCTTCAATCTTAGCGAAGCCTTGCAAAGGTATGGGAAGATGAACCTCTCCTTGAGCCATGAAAAGTTCTTATTAGTAATGAATGAGGGAATTTTTCTAGTACATTTCCTCTCCTCAAAAGGAATTCGAGTGGACCCCAGTAAGATACCCATCATTGAACACCTTGTTCCTCAAAATCAAAGATATTTTGGAATCTTCTTAGGCCTTGTAGGATATTATCATATATTTATAAAATATTCTAGTAAAACGACCTCTCCTTTGTTTTCCTTCCTGACCAAAGATATTGAGTTTTGTTAGACATATTCATGTCAAGAGGCATTTGAGTATAAAAGAAAAGATAATGACAACACATATCTTTAGAGGTCCCAATTGTACTTTTCCCTTTCACATTCACATAGATGCATTTGATAGGTAAATTGGGGGTAACTCTCGGACAACTTGAAGGTAGACCTCGTTATGTGATATATTTCAATATCAAAAAAAAATTCAAGTTTGAATTAAACTATATTGTAATTGAGAAAGAGTTCCTCGTTATTGTACATTATTTAAACAAATTTATACATTATATCTCTAGATACAAGGTCTTTGTGCATACTAACCATGCAACATTTAAGTATTTAATTAAAAAAATAGATGTAAATTCTTGCATAATTAGGTGGGTTATTATTGTTGGAACAATTTGACTTGACCATTGTTGACAAACCACAAAAAGAGAATGTTGTTGTAGATTTCTTGTTAATACCAACCTTTTTTGTTCATGAAGAAGTGGTAGATGATCAACTCCCATATGGTAATATTTTTTCCATCTCACTTATCTCTCCATGGTTTGTTGGCATTGCCAACTATCTAGCCACTGGTCAATTCCCTCCTCACATGTCCTCAAAAGAGAAGAAAATGATTGTTAGAAAAAGTGCCTCCTATACTTGGAATGGGGAAAACCTCTTCAAGTTGGGATTGGATTAGATTTTAATAAGATGTGTGAGGGAGGATGAAGACTATGATATCCTCTCAGCTTGTCATTGTTGGGTAGCGCAAGCCTCGCGGAACGAGTATGGGGTGGGAAGCCTAGAATTGTGGGTAATATTAGGGTAAAAGACTCTGCGGAAAGCGTGGTGCGTGAACTATAGTAGGTTGAGTCAAAGGGTATTCTGCCCAAAAATAATGTACAGAAATAGTAATAGAGTCAGCTCGCAGAGGGATCGCGGGCCAAGGGAAAGTATAAATAGAGCGGGGCTCTATGAGGGAAAGTAGTTATTTTAAAAGATGGAATGTAATGGGTCCTTAAAGGCAATAGCTTGAAAGAGTCTATAAGTCTGAGTCGAGGGAGTAGGGTAGAAGGTAGAGGCTCTGCAGCTGTGTGCGTAGAGGCTTGGAGAGTTTGCAGCTGGGTGCATGGACCCCTACAGCTGAGTGCGCAGGGTGGATTTGAATGTATTGTTGAAGATTGATAATAAAGATAAGTTTCTTCTGAATTCTGTGTTGGTTGCAACTTTAATCTTTTATGATAAATGAACTATTATGATTTCTGCATTTTCTATGGTTGAATACATGTGAACTGGATTAATATTGATGCCCGAAGTAACCAAAAATAATAATTGTTTTCTTAAAGACCATTTAACTAGATCAAACCACTAATAAGTGATTCAATCTGTAATAAGCGCGATAAGGGTATTCCGATCTGCGCGGATCTAGCATAGCGCGAGGCTACAGAACAACTCGCGAGCCCCAAACCACATCCAAGACATCCCCAAGGTGTGGAAACCTAGTTCTAGCACCCTCCCCTGCTACCTCGGGTGAGACCTCAATCCGCGCTTCGCAGGCTGTTGCCGAAAGGGCCGGTAGCTTCGGGATTTGTTTGGCTAAATAATTCTTCCAAACTTGGATCAAGCCCATATAAGCCAACAAATGGTTCCGTTGCCAGGATCAGGATCTACCTAAGGGGTGCCTGGTGTGAAAGGTGGGGACGCTAGAGAAAAGAGCGACGATAGATCAGGATGATAGTAATGGCGAGCACCATCCAGTTACCAGTATTCAAAGGAGTAGGCAGTGAAGATCTAGAAAACTTTTGGTTTATATTGAATTCAGTATGGAATGTGCAACAGATCATGGATGATAATATCAAGAAAGCTGTCTTAGTCAGCACATTGTAGGACCGAGTGCTAACATGGTATATGAAGTATTCAGGCATCAACCCAATGGCGGGGATAACAAACATCCACACGGAATTAAAAAAGGAGTTCAGCCGGCCAAAATCGGAATCACAGTCAGTCGTGGGATTCAAAGAGATCACAATGATGCTTGGTGAGACCCTGTGGGATCTGGATCAAAGGTTAAAAAGCACTATTTGTGAGGCCAACATGACCCTGACAGATGCACAGCACCGCGCTTGGTTCATCGCATCACTAACGCCATATCTGAAATCGACTTTGTCACAACAGAATATCTCAACCCAAGCAGAAGCACTGGAGGCAGCAATGTGGCTGCACGAAACCCTGATACAAGACCCAGGGTTCGAAGTTCAGCAAATCCAAGCATAGGTCCAAAATTTGTGTTTGGAAATACAGAAGTTAAAACAAGACCAGGTGCCGGAAGTTCAGGAAGAAGCCTCGTGCATCAAGTGTAGGGGCCAGGGACATGATAAAGACCATTGTCCAATCGCGGTGATTCTTGTGGTCACAGGGGGACCAGCACCGTTGCGACTAGAGGCACAGGTAGGGTCGGGCATGATTTCCCTGCTCTGGTGCACAATCTGTCAAGTAGGAGGAAAACACAACACGGATAATTGCCACCTATTGTCGAAATATGATCAGACCCCCCAGCAGCTCTTTTGCAACTTTTGTAGATTAGTGCTTCATGAGGAAAGGGATTGCCGAAAGTTGGTAGATCAGGCATTTGCCTACCGAATGTAGACTGAGAGGCAAATTCAACACCCAAGTGCAATGTTTGCGCACGGTGGATCCCAAGGATGAGGTCGAGGACGGGGTAGAATGGGACCAGGAAGGGGTCAAGGACAGCTAATTTGTTGCAATTATGGAGGACCAAGAAATTACACACGAGATTGCACAAATCCAACTCGAATATCATGTACCTATTGCGAGCAATTCAACCATGAACTGTTAGATTTCCCTATGTTGCTAGCACAGATTCGTGAAAAAAGGACAGCACCTCCTACAACGACACATAATGTGTAGATGATAAGGGCCGAACCACGCGATGAAGAATATAAAGTAAATATGGTACTAAGGGGTGATGCAACTTTAGAAGGGGATCAGTCTATGCTGTACAAAGGACCCTTGATGTTGACAATTTTTTTAGAAACCTGCATGAAGTTACTTTGCAATAATAGGGCAGTGAAAGGACTATAGGAGGTAATTAATAGATACGCAAGGTGGGGAGAACCTCGCATAGTCCAACGAATGGGGAGCCATACATCATGAACAGGACAAGAAATGCGATTAGATGGATTAGGTCATTCTGGACCTCGGCTCTGATGCAAATGTCTTGCCTAAGCAGACGTGGGAGCGTATCAGCAAGTCCCCACTCTAATGGTCTCCAATCCAATTATGGATGGCAAATCAACAGAAGATCTTGCCCATGGGCAGGCTGCAAGGAATCACTGCAGACCTAGATGGTGCAAGCACTAGAATAGACTTTGAAGTTATTGAGATAGTGGATGAAAAAATCCCATACCCCACGTTGTTGGGAATAGACTGGGCCATCGACATGAATGGGATTATTAACCTCAAGTAGAGGAAGATAATATTTGAGAAAAAGTCGCACCGCATAGTTGTTTCGGTAGATCCAACGGACCCCACTACGTGAAACTTGTGCGTGACGACGAGCTGGACGAAGCATTGGATTGCATCTACCAAATTGATGCACAAAGGCCAATAAAGGGTAAGGCAATGGAGGAACAGAGAATTTCACAGGGTTATGCGGAACCATACACCGATGAGCCAGAGGAAGAAGACGAGCAATGGCAGAATAGAGTGAATGAGGCAACTACTTTAAACTGCAATATGCTAACAAAATCTGTGTATTGCATTAAAGCTCAGGACTGTGAGCTGCCGGTGTATGACGGGCTCACATTAGTAAATGAATGCCTAGAGAAGTTTGAGAGTGCAGTACTAGAATACCAGTGATTTGATGTGCTCAAATGGGCATTGCATGCGACACCGACGCGATGGTGTCGTACCCATGAAGGAACCTTCACAGATTGGTGAAGCTATAAGCGCATGATGCAGATACAATTTGGGAAGCCAGTGCTCCAACTAACAGAGAAATATGATGGATGAGACAATCTGCACATACACCTGAACAAATGGACCGAAGCTTATGGCGAGGGACCGCAACCAGAATGGGTGCACCTATTTTATCATACCTTGGATGTTATCCCAAGGAATTGGTATACTGAAACAGAGCTTTGACATGTCACAGGGGAGTGGGATATCTTGCATGAATGGTTTCTGTCAACATTTATTTTTGAGGATCAACGGATGGATACATTGGACTATGCATTAAAGCTAGTAAAGACTGCAATTTTCATGATGCCGCTAGAACTAGAAGAACTCATGTAACCAGACTGGTCACGACAGCTAAGCCAGGCCCTAGAATGTTACAATGTAAAAGCAGAAGGTGACGAAGATGATCCATGCAACATCATTATACCAGAATTTGAAGGAAGTCGAGAAGTGCGTGGCCCTGAAATGGAAGATCGAGACGTTGTAGTGCCATTAAAAATGAAGCATGTGAATATCAGAATAGAGGAAGAACCGAAGAATGCTATGCTTGGAGATTACTGGGACGACGCTACAGTGGAAAACGTCATCAAGCTGCTCCAGGAGTATCGAGACATTTTCCTTACCAAGATTACAGAGCTAAAAGGGATTTGAGGTGAACTAGGAATGATGAAGATAACTTTGAAGCCTGACACAAAACCAGTAAAGCAGCAACCTTACTGATTGAATCCAAAATATAGAGCAAAAGTACGAGAAGAACTAGACAAGATGCTAGCAGCCGGGATCATTAAACCAGTCGAGGGGTCCAATTGGGTAAGTCCGATGGTGGTACAGGAGAAGAAACAGAAGGGTGAGATCTGCATCTGCATGGATCTACAGAAACTCAATGATGCTTGTGTTAACGATCCATTTCCCACACCTTTTACCGATGAAGTCTTAGAAAATGTGGGCGGGTAGGAAGCATATTCCTTTACAGATGGGTTCTCTAGATACTATCAGATCAAGATCGCACTGGAGGATCGAAGCAAGACAAATTTTGCTATAGAATGGGGTTGCTTTCAGTATACGGTGATGCCATTTGGGCTGAAGAACGCGCTGGCAATATTTTCCCGCATTGTGGTCGCTGCATTCAAGGAATTTATACATAAATTATTGGAAGTCTATCTTGACGATTGGACCGTCTTTGGCCTGGTTAAGAAACATACTGAGATCTTACGATTAATGTTGGATACTTGTCGTTGACACCAGATTGTGCTCAATCTAAAGAAGTGTACGTTCCTTGTTCCTTTCGGGAACTTGCTGGGTCACATAGTTTGTAGGCAAGGCCTGATGGTGGATCTGGCAAAGATCGCTGTCACATTAGGTATACAATCACCGCGCAGTGTCAAACAGTTCCGCGCTACACTAGGACACACGGGGTACTATTTTAAGTTCATAAAAGGTTACACCCAAATCACGGCTCCAATGGAACAGTTGTTAAAAAAGGATGCCACATATTGTTGGAACGAGGAATGTAACAAAAGCCTGGAATTGCTGAAGGAAAAAATGGCATTTGCCCCTATCCCGACCTTTCCAAATTGGGACGTGGAGTTCCATGTGCATGTTGATGCATCATGTATCGCGTTAGGAGCATTACTTACTCAGGAAGGAATAGAGGGAGTTGACCACCTGATTGCATTTGCAAGTCGAAGGTTGTCAAAAGCTGAGAAGAATTACTCTACTACTAAGCGAGAGGGATCGGCAATGGTGTATGCACTCCAGAAGTATTGTCACTATTTGCTTGGAGGGAATTTTAAGATGTATACTGATCACTGTGTGCTAAAATACCTAGTGAATAAGCCTGTGTTTGGGGGGCGCATCTGTCGATGGTTTTTGTTGTTTTAGGAATATGATTTTGAGGTTGTTGTAAAGCTGGGACATCTGAGTGTGGGTCCAGACCACTTATCCCGGATTGAGATGGGTGAGGAACCCACAAATCTAGAAGAAGGACTCCCAGACGCCCAGTTGTATGCAGTGCTCATTGCAGATGGCCACTTTGAAGATATAATATATTTTTTTACTACTGGCACTATGCCGCAGGGGTATTCTGTGTAACAAAAAAAGGAATTGGTGACATGAGCAACAGATTTCACTGTGATTGTTGGCCATCTCTACAAGATGGGCCATGATGAGATATTACGCAGATATGTACCAGAGTTTGAGCGAGAACAGATCCTTGCCGAAGCATATGGAGGGGTTGATGGCGGACATTATACGGGCTGCGCCATAGCCCAGAAGGTTCTTCTCGTAGACTTATGGTGGCCCACCCTCCATCAAGATTCAAAGGCATATTGTCAGGCTTGCGATGTATGCCAACGAACGGGATGCCATCGTGAAGGGATGAAATGCCACTTCAGCCACAGGTAACGCTACAACCATTTTAGAAATGGCCAATCGACTTCGTCAGGCCTATTGAACTGCGAGGGAAGATGGGCACGCGCTATATTATCACTGCGACCAAATACTTGACTCGATGGGCAGAAGCATAGCCAGTTAAGGATTGCACAGCCACGACAGCGGCAAAGTTCTTATTCAAGAATGTGTTAACTAGGTTTGGGTGTCCTAAGATTCTCATGAGTGATCGAGGAATGCATTTTTTGAATGAAACCATCAGCGCACTCACTACGGAATTCCAGATATATCGCTAATAGAGCACGCCATACCATCCGCAAGCAAATGGGATTGTTGAGGCATTCAACAAAATTTTGGAAATCACTCTGACTAAGATCTAAAATGCACGACGGAATGATTGGGACTTACGCATCCCTGCTGTGCTATGGGCATACTGAACCACGTGCAAAACGTTGATAGGCCAGACACCGTTTCGACTAGTCTATGGTAAGGAGGCTGTGATGCCTATGGAATATATCATGCCCAGTCTGTGGATTGCAGTAGCTACAGGAATGGCAGATCATGGGGCCTTGGAGGAAAGGCTCGCACAACTCGACGAACTGGATGAAGAATGATTTCTGGTGGGATTTCATCAGCAGGTACAAAAATAGCGTGAGAAAGCATGGCATGATCACCATATCAAGGTGCACATGTTCAAGAAGGATGATCTCATATTTTTATATGACAGTAAGTTTGAGAAATTCCCAGGTAAGCTTCGCATGCATTGGTTGGGACCTTATGTTGTCAAAGAAGTAACTGATGGGGGCATAGTTCAGCTGGCTAAGCTCAACAGAGACCCCTTCCCAGGAAGAGTGAATGGCAGTCGCCTGAAGCTCTATATGGGTAGGCCGACCGCCTGACTAACTGCTCCAAGGAGAGTCTCACCGCTCTGCCCAGTTGAAAGAGAGCAAGGGACAATGAAGTAGTCTGGGGGATAGAGGCGCGGGTATCAAGGTGTGTGTACATTTGGCCAACAATCAGGGGCATGGTTGCACAGACAAAGCCACGCGGTGCATTGTTTCAAGGAATGATGACCATTAGTACCACTGTTCATGACAACAAGGATGCATTATGGCAAAAGGGAGCGGGTAGTGGGAAATTAAGAGTAACAGTATGACCTAGATATGAAATGATCGGCCACAAATTTCACACAAGAAGGTTACACAAGCAGGAACGAGTGGCTATCCGGGCAGTTGAAGTTGGCATGGCCTATAAATCACCATGGGGAATTCGCTGGGCAACCTACGTTTCGGAAATACAGATGGATCTGTTCATCATCTCTGCACCATGCATGCACCCAAAGGTAGTAATCTGGTCGAGGGAGGAGCAAGACTCTCTAATGAGTCTGGTATTGATAGTTGTAGGTATCCCGCAATCTGTAGAATCGCTAGCAAGGGATGTACCGGAAAAAAGGGAATGCGAAGTAGAATTGGTTTAGATGTCGTCACCCTACCTAGGGGCAGGATGGCGCACTACAATAGAACAATAGAAGGATGGACAGATAGCAACCATGGGTGGAGATGCAGTCAATAAGTCACCTCTAATGGTTCTTGATGATTGGGATCATGCCTACAACACCTAGGGTCTTGCAAAATTGCAACACAGGTTGCAGCAGATGGTGAAAAGAGAAGATACGATGGTCAGAAAGGGCTACGGTGGTACCAGGAGGTCTCATATGTGGCTCCCCCACTCGCGCTAAAATCCTCGGAGGGGTTGTTTTGTGTTAACTGAGCAGAGCAGAATGAGTATCATCGGTTGTGAGATGTGGTAGAAACACTAAAGCAGGAGACGGATGAAGCGTTGCACGAGACAAACCAGGAGTAGCCAGATGACGAACGCCACTCAATGGGAGGTGAACCATGACACCAAGGCAAAGCATCTAGCCACACCAGCAAGTGACTCAGGACGAGTCACGATGATTGTGTTGGGGGACTGTTGGGTAGCGCAAGCCCCACGGAACGAGTATGGGGTGCGAAGCCTGGAATTGTGGGTAATATTAGGGTAAAAGACTTTGCGGAAAGCACAGAGCACAAACTATAGTAGGTTGAGTCAAAGGGTAGTTCGACCAAAAATAATGTAAAGAAATAGTAATAAACTCGGCCCGCGGAGGGATCACGGGCCAAGGGAAAGTATAAATAGAGCGGGCCTCTATGAGGGGAAGTAGTTCTTTTAAAATATGGAATGTAATGGGTCCTTAAAGGCAATAGCTTGAAAGCGTCTGTAAGTCCGAGTCGAGGGAGTAGGGTAGAAGGTGGAGGCTCTATAGCTATGTGCGTAGAGGCCTAGAGAGTCTGCAACTGGCTACGCGGACCCCTGCAGTTGATTGCACAGGGTGGATCTGGATGTATTGTTGAAGATTGATAATAAAGATAAGTTTCTTATAAATTCTGTGTTGGTTGCAACTTTACTCTTTTATGATAAATGAACTATTATTATTTCTACATTTTCTACGACTGAATACATGTGAACTAGATTAATCTTGATGCATGAAGTAACCAAAAGTAATAAATGTTTGCTTAAAGACCGTTTTAACTAGATCAAACTAGTAATAAGTGATTCAATCTGTAATACGCGTGATAAGGGTATTCTGATCTGTGTGAATCTAGTGTAACGCGAGGCTAAAAAACAGCGTGCGAGCCCTAAACCACATCTAAGACATCCCCAAGGTGCAGAAACCTGATTCCAACACCCTCCCATGCTACCTCGGGTGAGACCTTAGTCCACGCTTCGCAGGCTGTTGCCGAAAGGGCCGGTAGCTGCGAGATTTGTTTGGCTAAATAATTCTTCCGAACCTGGGTCAAGCCCATATAAGCCAACAGTCATCATGGACCTTGTGGGGGTCATGTTGCTGCAAACAATACTACTTACAAAATCATGCAAGCATGATACTTTTGGCCAGCTCTTCATAAGGATGCCCAAAGATACATTGCACAATGTGATGAGTTCGAGAGAATGGTAAATTTATAAAGATAAAACCCCCCTTCAAAATCAAGTTTTTTTTAATCCATTTGAGAAACGGGGCATGGAATTCATTGGTCCTATTGGTCCCCCATCCAGATATACAAAGTACATCATTATATGCATTAATTACCTGACCGAATGGGTTGAAGTGAAGGTAGTTAAGGAGGAAACAAAAAGGAAAGTGGTCGAATCTTAAGGGAAACTACCTTCTTCAATTTCATTTTTCCAAGATAATTAGTGACAGTTCAAGGCTCCTAGTTCACTGCCAATCTAATTGAAGGAATAATGAAGAAACACCACTTTTTCCATAAAAAGTCCACTCCATACTACCCCACGGAAAATGGGTAGGTGTAGGTCACTAAAAGGGCATTGGAAAACACTATTACCAAATTGATCTGTGATAAGAAGAAGTACTGGGAAAAAAGGCTTGTTGAGGCCACTTGGGCCTATAACACTACTTGGAAAACCACCACTAGTTTCACCCCCTATGAGTTAGTCTATGGAAATAAGGATTTATTTTCAATTGAATTTGATACAGCATGTTGAGGATGGTAGCCCAACTCGATAATGATTTGAACAAAGAAAAGGTTGATAGGATACATTAGTTAAATGCTTTAGATGAGTATATAATGCAAGCCTTGTTATACATTGAGGTATCCCAATTGCAAAGAAAAGTATGGCATGATATATACATTAAGAACAGGGCCTTCCATGAGGGTGAATGGGCTCTCTCATATGACTCTAGGTTCAAGGACTTCCAGGGATAATTCATGACTCTATGGCTAGGGCCTTACGTGGTGCAAAAATATTATGATAATGGCTCTATCAAGACCAAAACTATAGATGAGGAACAAATACCACTTCTAGTGAATGGATACTAACTAAAGATTTATAGGAAGCCCCTCTTTAGGGATGTATTTACACATTCAATAAGAAAGGAACTAAATAAGATTGAGAGCATCAGAGGCCATAATCCATTCAACCCCTGATCAGTAAGAAAGAAAAAATAAAATAAAAAAATAAAAATAAAAAACAAAAATATCTCAAGCGAAATCCCCCTTTGAGGCATTTGAGGAAGACTCACTAGCTGCAAACCTCTATGAGGAAATTAGTAATATTGAAGAAAAAATAAAGATAAAAATAAAAATAAAAGTAAAAATAAATCTCTAGGTGAAAATATCTTTTAAGCCAAAAAAGGGAGAAAAAAAAAAGAAAAAAGACAGAAATTTTGGTCTCTCACAACAAGGATACAATAAATCAAGTCAACAAGACCAACCCACACCATAGTCCAAGTCATCAACACAGTCACTCCAAAAGGACCCAAATGACATCCCTACACCATATTCCATTTATTTTCATCAACCACAACATCACTTATCACAAACAATCCCCTTTCCATGTGTTTATTTGCAACTTTCTTGAACTCCTAAAACAAATTTCAAAATTATTGTATAGGGAAGACCAATTTGAATAGAAAGCTACAGATAAAAAAAAAAATGATCTGTAGCTATGGTATAGAGGGGATAAAAAAAATGCTACAGTGAGCTCGAGATGATAGGGTGTAGATAATTTTCAGTTACCTTGAATAAAAATATATGTAGATGTACATTGAGATGGGGGACGATGGAAGGTTTAGTGCGAACAGAATTGGTACATTCACCTTTCAGAGGGATTCTGCCCCCCCCCCCCCCCCCCAGGCTCAAGGATTTCATGTTCGTTCCAGGCCTAAAGAAATATATCTTCTCTGTTGCATTTTTGGAAGACCATGGTTATGATGTGATCTTCAACAAAGGAAAAGAATTCCTAAGACATATAGCCATGGGATAGGTGAAGCAGATCGAGGTTCATGTGAAGAACCTATACAAGCTAGATGTGGAGGATTGTGTTGCATTGAGAACAAAGGTGGAGAAGTTGTAGAGTCATGATTTTCGCAAAGTTTGGTATAGAAGGCTTGTCCATTTGCATCATGGCACTTGAAAGATCATGCAACAGATAATCACAGGCCTCCCCGAAGGAGAACTTGAGTAGCAGGATGTATGCAAAGGATGTACTTTGGTGCAGTACACAAAATCCACATTCCATGATTGGGATAGAAAAGCGCATGCAGTCCTTGAAAGGATCCACTCTGATGTCTGTGGACCTTTCTCGATATCCTCCACTACCAAGCACAAATATTTTGTCTTTTCTATTTATGACTTCTCACGGAAGTGTTGGATCTTCTTCCTACGAAAGAAGGATGAGACATTCTCCGAGTTTGTAGAATTCAAGGAATTAGTTGAGAAAGAAATGGGAAAGAAGGTTGAGGCTCTCACGAGTGATAATGGAGGTGAGTAAGTGTCGAATTAAGTTAAAAATGTTTCTTCAAAATAAGGCATTTGATGAGAGTTGACAGTACCCCACAAACCATAGTAGAATGGGGTGGCTGAGAGAAAGAATCATAGCATTGTGGGAAAAGCGAGGGCGATGTTGCATTATCAAGGCATTCCTCTACATTTTTGGGATGAGGCATGCAACACAATAGTCTATTTGCAAAACCAGAGTCCTCATCGGATTCTAGGAATGATTACACTAGAGGAGGCTTTCTCGAGGAGAAAGGCAAATTTCTTAGAATTCAGGATTTTTGGAGCCTCTGTTTGTTGACATGTCTCCAAAGAATCAAGGAATAAGCTAGAGCCAACAACATAATTTGGGGTATTTTTTGGTTACACAAAAACTCCCCACAACTACTGTGTGTAATTTTCATCCCTCAGAATGACAATTGTGTGAAGGGACATAAATTTTGATGAAAATAAAGCGATGTGGTTCTCTCTTGAGAGGGAGATTCAGATCCCACTAGAAGAGGAGATTTTAGCTCCAAAAGAGGATCCTCAGGAAATTTTGGAGTAACCACAAGTTGAGGAGAAAAGAGTGGAAACAACCACTCAAGCATCAAGAGAAGGAAGAAAGGACCAGAGAAGCTGAGAGACTTGTGCATGATGCGAGGGAGAATGTGGGTGCTTTTTCAAATTAGTGTAGGTAGAGAAGGTCACTGGATCAGTACAATAGCTACATGGCTCTAATGACTGAGTTGTAGAGACTGAGCCATCCTCTTTCGAGGATTCAGTAGAGAAACATGTATGGGTTGATGCAATGGTGGAGGAATATGAATCTATTATAAAGAACATTGTTTGGGAAGTGGTCCCAAGACTAACAAACAAATCATTTGTGGGTTCGAGATGTATCTTTAAGGTAAAACATGAGGCAAATAAAAGCATTGAAAAGTACAAGGCCATATTTTTGGCCAATGGGGTACTTTAAAGTTGAGGGGATTGACTATGAGGAGACCTTTGCTCCTGTAGCAAGGTCCTCTTAGATCAACTCTTGCTATGGTTGCATAGATGGGGTGGAAGATGCACCGAATGGATGTGAAAATAACATTCCTCAATAGAGTTATTGAGGAGGAGGTGTATATCAAGCAACCAGAATGCTTCAAGACTTTTGATGGGGAGTCTCATGTGTCAAAACTCAATCAAGCATTATACAATCTCACCCTATGCTTGGTACACTAGGATCGATAGCTATCTCATCAGTTTGGGCTTCACCAAAAGTGAAGCGGGTGAAAACCTCTATCACATTTTGTTAGAAGGTAAATTATTGATTATTGTTTTATATGTTGATGATTTGAATTTAACTGGTCATGAGAAGCTTATTAGATCTTGTAAGGAGGACCTTGCAAGAGAGTTTGAAATGAAGGACATGGGTCTCATGCACTACTTCCTCTGATTGGAAGTATGGAAAGGCAATGGGGAACTGTTTGTCTCACATGGAAAGTATTCCAACAAGATACTTCAGAGGTTCTAAATGGACAATCGCAAACCCATGGAAACACCTCTAGTAACCAACTATAGGAAAGAGGATGCCACTTCAGGTGAGGAAGTGGATGCTACTTTTTATGAGTGGTTGGTGGGTTCCCTAATGTATCTTGTGAACACATGACGAGATATGTGCTATGCAGTCAACTAGATGAGGCGAGCTATGGTTAGGCCAACCAAATTATTTTGGAAGGAAGCAAGGCATGTTCTATAGTACCTCAGAGGAACTACCCAATTTGGACTATCTTAAAAATAGACAAAGGGATTGAAGCTATGTGGCTTCATAGATGTAGATTGGATGGAGAGTTAATCAAACCAAAAGAGTACACCAGGTGTAATTTTTAGTGTTGGTTCCACATCGGTTTCTTGGTACAACATGAAGCAAATATTTGTGGCACTCAGCTCGCCAGAAGCAGAATACATGGCTTCCATTAAAACAACATGTGAGGTAATTAGGATGAGAAATATACTTGTTGGATTGTTTGGTCAGATCATGGACCCAACTGTAATCTACTACGATAATCATAGTTGCATCAAGCTCTCTAAGAATCTTATTTTTCACAATCAATCCAAGCATACAGATATTCAGTATCACCATTTGCAAGATTGGGTACAGAGGTGGATAATTTTGTTGAAATACATTTCGATAGAGCAACAAGATGTTGACATTTTGACAAAGGCCTTGTCAAGATAGAAGTTTCAGTTCCTGTTGATGCCTCGAAAATCACTGCAGCAACATGGGGTAAAACCACTTGGTCGAGGACTTGAATACCATCCCTTTTCCTTTTGGAATAGTGGCTCTGACTGGATATAATGGGACTAGTTTCCTAATAAAATGTGATAGAATGGATAGAGTGTTTATAATCGAAACTAAGTGATAGATGTGAGTGATTTATAAACTGAAATACATGTATTAATCTAGATATTACATGGGTTTACTTGTTTATTTGTATGCGATCTAAAATAATTGTCCTTAGTGCATGATAATAAAGATTAATCAAACACTTGCAGAAACGAAAATAATTTAAGATCATTATTTTTATTAAACAGTTAATCAAAATAATTGATGAAACTCGTATCACAATCAAATAGCATTAACAAATCCCTTATTTATGCATTAAAGATGACAATCTAGCATGTTTAGGAATGAATTAATGCAGAACTAAGTTAGAAAAGATACATATAATTGTCAGGCCAGGCAGTAACTCTCCAAAGGCAGAAAAAACTGATTCGTCTGATTATTCCATAGGTAGGTTATTGTTATATACATTAGGAGTGATTGTTCAGTTCATCTTCCGATGACTATTCACATTCCTGATTTATTTATTTACAAATTCCCAATCATGAAGATTAGGTGTCAACATTCCCCCCCTTAATCTGAAGGGATGTTGGTGAGTCCAAGCATCATTCTGAATCGTTCAAGCTTTTCCTTTCCAAGTGCTTTGGTGAAGATGTCTGCAATTTGCTCATTTGTGGAACAATGACGGAGATGGACTGTTTTGGCCTCAACATGATGTCAAATCAGATGATATTTAGTATTGATATGCTTTGTTCGATCATGGAACTTTGGATTCTTGGCCAACTTTATTGCAGAGGTGTTATCAATCATGAGTGGAGCTGAATGTACTTGTTTTACCTGCAAATCTTCAAGAATTTTCCTGAGCCACACAATTTCTTTGTTGCTTTAGCTACTACCACATATTCTTCTTCAGTTATGGAATCTGCTGGAACTGATTATTTGCGTGATCTCTAGGAGACAGCTCCTAACCCAAGACTCATAGCATATCTTGAAGTAGATACCCCAGTTTCTTTGTCTCCATTGAAGTCTGAATCTGAGTATCCAATCAAGCTGAAGTCATCCACCTGTGTATACTTGATTCCAAGGTCTTGAGTTCCCTTCAAGTACCTTAGAACTCTTTTTGCAGCAGACCAATGTCCCTCACAAGGCTTTTGTATGAACCTGGAGAGGATTCCAACAGTAAATGAAATGTTTAGTCTGGTAGTAGTGAGGTAGATGAGACTTCCTACAAGCTGTCTATACTTTGTTGCATCCTCAAATTCCTTTCCTTCAATAGATGTGAGCTTTAAGTTTTGTTCCACTGGAGTAGAAAGAGGATTGCACTCTGTCATGCCAAATCTATTTAACAAATCTCCAATGTATTTCTTTTGAGAAAGAAATATGGATTTTGGATGTTGGGTTACTTCAATGCCAAGATAGTAATGAACATAGCCCAAATCAGTCATTTCAAAACTTTTCCCCAATTCCTTCTTTATGGATGCAATGTAGCTTTCATTGTTCCCTGTCATTAAAAGATCATCTACATATACCACAAGATACACAACTGTTTTTCCAACTTTCTTGACAAATAAAGTTGCATCATCAAGATCAAAATGATTGAAGTTGAGTTTCAGAAGATGCTCAATTAGTTTTTCATACCAGGCTCGTGGTGCTTGTTTGAGGCCATACAAGGACTTCACAAGTTTCCATACTTTATGTTCATGTCCTTTCACAGCAAATCCTTCAGGCTGGGACATAAAAACATGCTCTTTTAGATCTCCATTCAAGAATGCAGTTTTTACATCCATTTGATGGACTTTCCAACCGTTCTGAGCTGCTAGTGCAAAGAGTGTCCGGATGGTGGCCCATTTTGCTGTGGGGGCAAAAGTTTCCTCATAATTGACCCCTTCCTTCTGTGCAAAACCTTTTGCCACAAGCCTAGCTTTGTGCTTGTCAAGTGAGCCATCAGCTTTGTATTTGTTCTTGTAGACCCACTTGCAGCCAATTGTTTTGGTTCCAAATGGAGGATCAACCAGCTTCCAAGTGCCATTCTTTATGAGGGCATCGTACTCCTTTTGCATCGCTTCTTTCCATTCATCATGAGAAGCAGCTTCTTTGAAGGAAGTTGGTTCAAAATCTGTAGACAAGTTCAATTCACAATCATAAGTAACATCCATATCAATAGGTGAATTAGAGTCATCTACATCACCTCCATTTTGTCGGTTTGAATTTTTGGTTCCTGTTTTTCCAATTTCATCAGGATGAACACTTTCAAGTGTCTTTGTCAGCCACTTTGGGGGACCTTTCTGAGATGGTCCAGGCTGCTCTATTGATTGAGTTGGGATTGAATCAAGATTGAGTCTCCCAATTCTATCAATTACATCACTTAAAGCATCATCCGTTGTTGGAGTTTCATGCAGAGGAGATTGTTCTTCAGAAGAAGATTCCACATGTTGATCTAGTATAGGAATCCCCCCTTCAAGATGTGGAATCTGATTATCAAATTCTTGAAATGATTTCGTTTTTGCAAATCTATCCAAGCGATCAAGTTGCCGCTCAACAACATTGTGAGATTTGGATGATTCAAGAAAAATGACATCTCTAGATACAACAAACTTTTTATTTACTTCATCATAGAGGCGGTATGCTTTAGAGGTGTTTGAATACCCTAGGAAGATACACTTACGACTTCTAGCACCAAGTTTGTTTCTATGTACCTTTGGTATCAAAGCATAACAGGTGGAACCAAAGATCCTGAGATGTTTTACCGAAGGAACATGTCCATATCACAATTCATAAGGAGTCTTGTTTCTTATAGCATTAGATGGATATCTATTCTTTATATATGCAGCACATAGAACAGCATCAGCCCAAAACATTATCTTTACATTTTTGAAGAAAAGCATGGATCGTACCATATTCAAGATTGTTCTATTCATTCTTTCAGCTACACCATTCTGTTGGGGATTATAAGGCACAGTTGTTTGATGTTTGATCCCACGTTGGCAAAGAGAGTTTTCAAATTCATTTGATGTATATTATTTTCCATTATCAGTGCGAATAGACCCAATATGAGATTGTGCATCATTTTCAATCCATTTATGAAAATTCTTGAATGTTTGAAAAGCATCAGATTTGTTCTTCAATAAATAAACCCAACACATTCTGGTGTAATCATCAATAAATGTCATGATATATTTATTTCCATTTGCAGAAGGAACAGGCATTGGACCACATAAACCTGAATGAATGAGTTCAAGCTTCCTATGTGCTCTTGAATGTGAATCATGAAAAGATTGTTTGCTATGCTTTCCTAGAATGCAAGCATCACATTGCTTATGTTTCCTAGGAATTGTAGGCAAACCAGCAACACCATTTTTCTTCAATAAGCGGAGTCTGTCATAGTTTAAATGTCCAAATCTAGCATGCCATAATAAACTTGATGGAAGTGTACCTTCTTCATGATGAGAAATATATGAGAAATGTTGTGCATGAGCAGAGGTTCCTTGCAGTTTGAGAAGTCTTTCTTCTTCTATTCCCCTCATGACAAGTGAGTGGTCAGATGCTTTTCTTACCTCAAGCTTGCCATCAAAAATATGAATGGAGTGACCTTGCTGGCGGATGTGGACCAAGGACAGCAAGTTTCTCTTGAGCTGTGGAAGATATAGAACATAATCCAGAAGAAAGTCTAGAAGACCAGGCAGTTTAAGCCTGATTGTGCCAAGCCCTGATGGCTTGATTTTTGACTGATCTGCAAAGTATACTGCTCCATCAACATTGTCAGTGAAATCTTCAAAAAAATCTTTTCTATGAGTCATATGACAGGTTGCTCCTGAATCAAGCAACCAATCATTTTTCGAAGAAGCAAGTGAAGCATTAAACAAATCTTCATTTACTCCAATGTTACATTGTGCCTCAATATAGTGAGTGGATTCAGGTGCTTTACCTTTGTCTGTATCATCAGTTTTACCTTTCTGCTGGTTTCTTTTCTGCTCAATTTTGTCCCATGGTAGCTTGCATGTAGAAGCATCATGTAATCCATTTCGTTTGCAGCGAATGCAATGCAGATCTGCCTTTTCTCCTTGAGAATGTCTACCCCCCCTGCCTCTGAAGTATCTTCCTCTTCCTCTTCGTCCACCTCTTCCTCTTGTAGAATCTTGAGTAGGATGCTTTTCTTTATGAGCAAGGCAAACAGTCTCTTCAGAAGATTCAGGGACTGTCTTTTTTCCAAAGGCTTTCTCTCTTTCAGCAAACTTTTTCACAAGAGAGTCAAAGGTTATATCTTTAAGATTTCCATTTGCTTGTAAAGATTCAAGATAATTGGAGTAGGTAGGATAGAGTGCCTTGAGAAAAGCAATAAGAGGGATATCCAGCTCAACCTTAGTGGATTTAATATCATGCATTATAGACTTTACTTCAGATGCAAGAGCAAGAGGATCATTATTTTTCAGTTCAAGAGTGAAGAGTTTAATCATGAGCTGAACAACTTCAAGTGCAGAATGTGAGTCATAGAGTTCTTTCAGCTTTTGTAAAGCTTCAAAGGCAGTTGAATATGATGAAATATGGCGACTTACTTCTTCATTTACAGATGCTGCGATTAATGCATAGGCTTTGTTGTTCTTGTTTTCCCAAATGACAAGCTCTTTATCTGATGTAGGCTGCACTGGGTCATTGTCTCCTTCTCCGACACACACTCCTTTCCACAACTCATTGAAGATGAGGGTGTGTTTTATCATCCGGGACCATTCAAGATAGTTCACCTTGCCAGTGAGAACTATTCTTACCATAGAGATGATTGAATGCATTCTGTAAAAAATACTTCTGCTAATAAATAACTTCTGTTGATAAAAAACTTCTGCTGATAAAAAACTTCTGCTGATAAAAAAAACTTCTGCTGATAAAAAAACTTTCTGCTGATAAACAGTGAATTTGTACTCAAGAGGGCAACAGATTTCAAATTCTTTATGCACTAAGTTTTCTTCAAATGTCTCCAAAATTTATAAAATATCCTCCCTTTTCATTTTCTTTTAAGCAAGAAAACCATTCAATATATATATATATACCATAGACTTGGACAATATATATATATATACACCCACAGTGCTCAGCGTTAATACCCACAGTGTTTTCCCCGGATGCGCTCAGCTTTAATACACATTCAATACTTGAATATAGTGAGCGGATTCAGCTTTAATTCAACAATGCATTCAAATGTTAATATGACTTCAGCTTTAATGCAAACGTATTCAAAATTCAAAACGATAATACCACTGCGCATTCAATATTCAAACGTTAATATGACTGCGCATTCAATATTCAAGCGTTAATACGACTGCGCATTCAAAACTTCGTGACCTTGCCGTCAGCACTAAGAATTTATTTAAACTTTCAAAACTTGCATTGCAGCCCACATGGGAAAGAAAGGATTCTGTCCAGTTTTCAGCGGCGTACAAAGAGGCTTCTCAACCAGTCCATTTATCAGGGGTTAGAAATGTTTAATCAATCTTCTGTATAATCAAATCAACAACGCAGTCCTCATACCATGTCAGGCCATTCATGGTGCCGCCTCATATTCATGCATCCCGTCTTTGTGTTCTTCTCCGTTCTGGAACTCCCACTTCCACTGGCGATAGCTATGCTCTCTTTCCGGAAAGCCTTCACCAATACATTCGGATACCCTCTTCCTCAATTCCTCTTTCTCAGCTCCAGGAAAAAAAGAGTTGGCATTCAGAGCGACAGTAGTGCTGAAAGTTACCATAGAATAGCGTTCACATATCATGCAGGTCGAACAGGGCAATTAAATGACGGTTTTTACAGCAAAGTAGAATGGTTTGGACAAATGAAGAGGCACTTTTCAGCGAGATCGAAATGAGCTTGGACAGGTCTACATAGAGGCACCAACGCATCTCTGGGCATGTCAGGCCATCGACAGAGGCAGAGCAGCACTCAGGACTGAGGCAGTGGCAGACTATTTCAGGACAGAGGCAAAGCAGTGCTCAGGACAAAGGCAGTGGCAAAAATGAAGGGAGTTACAACTATTTTTAGAACTGGCTCTAATACCATGTCAGGCCAGGTAGTAACTCTCCAAAGGCAGAAAAAACTGATTCGTCTGATTATTCCATAGGTAGGTTATTGTTATATACATTAGGAGTGATTGTTCAATTCATCTTCCGATGACTGTTCACATTCCTGATTTATTTATTTACAAATTCCCAATCATGAAGATTAGGTGTCAACAATAATAAATAATATAAAGAGGAATGACTATCAATTCACAAACAAAACTGAAATACAATGATAAAAGTACCTGATGTATGTTATTCTGCTCATGAAAGAAATAGTTCTCATCTAGTCTTTCTCATTAATATGGTTTCAAGAATACAAAAGTACAAGCTCTCAAAGCCTTCTCTATAAAAGTTCAGGATCCTAATCCAATCATTCTACTAATATAAGAATGAAAGTATAGAAGTGGAAGCTTCCAAATCCTTTCCTTATAAAATTTGGGGACCCTTTCTTTATAGACATGAAAGGGTTTATATAACAAAAATAAAATATAAAAATAGACAATACATAAAAAGTGTTGAGGAGGTTGAAACAACTCTCCTTAAAATAAGAGACAATAAGACAGAAATAGAAGTTGTTGAAATGACGATCTCATGAATGTAAATGTGTCTATTCTTCCATTCGCTACCTGAGCTCATAAATATCTAACATTGGCTTAACTTCAGGGGGCTGACCTGTCCTCATGTGTAGTTGTCCAATGTACACTGCATTTGAAAGTGCAGGAAGCATATGAGTGGATGAGTCATCAAGGCAGTGGAGCATTAGCCACTGACTGTGTGGCTTCACAAGATATTTCCAATACATCTCCCAGTCAAGTTTTGTCAACTTTTTAATTTCTTCTTGCTTTGATTTTGAAATTTCCTGCCATTGCCTTTCTAGAATTTTGATATTGGGATGATTACCAGGTGTGCATTCTTGAATCATGTTGGCATTATGTCAGTTATCATTGATAGTTTAAATGATGTTATTGGCAACATGGTTTTCCCTGGAGACTACTCTTTTTGCCTGTTTCAACTGAATGTCACAATTAGTAAAGCAGATTTCCTTGTGGGATTCCTTTATTTTGGGAAGGTACGCTGCTCTGACTTCTGGTGTATCCTGCCATGTTATAAATCTCAATATTTTATGTGATAGCAGAGTGTTTAGTTCCAATGCTTCCTTTATAAATTCTTACACTTTAGGATTTTCCTTCAACTGGTCAAGTGAAAACTGGAGCTGTCAAATTTGAGTATCCTTAATACTGATCTCTATCTGATGTTGGAGCTTTAATTGATCAAAGTTCTGTTGGAGTTGAGACAATTGCGTATTTACTTGTTGATCAATACTTTGTTTTTCCTCTACCAAATGTTGTTACAACTGTTGAATTTTTTCTTCCTTTTCCCTGATCAATTGTCAAACTTTTTCTGCTTGATTAATCGTAGCAGATGCATAAGCACCTGTGAACTGTGACAAATTTGTTAAATTCTCTAAAGGACTAGTGTGTGTATCCTTCCACACTATGTCCATTTGTATATCACTGGGAATGACTGTAGATGATTGCTCCATTCTTCTCCTTTTCCTCTATCTTTTCACCACAACCCGATGTTTGGGACTGTAAAAGACGTCAAGAGAAGGGATTTCTTCCACTTTAAGGACAATTTTGGATGAAGGGAATGCCAATATGATTTCAATTTCATCTATAGTGACAGCCTTTTCAAAAGCCCTATCATTAAACGAGCTTTGCCCAGTGTTATGGGGTGTGTCAATTATTTTCTCCAAATCAATATTCTTTGCACCTTGTTGTCCTTTTAGCTACTAATCAAATTGTTTCCAGGCTTCATCCAATTCATTATTGAAGGGTGTTTTATCACTATGAATTTCTTTGGATTTATCTTCCACTTCAATATCTTTAGAAACCCGTTCTGATACTTGTTCTTAATTCTATCCTAAATTCTTCTTTGAATCCTGCTTTGAATTCTACTTTGAATTCTACTCTAAATGCTTTATAAATTCTGCTATGAATCCTTCTCCTCTTAGGAAATCACTTGAGAAATCCTCAATAGATCCAAAGGGATGTTCTACATTATTTTTTCCCTGTATTCTTTGAATTGCACTAGCTTTTATGGATTAAGTTTTAATGTAGCCAGGTGTTGTACTTGTGAAAATATCTTGGCAGATTCAAATAGGTCATCATAGTCATCATCTTCATGACTGAATTGCCTAATTTTTACTTGAGAAGTAACATTTTATGCTACTTTGTTTGGATCAAACTGTCTGCCAGGCACAGTAGCAAGATTTAAACATTTTATGTTATCAATTTCAAGCGAAGCATGCTTGAAATCATGTAGAGCATATACACCACATTGGATAGGGAATGAAGGCCATAAATATTTCTTGGCTTCCTTTAGGGTTTTTGTCAATCCATCCCCTACAGTTTGATAGGAAATTTCCCTGACCAGTAGTTTATCAGGGACAAATAATGGGAGAACATGAGGAGCTTCCAGACTTCCATAGAATCTAACATAAGTAAATAGTTCTTCACCACACCACCTTCCTATAGGTATGAAATCAATTTTCACCTCTTCGGACAGTCTTGGGGCTCTTTCATAAAAAATGGCTTTGTGTATTGGCAGAATGACTCCTTGTCAAATTTTATAAAAATGGGCATGGAAATTAGACTCCCACGGGATTTTATGATATACATGGATAAGAGTGGGGTCTTGAATGATCCATTTCCATCCCATGGTTGGGAAATCTGAAGTGAAACAGACCACATCCATGATATATGCACTCATAAAGAATGGTGGGTCTACTCTGGTACTAACATACCAATTTTGTCTGTATTCTCGGATTTGGGAGGCAAGATTATTTTAAAGGATAATGCCCTAATACATTATATAAGAATTTGATGCTTCCTCAATAAGAGGAAACCATTTGACTAGAAATTTTGTTGTATTAGGTTACCCGAATAGCCTACACATCATAGTTGCGATATAAGAATAGGGAGCAACGAGAGAAGATAAAGAGTGCATACTTGACTTTTCATGTTTGTGTTTGTTTGGGTAGGATCTCCATCATCTAATTAGATCTAATTCCACATCACTCTCACTTGCAAACTGTTTGAGGAAATATTTTTCATATACCTTCTGTGGGTTGGGTATTTGGTACATTTTCTTCAAATCTTGAGCCGTAAAAGACCCGATGACTATTTTTCTTGAATTCAAGAATGTCCTATTGGTGATATTGAGCATATCGGTATACAAATGGATTTTGGATCGAGCAACGATCCTATGAAGAAAAGAGTTGGTGACTTCATAGTTGGAGGCTTCAGAAGATGAAGTAGCATCCACTGTCACTACTCTCTGAATTACCTTTGGTCCTTCAATTTCAAGCAACTGATACATAGATTCCCATGAGAATGTTCCACTATCTATCATGCAAGTAGTTTATGAGAAATAGGTGTGGGTTGTGGGGCATTTCTGTTACTTCAGAAATAGGAGGTGTGGGTTGTGAAGCTTCCATGTCTTTCTTTCCTTTCTTTGCTTTGATAATTCTGTTACACTTCTGCTTTTTGAGATTAACCTACAATTGGAAACACAGAGGAATGAAGAACAACAAGTTTGAAATGTAGGAGTGTTTGAACATACAAGGTTTGAAATGGTGGTGAATATAGTTTAAATGTGAACAAATATGAAATATCTACATACAGACCATCAAATCACCTTGGGGCTTTAAATCAAAAATATCGTTACAAGTTCTTAATAATCAAAATCATAGTTTCACATGATAATTTATTATTTCGTTAATAGATCATATCGCAAAAACCTTTCAAATGGTAATCATAAACATGTCTCAATGTGTTTTCCCGATAAGTGATTGTGATACTATTATATCGGTGGTTTGGGTATCGGAAGTCCGTAATGTGATGATCAAAATATCGCAATCGGGGTTTTGAGTGGAGGAGAATGGAAATGAGAAAAAACATTTTGCAATTTGTGAAATTGTGGGGAATGTTGTGGCAGTGGAGTGGGCCCAAGCAATGAATTGGTATTATTTTTCATGTGCTTTTCCTTTATTTATTTATTCTTATGATCTTATTAAAGTTGTGCTTTAATAAAGAGCTTTATCGCAATCGAAAGATCGAAAATGAATGGAGCGGCCTACCTTTTGCCAATTTGCGACTCATCCAGACACGAAATATTTATAGGGTTGCATTAACTGTTATATCGAGTCCCGAATTTTTATCGCATATTGCAATTGGAGTGGTCCTCGAAGATTTTTTAAATTGAGCTCGTTATACATTTTGCAATGCAGGTAGGATACGATGTAGAGTGGTCATGTTACCAATACTTAAGGATTTTTAAGTTTTAAGTATGTCTTGTTCTCGGGGGCTACTTTATCACATCACATCATTTCAAAAGGATAAAACAAGGAATTTCTCATTAGGATTTTCAAAGTGCGACAATGTTGTGATTTATTTAAGGCTAGTTCATTTGAGTTGTTTGGGCCAATGAAATTTGGATTTTTTATTCAAATAAACTCAAATTTGTCCTTTTAAAACACTAAAATGTTTTATTTTTCTATGATTTAAAAATTTAAAGGGTCCCCATTATTTATATAATAATTTCCTAAGAGATTTATATATAAATAAATGGGGGGTTGTTGAATAGCACAACAATTGGCGATTCACTGGAAGAACCAATTATCTCTGATTTATAATAATGAAATTTCTAAAACTTTACTAAGTAAAAATAATTCAGGAAAGGAAAAATATTTTCGAAATATTTAGATAAGTAAAATTACTCTAAATATAAAAACTCACTTAATCATAATTCCTTTTAAATCCTCTTATAGATGAAAATACTTTTTGTCTATATCAGTCCTTAATTGGTTGTAAAGATAAAGTAGGGGGCTTCTACAACTTAGCCTTTTAGTATACTCATTTGTCATAGGTAGAGCCACTGCTACCAGCAAGCATTCATAGCCTCGATAGGGTTACTTTTTAACCATCAATGATTGAGAATCCCATCCATTTAAGATTGCAATCTTTAGAGATAATTTTAAAAGTATATGTATATTTCATTTTTATTTGTTTACTTTTCTTTTGTAATTTTTTAGTAATACCTAAAAGCCATTGTCCTGGTTTGGTAACCAGAAAGTGACAACGCCATTAACTGGTTGTAATTGAAATAAACAAGTTGGCTCATGATGAGACCCCTTGTCTTATAATTAAAATAATCATAAGCCATTACCCTGGTTTGATATTCAGTATTGGTAATGGCAGTCTATCATTTCCCTATGATCATGGTAAGCAGGCTCATAATGATACCCATTATATTTTAATTTTAATATATTTTTGAATTATACTCTAAAAAGAGTAAAGTTAATGGATGGGGAGAATCATTGACTCCTTAAGAGTTTTGGATGACAATTTTAGAGTTAGAGATGCTTAGCTGTAAATAGTCTTTACTTTGTTAAAGATAACCTTTCTTGACTAATAATAGAATAAAAGGATTTTATAAAGTTTGAGGCTTCAAAGAATTTACAACTTCAATGGAAAAATAAAATTTCAGAGTTTTATGATACTTTGCCTAATTTTCAAAATTGGAATCACTTCCTTAAGAATTCCTACTTTTTAAAAGCGAAAGATCATAAAATGTTTTAAGAGATTCTGTTAGGCCAGAAGGTAACTCCTCAAATGAGTTATGTTTCTTCATTAAGATTACTCATGGTTATATACAGGAGGAAGCGACTCTTAGGATTCACCTCCCAATGACTCTTCATTTTCCATTATTTACAGATGTTCACCCAATCCCAATTATTAGGTGTCAACATTCCCCCCCCCCCCCCTAATCTGAAGGGATGTTGGTGAGTCCAAGTATCGTTCTGAATCTTTCGAAATTTTTTCTTCCAAGTGCTTTGGCGAAGATGTCTGCAATCTTCTCATTAGTGGAACAATGGCATAGATAGATTGTCTTGGCCTCAACATGATGTCAAATTAGATGGTATTTTGTATTGAAGTGCTTCATTTGATCATGGAACTTTGGGTTCTTGGCCAAATTTATTGTAGAGGTGTTATCAATCATGAGTGGAGTTGAATGTACTTGTTTTACCTGCAAATCTTCCATAAATTTCCTGAGCCACACAATTTCTTTTGTTTCCTCAGTAGCTACCACATATTCTGCCTCTGTTGTGGAATCTTTTGGAACTAATTGTTTGTGTGATCTCCAGGAGACAGATCCTGATCTAAGATTCATAACATAACCTGAAGTAGAAACCTGAGTTTCTTTGTCTCCATCGAAGTCTGAATCAGAGTACCCAATCAAGTTGAAGTTTCCCACCTGTGTATACTTGAGTCCAAAGTCTTGGGTTCCCTTCAAGTACTTTAGAACTCTTTTTACAGTATACTAATGTACCTCACAAGGCTTTTGTATAAACCTAGAGAAGATTCCAACAGAAAATGAAATATATGGTCTAGTAGTAGTCAGGTATTTGATACTTCCTACAAGCTGTCTATACCTTGTTGCATCCTAAAATTCTTTTCCTTCAATGGATGTGAGCTTTAAGTTTTGCTCCATTGGAGTAGTCAAAGGATTTTACTCAGCCATGTCAAACTTGTTTAACAAATCTCCAATGTACTTATTTTGAGAGAGAAATATATACTTCAGATGTTGACTTACTTCAATACCAAGATAGTAGTGAACATATCCCAAGTCAGTCATTTCAAAACCTTTCCTCAATTACTTCTTTATGGATGCAATCTAGCTCTCATTATTCCTTGTCATCAAAAGATCATCTACATATACCACACGATATACAATTTTTTTCCAACTTTCTTTACAAACAAAGTTGCATCATCAAGATCATAATGTTTGAAGTTGAGTTTTAGAAGATGCTCAGTTAACATTTCATACCAGGCTCACGGTGCTTGCTTGAGGCCATACAAGGATTTCAAAAGTTTGCATACTTTATGTTCATGTCCCTTCACAACAAATCCTTCTGCTTGGGACATAAAAAAAAAATCTTTTAGATCTCCATTCAAGAAAGTAGTTTTTACATCCATTTGATGGAATTTCCAATCATTCTGAGCTGCCAAGGCAAAGAGTGTCTAGACGGTAGCCCATTTTTTTGTGGGGTAAAAGTCTCCTCATAATCGACCCCTTCCTTCTGTGCAAAACATTTTTCCACAAGACTATCTTTGTGCTTATCAAGTGAGGCATCAACTTTATACATGTTCTTGTATACCCACTTGCAGCCAATTGGTTTGGTTCCCAATGGAGGATCAACCAACTTCCAAGTGGCATTCCTTATCAAGGAATCATACTCCTTTTGCATTGCTTCTTTCCATTCATCATGAGAAGCAGCTTCTTTGAAGGAAGTTGGTTCAAAATCCATAGACAAATTTAGTTCACAGTCATAAGAAACATCCATATCAATAGGTGAATAAGAATCATCTACCTCACCTCCATTTTTTCTGGTTGAATTTCTTATTCCTATCTTTCCAACCTCATCAGGATGAACACTTTCAAGTGTCTTTGTTAGCTACTTTGAGGGACCTTTCTAAGATGGTCAAGGCTTTTCAGTTGACTGAGTTGGGACTGAATCAAGATTGAGTCTCCCAATTTTGTCAATCACATCACTCAAGGTATCATCAATGGTTGGATCTTCATGTGGGGGAGAGAGTGCTTCAGAATAAGATTCATAGATTGATCCAGTATAGGAATCCCCCCTTCAAGATGTGGAATCTAACTATCAAATCCTTGAAATGATTTTTCATGTCCAAATCTATCCAAGCGATCAAGCTGCCACTCAACAACATTGTCATCTTTGGAAGACTCAAGAAAGATTACATCTCTAGATACACCAAACTTCTTATTAACTTCATCATAGAGACAATATGCTTTGGAGGTATTTGAATACCCCAAGAAGATACACTTATGACTCCTTGCACCAAGTTTGTCTCTTTGTACCTTTGGTATCAAGGCATAACAGGTGGTACCAAGGACCTTGAGATGCTTTACTGAAGGAATGTGGCCATACAACATTTCATAAGGAGTCTTGTCTCTAATAGCATTAGATGGAAATCTATTCTTTACATATACATCACATAGAACTGCATCAGCCCAAAACATCAGTTTTACATTCCTCAAAAACATCATAGAACATACCATATTTAAGATTGTCCTATTTATTCTTTCAGCTACTCCATTATGTTGGGGATTATAAGGAACAATTGTTTCATGTTTGATCCCATGTTGGCAAAGATAGTTTTCAAATTCATTTGAAGTGTATTCTTTTCCATTATCAGTGTGAATAGATCCGATATGATATTGTGCATCATTTTCAATCCATGTATGAAATTTCTTGAACATTTGAAAAGCATCAGATTTGTTCTTCAATAAATAAACCCAACATATTCTAGTGTAGTCATCAATAAATGTCATCATATATTTATTTCCATTTGCAGAAGTAACAAGCATTAGACTGCATAAATCTGAATGAATGAGTTCAAGTTTACTATGTGCTCTAGAATGTGAATCATGAAAAGGTTGTTTGATATGATTTCATAGAATACAAGAATCACATTGTTTAAGCTTCCTAGGAATTGTAGGCAAACCAGTAACACCATTTTTCTTCAACAAGCAAAGGTTGTCATAATTCAAGTTTCCAAATCTAGCATACCATAATAGACTTGATGGACATGCACCTTCATCATAATGAGAACTGTATGAGAAATTTTGTGCATGAGTAGAGGTACCTTGCAGCTTCAGAAGTCTTTCTTCTTCTATCCCCGTCATGACAAGTGAATAATATGACGCTTTTTTGACTTCAACATTGCCATCAAACATATGAATGGAGTGTCCTTTCTGGTGGATGTGGATCAAGGATAGAAAGTTTCTCCTCAGCTGTGGGAGATATAAAACATAATGCAGAAGAAAGTCTGCAGACTAGGCAATTTGAGCCTGATTGTGCCAAGCCCTGATGGCTTGAGTTTTGATTTTTCTATAAAGTATACTTCTCCATCAATATTATCAGTAAACTCTTCAAAAAAATAGCTTCTTAAAGTCATGCGGCAAGTTGCTCCTGAATCAAGCAACCAAACATTTTTCCAAGAAGCAAGTGAAGCATTAAACAAGTCTTCATTCACTCCAATATTACAATGTGCCACAATATAGTGAGAAGATTCAGGTGCTTTACCTTTCTCTTTGTTGTTGGTTTTAAATTTGGTTTGATTTCTTTCCTGCTCAATTTTTTCCCTATAGGTTTTAACCCCATACAAAAATTACCTGCATACAAATTCTAAAACACAGAAAATAAACAATGTGAGAGCATAACACATAAAACACATATACACAAAGATTTTCTCCTGGATCCCAAAATTGGGACTACCAGCTTGATTTTTCATTATGTTCCTTTCAATGTTACAATACATATTTATACATGCCAAAGCATCCAATACCATGGAACGAAAACTATCACGTCCAAAAGCATGGACTGAAAACAATCACATCCAAAACCATGTGCAAAAATCATGCACAAAACCATAGGTAGGTATGCCCAACCTAATATAGGCTAGTCGTGGAAAGAATAACACAACCCAACATTCTCCCACTTGTTGTTTTCTTTCCATAGGGGACCACAAGAGAGATTAGTCATTTATCCAGCCCTGCAACGCCCATTGTTTCTCTACACCAAGAGAACTTCTCAGAGCTCACAAATTTTTTCAATGCATCTGTAGTATTCTTCAAAGTGTCCACCTTTACCAGCAACACCTTTTTGTCTTCTATAATATCCCTCAGAAAGTGATACTGAACTTCAATGCGATTTGTATTTGAATGGTAAGCAGGGTTCTTTGCCAAGAAAATTGCACTTTGGCTATCATAGTCTATCCTTATAGCTCCCTGTACTAACCCCATACTTGAACACAATCTCTGCAACCAAACTGCTTCCTTGCTTGCATGAGTGGCTACCATGTATTCTGCCTATGTAGTTGATAGTGCCACTACATATTGTTTCTTACTCATCCAACTATTTGCACCTCCAAATAAGTTAAACACATACCCACTTGTAGATACTCTCTGATTTAGATCTCCAGCCCAGTCTGCATCAACAAAGCCACGAATATCCAAAACTATGTCTAATCCAGGTCTTCCTTGGTAGGACAAACCATAATCACTAGTGCCACGCAAATACCTGAAAACCCGCTTCACTGTTGTCCAATGTTCCTTCCCTTGTTTTGACATAAACCTTCTAAATACTCTCACTGCATGTGCAATGTCTGGTCTAGTATAGACCATTGCATACATCAGGCTACCGACTGCACTTGCATATGGAACATGGGACATGTCCTCTTCCTCTTCTTATGTCTTGGGACACTGTTCAACAGATAACTTTACACCTACAGGAATATGAACCTTCACCAATTTACTATCTTGCATATTAAACCTCTACAATATTGTCTCAACATACTTCCTCTGGTTTAACCAGAGCTTCCTCTTTATCCAATCTCTTTTAATTTCCATGCCCAAAATATAGTTTGCAGCACCAAGATCTTTCATGTCGAATTTGGAGGACAATCGGGTCTTCAAATCTTGGATAATTTCTTTGTCATTTCCAACCAGCAACATATCATCCACATACAAGACCAGATAAATAATACGATCACCAATTAATTTAAAATACACACAATGATTTTCTTTTCTTCTGGTGAAGCCAAGTCCCGATATAAATGTGTCAAATTTTCGATACCACATCCTTGGTGACTATTTTAACCCATACAGAGACTTCCTTAACTTGCATACCAATTCTTTCTTACCCTTCACCGCAAAGCCTTCAGGTTGCTTCATGTAGATCTCCTCTTCCAGATCACCGTGAAGAAATGTTGTCTTCACATCCATCTGTTCTACCTCAAAATCAAAAGAAAAAGCAACAGATAAAAGTAATCTAATAGAAGCTACCTTGGGCTGCAACATGAGAAAAAATATCAACAAAATCAATTCCTGGCACCTGGGAATAACCTTTTGCTACCAATCGAGCCTTGTATTTCTCCACCTTTCCTTCTGCATTTGTCTTCTTCTTGAACACCCATTTTCAACCAATGGGTTTCCTTCTAGCCGAAAACTCCACTATATCCCAAGCCTCATTTTGTGCAAAGATGCAATTTCGTCAACCATGGCCTCTTTCCAGAGTTTTCCATCCTCTGAATCTACTGCTTCCTTCACAGTTTTGGGATCATCATCAATAATAGATAAAGCAAAATTTGAACAGAAAGCAGATGGACTATACCTTTTTTGCTGCCTTCTTTCTCAAACTAATCTTCTCACACCTGGATTTTGTGGCTCTTCATCTTTTGATTCCTCCTCTGTTGTAGAGTCTGATTCTTCCTCCTTTAGCTCAAACTCTATCTTCTTAGGTTCCCTTGGTTGGACTTCATGTTTAATAACATCTTTCACCTCTCTGAACACCACATCTCGGTTGTACACAACCTTCCTTGTTACTGGGTTCCAAAGCATATAACCCTTTAAACCATCCTTATACCCAATAAAGTTGCACTTTTCAGATTTACTATCCAACTTGGTTTGTTTCTCCTTTGGAACATGTACATATGCATCACATCAAAATACCCTCAAATGTGAAAGAGAGGGTTTCTTACCAGTCCATACTTCTTGTGGAATCTTATCCTCCAACGCTGATGAAGGTGATCTGTTGAGCAGGTAACATGCGGTCTCCACCACCTCTGCCCAGAATTCCTGTCTTAACCTGGCACCACTAAGCATGCTTCTTGCCCTTTCCATCAACGTCTTGTTCATTCTTTCCGCAACTCCATTTTTCTTAGGTGTATATGGAGTAGTCTTCTGCCATTCTATACTACACTTCTTATAGAATTCTTCAAATTCCTTACTGCAAAATTCTCCACCGTTATCTGTCCTCGGCACCTTTATCTTCTTCTCTGTCTGGTTTTCCACCAGAGCCTTAAATTCTTAAAACCTATCAAAGACTTTAGATTTCTTCTTAAGAAAATATATCCATGTATTCCTTGAGAAGTCATCTATAAATGATACATAGTACATAGACTTACCCAGTGATGGAACCTTCACAGGTCTAAACACATCACTGTGCACAAGCTCTAATATCTGTTTCACCCTATTACCACTAGAGGGAAAACTCACCTGATTCTGCTTCCCATATACACAATTTTCACAAAAAGCAAAATCTAGAGAGCTATTACTCATACCTTCTACCATACCTTTACCATGAAGTATTTGAAGGCCCTTTTCTCCAATATGTCCAAGCCTTTGATGCTACAACATGGTATTCTCTCCAGAGACCACTAGATTTTCTACTCCACTTTCAGGAACCATGGAACTATTGCATCCATCAACAACATTGCTACCTTGAAGCTTGTACAGAGTTCCAATTCAAACTCCCTGCATCAATACTAGTGCCCCCCGAACCATCTTGCAGATATCCTTCTTTAACACTGCTTTTACACCTGCATCATCCAACTTGCTTACAGAAATCAGATTTCTGGCTAATGCAAGAATATGCAGAACACCCGGAAGTGTTCTAACCCTTCCACCTTGCAACTTCAACTTTACTTTTCCACAACCAACGATTCTAACCTTCTTTTCATCCCCCAAGACAACATCACCACCATCATATTTCTCATACTCGCAGAACCACTCTCTATGGGAAGTGAAGTGAAAGGATGCACCTGAGTCAATCAACCATGCCTCATGATATACATGTGTACTTGGAGAAGCCAAGTACACATCCCCACCTTCATCGGAGGTGGTTTTCGCCTCTACAAAAGGAGCATCATCAGATCGCTTTCCTTTATCAGGAGCTTTTTATTTACAGTCCCTTTTGTAGTGCCCTTCCTTTTTGCATTTCCAGCACACCACCTTTACAGGTTTCCTGGAGATTTAGATCTTCCTATAGATTTAGATATCCCACTTAATGACTTAAATTTTTTCTGTTCTGGGACAGTCCTCGTACAAACAAGGCATCGCCATTCTAGCTCTGCATATTTTTCGTTCTCATTTCCTTCGTCAGCAAGGATGAGACTATTTCGTCAAACTGCAAGGTAGTTGCATTGCTACCTATTGCAATAACTAGATTATCCCACGAATCTAGTAGAGAACACAACAAACTAATGCACTTATCTTCATTTGAAATTTTAATATCAACAGACGATAATTGACTTACTACAGTATTAAACGCATTCAAATGCTCTATCGCCAAGTCTCCATCTTTCATCCTTAGGTTATACATTTTTTTTTGTAGGAACAGTTTATTCACCAGAGACTTAGATTGGTACAAAGTACCTAATTTTTTCCACAAGGCCTTCACTGTATCTTCCCTTGATACATTCAGCAATACTGAATCTGAGACACACAATCATATTGTGCTCTTTGCCTTCCGATCCAACTTCTTCCATTCTTCATCGAACACTCCTGTTGGTTTAGTACCCAGATCTACCATGATCCACTAATATTTATCCACCAACAGATCCTCCATCTTGAGTTTTCACAACTCAAAACTATGACCATTAAATTTCTCGATCTCTATCTTTCCATTGCTCACCATCTTCTTTCTCCACTAGAATCAATCTCACAGATCTCCCACTGAACAAGGTCTACCACAGGCCCGAGCGAAACCCCTCAGCAACAAAGGCGTCCCCTTGAAGCCAAAACAACTCTGATACCAAATATAGTTTTTAACCCCGTACCCAAAATCGAGACTACCAGCTTGATTTTTCATTATGTTCCTTTCCATGTTATAATACATATTTATACATGTCGAAGCATCCAATACCATGGGCTGAAAACCATCATGTACGAAACCATGGACCGAAAACCATCGCATCCAAAACCATGTGCGAAAATCATGCACAAAACCATAGGTAGGTCCGGCCAACCTAATATAGGCTAGTCGTGGAAAGAATAACACAACCCAACATTCCCAAGGAAAATTGCATGTGGATGCAACATGTGATCCATCTCTATTGCAACATATGCAATGAAGATCAAAATTTTCTCCTTGAGAGTGTTTGCCCCCCCTGCCTCTGAAATTTCTTCTTCCTCTTCCTCTTCGACCACCTCTTCCCCTGGAAGAATCTTGAGTATGATTCTTCTCTCTATGTGCAAGACACACAACTTCTTCCCAAAATCTTTTTCTCTCTCAACAAATTTATTCACAAGGGAGTCAAAGGTAATCTCTTTGAGGTTTCCATTTTCTTGCAATGACTCAAGATAATTTGAATAAGTGGGATAAAGTGCCTTGAAAAAGGATATTAGAGGAATGTCTAGTTCAACACTAGTGACTTTGATATCATGCATAATAGATTTTACTCCCAATGCTAGAGCAAAAGGATCATCATTTTGAAATTCAAGACTGAACAATTTAATCATCAATTGGACAACTTCAAGTGCAAAGTGTGAGTCATAGAGTTCCTTCAACTTTTGTAAGGCTTCAAAATAATTTGAAAATGGTGAAATATGGTGACTCACCCCTTCATTTACAGATGTTGCAATCAAGGCATCTATTCTTGTTTTCCCAAATGGTGAATTCCTTGTCTGAGGTAGGCTTTGCAAGTTCATTATCTCCTTCTCCTACACAAACTCCTTTCCACAGCTCATTGAAAATGAGAGTTTGTTTGATCTTTCGAGACCAATCATGATATTTCTCCTTCTTGGTGAGGACCAATCCCACAATAGATATCAATGAATGCATTTTAAAATATGTGTACTATTAAAAAATACTTCTACTACCTATAGACTGTAAGAAATTTCACTTCTGCTAGTAATATACTATGAAAAAATTCACTTCTATTATGGTGTATTTTTTTTGTTTTTTTGGACAGAGGTATTATGTGGGGGAGGGTTATTGGGGAGGGGAATATTTGGGAAAGGTGTATATGAAGGAGGGAGATGAGCGCTAAACCCGAATCAAGTACTAATCCCAACATCATATAATTGCTGAAACTAAGATTTAGCTAGACAATTGTTTTGATAGAGGTCATTAACAATGATTTATAAATCAAAAGAGTCGTGAAGGCTTCGGTACCTACAAGCACCATGTACACTTCGAAACTAGCATTCAAAGTTTTGGAAGTCATAATGTTGTTCAGAGTTGTCGCCAATGGAACTCAACTGAAGATAACTAGAACCAGAGCTCCAAGAAATGGCTGTAGGAAAGCCTCTTTAGAGGTTTGGAGCTACGAGCACCTCTTCCTCTGCTTCTGCATATAACAGGGGTCATTGTATGACAGGGGCCATGTATGGAAATGACAACACAGTGAGGAGGGGTGTGAGGGGACTAAAGTGACCAAGCCGTGGGGAGTTGTTAGTAACGTATGTATGAAGAGCACCTTTGAACGTAGTGGAGTGGGGATATTAACACAGTGGTATAACTATGGAGGCAATGCATAGTTGGGATATTAATACTAGAGTCACTGCATGGAGTATTACCACAGTGAGTAGGAAGATAGGTGGTGGGAAGTGCAGTGGGAGATTTCTCCAGTGTGATGGAGGGGATGAGAGATGGTGAGGTGCTAAAGTATTACCAAATTCATACCAAAACCACATCACAATTAAATTTAAAACATGTTGGGTTCACCAAATGCATACCATTCAATAAAATTAACATAGAGGGCAAAGAGCATGGCAGTGGACAACGAGCATGACAGGCTGCAAAAATGGCAGAAGGGAGTTACAAGGGAAGGAAAACTAAAAAAATGGAGCTGGCTCTAATACTATGTCAGGCCAGGAGGTAACTCCTCAAATGAATTATGTTTTTTCATTAAGATTATTCATGGTTATATATAGGAGGGAGTGACTCTTGGGCTTCACCTCTCGATGACTCTTCATTTTCCATTATTTACTATTTACATTATTTACAGATGTTCACCAATCCCAATGATTAGGTGTCAACAAATTCTAATGTAAAGCCAAAAGTATGCTATTTAACATTATTTTCTAATAGAACTAAAAATGTAAATGTGATAATGTTACAGTAGAATATATTTATCTTCTAAGAAAATAATTTTTCAAAATAAGCCCATTGATAGGAAGAGAATCTCTCTTTCTTGATAAATCTTTCAATATCAATGTTGATGGGCTTATTTGTTCAGCAATTTGAAATGGTCCAAGCTAAATTTTCTAGAATTTAATATGTTTTCCTTTTTCCTCATGTGCCTTGTCCCATTTAAGGACGAGATCTCCAATTTGAAAATATTTTGGGGTAATAGAACTTACATTAAAAGAAGATTTCTCTATTTGCTAATGGTGAGCATGTGTAAGCTTGGATTTTTCTCTTTCTTCTTCTAATTTAAGGATTTGAGATTGTCTTAGCTCTAAAGAAGAGGAAGGTGCTTCTTCTATAAATTGGATTATGGCTATTGAGGGAGGAGCTAAGTTTGAAGGAATGATATGCTCTTTCCCATAAACTAGATTTAATGGAGAAGTGCCTATTGAGGCCTTCTGGGTTATTCAAGCTGCCCATAGAGAAAATGTAAAAGATTTGTGCCAATTGTTTTGGCTCTGATCAACTGTTCTTTTAATAATTCTTATGAGGTTTTTATTGGTTGATTCTGCTAGACCATTTCCTTAGGGATAGTGGTTAGAAAAGTATTTAAGTTTAAAATCCCTCCTAAGATAAAATTCATTCATATTGTTTCCTAAAAAGTAAGATGCATTATCAAACATAAGTGCAGTTGGTAAGACAAACCTAGTAATAATAAACTAATCAATTAATTCAATGATGACATTGAAATTGGCTACCTTTAGTGGAATTGCTTCCACCCACTTAGTAAAATAGTTTGTAGTTGTAAGGATATACTTATGCTGCTTGGAAGAATGAGGAACAATCTCACCTATGATGTCCAGTCCCCATTGTTCAAAAGGTTGTTCAATATTGATCGGTTGTAGAGGTAGGACTAGTTTCATTGTCTTCCAGTAGCAGTCTAGCATATTTTGCATTTCCTTACATATTCATGGGTATCTTTGAACAAAGTTGGCCGATAGCACCCAACATGCAGGATTTTATGTGCGGGTAGTATCTCCTCCAAAATGCCCACTAGCTGGTCCGTCATGGAGTTCCCATAAAAGTTGTTGTGCTTCATAATTTTCTAGGCATCTTAATAATATAGAATCATTGTTTCTTCTGAATAACACATCATTGATGATGTCATATTGATTGGATTTTATTCTTAAATTCCTTTTCCTTTTGTGATTGAGTTTAGGGGGAGCATATCCATTTTTTAAATAGAAAATGAGATCATCATATTAGGACTCAGAGTCGTTTAGATTTACCTCATATATGTGTACAATATTCCCTGAGTCCTCATCAGCTGGTAGATTGGAAGCTCCTATAAGCAATCTACAAAAACCTTTCCCTTTGACAAATTTAGTAAGGTTGTTACCCAATTTTCTCTCTTTTCTCCTAATTCCTGTTGCATAAGAAATTGTCTCACTGCTGAGAATAAGACTATTACTTTAGTGTGTGATTTTAGGATAAAAGGCCTGAAGTGCTTTACAGATTTAAAAATATCAAAAGATGGCTTCTCCACCTTTGAATAATTTAGTTCAGCACCTTGAAAATTATAATTAAAGAAAGAGATCGGTGCTTAAATTTGTTGACCATTAAGTTGTGTTAGAACAATAGCATAAGATGTTTGAGAAGCGAAAGTGTACAAAATGAAATGATTAGAAAATTTTGTAGTTAAAGAGGGAGCATTCATAATGGCTTGCTTTATTAAATCAAAAGCTTCCCTTTCGTTATGTCCTCACTTAAAGGCCAAAATTTTATTAATCATGGTTTGTAATGGTAAAACAATTTGGGAAAAGTCATGGACAAATCTCTTAACAAAATTTATCTGACGAAGAAAGGACTGCATGGATTTTTTATTGTGGGGAAAAGGAATTTCAGAAATTTCTTTTATTCTATTAGGATCAATATAGATGCCTTTTCTGGATAAAATAAACCCTAAAATCTTGCCTTCATTTAGAGAAAAATAAGATTTCTTTGGATTTAATGTAATTCCATACTTATTTTAGTATTCAAAGATCTATTTCAAGTCATGCAAATGGTTCTTCTCTTATTGGAGTAAATAGTTATTTCATCTAAGTAAAAAATAAGAGTTTTGTTTATCATACCCTTTAAATTTATTTCCATGGCTCTTTGGAAGGTTTCCCCTGCGTTTATTAAACCAAAAGGCATTTTCTCGTAGGCATAAGTTCCCCATTTAGTCCTAAACATAATGTTTAACCTATCATCTAGGTGGACTAAGATTTGGTTATACCCTGAAAAACCATCAAGGAAAGACATTAGTTCAGAACCAGCTACTGATTGCAGTGTTTTTTCCATGGTTGTTAATGGGAAATTATCTTTCAGACAAGCTTTATTGAGATTCCCAAAATCTATGCAAATAAAAATATCATTATTTTTCTTCTTGATAGATACTAAGTTTGAAACCCATTTTGAATGCCTAATAGGAAAGATAATCCTGGCTTTGAGTTTATTCAGCACAGACTTGATTTGGCTTTCTATATTGGGGTGAATTTTCCTTAATTTCTATTGTATTGGTTTGTCATTGGATATCATTGGAATAGTGTGTTGTATGATGGAGGTATCATATGTTTTAAGATCATCGTAGATCCAAGAAAAGATACCTTTATAATTTTTTAATAAATTAATGAAGGTTAATCTCTCATCAGGTGAGAGACAAAGTCCTAAATTGATGTTTTGGGGTTTGAGATCAGTTCCAAGGTTTACTAGTTCAAACCTTAAGGTTGAACTTTGGAGTTTATAATTACTAACCTTCTTAAATATTTCTTTTAGATGATAAAGATATTCAAGCTTCACCACCAATTTAGGTATGGAATTTTCATTGGATTTCTATTTCAACTGATTGTCATGTTCATTTTCATCAATTATATGATCATCATATGATCCTTTAGATGTTAAAAATCTTGGGATATTTTCATCGTCATTAAACACTCGCCAATTGGTGACTTTATCGGGAATCAATGGTCAAAAAATTAATTCTATAGAAAACCTATCTGGACTGTAGTCTTCTGATGGTATAGTCTTGGATGTTATATTAGTGAGAAGGTCAATGCATTTTGAAGTCTAGGAATAGGATAAACGTTGAATGCTAAAAAATATGAAGGTCATGAACCGATGATTGATAATGTTTTAAATGTCCATAGAGACAATGAATGGTGTTTCTTGTTTGATAAAAATTTCAGAATCTCCAAATACTTGAAGATATTTGATATCAAGACCTATTGCTTTATAAAAACCCTAGATTAGTGCTTCATATTCAGTATTATTGTTTCTGCATTCAAACTCCAACCTACATGTTAGCATTGTTTATTTTGTTGGAAATAATACCGAGAGGGGCCGTGAATAAATATTTATAGTTCAATAATTTTTTATTTCCCAAACATATTTATATATGCTACTTCTGTGAAGTGAACTTATGCGTAGATGCTACTGTGATTAAAGAAATCAACGTATACCCAGAGAACTTATGATTTAGTCAATTTATCATGTGTTGAACCTCAATCAATGCATCAATGACTTGTTAAATAGTGAAGTAAAAACATAATAAACCATCACACATAAGCAACACACATGAACACCATGATTTAAGGTCGAAACCTAATGCAAGAGAAAAACCACCTACTATTGTCGTCTCTGTCTTCTTTTAATATTAAGAAAATATATTTAAAATCTTGTACTAGTGCAGACTCATACCAATATGTAGGCACCTACCTGTGGAAGGCTACAACCTTCTCTCATTTTCTAGCTTCTACTTGAAGGGAGCTACAACCCCCTAGCTCTTGTACCAGCGAATGTCTTTACTAGTACGTAGGAATCGACCTATAGAAGGCTGTGACCTTCTCTCTTCCTCCAGGGACCACGTTTCATAAATTTTCAGAATGGATGCTCCTGGTACACAACAATAGAAATGAAGGCCTTGTTTCATCAAATTTTCATACTAGACCCATCAGAACTTTCAAACTGAATGAACCAATAATCAGTTAATCTGAACAGTCAGATCATTATCACTAGAACATTGTGTTGAACCCAAAAACCTGCATTATCATTCAGAACCAGTTGTAACCTCAAAAATCATGCATCAGAATGTATACGCTACTTTACTAAACCCAACCTACGTATATACACTACTTCCTTTAACCAAACCTGTGTATACCTTGAAAACTACTAAAACATAAAACTTTTGAATCAAGTCTGAACCAACCAGCAATATACTGAACATCTACTATCAATTTACAGAGCTTTACAAAGGCAACAGTAGAGATAACCCTTCTCACTTAGACAATCAATCAATCAGACACCAAAATCCTTATGCATTCAGTTTTACATTCAGGTCTAAGAAGACTTCATTGACAGACAACATTAAAATAGTAGAACTGATTAGATACATCAGTCATTTCTAAAGACTAGGCTTTTCCTTTGTATACGCTACTTGGAAGAGTACAACCTGCATGTATATACACTTTTACCGAGGAGAACCAGCATATAAATCTACAATTATTAACTCACAACTTTTTTGCTATTTCAGACTTTAAACAAACTCATATCATGACATTTAAAGAATAAAACAGGTGTACACAATCAGATCTATCCCAACCAATATCAGATCATTCAATGATAATTCATTTTAGGTCTCATGATCCTGATCCAACATTGAATTCAAGGTGCACAAAATATTTCAGATCAAATCACAAACATAGCCCCTGCAACATAAAATATACTTCAGATAGAAGTATTCGTAAGAAACCCTTTCACTTGCAAACCTTGGCCTTTTTATCTTTTCTCCTTATATAGTTTTTGGTCTTTCTCAATACGTTGGACCAAAACCACTTAGGACCTGTGGTATTCTTGGATGGGATCAAATAGTCATTACTCCACTCAATATTGTGGGCTAATACCATGGTATTGACCCTTGGTATTCTTTACTCTTGAATTTCCTTAATTTTCTAACATGTACATGCTTTTCCTCTTGTGAAAGTGTGTATATACGTATACACTACTTTTGTTCTGTGAACCAGCATGTATACGTTGTTTTGACTAACAAGACCTACGTATACATCTTAAACTTCTTTACACCATCCTTTTCCTTAAAATTATTCATTCTGATCAATAGACCTTAGTTCCATCTCTTGTTATTCTGTTACATTGTGAGTTGCCTTTTATCAAAACTGACCTGACCTGTGAGTGAGTTGCAATCAAGCACAACACTTGTATCATAATACCAACAATCTCCCCCTTTGGACTTGATGGAAACCATGTTTTTGTTGATTACCGTAAGCTATAGAACTTGTTAGAGATAACAAGCAACACCAAAGCAACACCAAAATACTCTCCCCCTTTGACATCAAGGGCAAATGATGGACCAAGATACTCTCCCCCTCTGATATACATTATTCTATCCATGCTCCCCATGAGTACATGTAGAGTCTACAGAGATATGTTTCAAAAGAATAACATGACTCTATAACTCAACTAAGTGATTATGACCTCGCTAGGACCAATGACTCATATATCCATCAATCACCCAACCAAGTGGGGATACACCACATTTGACTCATCCACCCAACCAAGTGGGGATATACCAATTGTTTATACATGACTGAAATACAACAAATATTACAGCATATGTCCAATAGGACTCATTCAAACATAGACTATGATAGAAGGAGTCATATCACACCCTAGATATTTACATGACTTATGCAACAAATGATATAAATATCTGAAACCATAGTTGAACTCAGAAACCATAATGACAACAATGCAAAATTTGTGTGAAGGCTAATGCTCCCCCTGAACCTATGCTACCTGTGCATTGTCAATTAGTCATTCATCAAGGCATCTTTATCAATTAGATAAAAATCAATGAACAAAGCATATCATCAGACTGTAATCATCAATATCAGACTGAGCACCCATATCAGAGTCTGACCCACTGTTTTTCTATCAGAAAAACATATATGCTTCTATAGCCATAGAAACCCACGTATATACGTGACTATACTTCATGAAACCCGCGTATAAGAACCTTCCTCTGAAAAATTGGATTTAATAATAGGATGATGCACCAACTACTCCCAGCTTTTGTCTGAGATATTCAAATGTTTCTCTGGGAAGTGGTTTGGTGAATATATCAACAACTTGTTCTTTGGAGGGAACATACTCCAATTTAACCTTTTGTTCAAGCACTTGTTCAAGTAGAAAATGGTACTTAATGGGTATGCGCTTGGTCTTGGAGTGCATGACAGGATTTTTTGAAATATTGATGGCACTTGTATTATCACATAGAATGGAGATCGGTCGAGTACATGTGATCTGAATGTCTTGCAATTTTTGCATCATCCAAAGTAGTTCTGTGCAGTAAGATGTAGTAGCCACATATTTTGCTTCAGTTGTAGATAAGGCAATTAAACTTTGTTTCTTGTTGAACCAAGACACTAATCGTGAACTCATATATAATGCACCTCCACTAGTGCTCTTTCATTCATAAACATTTCATGCCCAGTCTGCATCTATATATGCATGAACAGTAAGGCCTATATCTTTAGGATACCATAGTCCAAAGTCTTGAGTTCGTTGAAGATATTTGAAAATTATTTTAACTGCCTAAAGATGTGATTCCTTTGGATTTGCTTCGAACCTTCCAACAATTCCTACTACATGCATGATATCACGTCTAGTACATGTTAGATAAAGAAGACTTCCAATCATAGATTTGTAAGTTGGTTGATTTATTGTTGGTGATTCATCATTAGAACTGAGACTGCATCCTGTTACCATTGGAGTACATACTGGTTTAGAATTTTCCATTCCATACTTCTTCAAGATCTACTTGAGATATTTGGTTTGTGAAAGAAAAATACCATCTTTTATTTGTTGTACTTGTAGACCAAGAAAATAAGTAAGTTCACCAAGTAAGAACATTTCAAATTCTTGCTACAATACCGAAGCAAAATTCTAACTCAGATTCTTCATTGCTACCAAAGATGATATCATCAACATAAACAATAATAATTAGCAATTTATCATTTTCAATCTTTGTGTATAAGTTGCTATCTGCAGAACCTTTTGTGAAACCTTATTCTTGTAGATATTTTTCAAGACGGTAATGGCAAGCCCTTGGAGCCTATTTCAGACCATAAAGAGCCTTTTTGAGCTTGCATATGAGTTTTGCATCATTTCCTAGAATGAATCCTTCTAGTTGCTCAATATAAACTTCTTCTTCTAAATATCCATTAACAAAAGTTGATTTTACATCCATTTGATATACTTTGAAATTTCAAAAACTAGAAAGAGAAAGAAACATTCTTATGGCTTCAAGTCTAGCAATAGGTGCAAAAGTTTCTTCAAAATCTGTACCTTCTTGTTGAGCATACCCTTTACAAACAAGTGTTGCCTTATTTCTAATAACTTCTCCATTTTCATTCAACTTATTCTTAAATATCCATTTTGTTCCTATAACATTTTTATCATGAGGTCTAGGAACTAATTCCCAAGTATCATTCTTTCAATTTGGTCAATTTCTTCATCCATGGCCTTAACCCAACATTCATCTTTGCTAGCTTCATTTACATTCTATGGTTTTTTGGAGGATAGTAATGCTGGATAACATGAGGTCCCTGTAAGAGTTCTTCTTGTCTGTACTCCAAACCCTTTTTCTCCTAGAATTTGAGATTCTAGATAATTCTTCTGAACATACCTGGATGGATTCTTTTCCCTGTCTGTTGTATCTTCTTCTAGTGCTTCATTGGTTTATTCTTCTATATCAATTTGATTTGATACGGGAAAACATTCCCCATATTCCTCATTTTCATATCCCTTTGTTGATTTTATTTGTTCTAGATTTCTGCATGCTTCATCAATTGCAACATTAATGCATTCAACAATTTTTCGAAGTCTTTTATTATACCATTTTTATCCTTTACTTCTAGATGAATAACCAAGAAGAATTCCTTCGTCTGCTATGGGTTCAAACTTACCAATTTTTTCATGAGTCCTTTTGATGAAAAATTTTCTTCCAAAAACACTTAAGTGTTTTATAGTAGGAGGCTTACCATACCAAAGTTCATATGGAGTTTGATTGCTATTTACCCGAACATTTTCTTTGTTGAGAATGGTCACGGCAACAAATGCAGCTTAACCCCAGAAGGTTGCAGGAGTTCCAAATTCATCAAGCATAGCTTGAGCCATTTGTTGAACTATTCTTTTCATTCTTTCCACCATGCCATTTTGTTGAGGAGTTCTGGTGACGGAGAATTTCCTTTTTATTCCATGTTGTTCACAAAAGTCAAAGAATTCATTTGATATGAATTCTCCCCCTTGATCATATTTGACACATTTGATTTTTCGATCTAATTCATTTTCAACTAAATATTTTAAGGCTTTAAACTTTTCAAATGCTTCATCTTTATGATTTAGTAGACCTATCCAACACATCCTGGAAAAATCATCAATAAATAAAATAAAGTATTCTTCTCCACAAGGTGACTTTTTCCCTGTTGGTCCACATAAATTAGTTTGGATGAGTTCAAGAGGTTTACTTGTTAATCATTCCTTGTCACTGAAGTGAACTCTAGTTTTCTTATCGACTTGACTTTGTTTGCATATGGTATTTTTTGGGATGCTAATATCTGGAAGATCACAGACCGCCTTGAGCCTGCATGCTTTTCTTATTTGAGAAAATCTTAGATGCCCCAATCTACTGTGTCATAGACACTTTTCATCTATTTTGCTTAGATAACATTGTTGTTGTCCTCCTTTGAGTATGTATAAATTGTTTGGAGTTCTTGTACCTTTGATTACAGTATTTCCTATATCAAGCTCACGAACCACACATCTATTTGATCGAAACACAACTTCATTTCCTTGATCACACATTTGACTGACACTTAACAAGTTATGTTTTAAACCATCTACATACATGAAATTTCCATCTTTAACCTTTTCTTTCAAGAAAACAAAGCCCTTACCTTTAATGACAGTTGGTGTGTCATTTCCAAATGAGACATTCTTTTCTTTTTCTAAAGCATTATATGAATGAAGTTTCTCTTTATCACCTGTCATGTGTTTGGAGCATCCGTTGTCAATGTACCACTGATTCTCTTGTCCTTCTGCATACAGAGCTATGCCACATCTTTCTTATTGAGATTCCTTCTTTCTCCATATCTTGGAATTTGATGATGTTTTCTCCTTTTGAAGTGTTGGCTGAAATTTGCTCCTGCGTTCAGATTCTTCATGACCAAAGTTGTTACAAATGAAACATTCTATTTCATCTTCAAGAGGAGAAAAGTTATTATAGGAACTTCTCTTGATTTCTGTTACACTCCTTATATTTCATGCTTCTCTAGTCATGATGGTTTTGTAAGCAACACATTGAGCAGCCTTATAGCCAAATTTATGGCATGAAAAACATCGCCCATTAAAGAAGTTTCTGTGATCATAGAATCTTTTTCCATTGTTTACCTATTGTTTGAAGCTTCTACTAATATTCATCCTTGGAGTAAATTGAATATGATTTACCTGATGAGTACTTTTAGGCCTTTGCTGATGATTGACATACTGTTCACTAGTCTTTATTGCATCAAGATAGCTTCTAGTGGAGGCTGACGACTTCTGTGATTGAGATTATTCTTCAGTATATCCAAGACCTCTCTTTATAAGAAGAGAATGCTGAATTTTGATGATTTCATTCAAAGTTTCTGATCCTTTAGCAAATCTAAGATTAAGAGATTTTGTCTTCTCAATTTCTTTTTTTAGACCCAAAATTTCACATTCTAGATTTTAATTGGGTTTTTCTCTTTCAGTGAGTTGATGTGTCAACGTATCTATGATCATATTCTTTTCTTCTAAACAGATTTTGATTTTTGTGATTTCTTCAAGAAAGTCTTCCTCTTCTAAGGCATCCAAAAAATAATGATTTTCATAGGCCATGAGAAGTCTATAATCTTGTTCAATTTCATCTTCATCACTATTAGATAAACCATCACTAACTTCATGCGTATAGTAACTCCTTCTATTGACAACCTTCTTTCTATTTCCTTTTGCATATTCCTTTCCCTTTTCATATTTATATTTATGAGGAAAATTGGCAGCATAATGGCTAACTCTACCACAAGAAAATCATTTGAATGGTATCTTACCTCTAAATCTCTCGGAACCCCATTGAAGCTTCCTGAAAAAATTTACCTCATCTTCTTCTTTTGAAATGTATCTTGGTTCATTGTGATCTTCCTTTTCTTTTCCCTTTGTTGAAGATATAAAAGCAACTCCTCTCATATATTATGGAACTCCTTTCCTCATTTCAAAGGTAGTTAGGATTCCATGGAGTAGAGTCACAGTAATAGTTTGAATATCCTGTTTTTCTTCTATGGTAGATACTTTTGACTCAAATTTAGAAGAAAATATCTCAACATTTTCTCAACTAAAGTATCTTCCTTTATCTCTTCACCCAGATTCTTCATACAATTAACAATCTCATCTACACATAAAAAGTAACTAGCAATACTCTCATCACTGTGCATCTTAAGAGTTTCACACTGAATTTTGAGAGTTTGAAGCTTAACACGTTTTACCTGAGAGTCTCCTTCGTAGCTCTGAATGATTTTGTCCCATATCTCTTTGGTTGTCTTGAGCTGCATGACTTTGACAAATTTTTATTCTCACAGACTTCCCAATAAAGTATTGATAGCTTTGGCATTGGTTTCGTATAACTTCTTACCTGCAGAGCCTGTAGGTATTGCTATTGGAAATTGATATCCTCCTTCCACAATTTCCAAAACATTGGCTCCAAGCGATTGAAGATAGGCTTTGGTTCTTATTTTCCAATATACCAAGCTGCTCCCATGGAGGATTGGTGGTCTGATAGATCCCATGCCTTCATGATTATTCACCTTGAAAGATCTTCCTTCAAGCGATCAAGCTTCTTCTGAAGGACCTGCTCTGATACCAATTGTTGGGAAAAATACTAAGAGGGGGGGTGAATCAACATTTACAGTTCAATAATGTTTCATTTCCCAAATAGATTTATATACACTACTTCTGTGAAGTGAACTTGTGTGTACACACTACTATGACTAGAGAAACCAGCATATACCCAAAGAACTTATGATTTAGTCAATTTATCATGTGTTTAACCTTAATCAGTGCATCAGTAACTTGTTAAACAATGCAGTAAAAACATAATAAACCATCACACATAAGCAACACACATGAACACCAAGATTTAAGGTGGAAACCCAATGCAGGAGAAAAACCACCTGCTACTGTCATCTCTGTCTTCTTTTAATATTAATAAAATATGTTTACAATCTTGTACTGGTGCAAACTCATACCAGTACGCAGGCACCCACCTGTAGAAGGCTACAACCTTCTCTAATTTTCTAGCTTCTACTGGAATGGAGCTACAACCCCCTAACTCTTGTATTAGCCGATGTGTTTACTACTACATAGGCACCAGCCTACAGAAGGCTACGACCTTCTCTCTTCCTCCAGGGACCACATTTCATAAATTTTTAGACTGGATGCTCCTGGTACACAACAATACAAATGAAAGCCTCATTTCATCAAATTTTCATACTGGACCCATTAGAACTTTCAAACTAAATCAACCAATAATCAGTTAATCTGAATAGTCAGATCACTATCACCAGAACATTGTGCTGAACCTAGAAACCTACATCATCTTTTAGAACCAGTTGTAACCTCAAAAATCATGCATTAGAATGTATATGCTACTTTACTGAACCCAACCTGCATATATACACTACTTCCTTTAACCAAACCTGCGTATACCTTGAAAACTACTGAAACATAAAACTTCTTAATCAAGTATGAACCAACCAACAATATATTGAACATCTACTGTCAATTTACATAGCTTTACATAGGCAGTAGCAGAGATAACCCTTCTCACTTAGACAATCAAACAATCAGACGCCAAACTCCTTCTGCATTTAGTTTTACATTCAAATCTAAGAAGACTTCATTAACAGACAATAGTAAAATAGTAGAACTAATCAAATAGATCAGTCATTTTTGAAGAATAGGATTTTCCTTGTATACGCTACTTGGAAGAGTAGAACCTGTGTGTATACGGGCTTTTATCGAGGAGAACCAACATATAGATTTGCAAATATTAACTCACAAATTTGCTTCTATTTCAGACTTTAGACAAGCCTAGATTGTGACATTTAAAGAATAAAATAGGTGTACGCAATCAGATCTAGCCCAACCAATATCATATCATTAAATGATAAGTCATTTTAGGTCTCATGATCCTGATCCAACATTGAATTCAAGGTGCACAAAATATTTCAGATCAAATCAAAAGCATAGCCCTTGTGTTGGCTTGAGGAGGCCTAACCCAGGTTCAACGTTAATTAGCCAAACAAATCCCTACACTACTAGCCCTTTCGGCATCAGCTCGCAGAGCACGGACTGAAGTCTCACCCGAAGCAGTATGGGGGGATGCTGGTGTGGAGTACTAAAAAGGTATGTTTTTGATGATCATTTCAGTGGCTTTTCAGTAGAACTTGTAAACCTTTTTGCATCATGAACTTGGAAAACGATAAAGAATTATAACAAAGCATGTGAGATTAATATGCAAGACTTAACCGCTAATAATTGTCATTTCCTCGTGCAGGAAGGGGTGAAAACGAGGAGTTTCTATGCCAAGGGAAAGGACAAGGACAAGGTAACCGTGTTAAGAAATTCACTGCATAACATAAATAATTACTGAGAGGAATAAATATAAAAATAACCTGCAACAACCATAAACACATAAACAAAAAATTTTATCCAGGAAAACCCCAAATCTGGGGGAAAACCCAATCTAATAAGATATCATTAGCATTGGCCAAAACCCTGGCCAATCCGACCAAGTGAGCATTCACTGCTCACCTCCAGGTCTTGAATTACAATGAAGTCCTTCTAGCCTTTTATAAGCTCCATTACATATAATACCACGGGCATAATACTATGGGTGCACAATACCATGTGCCCCAAAACCATCACTGTTTAACCTGGTCAACTTTGACTCTATCCTAAGTCAAGTTTACCTAACAATTCCCCCCTTAAACTTGACTTGGGGTTCCTTGATTAATTCCAGCCAAACCTGCTAAGTGAGAAAATCCCGTTCACTCTAGCTCTTACCCCCCTCAGAGTTTTTACCCAGGGTATTGTTAACCCCACATCCCCCCTATCACCTAGGTCTAACCTAGACTTTATTGGTGATCACCGAGGGGTACGCATGCCTTACTAGGTCTTACAGTAGTGTGCCCATTTACATGCAATAATTTTGACTTCATTAAATTTTTTTTTTTATTGATGCTAAGATTCTGATCCATCCTCTCTCAATTTGATTTGCTCAAAAACTTCTATCAAATCGCTCCAACTGCGAGCTCAATGAGAACCTCATAGATTTCAGCACCGATGGCCTCACGTAGCAGAAAACGAACAATTTTCGAAGCCGCATGAACAATTTTCTTCTGCTAACCTACATGCAACCCATGCCTACTTCATCTTTCAACACGGCATAGAACAAACAGGAAATATCCCTTATCGATTCCCTACGAAAAAAGCTCCAAACAAAATCAGCCTTGAATTTTAATATTACCGAAGGTATCTCTCAACCTTCTTTAAATAGCCGCATGAATCCTGAACAATTCGTCAACATGTTCCAAACCGGTAAATATCGCAAATGCACTGCGATCCCTAGCAGTTATGGCACTATCTTCCGCACATTCTCCTCGAGGTTCTTCCGCGTACGATTGTTCCACCATTATCTTTCAGACCCAGATCTGTAAAAAGGCTGCATTGATCTCATCAGGCACTATAAACCCCTGGCATCAAAGAATCCCTTTGAAACCAATATACAACCTTTGGCTCTGATACCAGTTGTTAAGAAATTTACTGCATAACATAAATAATTACTGAGAGGAATAAATATAAAAATAACCAGCAACAACCATAAACACATAAACACAAATGTTTATCCGGGAAAACCCCAAATCTGGGGGAAAACCCAATCTAATAAGATATCATTAGCATTGGCCAAAACCATGGCCAATCCGACCAAGTGAGCATTCACCACTCACCTCCAGGTCTTGCATTACAATGAAGTCCTTCTAGCCTTTTATAAGCTCCATTACATATAATACCATGGGCATAATACTATGGGTGCCCAATGCCATGTGCCCCAAAACCATCATTGTTTAACCTGGTCAACTTTGACTTTATCCTAAGTCAATTTTACCTAACAAACCACTGTCCCTTTGATGGGAGACCGAATGCAAACAAGGCTAAGCAGATCAAAGCAAATCGGCCCTGAAAAGGAGGAGAAGACACCAACTTGGCGCAGGAGGGAAAAGAGATGATTAAGGATTAACGGTTCGACGAATCCCTCAGGATCCTTGATCCTGAGGGATCGCTGCTTTATCTATCTTGTTACTTAGACATCTCTGCCGTCACCCTTATAAAAAGGGACAACATTGTTAGCTTTGGGGAGTTCGACATGATTATGCTTTTATGTAATTTCTGTTAAGATCAAAACTTTGATCATCGAGTCTCGATAAGAACTGGTTCGTTGTAATTTTGTTTCATGCATTAATACAAACTTGGTGATTATTTCATCTCTGCATCTGGATTAACCTCAAGCGGTGTACCCTTGGAGGCTAAGGGCCCGGCCCCGGAGGACACTTGCTTCTGTATTATTACGATTTGATTTCTGCGTGATTTGCTTATCGTCGTTATTTGGTAATCTGATATGCTTTATAAGTTTACATCACATGCTCTGTTATGTTTAGTTCATCAAGGTTTCTACAGACAAAACTGTTCTATTGACTCTACATTATATTACTGTTCTTTTCAGAGTTGATCTAATATTGCTAGTCTTAGCAGAATACTGTCATTATTCTATTATAGAGTTTTTGTGTTGTACATTTGTATTATAGGATTCATCTTGAGAGTTATGTTCTTTACGGTTGTTGGATTCAGAAGTAACATTGTTCTATTTTGGAATGCAGTCGTATTCCTTTTAATTGAGATTGATGCTTAGATCAGATTACTATTTAAGCGTGTTGTGTGCAAGTGTTGTTCCTTAACTTATTAGTAATCAGTGTTGTTCCATTAGTGTGTGCTATTTGATCTGCCTTAAGAGTGAAAGATTGTTGTTTGATTACGATTAATGCATTTGAGTTAGTAGATAAAGTTTGATTACGTCTTGAGAGACTTAGTTGTTTAGCTGTTGTTCCATTTCAGAATTGCTGTTCCATTCCAGATTTGATGTTCGATTTCTTATTTGGCGTTCCATTTTCTTATCTGTCGTTCCATTTACTATCATTTGTTGTTTTGGTGTGGGAGACGGTCTAAGGCTGTAGTGAGCCTCGGAATTTACTGTCTGGTTCCCAGACCCGTGGGTTGTTCTCTAATTTCCTTTCCATCAGTTTCCAAAGGGATGGGTTATCGCTGCCGAACCCTTGACTAATAAGTGGCCTAGTTTTTTGAGTGTGTGATTTACTCTTTTGAAGTAGCTTAGTTGTAGACAAGCAATCGTTTACTCTTGTATTTCTGAACGCTGTACTACTAGCATTACTCTGACAAATGATAGCCTCAGACTAAGACACTCTTTGAAATAACAAAATGCTCCCGGATTGACATATTAATGTGAGGTAATTAGAGGTGAAAGAGACCCTTTTTATAGCTCTACATTTTGGCGCCGTTGCCGGGGAAAGAGTGTAGCCATTTGTCCTTTTTCAAAGTAGTGTACGAACCTGCTAGGGAAGAGTTGGATTTTAAAAACAGAAGGTAAGAACCTGCATACGAAGCATCTAAAAGCCCTGCTCTTCTGTCTACTTTCCTAACAGATTTGTTGTTGCTTTGTTTGAATAGAATTTAGTAGTTCATTTGAGTGCATGACTAAGCAGAAAAAACCAGAAAAAAATATCAAACCTCCACCCAAACCGGAAAAAGCTAAGGGGCTGGTGACCCTTGGACTAACGACCTTTATAGACGAAATCTATAAGAAAACAGAATCTCAGCCATCAGTAGGACTTAGGAAAATCATTTCTAAACAACCTACTAGTTCCCTTCAGGCCACAGGATCACCATCTGTAGCCTTTGTTGAGGTGCATAGTCAGACTGAAGAGCAGGACTTTCAAGAAATTGAAAATTCTACTACAAAACTATTGCAGGAAGCGAATTTGAGCAATCTTTGTGAAGGAGAAGGAGAAACAGGGGAAACCAAGGAACCAAGATCTCCTATTGGAATAAATCAGCCATTAAATAGCCCAGATAAAGGGAGTGCTACAAAAATCATTGTTGAAGGAACCAAATCTCCTCAGACATCAGGCATTCTCATTATCCCAGATAGAGGAAGTGCTATTAAAACTATTCCTGTCAAAACCATTCCCTCTCAGCCTAGGAATACCCTCCTAGATATCCCAGAAGGTTATTGGCATATATTCGACCCTATGGCTCAAAATCAGCCAAACACTCAAACCTCTACATTACAATACCCTATAGTGGATTCTGCAGCAAATGCGCCTATGAAAGCAATCCCTCTTCAACATATCCCTACATTTCACGGTCTCACATCAGAAGATCCGGATGCATTTTTATTTGAATTTGATGTGTTGTGCAGGGGATATGATTACACCACCGACCCCCAGAAACTGAAATTATTTCCCTCTACATTAAAAGGGGCTACTTTAAGATGGTTTATGGGATTAGGTGGTGGGGTCATAAACAACTGGGATCAAATGAAAGAATCTTTCTTAAAAAAATATCAGGATTATTGCAGGTCTAGAGAATTGAAGGACGAAATATTCCAAATGACAGCTAGACCGAATGAAACATTAGAGGAGTATGTGGAACGTTTCTAGTATAATCTGCAAAGATCTCCTTATGCATCACTACCTTTACCTGATAACGTGTTAAAAACAGCATTGATAAGGGGCATGAAGGAACAATGGATTGAAACATTAAACATCATGGGAAAAGGGGATATTTATCAAGAGAATTTTGTTGACATTATTGATTTATGTATCAGGAGTTCGAGAGGCAGCACAAGAGTAAAACCGGCAGAACATGATCGGTTTGTAAGAGATAACAAAATTTCAACAGAAGGAGTAACACGTGTAGAAATTGGAAATTTATTGGAAAATTTTAAAACTGATATCCTGGGGACACTAACTACACAACTTGATATTATGCAGGCTAAACAGAAGCAAATGGAGGCAGAACAGAATTTGGCGATCTTCTATCCCCGATGCAGGAAAAAGCATAATCACAAGGAATGTCCATTGAATACAGTCCAAACATGCGCCATCTGTACAAAAGATCACCTTACGAAGAGCTGCTCCTCACTTCTTGGATTGAAAGTGGTATATAAGGAAGCGGAAGAAGAACTAGAATCAATGTACTTGATCAACCAGCGCCATCAGTGGCATCCGAGACAATTTGGTATGTTTCCAGACCCAACTTCTTCTTTTCAGCCTCCACAGTATAATGCTCAACAATATAGTATGTGGCAAAGTTAGTCCCAACCCCCATTTTCAAACTGGTCACCACAGTCGTTTCCTTCTTCAAACCTGTGGCTGAATCAGGCAAGCCAATCTGGTTGGCCAAATTTCCCTTTTACTCCACCATATTGGCAAAGTAGCCCATACCCTCCACAATGGACTCCCCCTACTTCACAAATTTCAGCCTGGCAGACAAACTGGCAAAGACCGATGCATCAGCCAGTAGGAACTATTCTGCTCCCTCAACCTACACTGCCAGCCTTACAACAAAATCCCTAGTCTAATCTGAGACCGCAACTCCCAGCCCAACCCAACCCTAATCCAAATAACAGACCGGTCCAATCTCTCCAAATTATAGAATCACCAGAAATAAGACCCGACTTGAGGGAGTGTAATGATCTTCAGTTAAGATCTGGACGTATTATTGAAACTGAGGGAGATAAAACAGTTCATATTGAAGATCAGTTAGCAAGAGAACATCTGTTGCAACAAGAGGATGTGAATAAGTAGCAGACTCATAATCAAGCAACCACATCCTCTCCTCCGTTCCCAAAACGATTAGTCATACCTCGACCTTTACAATATCCTGATTTTGACATTCTGGGAGAATTACAAAATCTGTACATAAAAATTCCATTCCTCCATGCCATTCAAGACATTCCTATATACGCAAAAACTATCAAAGAATTGTGCATAAAGAAACCAAGGAGGAATATAACAAATAATCCAAGAGTCCAAGTAGTCGGAACTTTATCTGATTTACTATTAGGGAAAGAAACACCCATTAAATATGAAGACCTAGGGAATCCGATTGTAACTGTTCAAATTTATGGTCAGACCCTGTCTAATGCCTTAGTTGATCTAGGAGTTACAATTAATATTTTAACAACCACTACTTGCCAAAAGCTCGGCATTACATCTGTAGAACCCACCTCTACTTTTCTAGAATTGGCTGACCGATCTGTGGTTAGGCCGGAGGGTACTCTACATGATGTCATGGTCTCTGTAGATTCCTGGGAATATCCAACCGATTTCCTGATAATTAATCCAAAAACCTGACTTGATGGACACTCACTTATTTTAGGTAGACCTTGGCTTGTCAGTGTGGATGCTTACATTGGCTGCCGGCAAGGAAATATGACCATAACCAAAGGACCAAATATCAAGAATTTATTTCTATATCCTCTAGCGCAGCCAAGTGTCACAATAATTAAAACTAATAAGCACCCTATATCATACCTTACTGATAACATTAGATCTCCATTAACTATACAAGAGGCACTTGATTTTAAAGACCAAACAGAAGATGATGCCATTAATAACTTCATTAGTCAAACTGAATCCGGATCCTACACAGAGTGTCACATGATAGAAGTAGCATTTGATAATGAATTAGAAGAAGTTCCTCTGAAAGATTCACATGATCAAACAATACCGGTTACTTCTCTTGCAAATAGTAAAATTGTGGAAATTGAATCGGGAAAAACCTTAAATATTAATGCCAACCTCACACCTGAACAAGAAACGAAGCTCATCCATTTGTTAAGAAAATATTAAGAAGCATTCGCATGGGATTACCCTGATATGAAAGGAATTGACCCCCAATTATGTACACACCACATTTATATAGAAAAGGATGCTAGACCTGTTCATCAACCTCAAAGGAGACTTAATCCTCATCTAAAAGATGTGGTAAAAGCTGAACTTTAGAAACTTTTAGATGTCAATTTTATCTACCCTATCTCTGATAGTAAATGGGTCTCTCCGCTTGTGGTGGTACCAAAAAAGAATGGGAAATGGAGAATCTGTGTGGATTACAGAGAGCTAAATAAAGCAACACAAAAAGACCACTTTCCTCTCCCATTCATAGACCAAGTATTAGATACTTTAGCAGGAAAGAAATTCTTTTCTTTCCTGAATGGCTTCAGTGGATACAATCAGATTCAGATTGCCCCTGAAGACCAAGACAAAACTACTTTTACTTGTTCTTGGGGAACATTTGCCTATCGAGTTCTACCTTTTGGCTTATGCAATGCTCTTGCCACATTCCAAAGAGCTATCCTTAGTATTTTTGCAGATTTAATAAATGATGGAATTGAAGTATACATGGATGACTTTACACCATATGGATATGATTTTGATCCAGCATTAGACACCCTAGAAAAAGTCATGCAATGCTGCATCGCTACCAGGCTTTGCTTAAGCCACGAAAAATGTTATATGATGATGACTGAAGAACTTATCCTAGGACACTATGTTTCAGCAGCTAGCATTCAGGTAGACCTGGCCAAAATCCAAATACTTTTGCTTATTCCCACTGCTACTACTCAAATAGAGGTACGCAGCTTTCTTGGATTTTCTGGTTATTATAGACGATTTATAGAACATTATTCGCACATTGCTGCACCTTTATATGCACTAACTGGTAACGTTGATTTTCTTTGGACAGAAAAATGGGAGCATGCTTTCAAGGATTTAAAGAAGCTCGTATCCACAGCTCCAGTCCTTCGAGGACCAAACTGGGATTTGCCATTCCAGATATCATCTGATGCCTCATATACATCCATTGGCGCAGTCCTTGGGCAGGAAGAGGATAAAAAACCATATGCTATCTATTACATCAACAAAAATTTATCCCCTGCTGAATTAAATTACACTGTTACTGAAAAGGAATTCCTAGTTGTAATACACGCTGTCAATAAGTTTAGACATTATATTACCGGATATCCTGTTATCTTGTCTACAGATCATTCTGCCATAAAATATTTAGCAAATAAGCCTGTCACAAATGCCAGAATAACTAGATGGTTGATTTTATTGTAGGAATTTGATATCACAATCAAGGATCGACCTGGCAAAGAAAACCCTGTAGCCGATTTTCTCTCAAGAATGCCAAAGCCAATCGATGCAGCAGCAGTTGAAGATCAATTTCTGGATGAGCATCTATTTGCTATTGCTATTCAAACACCCTGGTATGCTGATGTTGCCAATTACCTCGTAGTAGGTAAACTACCAAAAAACCTAACCCCTAATGAGTGCAAACAGATTGTTCAGAAGAGTGCTCGATTCTAATGGATTGGGGGCTATTTGTTTCACACAGGGGCAGACATGCATATTAGGAGATGTGTTCGAGAAGATGAAATCTCTGACATCCTAAAAGCCTGTCATGATGGACCATGTGGTGGACATTTCGCTGAGCACAGAACTGGACATAAAGTGCTGCAGACAGGGTATTTTTGGCCCACGATTGTCAGAGATGCAAAGAAATTTGTCCAAGCCTATGATAGCTGCCAGTGAGCAGGATGTCCTGGTCAATATGACGAGATGCCTCTGAAACCACAGTTAGTCATTGAACCATTCGAGCGATGGGCTCTTGATTTCGTTGGAACTATCAACCCATCATCAAATCAGAAAACATATATTTTGGTGGCAACAGAATATGTCACCAAATGGGTTGAAGCAGAAGCATTGCCTAGAGCTATAGAGGACTCTGTCATATAGTTCCTGTTCCGTCTATTTGTACTTTATGACCTTCCAAGAGAAATAATTATAGATGGTGGACCACAATTTGCTGGGAATAGATTAGCTGCAACACTCAACAATTATCACGTCCAACATAAAATCACTACTCGATACCACCCACAGGCGAATGGACAGGTAGAAAGCAGCAATAAGGTAATAGAATCAATCCTAACGAAAACCATTGCGTCACACAGGCGTGATTGGGCTACCAGACTACCTGAAGCACTGTGGGCTTACAGAACAACATGGAGAAGCACCACTGGTTACTCACCTTATCAATTAGTGTTTGGAAAACAACCCATTTTCCCCATATAATTCGAAATCCAAACATTACGAACAACAGAGGAAGTTGGCTTAGATCTAAGCGAGGCACAGATTAATCGACTACAGTAGATCAATGAGTTGGACGAAATTAGGCTCTCTGCACTTCAAAATACAGCCTGATTCAACAGCAGCGAGCTAAATGGCATGATGCTCTCATTAAAAACAAAATCTTCCACGAGGGAGATTGGGCTCTGTTGTACGACTCTAGGTTTCAGGACTTCCCTGGGAAACTCCAGACTCGTTGGTTGGGACCATACAAAATCCAGAAAGTACATGACAATGGAACCCTTACTCTAACCACTATTGACGATTTTGGATATGCCTTCAAAGTAAATGGCCACCGAGTTCGTCTCTATCGCAGACCACTCACTCGGGAGTCCTTCTGCCAGCAGCTACGCCGAGACACTAGTATGGAGATTTTGGGGGAGGAAGAGAAGTCTTCCTCACTTGTAATTAATTAGGGAATTCATTTATTTTTATAGTTTGTACATAAGTTCTTTTCCTTTGAATCATTTTTTTACATATTTTTGAATTAATGTTTTGTTGTCATTCTTGCTCTTCCTTTTTCAAAAGAACAGCATTTCTTCTGGCTGTTCCTTGTTCAAAAAAGCAAATCCTTTAGGATCAGCCGTCATTAGGATCTTTTCCTTTATTTTTTGTGTGTTTTGCTGTTCCTTTCCCAAAGGAACAGCATTTTTTATTTTTGCCATTCCTTTTCAAAAGGAATGGCATTTGTGTGTTGCTGTTGTTCCTTTTCCAAAGGAACAACATCCTTGATTTTTGCTGTTCCTTTTCCAAAGGAACGACATTCGCTTGTTCTGCTGTTCCTTTTCTAAAGGAACAGCATTTCAATTTTTTTGCTGCTCCTTTTTCAAAGGAACAGCATATTTGCGTCTTTTGCTGTTCCTTTTCCAAAGGAATAGCATTTTCGACTTCAGCTGTTCCTTTTCCAGAGGAACAACATTTTGGCATGTTTTTTTGTTCCTTTTCCAAAGGAACAACATACTTTTTCTTTTCTTTGATTTATGTTGTTCCTTTTCCAAAGCAACGGCATTTTTGCGTCTTTTGATGTTCCTTTTTCAAAGGAACAACATGTTTTGGTTGCTATTGTTCCTTTTTCAAAGGAACAACATTTCGAGTGTTTTGCTACCATTTTCCAAGGGAATAACATTTTTTTTTGTTTGTTCATTTTTCAAAGGAACGGCATTGGTGTGTTCTGCTGTTCCTTTTTCAAAGGAACGACATTTGCATTTTTGCTATCTAGGGTCTTTTGTTGTTCCTTTTTCCAAAAGGAACACCACTAGCATGCTTTTGCTCTCCTTGTGAAACAGCTTATTCCTTTTGCTGATCTAAATTGAGGATGCTTCTTGCTCCTGTTCTTTCAAGTCTTTAAGATACAGCTATGCACTTATGCAATGAATACAAAATCACAACATACTGAAATCCGCAAATCATAAATCGCTATCTTTATAAGGCTCTGCATTGATAAGAGGACAAAAGGAAGGACACACTTACTTATCATCTTTTGCTCTCATTGTTCTACTAATTTTGCTCTGATTGGTTATCTTTATCATGACGATCCCTTTAATCCTCTTTGATTATTATTTAGGAATAAGAGCAAAGGGTTTATATCTTCCTATTGAGATGATAAGACTTCTTCCACCATTCCTACTCTTAAGGAGTGTTGAACCACCCTTTGTGTATAAATAAGGAAAAGTACTCTATGAAAAAGAAAAAAGAAAGTAAACATGACTTATAAGTTGTCAAATGCAAGATAGGGGGTCTCATCAAGAGCCAGCCTACCATGATCATGAGGATGGAAGCGATGTGGCATTCCCACTATGGCCACCACACCAGGGATATGGTCCAAAAGGTATATCAAACAAACAACCCTTGGAACAGGAGGTCTCATCACGAGCCGGCCTGCTCACTTTTCACTCCTTCCTCGTGAATGGCATTATGGTTAACTGGTCACCAAGCCAGCATAATGGCCTACACTTTGACATCACAACATTCCTAAGTATACACAAAGGATCATGGTTCCAGGGGTGAAATAAACAACTCTGCCAAGGTTATGGACACCTGTCGGCAGCAGAGCACTGTTAATGGTATTGAAGTCACATTGGTTACACCAATAGGTAAGATACTAATACTCTTTTGTTTCTTATATCCTAGTAACTAATCATATATCATTTCCCGACTTATATATCGCATGAAAATTTATTACCACCAATCATGGCAGAGTAAGTGACAATGACCACATGAGATTTGGCAAGTACGACAGACGTCCTATTCCCCCATCCTCGCATCATATCACAGCAGCCTCTTACGTAATACGCGATCCAACTTTACGCCTTGATTTCAGTAATTTGTTGTTTTTCTAAACATGGCATATTTTCATACGTTGTTCCTTTATGAATCTGTTGCAGATCGGGTGCTGCTCCTTTATTTGACGGCTGGGACAGCCTATCACAATGCGGGGGGGGAGGTTAACCTCATTATTCCTTGGATTACGTGTCAGCTCACTATTCAGGAAAGTTGTGTACTAGGGTATGGCACGGCTTAAAGGACGGCATGCTATTTTTATTTTTGTTACACAAATTTCTGTTCATAAGCCATTCCTATTGTATACTCTGTCTTTTTCCAAACAAGTCTTGTGTCTATTACCCTCTCTGTGTTTCAAACAGCACAAACAGTTGCTGTTCCATTGAGAATCCACAGTGAAACCATGGGAGGAAGAGTGATCCGGAGGGAACCGTAGGTGTTTATAGTCTCCGCTGCTGCCCGGGAAATCCTGGCAAGAGCAAGGTGGCTGACTTATCTCAACCGCTTGCAGGAGTCTAACGAGACAGTGGCAATTGAATTCCTGTAGAATCTGCAGGAGGATTACTCCACAGTAAGGGGGAGATAGATAGCAGTCATCGATGACATAATCGCAGAAGTCTCGGGACTACCAGCCACCGGACCTGTATGGACGTTAAAAAAGGAGAGATTACAAAATATTATAGAAATCTTCCAAGACGAAGGCCAGAGCTTGACAATTAAAGGGAAGGGAGTTCTGCCAGCAACGCTAGGAGAGCCCTGGGCAGAATTGGCAAGAACCGTGCAAAGCTACATCACCTGCGAGGGTAGAAAAGACGTGGTAAGACCACGACATCTTAAACTCTTAGCTGTTCTAAAGCAGAAATGCTCTATAAATCTGCCTACACTTTTGAATTCGTTACTTCATGACGTTGCACGAAGCTTAAAAAAGGCACAACATGTAGAGTCAGTTGTTAGTCATCATGGGTTAATTCGATTAATTGTTAGTCATAGCCTCACCCAGTAGCAGAGCAGCTGGGAAGAGCTAATTGCAATGATTGAGGGGGGGTTGACAGCACCATCCCCAAAACGTAAGCATGCTACCAACACACCAGAACGTCCAGAAAAATGCAGAGAATTAGCAAAACAAAAACATGTCACTAGTACATCCGAACGTCCAGAAACACGCAAGGAATCGGCAAAGCGTAAGCATGCCACCGGTACACCCGAACAACCAGAAAAACACAGGAAATCGGTCCGGTTAGCTCGGATACGAGGAAGGCTGGAAAAGCTCCAGGAAAACACCAGCCAACCAGTAGAAATTGAAGACGAGCAATCCTCACGGCCAGAAGAAGAAGCAGAGCAATCTGAAGGAGAAGAGAAAGAAGAGGCCGAGCAATCTGAAGAGGAGGCCGAGCAATCCGAAGAAGAAAATGAGGAAGGAGCCGAGCAGTCTGAAACAGAAGCTGAGCATTCTGAAACAGAAGCTGAGCATTCTGAAGCAGAAGCTAAACAATCCAAGCAAGAGGGGGAAATGGAACAGCAGGAAGGTAGCCCATTGCAGGACCCAGTAGGAGAAGATGAATTGGTCAAAGTCTTGGCCAATATGGGTGAATATGGCCAAGCTTCCAGTCCATCAGACCTCCATGAAAAACCCCAAGAGGAAAATGCACCTGAAAAACCACATGCAAAAGAGGCAGAAGAAGAAAATCTGCCTATTCATGATGAAGAAAAAATAAGAGATACTGAACAGGAACAATCCATTCCTAAGACACCGGAAGAAATTCCGGAGGAAGCAGGGGCAGAAAAAGAAGTTTCCCAAGAATTGACAGAACCAGTTAGGGTTCCTACCCTAGAACAGCCAGAGCAGAACAATGAAGAAACACCCCAGGAGGAAGATCCAGGGACTAGTCATGGCCCAGGCCGCAGCAGACAGCCTGCTGTTCCTTCTAATGAAATTTTGGAAATTAAAGAATTGCGAAAGGAACAACAGAGATTATTGAGCATAATAGCCCAGCTCCACCAGTAGATTAGGATCCTGAAAGCAAGGCAGAGGGTAAGAAAGACTGCAGGGAAGAAAAAGGTGACCACTCCAGCAAAACCCCACAAGGCAAAAAGGCGGAGGATCAGAATTCGTCCTGTTGTTCAAAACCCTGTTGAAAATCCAGCTGTTGTTCCAAATGATGCTGAAGAATAGACTGTTGTTCCATTTGAAAAGGAACAACAACCGACTGATATCCATGTTAAAATAGAAATGGATGATATGATGACCTGTGACAAGAAAATTCAGACAGAGGCACCACTCTCAGGGGTGATAAGGGTTCTGAACTCAAAGCAACGCAATAAGAAAGTTCAGGTAAAACTCCCGGTCTCCACTGCTGCATGGAGAAGAGATCCAAAAACAGTAACCTTGCACAAGGAGTTGAAACAAGCTCAGCAAGAAGCAGAAAAGCTTAGAGAGCAAACGGTCCCTCCTGAAAAGTATGAAGAGCTACAGCAGCAACTTAGGAACGTCAATCAATCCGAAAGCCAGGCCTTTGAAGGTTGGCAGAAGGAACAAGAGAAAGTTGCAAAGGTAACTTGTAGGCTAGATATTGTTATCAAGCAGATGGATACCTTGTGTTCTTTATACAATGACGTCTTAGCATGTAGGACCCCTACCAAAAATTATGCCCTGTTTTTATTGGAATGGTATTTGCAAATAAAAATAAAAGTCGTTAAAGCAGGTGCTCCCATACAAATTAACACTGTCAATGACTTTATAGACTGTTGTAAACACTACGAGGTGAAGGTACAGAGACTGTTGTGCGAATTCTATTTGCTTAACCTTGTACTAGACCAGGAGACTGAGCTGAACCCTGGCCCTTTTGTTGGAGACATCCAATTGCAGGCATTCATCTCATTCGGGGTTAATCAGATTAAATGGCTCAAAGCCTATAATACTTTCTAGAGGCAAGAAAATGGCCTAGATTTGTGGGTAAGGGATGAGCCTAGGAACCCAGTACAGTTGTGGAAAGCACATAGAAACCTCATGAAGACTCCGGGTGTCATTGAAACATTAGGACCCATGCATGAGGCACTCATTCGACAAGGATTAGAATACTTTCTTTCTATCAAAGACCTTGCCATTGATGCAGCTAAATTTCGGTATCAAATCTCTAATCTGAATATCCAGCTCAGGGAACCGTTTAAGTATGAGAATTTTAAATTAGCTGCCAATCGTTTGCACCTTTATGGCGAAAGCATTTTGAGAGCAGGGCCATCCTGGTTAGGATATAGGTTCCGCAGTCCAATTATTTGGCACCCTGCACCCAGATACCAAGCCCTGTATGAGATGCCTGAGGGTCAAACAGGCCATTTCTTTGACTACCTAGTTACTCATCATGGTTGTAGGCCTCCGCATGAGATTCCTTCTCCAGCCTATTCTCTCACTACCTTGCATGTCAACTACAACGTTTTCATGAGGGCATGAAACAGGGTAAGCAGGGGGGTGTGTGGAGTACTAAAAAGGTATGTTTTTGATGATCATTTTAGTGGCTTTTCAGTAGAACTTGTAAACCTTTTTGCATCATGAACTTGGAAAACGATAAAGAATTATAACAAAACATGTGAGATTAATATGCAAGACTTAACCGCTAACAATTGTCATTCCCTCATGCAGGAAGGGGTGAAAACGAGGAGTTGCTGTGCCAAGGGAAAGGACAAGGACAAGGTAACCGCTGTCCCTTTGACGGGAGACCGAATGCAAACAAGGCTAAGCAGATCAAAGCAAATCGGCCCTGAAAAGGAGGAGAAGACACCAGCTTGGCGTAGGAGGGAAAAGAGATGATTAAGGATTAACGGTTTGGCGAATCCCTCAGGATCCTTGATCCTCAGGGATCGCTGCTTTATCTATCTTGTTACTTAGACATCTCTGCCGTCACCCTTATAAAAAGGGACAACATTGTTAGCTTTGGGGAGTTCGACATGATTATGCTTTTATGTAATTTCTGTTAAGATCAAAACTTTGATCATCGAGTCTCGATAAGAACTGGTTCGTTGTAATTTTGTTTCATGCATTAATACAAACTTGGTGATTATTTCATCTCTGTGTCTGGATTAACCTCAAGTGGTGTACCCTTGGAGGCTAAGGGCCCGGCCCCGGAGGACACTTGCTTCTGTATTATTACGATTTGATTTCTGTGTGATTTGCTTATCATCGTTATTTGGTAATCTGATATGCTTTATAAGTTTACATCACATGCTCTGTTATGTTTAGTTCATCAAGGTTTCTACAGACAGAACTGTTGTATTGACTCTGCATTATATTACTGTTCTTTTCAGAGTTGATCTAATATTGCTAGTCTTAGTAGAATACTGTCATTATTCTATTACAGAGTTTTTGTGTTGTACATTTGTATTACAGGATTCATCTTGAGAGTTATGTTCTTTACGATTGTTGGATTCAGAAGTAACACTGTTCTATTTTGAAATGCAGTCGTATTCCTTTTAATTGAGATTGATGCTTAGATCAGATTACTATTTAAGCGTGTTGTGTGCAAGTGTTGTTCCTTAACTTATCAGTAATCAATGCTGTTCCATTAGTGTGTGCTGTTTGATCTGCCTTAAGAGTGAAAGATCACTGTTTGATTACGATTAATGCATTTGAGTTAGTAGATTAAGTTTGATTACTGCTTGAGAGACTTAGTTGTTTAGCTGTTGTTCCATTTCATAATTGCTGTTCCATTCCAGATTTGTTGTTCGATTTCTTATTTGCCCTTCCATTTTCTTATCTGTCGTTCCATTTACTAGTATTTTTTTTTTTGGTGTGGGAGACGGTCTAAGGCTGTAGTGAGCCTCGAAATTTACTGTCTAGTTCCCAGACCCGTGGGTTGTTCTCTAATTTCCTTTCCATCAGTTTCCAAAGGGATGGGTTATCGCTGCTGAACCCTTGACTGATAAGTTGCCTAGTTTTCTGAGTGTGTGATTTACTCTTTTGAAGTAGCTTAGTTGTAGACAAGCATCTGTTTACTCTTGTATTTCTGAACGATGTACTACTAGCATTACTCTGACAAATTATAGCCTCAGACTGAGACACTCTTTGAAATAACAAAATGCTCCTAGATTGAAATATTAATGTGAGGTAATTAGAGGTGAAAGAGACCCTTTTTATAGCTCTACAGCTGGAACCAAGTTTCTGCACCCTAAGATGGTAATGATGTCGTATGATTCCCTCTATCCCTGCCTTTGTGCAAGTCGCTTCACTCTAGGGCTTGCAAGATGATCCCCTTATTCTGTCCTTTAATACCTCCAGGAAAGGCTTCAATCGACCTTCGCACAGCCCTAGCCTGCTACTTAGGTACTTTTGCGCTACTATGGTAGCATGTCGTGCAAATTCCCCAATTAATCTAAGTGACTTGCTTATCTTATCAAACAATTATAGTTAACACCACGTAAACAGATATTCGTAATTGTGTTCAATTATTCAACGTAATTGCATTCATTCATGCATCACATAAGCATAATAAAGGAAATTCATACGTAAAATATCAAATGCAATAATAGAACAAAGACATAGGAATTGTAGAATATCTTTCTTTATTAATATCTTCCAAGTGTTTACAACTCTGTCCACCCTACGCACACAGCTGCAGGGGTACGTGCACTCAGCTACAGACTTCTACCCTAGGCCTCTGCACACTCAGCCGCAGAGCCTCTACCTATGCTATAACCCAAGACTTAGACTTCTTACTCTAGAGCTATGACTCTCTTACATTTTGTGTCTCTTTTTCTCTCTAAGCTATTTTTACACAATCCCATGAACCGTGGACCATGGGTAGATCTCTTACAGCTAACTTTACTTTACAAAACTAAGGGTGGACTACCTTTTATGACACATAATACCTTCACGCTCCGTGACCACAAAATGCGGAGTCTTTACATTTTTACTACAAAATTTGACTCAAACATGGGCTTTTAGCCCCAAAACTGCCCTTGGGGGACCCTGCTCCCAACAGACCCCCAACACAAACATCGTGACTCACCCTCGAGTACTCGGTAAGCATGGAGGTCTTTGCATGAAGCCCATCTAGCTCAACATGTATGACAGCTACCTCAGCCGTACACTGAGATGCTGCCTGCTTTGCATATTCGACTGTCTTCTTAGTCACTGCTCCTGCGCTGTCAACCTGAAGCTTTTGTTGCGTCGCTTGCAGAGTTGCAAGCTTGCCTTCAATATTTTTTGTGACTGTGTAAGCTTCCTCCAGCCAGGATTTAGTCGCGCCTTCAGCACTGCTTCCTTGTGCAGTGTTGCATCCACCTGTTCCTTCAACTGCTTTGCCTCCTACAACTTGGCTAGCCTCTGTGTTAGCGCGACAGTTCACGTTGTGCCCTTAACTTCATCGTAGCATTGTTGTAGCTCACGTGCTTTCATATCTAGTCTCTGTACATTCTGTACATTTGGGTCCTCTTGCAAGCTTGTTAGGACCTCAAATGATTGCTCGAACAACTACATGTAGTCTACTACTGCACTTTCCACCACCGTGACTGTCTCTGTGACAGCGGTTGCCCATTGTTCCTTTACTTCTGGTAGTGTGGAGGGCTGGGCCCTCAGCTGTAGCTCGGTAATTTGCAAGTTCAACTCCAGCTGAACCAGTGCCATCTCCATTTGAGTTTCGCACAGCCCTATGGCCAACTTGTGGATGCGAACCTCGGTTAGCTCTTCCTCCATAACAGCCAACTCTAGGACCATTCTGCATGCCTCCTCAATGACTTGCATGATCTTCTTGCTCTGGTTGGTCACCTCGATTTCAGCAGTGATGACAGCATTTCTCTATAGGGCTATATGTTCATTGTCGATCCACTATTTTTTGATCACCTAGAGGGTGTGGTGCTCTTGATCCCTCATTTCTGCAATTACTCCATCCTACAAGAGGTGGAGTGCTTTGTGCGGAAGTGCTACCAAGTTCAACCCAACTCCTTTCAAGGCACTGACAGTGGGTCTGTCAGCCTCATTATCCATGGTCAGTTCTCCATCTGGCAGCACTATCACACTGGAAGCCTTCATGCGCAGCATATCGGTAACCTCTAAAGTGCCGATGGCCAAGCTAGTAGACACCGTACCAACCTGCGATGCATGGGTCTGTAACTCCTGCAACCTGGTCTGGATAGCCCCTAGTATGATCTGTTGTTGCTGTTCAAATTGCTATAGGGCCTCCGCGGTGACATCTCTGACTGTGTCACCGATATCATGTAAGCCACCCTTTGTCAATGTGATAGGGTCCAGCGAGGTCTTGGTAGCCTTGGATTTCTTTTTGGGCCCTCCCTTCTCCAGCTCTCTTGGGCGCTTAATGTAGGTGGACGTCTGCTAAGGATCTGTGTCGTGTTGTTTTGTGTCTTCCTCTTCTATCGTAGGCGAAGGTGACTGCACACCTTCATCAGAGCCATGCTCTATTCCGCCTGTCTGCTTACCTGCTTGCATTTCTACTTGTTCCGCATGGGCCTTCTCAACGGCCTCCTTTTTTCTCTTCTCGACCAACTGCACCATTTTTAGCTTGGCCTCCTCCTTCTTCCTCTGCATGGAAAACTTGATGCCACCCACTGCCAAGTGTGTGGTAATGTGCCACTCCGCCGGCCATTGATCGAGCACCACATCGATGGCATCATCTATGGCCAGATACGGCAAGTCATACCACTTCTACGCAGGGTCCTTCCACACCCTGAATGATACTTGATGGAAATCAGTTTTAAACTCGACATAGCTCTGTAGGTTAGCATATACCATGGGCGATAATTGTGACTTGCGATTGATGACCATCCTAATATTCATCTCCATCAAGATCTAGAAGATCTTGTTGTCCCGAACTCATTGTGCATCCTTCGTCGCCCACAGTGAAGCGTACTTTGCTGCTTCAGGGAGGTCTGGCACTACTGAAGGGAACTGGCTCTTCTATGGTAGCTCCCATGCTACCAGCACAATTGATAGCAAGAGCCACATGTAGTGGAATGTCTTTCTTTTCTCTTGTGCTTTGTGACAGTTCACCAGAAACTCTCTACAAAGGTAGTCTGACCAATTAAACTAGACTCCTTATGTGCACTGATGTGCGAGCGTGATGACAGGCACCAGCACCTCGTCAGTGCAACACTTCCGCATCAGCTTCACTGCAAGGATCTACGTTGCTACCTTCACAGTGGGGTCGCAAATGCTGGAGATAGTGTACCCATGCGACTTCTTCACCAACTTGAATTTCTCCTTCATTGACTCTGTGAGAGCCTGCTCACCACCCTTGCCACCAAATATCATTACTGGATTCTCGCCTGTATATGGTGGATGCGTTATCAACTGAATTAACATATCTGTGATGGGTATTAGCTCCTCCAGCCACAGACGCCCATTATGCACCAAGCACAACAGCTCCTTGATGACCAAAACTATCACTAGGGCACGATTATAGTGCAGGACCCAGAGCAGGTTCAGCAATCTTGCCCTCTCTACCCCCTTGAGCCACCTTAGTGGCTTCAAGGTGGTGATTCCTAAATTTGTGTCTATGATGTGGCACATCAGCTGCTCAGTCGCTAGGTGTGAGAATTTCTCATGGTCTACCAAGTCCCAGTCTTCAAGCTTTAGTATCGACACCCGTGCCAAACGCAATGCGTTGAAAGCAATTCCATCCAGTAGTAGAGGGGTTTGCAGGGGATTCTTACTCTCATCAATGTCCATTGGGACCTTGGACTTAGGCTTGTGTGGAGGGACATACTCCGACAACTGCATAATATGGTTCACACCCTGGGTTTCAACCTCCTCTACTTCCATTCCCAGATCCTCATCATCCAGAAGGATGTCTTCGATATCTTCCTCCTCGACTTTTAGGTTTATAGCCTTGCCTTTCTCTTGTGCAGTGGGATTTGGTGGTTTTCACCTTGGCAAGGTGCGCACCGGTATGGTAGGCTATTTTCCCTTATTGTCCTTCATAGTCTCCTTAGTTGGGGTTGGCTTCGGTCTTGGCATTCTCGGTGACTTAGGGACCTCTGCCAATACTTTAGAAAAATTTTGGGAAGCTTCTTCGGCTTCCATATTAATTTCCTACACATTCTCCTCGGCTGCCACTTCTTTGGTGTCCATAGATTTTGCACGTGTCGACATGACGTTATTCACTAGTTCCTGTCTCTCCTTTGACAATTATTCAAACGCTAGACTAGCTATCAGATCTTGAAAGAATTCATGGTTCATGTGTACCTGAGAGCGCAACAACTCAATTCTAAAAATGCCAAGTGTTTTTTGTTGGGCAACCACTTGTAATTTATAGGGAATTTCGAATTCAAATCTGATCATTCCCCCAAAAATCGATTAATTAATGCCAGATTGGCAGAATATTTTCAAGGATCTATGCCATAAATTTCATCTTAAATGCTAGCCACCCACTCCATTTGGCCTCACTTCTTCCATATTTTCATGAACAGTGAATTTAACGGTCACTTTCCGACCGACCTGTGCGATTTCTCCCTAGGTAGTGCAGCTCCCTCCTCGCTGCCGCGAACCCAGTGACACTTCCTTACTTCACACCATTCGCCAATCACACAAATCCCCAACTCAGGCAGTGTATTTTATAGTCCCACGCATCCTTTCAGCTGCCTGGAGTGCTAAGACTGTGTTACTGTCATCTAGTCACATGGCCAGACCGCTGGTGTATGGCTTCAAGTGATTTCCATTCACCTTTCCTAGGAAGGGTTCTCCATTTAATTTGACCAACTATGCCACTCCTCCATCGGTAGTCTCCTTAATGACATAAGGCCCTAACCAGTGCATCCTGAACTTTCTTGGAAATTTATCAAACTTACTATCATATAGAAAAACCAAGTCATTTACCTTAAATGTGCACAGTTTGATGTGTCGATCATGCCATGGTTTTTCGTGCTACTTTTGGACCTGCTAGTGAAATACAACCAAAAATATCTCTTCTTTGAGCTCATCCAACTGTGCGAGCCTCTCCTCCAAGGCTCCGTGATCTGTCATACCTGTGAGCACTGCTATGCGTAGACTAGGCACGATGTATTCCATAGGCATTACTGCTTCAACCCCATAGACGAGCCTAAAGGGGGTTTGTCTAGTCAACTTCTTGCATGTCGTTCGATAAGCCCATAATACTGCAGGAATGCATAGGTCCCAATCACTTCGCTGAGCATTACAAACCTTGGTCAATGCATTTTCAAGCACTTTGTTGAACTCTTCCACTGTCCCGTTAGCCTGCGAGTGATAAGGTGTACTCTTCTAGTGGTATACCTGAAATTCCTCCATTAGCGTGCTGATCGTCTCATTCAGTAAGTGCATACCAAGATCACTCATCAAGATCCTCGAACAACCAAATCACGTTAGTACATGCTCAAATAGGAACTTCACGGCAGTTGCACCCATGCAATCCTTCACTAGATGTGCTTCTTCCCAACGAGTCAAATACTCCATCGTGGTGATAATGTACCTTGCTCCTATCTTTCCTTGCGGCTAAATGGGTCCTACAAAGTCTATCACCCACTTTTCAAAGGGTTGCAATGTCATTTGTGGATTCAAAGGCATTTCATCTCTCTGCAATGGTCTGCTAGTCCTTTGACACAAATCACATGCCTTGCAATATGCTTTTGAGTCCTGATGAAGGGTTGGACACCACAACCCTCCACGTAGAATCTTCTGTGCGGTCGCTCTCCCTGCATAATGTCCTCCTGTGGCGCCCCCATAAGTGTCTGTGAGGATGCTGCTTATTTCAAAATCTGGTACATACCGTCGCAATATCTCATCAGTCCCCATCTTGTACAGATGCCCATCAATGACGAGAAATATGCCACACACACCACTAATTCCTTTTTCTACTGGACAGTGTATCCTTCTAGTGTAGTACCTATCATTAGGAAATGTACTATATCCTCAAAATGATCATCCATGACGCGCACTCCAAATAGTTGCACGTCAAGCAATCCGTCCTCCAAATTAGTGGGTTCCTCCCCTGTTTTGATGCATGATAGATGGTCTGGTCCCGTGTTCAATCGTCTAGGCTTCACAACAACTTCAAAATCATACTCTTGGAACAATAAGAGCCACTTTCATATTCTCCCCCCCAACATAGGCTTATTGACCAAGTACTTCAACGCGGAGTGATCTGTATACATCTTAAAATGGCCTCCCAGCAACTAGTGCCTATACTTCTGGAGCGCATACACCATATCTAGCCCTTCGTGCTCAATGGTGGAATAGTTCTTCTCTTCTTTGGATAATATTCGGCTTGTGAACGTGATAGGATGGTCCAAGCCTTCTCCGTGAACGTGATAGGATGGTACATGAAACTCTTTCTTCAAGTCCGAGGGGACTAGAATTGGCACGGTGACCATCTTTTCTTTCAATATATCCAAGCTCTTCTTGCAGTCATTGTTCTATCAGAATGTGACATCCTTCTTCAATAATTTAGCCATAGGCACGGTGATCTGGGCATAGCCTTTGATAAACTTTCTATAATATCCCGTATGTCCCAGAGTAGCACGCAGCTACTTCACACTCCGTGGCGTTTCCAAGTTTAGTATCACCGCGATCTTTGCAAGGTCTACCATCAGTCCCTATCTACAAACCACATGCAATATTAGGTTTCCAAAAGGAACACAAAACAGACACTTCTTGAGATTGAGTGCGATCTGGTATCTTCGGCAGGTATCCAGCATTAGGTACAAGCTTGCTACATGGTGCTTAACCATCCCAAACACAGTCCAGTCATCAAAATATACCTCCAATAACTTATGAATAAATTCCTTGAACACAGCAAAAACTACGCACGAGAAGATCGCAGGTGCATTATTCAATCTGAAAGGAATTATAGTGTACTGAAAACAACCCCACTCAGTCATGAAGGTTGGCTTTCTCTTGTCCTTCGACGCGATTTTGATATGGTGGTACCCAGAGAACCCACTAGTGAAGGAATATGCTTCCTGGCCACCTACATTGTCCAACATTTCATCAGTAAATGGAGTCGAGAAAGGATCATGTACGCAAGTGTCATTCAAATTTCTAAGATCCACGCATATCCTTATTTCATCCTTCTGCTTCTTTTCCTGTACCACCATTATAGTTACTCAGTCAGATTCTTTCATGGGCTCAATGATGCCTACCGCGAGCATCTTATCTAGCTCTAAGCTGACCTTCTCCTTATATTTCGGATTGAGATGGTAAGGTCTTTGCTTAATCGGCTTCGCATCAGGCTTCAACATAAGCTTCATCATTCCTAGGTCCCCGATTATCCCTTTCAGATCCATGAACTTAGTAAGGAATAAATCTTGGTATTTGCAGAGCAATTTAGCGACCTTATCCATCGTCATGTCATCCCAATAGTCTCCAATCTTCATGAATTTGGGTTCTACCTGTTAGGTTCCTATACCAATAGGTTTCATTTTTCATGATTGACAGTGGAAGTGCCAAATATGTTCATCTTTTCATGCTGCAAAGGTTCCATATTTTCTATGTACAGAGACATAATTAAAAAATGTAAAGAGGGTATGCCCTAAAATAATTATCAAAGGGCAAAAAGAGTAAATTGGTCAGAAAAAATGATAAAAATGAACCCCAAAGAAAGACCAAGAAAGTGGCTAGTTCAAATGCCACTGCTAGCTTAATGGATGGCCCAACAGTTCAATATGGACCAGGCCATGTTTAAATTGCTTGTTTTAGACTAGAGAAAGAATACCTGTCCAAACAGTTCAAGCTTGGTAGAAGAGTAGATAAGCAGAGAAATGAAGGAGCCCAACTGCTTTATCTGGGTCCTTGGAAGAGATAAGGGTTGATTTAGATAGGAGGGCAGCCAAAAGAAAAGTGGACAATCAGGGTATGCAAGTCTAAGTGCACCCATTCAAAAGGAAGAAAAAATGCTAGGTGTATTAGGCTGGGTAGGTAGTTTGAGGTTGCAGAAGCAAGGTTTGGATCACATTTTGTATTATCAATCAGAACTTGTCTCATCAATGACAGAAATGTAAAAGCAGTGGTTCAATGGAAGAACTATGCAAGCATGTCTAACTTCCTTTCACCCCCCCCTCAAAGTTTCTTACTAACACCCCCTTGAGGACTTTGGTATCTTCCCAACAAGTCCTGTTATCACTTCATTTTTGTAAAATATCAAGTCAAGTTTTGGCTTTCTCAATGAAAAGAAGCCACATTTCTTGTGTAAAATCATTTCTCCATATCCCATTCAAATCTCATGTCTAAGTTTCAAATCATAAACTTGGCATCATTCCCCTTACATTTCCATTTCACAGACTCATATTAACTTTTAATCCTATTATATAGCTCCCTAACTAAATTTTCCCATCCCTATTGTTACAAAAAACCATATAAAATCCCAAAAAATATTAAAATCCCACCCTATAGCATTATAGCTATGTATATACAGTTTAGGGAAATAATAGTCCATCTGGGACTACTATTAACCCTTCCGCGTTCTAACCCGAGGTTGTTTTAACCTCTGGTTAAAATAATAACCATGGTCTTCCCCTTTTGTATATAAACCTAACCCTTTTTTAGCGCTCATTATTAATGTTTGGCATTTAAACGTTTATTTTAACATTAAACGCTACTGGCGCACATAACCCACCAACCCGCATTTTCCAAAGTTTTTGACCCCCCACAGCTTAATGTTATTTTATAAATCGGGCGAGTCCCGTGCCTAACTACACGACACCCCTATCGTCCCGCCAGCTGTTCGATTCCCAACACTTCAGATCCAACGGTGGGCGGTTATTCTCAGCCCCCAACCCGCCAGAGGTTAACGTCCGGGGGATGGGCAGTTTCCCTGCCGTACCCCCGCCATGTGTCGGCTGCCCGGCGTGTTCAGAGGCCCCTCCCCCAATACCGCCTGTGCTCAAAGGTGGTGCGGGGAAAACCAGATACCACCCTCCGTCCCCTCACGTCAGCAATCACGTCAACTGTGACATCATCACCTCATCCCCGCCGCTGCCCCATGTCACTTGCCACTTCGTTTGTCTGCGTCCACGATTTGCCACTGTGTCGGCGCCACGTCTTCATTCGAGGCAACGTCCATGTCACCTGTCCGTACCTGGGACCCGTTGATGACATCATGCTGACGTCATCACGAAAAAGCGCCAAAAGCGCAAATATGTCAAATTTTTATAAAAACACGCATTTTTCAACCGTTTGTTAGTCATTTTCACTAGACATAGTGGAGAGCTGCTGCTATCGTTTTGCGCCCGTTTGCCTCCAAAATTCAAATTTCAACTAATTGAGTTGGAACCACCTTCGAATTTGTCTACACCGGTCGCCATTGGACCAATCCAGTTGCCCTCAACGCCGTTTGTACCAGGTATTTGCCAATTTCACCAATTTCACCCTGTTCTTACCATTTTTCTCCATTTTTCATGCTGAAACCGGCAAATTGCTGAATTGAAATCACTCATACACCTAAAAAACCTACCCAGATTCGCTCACTACTCCCCACTGTTAAAAGAAAACCCTGCTAATCCCCAGCAATTCACGAAATCACCACAGGAAGCTGTTTTAAAGCTCGAGTTTCCATCAAAATTCTCCAATAAGCTCAGCATTATCCTTTCTGCCACATTCCACTCATAAACCTCTGCAATTTCACTATAATACTCCCCGTTCCCTTGTAAAAATTTGCCCTCATAGTCTTCTATCCAAGGAATTTGCCAAAGAAACTAAAGCCTTATCCAAACTCTGCAAAATTTTCCTTTTCATCGTAATTACAGATATTGAAGGCCATTCCCTCACTTGAACTCATTTTGCAACTCCTTTGCAAATCCTCAGAGTCAGTTGTCATCAATCTGTTACTGCTGTAAAACTTCATTCCAAATATAACATCAAAAAGTTTTATAATGGCCACTCCAACAGCTCTCAGTGTCACTCCTATGAATCCACCAAACAGAGAACTTGAAGCCATGCCTTTGGCTGATAAGGATTACCTCATTCAAGATCTAGTTGGGGACAGAAATCACTTGAAGACCTTCTGCCAACAAAGAAACAGCTTTATAAACAACTGTGACACGTATGGCATATGGGAGTCCAATTTGCCTTATTATTTCCTTCCCTTTGTTAATATCTTTCTTGAGATCATCCATTTGTGTGCTGAGAACTATGAACCAAATCAGAGAGCTGTCAAGTCTCCATCTGGGAGCATACTTTTTCATATTACTCCTGACTCCATCAACCAAATGCTCAACTTCAAACAGACTCAGCTATTGTTTCCTTTCTCCATGAACTATTTGTTGGATGAAGGCTCCAAGCTTTCCAGCTCTGTAATTGCAAGAATTACCAAGACATTCATGAGGGCAAACTGTCACCCTACAGGCCCACCTCCTTTCTTATATGACAATTTCAATGAGGTGGGCAAGATGCTTATAGATATTATTTCCTCTGTGCTGGGTTTTAAAACAAGTGAGCACATTGATGAAACAGTGCTGGTTTTGCTGTCTGCATACAGCCCAGGACAGCCCCCTGCTGTCAAGTATAATTATGCCAAGTTCATAGCCAACAAAATACATGACCAGCTAGTGAAGCTGGACAAGGAGGGAGTCTTTAAATATTCATCATATATCTATCATTTGTTCATGTATTACTAGTCTGAATGCTTCCAATGCCCCATTAAAAAGTTGGATTCTAAGGGGGAAAGAAGGTCTGTCATCTTTTGGTCATCAGTTTTCCATGAGGTTCAAAATTCTCCATTTTCCTACTGTGAGTTCATTGACCAGTTTGTATACCCAGTCTCTTGTCTCCTAAAAAGGTCCCCTCCTCCTAGATTGTCATATGACATACAGAAGACCTTGCAGCTGTCTAAGAGTTACAAAATAGGTGATTGGTATCTCTACCAAAATCACACTGTCATTAGAATCTATGGCTGTGAGCTTTGTCCTTACAGGCTCCAAAGATATGTACTAATGAGACTGTTTGCATTGGAGTACTATAGGCAGCTCATTAATGCTGATCTTACTCATTTTCATAGTGCCAAGAAGAAAGCTCATTTGAAATTCAAAGACCATCTCGGCCCCTTCATTATGAACAAGAAAGAAGGTTGGCAAGATGCTAATCAAATATTGAGGGACAAATACAAGTTAAAGAGGAGCTTCTGGTGGGTCCCTTATGACCCAGAGGGTTTTATCAGTGCCAGAAGAGTTAAATACAGGCTGATGACCTATGACCATTGTAAATTCCCACAAATTGAACAATGTGCCAACCAAGATGAGTGGCTGCAAGACACATTAGTTGAGGAATTGACCCAAGAAGAAATTATGGAAAGAAATGTCAAAGATTTAGAAAAAACTCTTGACTTGGATTTTGCTGGCCAGGTAACTTTCAAATTGCTACACCAAGTCGGAGAAGGCACATCCACTGCTGCAGCTTCACAAGCTACCCAAGGAGCATCTACATCAGCAACAGGTACAGATAAAGGAAAAGAGCCAATGGATACAGAACAAGGAATTGTCATAGAACAGCCTGCCACTTCACTAGAACAATCTCAAGGACAGGCTCCTCCACAGCAAACAGAGGCACCACAGGTGCCTGCTTTACAGACTCCTACCCATGAGGAAAGAGGTAGAAAACAAGATCGAAAAGACTCCACGCCTGCTAGTGGGTCTACACAGTAGCCTGAAGCCAAGAGGCAAAAGGTTGACTCTCCAATTGAGGAGGAAGTCAGTGAGGAAATCCTTGGGAGTCCAAGGAGAGATAGAGAAGGGAGTCAACAAATAGCTACAAGCTCTTTCCAACAAGAGCAAGACAGACAGCATGGCATGGAGGTATCTTCCTCTACACAGCAAAGTAAGAAGCTAGCTAGCATCAAAGCCACCTTTAAAGAAATTAAGGCTCAAAATGAGCTATTAAGAGTACAATTGTATGAGCGATTTCTTAAGGCAACACCTGCCAAGCAGGAAAGGTTGATGGCAGCATATGACATTAAAGAACAAAGGATGATTCTCACCCACTTCAAGCCCAAGGTTCAGCAGCCACAGTCAGCTGCAGACTATATCAAGACAAGATTAGAGGTCTTGGCCAAGGACATTCACCCCATGGATCAAATAGAGCTACATAAGCAAATAAGGGAAATGGTCTATGCCACCCTGGCCACGCTGGCTCATGAGTTGAAGGAATCTTTAAAGAATACAAATACTCAGCTTCATTTGGAAAGAATGTCCTCCACAGCCAAAGACAACAGAATTAAAACATTGGAGGACATTATTGTGGACCTAGAGCATGATCCTAAGAATCCCAAAGCAATCAAGGCCCTAATGAAGAAAAAGGAGGACGATATTGCTGCTCTGAAAAAGAAAATGAGGCTCACCTCGACTATGCACCCACAAATAGGAGAACTGGTGAAAGAGAAAGAAGCTAAGGATACATTGGACCTGCTAATGCAAATGAACCAGAGAATAATTGAGATGGAGGGAGAGTTGGAGAAAGAACTACAAGGCAAGCAGGGAGAGTCGACCTCCCAGCCACCTCAAACAGTTCCAACTGTTGTTACTGTTCCTCCTACACAAGAAGCAGTGACCCATCCTATTATTCCGGCAACTACAAAAGCTACAGATGCTACAACGGCAACAACAACAGCCGCTGAGTCTAGCATGAGCATGGATGAATTGACCAAAGCTGTCAAGGAACTAGAGCTTCAGGCAACAGAGATAAAAGAGGCCAAGGAAAAGTTGGCCAACCTAGAAGGAAAATATGATAAGTCCAAAATGACAGTGGCAGAAAAAACAAGGGAAATTAAGGCCTTAAGTGACAAAATAAAGGCCTTGGAGGAGGAGCTAACTTTGGACAAGACACTAGCTGAAATAAAGAGGATTCTATGGGCCAAGATTAATCAATCAATCACTGACTAGTGGCGGTCAATTCAGGCCATACATGAACAAATGGATTTAATTGGCCTAGCTCAGTTTGAAAATCAGAGAGCCAGAGCAGCATTGGGAACCATGCCTGAACAAGCCAACAGAATGATTAATTTTTTGAACCATCAAACTAAGGAAGAGTTGGCAGTAATGCAAATTATGAATAGGATGGAGGCCATACTCACAGCAAAGAAGGTGCTAACTCTGAGAGGTTTTGTACAGACACTGGAAAGAAAGTGTCAAGAGATGCAAAGGGACATAGATGATTTTAAGTGGAAACTTGCAGCATTACAAAGCAAAGGTTTGCCCAGCTTGCTGACCAATACTGGAAGGCTGTTAACACGTGAGAAATATGCCACCAGAGTGAACAACTATGTCACAAATCAACTTACTGCATCCTCAAGATCTATAGTAGAGGCGGGGCCACCTTCTGGGCAGAATCTCTATGATAAGTTGGAAAACTTATTTTTTATTGAACATGAAATTAATCATTTGTTTGAGATGCCACCCAATTATTATAGTTATACAGAGGCCAACGAAACACTCATCAAAATACAAAAGCATCAGTTACCTCCCGAGGATTGGTGGTAGGTAATGCTGGCCATTTTGCCCAGGTAATTTCAGTTTTGTCCCCTTTTATTATTTCAAATCTTGGTCAGCTATGAGTCAGCCAAATGAGGCACGAAAGCACCGGATAGAGCGGTTAAAGAACAGGCAGAGCAGGTTGGAGCAGTGACAAAGCAAAGAGATGGGACGGCAAGCCCAAAAGACCGCAGATTTTAAAAGCGCAGCCCAGCCGACTCAATTGGACTCAAAAGTCAATTTTCTCTGATAGAATGAACAACTGTTATATTCATGTTTACTACAGCATTTACTCTTTCAGCTACTATCCCTTAAGAGTTGGCGAAGAAGTTATGAGCTATTAACTCATCATCTAGATATTTTTTGTATCTTGTTTTTGTATATATACCTCCCCATAGAACGTATTCGGGGTTGGTTGGTTGATAATTCCTCTCCAGACTTGCGCTGTATTATTTTGAAAGCCTCTATAATCAAAAGATTGCTAGAATGTTTGGATAAAAAAGACTGTCTGTTGTGTTATCTAATGGCTGAAGAGTGACTGTGGAATTCCTGTGCTACTATATGGCTCAATAAGTGTTTTCTTACATCTGTTTACAATTTATATATGTTTATGCCACCCTTGTATTACCATCTGAATAGCAAGAAATAAGAATAGCTTAGGCTTTGCTTGACTACACTCTATGCTCAGTTCTTGTTATTTATATATGTTTTCTTCAGAAATGGTTATGAATATGCATACTTAAATGATCATGTTTATACTGTTTCTTTCACATATGACTATTATTTAGGAATTCTTGAATGCTCCTAGATAAACTTTCATTCACCTTCACTCTATCAGCTAGATGAAAGATTCTTAGTTGCCTTTCATCTCTGACCTTCATTCCATCTTTATTCCAGCCTGATATTGTTCTACGTGTAGCTATCCTGCTCTGTATTCCTCTTGTGACCAAGAAAACGCAACAGCAAACCCTAATCCATGACTCCATGCCCAATGGTTTGAACTTCTCACACTATACATCCCAACTCTGCTTGAAAACATCATCCTTCCCACCAAAATCAAAACAAAACCCATGTACACCATAACTAGCCTAAAATCAACCCAAAACAAAGCTAAATTTTAAAGAGAGAGCCCTCTCTGACTGTAGGTAGGCTAGGACCTGCAGCCCAAAGATTGGTTAGTGGTTACCTCGGCCGTATCCCTTAAGGAGCCAAGGGACAACCTGAGTGATAACATCATTGGCGACTCTGCTGGGGATCTGAATGAATTGTTGCAATTGCTGTCTAGTCCTTAAAGCTACAGATGAAGCCTGAATGTCAGCCAGGAAGCCTTTGAAACTGTTCTTGCTTTGCATTTACAGGAGTAAATAAAAGTTGCTTCAGTCAATCTTCATGCTAGTTTTAAGCTGCAGATAGCTGTCCCAAAATTGGATCAGTTCCTTGCTAATTAAAAAAAAAAAAAAGCATTCCCAGAAAATACCAAAACAAATTCGGAAGCTGGCTCCTAAGAAGAAAACTCAGTATACAAGGTCGAATCCTGACCCAGATCCCCCAGCTGTTTTTGACAATCCTAACTTAATCCCAAAGATTCTTAGGAAACAAGAGGAACAAGAAGATCTTACTGATTCTAGCCCTGAAGCAGTTCAACAAAGTTATATTCCAACCCCTACTAAACCATCAGTCCGTCCTCACATAACTCCTTCTTCTCCTTCTTCCTCATCCACCTCTCAAAACACATTCCCCACACCTCCATCCACTGCACAAATTTCCGTTGCTGTCCCTGTTGTTCCAGCTGTTCCCTTCCTTCCTGTTGTCCCATTTATCCCTGTAAATATGGCAAATCGTTATGCCCCTTTACAGCTACCTGGAAATCCTGGGGCTATGCCTCAGGACTACCAAAGTAAGATCACTTATTTTGATGGTACTGGTACATATACTGCCTTACAGCATACCAAGAAAATGCAAGACTACTTTGAAAATTATGAGATAGACGATGATGATGTGAGAATGAAAATTTTTGTCCAAAGTTTAACAGGTGAAGTAAGGACTTGGTTCAGAGCACTTGCTGCAAATTCCATAGCCAATCCGGATGCTCTTTACCAAGCCTTCCTCAATAGATGGGAAAAGAAAAAAGACCCACTGCATATCTTATCTGAGTATGACAGCATAAAAAGAGGCCCACAAGAAACTGTCCTAGATTATTGTGCTAGATTCAATAATGTTTACAATGCCATCCCTCAAAACCTTAGACCTCCACCTGATTTAGCCTTAATCAAATTCCCTGATGGATTTGATTCCGACATGGCATATCAACTGAGGGAAAGAGCCCCTCCAACTTTAGCAGACATGCAAAACATAGCTGTTAGTGTAGAGGCAAACCTAATTGCTAAAAGAAATAGGGCAAGAGCTGAAAGAAGAACTACTTTCAAGGAGGAACCTTCAGCATTCGAACAGAAATTGGATGCAATAATCAAAGGTATTGATAGACTTGGGGATAGGGTGGAAACCATCGAAAGAAAGTCATCATGGGAAGGTCAACCAAGTACTACTATAAACCCAAACTTTAGAAAGAATCAAAATCCAAATGTTGGAAGGGCTGGTCCCGATCAGAACATTAGACCTCCTTTTCAAGAAAATTATGTTGAAGCCTCAACATCTAGTGATTCAACCGAGGACCCTCACATCAATTTAATGGGTTTGGACAGTGAACATCAGGTCTTTCTTACACAAGAGGATCAAGAGGCCCATAATTGCAATCAATTTCAAACCAAATCAGGAGAGTCATTTGACTTTATGGAAGGCTATGATGTGGCAGTTTATGAGGTACATAAACAATATAAACTAAGGAGTAGAACCATAGATGTGCCTGAACCGACCAAACCTAAGGATAATAAATAGCCAAAAAGGACAAAAGACAAGGTTGTTCTCACAGAATCCTCTCATAAAACAGACCCAAACTCAAAGGAGGTCACTGTGGAAGACATTTCAGATGTACAACCCTCTAAAAATCAACCATCTTTATCCCTCCCCTCAAAAGCAAGTTCAAACAGCATTCCTGAAAATAAATTCAAAACTAATTCAATTCAAAATCATACCCATGATGAAGAAAAGGTTACTGAAAATTTAGCTGAAAAGGAAAAATCTGCTGCCCATAATGCAAAGACTCAGATAGAAAAACCCTTCAACTTGGAAACAGAAATAAGTAAGCTGAAGATAGTTGTTCCTATTTCTGAACTGGCCAAACATGAAGTGTATAGACAGCAAATCAATAGGTCACTCCAAATATCAGACAATAGGGATGCTGTGAATGTTCTAGATGATCAACCTGAATTACTGTTTGGTCCTGAGGTTAACGGAAAGACGCCAAATGGAGGAGTTCCACCTTTTTATGTCAGTTTAAACATTCATGACAAGGTGTTACACAATGCAATGTTTGATTCTGGGGCCTCACATAACTTAATGCCCAAATCTGTGATGGAAAAACTAGACCTAGATATCACAAGACCATATAAAGATCTGTTCTCATTTGATTCAAGCCAAGTCAGGTGTCTAGGCCTAATTAAAGATTTGTGTGTTTCCCTGGTCCAATACCCAACCAAAACAATTCTGATGGATGTGGTGGTAGCTGACATTCCACCCAAGTATGGTATGCTTTTATCCAGATCTTGGGGGGCCAAACTCCAAGGATCTTTGAAACTAGACATGTTCTATGCCACTATTTCAGTCTTTGGATAGCCAAAGAGGTTATACCGTGAAACACTAATGAAATATGTGGTGAGTAGTCAAGAAAAGCCCCAAAACTTCCCCATCTATTCAATACATTCAGACATGGATTCATTCATTTTGTATAATGCTGACATGTGTACCAAAACTGATGCCAAATTACTAATAGCAGCACAGACAGAAGGTTTAAATGAACAATCTGCTGCTCAAAATAAAAAAACTTATGATATGATTGATACAACAAAGGGAAATGACACATCAAACCACTTACAAGAATCCAATCTGCCCATGGTGCAACTTTCTAAAACTCTCAATGCAAACCTTGACCATGAAACCTTATGGTATTTAGAGTTTGATGGCTCTGTAAACAAGTTAGGAGCAGGGGCAGGGGTTTGGATTCACAACATGCAGAATGACCAGGCTGAAGGTCATGCATACAGGTTAAACTTTCGATGCACAAACAATATGGCTGAGTACGAAGCCCTTTTTTTAGGTCTCAAACTCATCAAAAATCTAGGTGCAACCAAAGTCTCAATTCTAGCAGATTCAGATCTGATCATACAGCAGATGAAGGGAAATTTTGTCACAAATGATCTGAAATTAAGAGCCTACAGAGGGGCAGCCATTCAAATACTTGATACCTTCTCAGAGTCTCAGTTAACTAAAATTTCTAGAAAGCTTAATTTACATGCACATAGCTTCGAAACCTTTGCCAGCACTTGCAAGCTACCTTTAGAACCCAACCACCGTTTCACTGCTGAAATCAAACATAGACTTGCTGTCCCTAATAATGTTAAAAATTGGCAGATCTTTGAAAATGATACACATATAAATAACTTCCTCACTTTGAAGGAGGAATTCTCCAACATGAACATTGATACAAGCACTGTGGACGACCAACAACAAAAGCACAAAATTGAACAAAACATATTTGCTGAAATAGCAAATTTGATTTTGCATCCAACCACTTTTAATGACAACAATGTACAGGAGCTGAAGCAAACAGATTTTGATGAAATAGCTGAGGCAGAAGCTAAAGTAATTGATCTTAAAGACAATTTTCTACCCATAGGTTTAACCCCTTTGGAGGATTTGTTTGATTCAAATGATATTTCTAGGAAGCCAAAAATGCAACGACTAAACGCTGAAATTGAGGACTGCAACATTGGAACCACAGAGAATCCCAAAATGGTAAAACTATCCAAGGCTTTACCAACTGATCAGAAGTTGAAATACATTGAATTATTCAAAGAGTTCCAAGATATCTTTGCCTAGAGTTATGAGGACCTCAAGTCCTATGATACTTCAGTCATCGAACACACCATACCTTTGAAAGAAAATCAAAAACCTTTTAAACGAAAGCTTAGGAGAGTGAATCCCGTTCTCCTTCCCCTGATTGAAAAATAAGTTAAATGTATGTATGAAGCGGGAATCATTGCTCCAATCAGGTTCTTAGAGTGGGTTTCAAATCTAGTGCCTACTAGAAAGAAAACGGGAGAATTTAGACTGTGTGTTGACCTAAGGAATTTGAACAAAGTCTCTCTCAAAGACCATTACCCCTTACCAAAAATGGATCATATCCTACAAAGGGTAGTGGGAGCCTCTAGGATCTCATTATTAGATGGATTTTCCAGATTCAATCAGATTTTAATACACCCGGATGATCAAGAAAAAACTGCCTTTACAACACCTTGGGGAACTTTTAAATACATCAAAATGCCTTTTAGGCTTAAGAATGCAGGGGCCACTTTCCAAAGAGCAATGGACATAGCCTTTGCCAAAGAAATCCATGATTTCCTTGTAGTCTACCTTGATGATCTCACTGCCTTTTCAAAATCAGATCAAGAACACTTAGAACATTTGAGGCAAGTTTTCCTAATTTGTAGAAAATATGGCATATCTTTGAATCCAAAGAAATCACTATTTGGCCTAGAGGAAGGCAAGCTCCTAGGTCATATAATCTCAAAAGATGGCATTAGGATCGACCCAGATAGAATTCAAGCTATCCTTCAAGTGCCTCATCCGAGAAACATCAATGAACTACAAGGCTTCTTAGGGAAGATCAACTTCTTGAGAAGATTCATTCCTAATTTGGCTGAGCTCATAAGACTGTTAAACAATATGTTGAAAAAGGATTCTAAGGTCAAATTGACCATGGAAGCTAACCAAGCCTTTGAGGATATCAAAAGAGCTTTGAAAAACACACCAGTCCTCACTAGTCCTAGGTTTGATAGGGATTTCATCATCTTTTCCTTCACATCTAAGCATACAATTGCTGCTATCCTATTACAAAAAGATGACCAAGGGTCTGAGAAGCCCATTGCATTTTTTAGCAAAGCCCTTAGAGATGCCCCCTTAAAATATCAGATTATGGAAAAGAAAGCTTATGCCTTGGTAAAGGCCATTAAAGATTTCAGAATTTACATTTTATACTCTCATGTGATTGCCTATGTCCCAAATGTTGTTGTTAAGGACATTTTAACCCAAGAAGGAATTGAAGGCAAAAGGGGAAAATGTATTGCCAATATCTTAGAATATGACATTGAAATCAAGCCTACAAAACTGATCAAAGGACAAGGGCTAGCCAAACTAATGACTGAAACCAATTTCCAAGCCCTTGATATCAATGAACTGGACAACGAAGAGGAGATGGCGACTCCACAGATCAATCAAGCCTTTTTACAATCTCCCTGGTATGCTGATATATGTTTTGTATTGTTAAACCTACAAGCTCCTCCAGGGTTGTCCAAAACTAAGAAAAGGTTCTTGAAAATGAAAGAATCAAAGTTTTGTATCATAGACCATGTTTTGTTTTGGAAAAATCATGAAGGTATTTTGCTTAATTGCCTGACATCGAATGAAATTGACAATGTCCTCAAGGAATTTCATGCAGGTGACTGTGGAGGACACTTATACTGGAAATCAACAGCTGATAAAATCCTAAGGGCTGGATTTTATTGGCCCTCCTTGTTTGCTGATGTGAAAAAATTTGTAATGAGTTGCCATAAGTGCCAAATCTTTGAAGGCAAGAGAAAGCTGTTACCTTTACCCCTCAAGCCTATCTCAACTGAAAGACCATTCCAACAATGGGGTTTAGACTTCATTGGTGAAATCCACCCTTCATCCTCTAGCCAACATAGGTGGATTTTGACTACCACTGACTATTTTACCAAATGGATAGAAGCCATCCCTTGCAGGCAAGCCAATGATTCAATCATCATCCAATTTTTAGAAACCAACATCTTGTCCAGGTTTGGCTGTCTAGAAAAAATTATTAGAGACAATGCTGTTGCATTCAAATCCAAAAGAATGATCAACTTTTGCCACAAATATCACATGACCTTGGGCCATTCCACAGCCTACTACCCTCAAGGCAATGGCCTAGCTGAGTCCTCCAATAAAAGCCTCATCAACATCATCAAAAAGGTCTTGGAGGAGAACAAAAAGAATTGGCATAAGAAGTTGATAAATGCACTATGGGCAGACAGATTGACCACTAAGAGATCCATCGGTACAAGTCCATATGAACTGGTTTATGGAATAGAGGCAAGATTCCCTTCATCTTTGGGAATCCCTGTGATCAAATTGTTGCAGGAGATACAAGCTGAGCCTAATGATATACAAAGAAGGATCAATCAAACTATACACTTGCAGCAAACAAGAGAAGAAGTATATCAGAGAACCCAAGTCCTGCAAGATAAACTCAGGAAGATCTTTGACAAAAGAACCAAGGCTGAAGATTTCTTCATAGGGAACAAAGTGTTGAGATGGGATTCTAGAAGGGAGGACAAAAGGAAACATGGCAAATTTGATTTCTTGTGGAAGGGACCTTATGTCATTCATGTTGTACAAGGTAATAATACATATTTTCTGAAGAGCTTGGATGGTACAAATACTGAAGAAGGCTCAGTCAATGGGCGAATGCTTAAGCATTATTTTGATTCCATGTAATCAACATAACACCACTGTGTATTGTACATAAATATTTGTATTTCCAACATTTTTTTATTTTCACGGCAATTAAATAAGCAACAACATGCAGCAGATTTTGAAGAAAAAGTCAAAGAACAGACCATTCTTGTGTATATTTTGAAATTAACAAAGCAGATCAAAGAAAATCACTTGGGAAGTATCAAGATAATGATACATACTCAGAGTGTTATGAAACCAGCTCAAGAAAAGATAGAAAAGATAGATCAACGCCTTAGAATTCAGCCTCTTCGAGGGGGCAACCTCCTTTACATTACATAAATGAACAATTCTTGGATGATACAAATGACAAAACCTCCTTTCTATATATAGGAGTCTAAGGAGTCGCAATATAATCCAGCCGACCTAACAATAATAATATAAAGCCACAAAAATAACAATAGAGGGATTCTATGGGGCATAGAAATAACAAAATAGGGGCACAACAATATAAATAAGGGGTATAACTACAATAGTAATGGGGTAATCACTAGTATTATAGGGACCCAACATGCCCCTCTCCTTCAAAAAAGTGTTGTCCTCAACGCTTGAGTAGTTCTGGATACTTCTGCATAAAATTCTCATCCTCCCATGTGGAATCTTCAGCGGATAAGTTCTTCCACTTGATAAGATACTCTGAAATTGATCGATTTCGTAGCTGTCGAGTTCTTGTTTTGTGACTGCTTCCGGTTCCAATATAATTTTTCCTTCCTCGTCAAGTTCTGGAAATATTGTTTGAACTGGGAGCTTGTCGCCTATAACCTTCTTTAAACATGAAACATGGAAAACTGGGTGCAATCGAGAAGCTGCAGGAAGCTCCAATTTGTGACAACACCTTGTATGGACCATAATACTTTGGTGATAATTTATTATCCTTCTTAGCTTGCTTTAGGGACATTTGCTTATATGGTTGTAGCCGTAGGAATACCCAATCACCTACATCAAAACTTCTTTCACTGCGATGTTGATCTGCCTGTTGTTTCATTCTATTTTGTGCCAACACGAGGTTATCCTTTAAGAGTTGGAGGACTTGTTGTTGATGTTCGATGTGATGTTCCACTGCCTGAACCTTAGAATTTTCTCTTAAATATGATGTGATGGATGGTGGTTGATACCCATAAAGTGCCATAAATGGGGTCATTTTTGTTGCTGTATGGAAGGAAGTGTTATACCACCATTCAGCCAGAGGCAACCATTTGACCCATTGTGTCTGTTTATCAGATACAAAGCAACGAAGATATCCTTCCAAACATTTGTTTACTATCTCAGTTTGCCCATCAGATTGAGGATGATAAGATGAGCTATGAGCTAACTGAGTACCAAGACAAGAAAATAATTCTGTCCAAAAATTTCCAGTGAAAATGGGATCTCTGTCACTTACAATAATCTTTGGGTTTCCATGTAGCTTTTGAATTGTTTCCATAAATGCAGTAGAAACTGTACTGGCTTTAAATGGATGTGATAATGCACAAAAGTGTGCATACTTGGTAAGTCTGTCAACTACCACCATGATGACACTCTTTCCCTCAGACTTGGGTAAACCTGTGATAAAATCCATTGAAACCTCCTCCCAACGTTGGCTTGGAATGGATAAAGGTTGTAATAGACCCGGTGTCTTAATTGTTTCAACTTTATTTTGTTGGCAAACCAAACATTCCGCCACAAACTTTTGAATATCTGATTTAAGGCCATCCCAAAAAAATTCCTTCTTAACCCTGTGGTAAGTTTTTAAAAATCCTGAGTGCCCTCCTAAGGGAGAAGTGTGCAATTCCATAAGAATCTTTTGTTTTAGCTGGGAATTCTTACAGAGGTATAAGCGATCTTTGTACCATAACGAATCATTTTGCCAGCTAAATGTATCAGACGTACTGGAATCTTGTTGTAGCTTTCGAATAAGTGCCCACACTTCTTCATCATTCTTCCCTTGCTTCGTTTATCCAATCTGGTTGGATAATAGAAATGGCGCACAACAATGCTTCCACATCCTCATCCTTTCTTGAGAGTGCATCTGCCACCACATTTTGCTTCCCTTTTTTGTAGATGATTTCAAAGTCATAACCCAACATCTTTGTGACCCACTTTTGTTGCTCTTCAGAGGATAATCTTTGTTCTAAAAAGTATTTAAGGCTATCATGATCCGTTTTTACCTTGAAGTGTCTTCCCATTAGGTAGGGTCGCCATTTCTTAAGTGCATGGAGTATTGCCAACATTTCCTTCTCATAAATAGCTTTGCTTAAAAACTTTCCCTTGATTGGACGACTTTCAAAAGCAATGGGTCTTTCATCTTGCATTAGAACAACACCAATTCCATTTCCTGAAGCATCACATTCCACAATAAAGGTTTTTGTGAAGTCCGGTGTAGCTAAGACCGGTGCTTGGCACATTGCCTCTTTAAGATGTTCAAAGGCCTTTGTTGCTTCCGAAGTCCATGAAAATGCATCTTTCTTCAATAATGTTGTTAGAGGTGCTGCTATTCTCCCATAATTCTTAACAAACTTGCGATAATACCCTGTCAACCCAAGAAATCCTCGCAGATGCTTTATGGATGTGGGGATTTTCCATTCCTTAATGGCTTTAATTTTGCTAGGGTCTACCTTAACTCCTTCATGAGATACAATATGACCCAAATATTCCACCTCCTTGGACTCCAAAGAAACATTTGGATCTTTTTGCATATAATTGTTTCTCCTCCAATAGTTGTAGCACCCTGTCAACATGTTCAACATGATCCTTCCAAGACTTGCTGTAGATTAGTATATCATCAAAAAATACTAACACAAATTTTCTAAGGAATGGTTTGAAAATTGAATTCATCAAACCTTGAAATGTTGAAGGTGCATTGGTAAGGCCAAAAGGCATGACCAAAAATTCATAATGACCCTCATGAGTTCTAAATGCCGTTTTCGGAATGTCTTCAATCTTCATTCTGATTTGATGATATCCCGAACGAAGATCCAACTTGGTGAAGTAAATTGATCCATGCAATTCATCCAGTAATTCATCAATGACAGGAATGGGGAACTTATCTTTAATAGTGAGCTTGTTGAGCTCCCTATAATCCGGACACATGCGCCATGATCCATCCTTCTTGTGCACCAATACTACTGGAGCAGAGAAAGAACTTTGACTTGGTTGAATTATACCAGCCTCTAGCATTTCTGCAACCATACGTTCAATTTCACTTTTTTGGACATAGGGATATCTGTACGGCCTGATGTTTGGAGGAACACTTCCTGGAATCAGATGAATAGCATGATCATGATCACGCATAGGTGGGAGACCTTTGGGAGTCTCAAATACCTTGGAATGATTGTCCAAGACTTTTTGGAGATCTGGAGAAATAGATGATTCCAATGTGGAAACATCTAGCGAACATAATTGTGCAATTACACCTCTTTGCTCCTTTTTTAGAAGCTTTGTCATACCATTAGAGCTGATTATCTTTCCTGGTTTCCCTGCAATACCCCTTAATTCAACTTCCTTTCCTTCCGTAGAAAATTTGATGAAAAGTTCTTGAAAATTAAAAGCTATTGTACCCAAGGATTGTAGCCATTGGACTCCTAGTACAACATCAGCACCTCCCATTGGAATGGAAAGCATTGGGCTAGTCAATACATATTCTCCCATGGATAGCTTGATATTATGGCACTTTCCAGAGCAATTTATTGTTCCTCCATTTGCAATCATCACTTGACACTCTGGTGCTGGATATAGGAAGCAATTCAATTCTTTTGCTACCCTACAATGAATAAAATTGTGGGTGCTTCCTGAATCAATCAACACTATTACCTTTTTCTTCTTGATTTGTCCTTCTATCTTGATGGTTTGAGGAGTGGTAATTCCAGCCAATGCATTACAAGATATGGTCGGATTTATTTTTCTTCATCTAGGCTTTGTTCCTGGAGTATATCTTCTTCTTTTGACCTTTCTTGCTCCTTTTCTTCTTCCTCTTCACAATCTATGTAGAATAATTTCTTCTCAGCACACTTATGACCTTTAGTGTATTTGCTATCACAACTGTAACAAAGCCCTTTTGCTCTTTTTTCTTCCAATTGTTGTGGTGTCAACCTTATAGGTTGTGGAAGACTAGGGGCAACAACACTTCCGTCTTTATAGTTGTGAGTGGTATGCTTCCTGGTTGCCATAATTTTGCTTTCCATTTTTCTTGCTAACCTGAATGCCTTCTCTAATGAATCAGGTTCCCAAAGGCGAACATCATGTTGGATATTATCCTTTAAAGACCCTATGAACACATCAATCCTATGCTCCTCTGGAATATCTTTTACCCTTATGTTCAATTTTTGGAACTCCTCAATGTGCTCCATTACTGAACCCTTTTGTTTGAGACTTATCAATTGGCTAAAAAAAGTGTTGCTTTTTGTATCTTCATAATGTGCTATCAATTCTTTCGTAAAAATTGCCCAAGTGATAAATTTTTACGAGAGAAAAGCCATTGATACCATACAAACTGATTTGGTTCCAAATATACAGTTGCCATACGTACCTTTTGTGTGTTTTGCACATTATTGAGATCGAAGAACTGCTCCATCTGTAATATCCATGTGGCGGAATCCTTGCCATCAAACTTCCTCATATCGATTTTTGGAATATGGTGGGTCTTCGATCCAACATTAGAGTCTATGGAATCATGATTAACATTTCTTTTGTTCTCATCATGAGTTTCCTTTACTACCCTTTCACCATTAGTGACCCTTTCTTGTAGCAACTTCTTCAATTCTTCCATGTCTGTCTTCAAATCGATCTTCAAATTTGCCATGTCTCTCTTCAAATCTGTCTTTGAATCATCCATCTTAGCTTCCATGCCCTTTATCTTAGATTCCACACCATTTATCTTAGATTCCACGCCATTTATCTTAGCTTCTGTTAGCTTTTGTGAGCGTGACATTTGTTGCACTTGTTCTTGTAATTTTGATATATCATGTAGCATTTCTTCCTCTTCTTCATGAGTCATGCTAGAGCTTTCAAGTTCCTTACTAGGTGTTTGCATTTTCTTTCCTCGGGGCATCAGTTACCGATAATAATGTTTTACTATGCCCTTTGAATTCCGTTAAACCAAGCTTACACAAAAATTTAAAAAAAAACTACACACCTTTTTTCACTTTATAGAAGCCTGATATTGAATCTGATGTATCTCTGTAATTTCGAATCATCCAGTTCTGAAATTGTGACCTGTAGTAGCCTTCTACGTCCTCTTTCCAATGCCACAAGTCTGACCCAAATTGGATTCTCCAAGGAAGAGTTATGTGAAATCTCCCACAGTGACTTGCTTTTAGACTAGTTCAGTAGAGTGAACTTGTATGACGTGCCACGAGTCACTGTTTCAACCTTTGGATCTAAAACACACATACAAGAAACTACAGTCTATCCTCTTTCTGTACCTTCTTACAAAATTTCAATCCAATCCCCAGAGAGAAAGTTATGACGATTTTCCCCAGGTCACCTGTTTTGAATGTAATTCAGGAGTCTGCAAAAAGACCAACTTCCTCAGATCATATCTCCGCAAATATCGCGCAAAAAGCTCTGAAATTCGGACCCAAGGTTTAGTGCGATTTCTTCTCAAATGGGTTTTTTTTTGTGACTTCTGAAACGTCACAGAAAAAAATTTATAGCGAAAATACCACGATGACCTGTTTGGAGCAGCGAAACCCTAGAATTCAAAGCTTTGATACCAAATGTTATGAAACCAGCTCAAGAAAAGATAGAAAAGATAGATCAACGCCTTAGAATTCAGCCTCTTCGAGGGGGCAACCTCCTTTACATTACATAAATGAACAATTCTTGGATGATACAAATGACAAAACCTCCTTTCTATATATAGGAGTCTAAGGAGTCACAATATAATCCAGCCGACCTAACAATAATAATATAAAGCCACAAAAATAACAATAGAGGGATTCTATGGGGCATAGAAATAACAAAATAGGGGCACAAAAATATAAATAAGGGGTATAACTACAATAGTAATGGGGTAATCACTAGTATTATAGGGACCCAACACAGAGAAACCAGCAAAGACAGAGCTGTAATTTTGCACAGATCAGCTCAAAGGATACTCCATACAAGTTACAAGGATTCAGATCAATGGTCTTTAAGACAAGGAAGGTTCAGACTGCAGCTAGAATTGAAAGATAAGGCAATCTGACCTGTTGTTCTTGGCTTTTCATCTGGAAAGACATCCCCAAGTGGAGCCACTGTTAGGTTCCTATACCAATAGGTTTCATTTTTCATGATTGATAGTGGAAGTGCCAAATATTTTCATCTTTTCATGCTGCAAAGGTTCCATATTTTCTATGTACAGAGATATAATTAAAAAATGTAAAGAGGGTATGCCCTAAAAGAATTATCAAAGGGAAAAAAGAGTAAATTGGTCAGAAAAAATGATAAAAATGAACCCCAAAGAAAGACCAGGAAAGTGGCTAGTTCAAATGCCACTGCTAGCTTGATGGATGGCCCAACAGTTCAATCTGGACCATGCCATGTTTAAATTGCTTGTTTTAGACTAGAGAAAGAATACCTATCCAAACAGTTCAAGCTTGGCAGAAGAGTAGATAAGCAGAGAAATGAAGAAGCCCAACTGCTTAATCTGGGTCCTTGGAAGAGATAAGGGTTGATTTAGATAGGAGGGCAGCCAAAAGAAAAGAGGACAATCAGGGTTTGCAAGTCTAAGTGCACCCATTCAAAAGGAAGAAAAAATGCTAGGTGTATTATTCTGTGTAGGTAGTTTGAGGTTGCAGAAGCAAGGTTTGGATCACATTTTGTATTATCAATCAGAACTTGTCTCATCAATGACAGAAATGTCAAAGCAGTGGTTCAATGGAAGAACTATGCAAGCATGTCTAACTTCCTTTCACCTCCCCCTCAAAGTTTCTTACTAACACCCCCTTGAGGACTTTGGGATCTTCCCAACAAGTCCTGTTATCACTTCATTTTTGTAAAATATCAAGTCAAGTTTTGGATTTCTCAATGAAAAGAAGCCACATTTCTTGTGTAAAATCATTTCTCCATATCCCATTCAAATCTCATGTCTAAGTTTCAGATCATAAACTTGGCATCATTCCCCTTACATTTCCATTTCACAAACTCAAATTAACTTTTAATCCTATTATATAGCTCCCTAACTAAATTTTCCCATCCCTATTGTTACAAAAAACTATATAAAATCCCAAAAAATATTGAAATCCCACCCTATAACATTATAGCTATGTATATACAGTTTAGGGAAATAATAGTCCATCTGGGACTACTATTAACCCTTCCGCGTTCTAACCCAGGGTTGTTTTAACCTCTGGTTAAAATAATAACCATGGTCTTCCCCTTTTGTATATAAGCCTAACCCTTTTTTAGCGCTCATTATTAATGTTTGGCGTTTAAACGTTTATTTTAACATTAAACGCTGCCGACGCACATAACCGACCAACCTGCATTTTCCAAAGTTTTTGACCCCCACAGTTTAATGTTATTTTATAAATCGGGCGGGTCCCATGCCTAACTACACGACACCCCGATCGTCCCGCAGCCGTCCGATGCCCAGCACTTTAGATCCAACGGTTGGCGGTTATTCTCAGCCCCTAATCTGCTGGAGGTTAACGTCCAGGGGATGGGCGGCTTCCCTACCATACCCCCGCCACATGTCGGCTGCCCGGCGTGTTCGGAGGCCCCTCCCCCAATACCGCCTGTGCTCAAAGGTGGTGCGTGGAAAACTGGATACCACCCTCCATCCCCTCATGTCAGCAATCACATCAACTGTGACGTCATCACCTCGTCCCCGCCGCTGCCCCATGTCACTTGACACTTCATCCGTCCGCGTCCATGCGTTGCCACCGTGTGGCCACCACGTCTTCATCCGAGGCAGCGTCCACGTCACCCTCCGTACCTGGAAGCGCCAAAAGCGCAAATATGTCAAATTTTTATAAAAACACGCATTTTTCAACCGTTTGTTAGTCATTTTCACTGGACATAGTGGAGAGCTACTACTGCCGTTTTGCGCTCGTTTGCCTCCAAAATTCAAATTTTGACCAATTGAGTTGGAACCGCCTTCGAATTCGTCTACACCGGTCGCCATTGGACCAATCCAGTTTCCCTCGGCGCCATTTTTACCAGGTATTTGCCAATTTCACCAGTTTCACCCCGTTCTTACCATTTTTCTCCATTTTTCATGCTGAAACCGGAAAATTGCTAAATTGAAATCACTCATACACCTAAAAAACCTACCCAGATTCGCTCACTACTCTCCACTGTTAAAAGAAAACCCTGCCAATCCCAGGCAATTCGCGAATTCACCGCAGGAAGCTGTTTTAAAGCTCGGGTTTCCATCAAAATTCTGCAATAAGCTCATCATTATCCTTTCTGCCACATTCCACTCATAAACCTTTGCAATTTCACTGTAATACTCCCCGTTCCCTTGTAAAAATTTGTCCTCATAGTCTTCTATCCAAGGAATTTTCCAAATAAACTAAAGCCTTATCCGAACTCTGCAAAATTTTCCTTTTCATCGTAATTACAGATATTGAAGGTCATTCCCTCACTTGAACTCATTTTGCAACTCCTTTGCAAATCCTTAGAGTCAGTTGTCATCAATCTGTTACTACTGTAAAACTTCATTCCAAATATAACATCAAATTTTTTTATAATGGCCACTCCAACAGCTCTCAGTGTCACTCCTATGAATCCACCAAACAAAGAACTTGAAGCCATGCCTCTAGTTGATAAGGATTATCTCATTCAAGATCTAGTTGGGGACAGAAATCACTTGAAGACCTTTTGCCAACTAAGAAACAGCTTTATAAACAACTGTGAGATGTATGGCATATGGGAGTCCAATTTGCCTTATTATTTCCTTCCCTCTGTTAATATCTTTCCTGAGATCATCCATTTGTGTGCTGAGAACTATGAACCAAATCAGAGAGCTGTCAAGTCTCCATCTGGGAGCATAATTTTTCATATTACTCCTAACTCCATCAACTAGATGCTCAACTTCAAATAGACTCAGCTATTGTTTCCTTTCTCCATGAACTATTTGTTGGATGAAGGCTCCAAGCTTTCCGCTCTGTAATTGCAAGAATTACCAAGACATTCATGAGGGCAGACTGCCAGCCTACAGGCCCACCTCCTTTCTTATATGACAATTTCAATGAGGTGGGCAAGCTGCTTATAGATATGATTTCCTCTGTGCTGGGTTTTAAAACAAGTGAGCACATTGATGAAACAGTGCTGGTTTTGCTGTCTGCATACAGCCCAGGATAGCCCCCTGTTGTCAAGTATAATTATGCCAAGTTCATAGCCAACAAAATACATGACCAGCTAGTGAAGCTGGACAGGGAGGGAGTCTTTAAATATTCATCATATATCTATCATTTGTTCATGTATTACCAGTCTGAATGCTTCCAATGCCCCATTAAAAAGTTGGATTCTAAGGGGGAAAGAAGGTTTGTCATCTTTTGGTCATCAGTTTTCCATGAGGTTCAAAATTCTCCATTTTCCTGTTGTGAGTTCATTGACCAGTTTGTATACCCAGTCTCTTGTCTCCTAAAAAGGTCCCCTCCTCCTAGATTGTCATATGACATACAAAAGACCTTGCAGCTGTCTAAGAGTTACAAAATAGGTGATTGGTATCCATACCAAAATCACACTGTCATTAGAATCTATGGCTATGAGCTTTGTCCTTACAAGCTCCCAAGATATGTACCAATGAGACTGTTTGCATTGGAGTACTATAGGCAGCTCATCAATGCTGATCTTACTCATTTTCATAGTGCCAAGAAGAAAGCTCATCTGAAATTCAAAGGCCATCTAGGCCCCTTCATTATGAACAAGAAAAAAGGTTGGCAAGATGCCGATCAAATACTGAGGGACAAATACAAGTTAAAGAGGAGCTTCTGGTGGGTCCCTTATGACCCCGAGGGTTTTATCAGTGCCAGAAGAGTTAAATACAGGTTGATGGCCTATGACCATTGTAAATTCCCACAAATTGAACAATATGCCAACCAAGATGAGTGGCTGCAAAACACATTAGTTGAGAAATTGACCCAAGAAGAAATTATGGAAAGAAATGTCAAAGATTTAGGAAAAGCTCTTGACTTGGATTCTGCTAACCAGGTAACTTTCAAACTGCCACACCAAGTCAGAGAAGGCACATCCACTGCTGCAGCTTCACAAGCTGTCCAAGGAGCATCTACATCAGCAACAGGTACAGTTAAAGGAAAAGATCCAGTGGATACAGAACAAGGAATTGTCGCTAAACAACCTACCACTTCAATGGAACAATCTCAAGGATAGGCTCCTCCACAGCAATCAGAGGCACCACAGGTGCCTGCTTTACAGACTCCTACCCATGAGGAAAGAGGTAGAAAACGAGATCGAGAAGACTCCGTGCCTACTAGTGGGTCTACACAGTAGCCCGAAGCCAAGAGGCAAAAGGTTGACTCTCCAATGGAGGAGGAAGTCAGTGATGAAATCCTTGGAAGTCCAAGGAGAGACAGAGAAGGGAGTCAACAAACAGCTACAAGCTCTTTCCAACAAGAGCAAGACAAACAGCATGGCATGGAGGTATCTTCCTCTACACAGCAAAGTAAGAAGCCAGCTAGCATCAAGCCACCTTTAAAGAAATTAAGGCTCAAAATGAGCTATTAAGAGTACAATTGTATGAGCAATTTCTTAAGGCAACACCTGCCAAGCAAGAAAGGTTGATGGCAGCATATGAAATTAAAGAAGAAAGGATGATTCTCACCCACTTCAATCCCAAGGTTCAGCAGCCACAGTCAGCTGCAGACTATGTCAAGACAAGATTAGAGGTCTTGGCCAAGGACATTCACCCCATGGATCAAATAGAGCTACATAAGAAAACAGGGGAAATGGTCTATGCCACCCTGGCAGATAAGGCCACGCTGGCTCATGAGTTGAAGGAATGTTTAAAGAATACAAATACTCAGCTTGATTTGGAAAGAATGTCCTCCACAGCTAAAGACAACATAATTAAAACATTGGAGGACATTATTGTGGACCTAGGGCATGATCCTAAGAATCCCAAAGCCATCAAGGCCCTAATGAAGAAAAAGGAGGACAATATTGCTGCTCCGAAAAAGCAAATGAGGCTCACCTCGACTATGCACCCACAAACAGGAGAACTGGTGAAAGAGAAAGAAGCTGAGGATACATTGGACCTGCTAATGCAAATGAACCGGAGAATAATGGAGATGGAGGGAGTGTTGGAGAAATCACTACAAGGCAAGCAGGGAGAGTCGACCTCCCAGCCACCTCAAACAATTCCAACTGTTGTTACGGTTCCTCCTACACAAGCAGCAGTGACCCCTCCTATTATTCCAACAACTACAACAGCTACAGATGCTACAGCAGCAACAACAACAGCCGCTGAGTCTAGCATGAGGATGGATGAATTGACCAAAGCTGTCAAGGAACTAGAGCTTCAGGCAACAGAGATAAAAGAGGCCAAGGAAAAGTTGGCCAACCTAGAAGGAAAATATGATAAGTCCAAAATGACAGTGGCAGAAAAAACAAGGGAAATTAAGGCCTTAAGTGACAAAATAAAGGCCTTGGAGGAGGAGCTAACTTTGGACAAGACACTAGCTGAAATAAAGAGGATTCTGTGGGCCAAGATTAATCAATCAATCACTGACCAGTGGCGGTCAATTCAGGCCATACATGAACAAATGGATTTAATTGGCCTAGCTCAGTTTGAAAATCAGAGAGCCAGAGCAGCATTGGGAACCATGCCTGAACAGGCCAACAGAATGATTAATTTTTTGAACCATCAAACTAAGGAAGAGCTGGCAGCAATGCAAATTATGAATAGGATGGAGGCCATACTCACAGCAAAGAAGGTGCTGACTCTGAGAGGTTTTGTACAGACACTGGAAAGAAAGTGTCAAGAGATGAAAAGGGACATAGATGATTTTAAGTTGAAACTTGCAGCATTACAAAGAAAAGGTTTTCCCAACTTGCTGACCAGTACTGGAAGGCTGTTAACACATGAGCAATATGCCACCAGAGTGAACAACTATGTCACAAATCAACTTACTGCATCCTCAAGCTCTACAGCAGAGGCGGGGCCACCTTCTGGGAAGAATCTCTATGATAAGTTGGAAAACTTATTTTTTATTGAACATGAAATTAATCATTTGTTTGAGATGCCACCCAACTATTATAGGTATACAGAGGCCGACGAAACACTCATCAAAATACAAAAGCATCAGTTACCTCCCGAGGATTGGTGGCAGGCAATGCTAGCCATTTTGCCCAGGTAATTTCAATTCTTCCCCCTTTTATTATTTCAAATCTCGGTCAGCTATGAGTCAACCAAATGAGGCACGAAAGCACCAGACATAGTGGTTAAAGAATAGGTAGAGTAGGTTGGAGCAGTGACAAAGCAAAGAGATGGGACGGCAAGCCCAAAAGACCGCAGATTTTAAAAGCACAACCCAACCGACTCAATCGGACTCAAAAGTCAATTTTCTCTGACAAAATGAACAACTGTTATATTCATGTTTACTACAGCATTTACTCTTTCAGCTACTATCCCTTAAGAGTTGGCGAAGAAGTTATGAGCTATTAACTCATCATCTAGATATTTTTTGTATCTTGTTTTTGTAATATACCTCCCCACAGAACGTATTTGGGGTTGGTTGGTTGATAATTCCTCTCCAGACTTGTGCTGTATTATTTTGAAAGCCTCTATAATCAAAGATTGCTGGAATGTTTGGATAAAAAAGATTGTCTGTTGTGTTATCTAATGGTTGAAGAGTGACTGTGGAATTCCTGTGCTACTATATGGCTCAATAAGTGTTTTCTTACCTCTGTTTACAGTTTATATATGTTTATGCCACCCTTGTATTACCATCTGAATAGCAAGAAAGAAGAATAGCTTAGGCTTTGCTTGACTGCACTCTATGCTCAGTTCTTGTTATTTATATATGTTTTCTTCAGAAATGGTTATGAATATGCATACTTAAATGATCATTAGGGAATTTAGACTTCTGTGATCCATAACATTGTTAAGATAGTCTTCGGCAAAATCACATAACCAATCTTTTGTCGACGCGTTTCGAACCAACCAGTGTGGTTCATCGTCAGGACAAGTTGAAGAACCAATCTGGCTTAGCTAGATTAAATAGAGTGTGCAGAGACTCCAACAGCTATAATGCTAACGGCTAATTTGACCTAATGACCTAGTCAAACTACTAAAATAGTTAATTAATATTTCTAGAAATAGTTAAAATAGGTAAATAAAAGAATTCATTTGCTAATTTAAGTATAATATTACTATTTAAATGATCATGTTTACACTATTTCTTTCACATATGATTGTTATTTAGGAATTCTTGACTGCTCCTAGATAAATTTCATTCACCTTCACTCTATCAGCTAGATGAAAGATTCTTAGTTGTCTTTCATCTCTGACCTTCATTCCATCTTTATTCCATCCTGATATTGTTCTACGTGTAGCTATCCTGCTCTATATTCCTTTTGTGACCAAGAAAACACAACAACAAACCCTAATCCATGACTCCATGCCCAATGGTTTGAACTTCTCACACTATACATCCCAACTCTGCTTGAAAACATCATCCTTCCCACCAAATCAAAACAAAACCCATGTACACCATAACTAGCCTAAAATCAACCCAAAACAAAGCTAAATTTTAAAGAGAGAGCCCTCTCTGACTGCAGGTAGGCTAAGACCTGCAGCCTAAAGATTGGTTAGTGGTTACCTCGGTCGTATCCCTTAAGGAGCCAAGGGACAACCTGAGTGATAACACTACCTCCATACCAATGTTTATTTGTTTTGTTTTCAATGGCATGGTTATATCATGGTTCTCAATCTGCGGTCCTTGAACCTCACACTGACCTTCTATTTCTGAAATGTTAATCTTCCACAGATCCTCGTCCTCTTCTTCAGTAGTTACATTATAAAATTCTAGTGCGTGACTTAGCTGAGTAGCCCATTTAGGCTTAATCAAGTCTAAAGGATCCTGCGGTATCCTAAATATTGTTGCTTTCACTTCTTGTAACACTTCATCAATACTATCAAACCCGTCCACAAAAATGAATGTCATCATGAATCCCTCATGTAGGGTATCCCATTTGCATGTCCCATGGTGGAGCTTGGTTTCTACACACCAGTTCATCGGGACAATATCCAGGGTGTGATAGAACAAGTGCACCCCTTCAAGTTGGGGCTTTTCTCCATAAGCCTAGGTCCATTTAGCCAAATGCACGAGCAGATCATCCTGTCTAACATACTTGTCTGTCATTTGCATCTTCAACTTTCCAAAGCGAGTTCTCATCAGTCCCCTGCATTCGCACCAATCATCAAAGCTTCCCTTGTGCATACCCCACCATCTTGCGGGCGTAGGACGCAGTGCCCAGTCCAATGCGTGGAAGTGCTGCTTCTCTAGTACCTCCCTTTCAAATGCATCCAAAAAGATATCTACCTCATTCAGACCATCATAAGTAGGCATATTTCTTACCTATGATGACACACATTGCAGTGATCAGGTCATCATGTTGCAGTTCAGGGTAGTCACTTCATGTAACCAATTATTCCAACGCTCTAACTCTTCATCGGGGTCCGAAGTGCAGGAACTCTCGCAATCCCATGTAATCCATCCATCTGCGGTGGGATTCACCAAATCTTGATCTCGCACTATTATCTTATAGATACAGTTCAAATCATCATCGCTTTAATAATCGCGGACTGGTTCTGTATAGTGTGATCCCTCAGCAGGATCTAGAGGTACTATTACGCGTAGAGATTTCTTCTCAAAGATAATTATCCGCTTCTTCAAATTGATTACCCCATTCATATCAGTGGCCCAATCAATTCCTAGGAGTGCAGGATAGGGATTGTTGTCATCCACTATCTCTATTACTTCAAAATCAGCTAGCACGCTTGCTCCCTCAATATCCACAGTCACCCCCTACAGCCGTCCCATGGGGATGATCTTCTACTGATTGGCCATCCTTAGCTGAATCAGAGACCATTGCAGCGTGGGTCTCCCCATTTTCTCCCAAGTCTGCTTCGGTAGGATGTTCACGTCTGACCCCAGGTCCAAAATAACCTGATCCATCTCATACTATCCTATCTGTGCAGTCAATCTCATTTCCCCTTCCATCCTTGTTTTATGCTTGCCAATATTTCATACTACGCGTGGCTCACTCGATGTAGTTCCATCACATCTATTGATGACCTCTTGTAACCCTTTCACAACCTTACTAGTGTGCAACAACTTCATACAGGTCTCCAGTAAAGTTGTGAGCATAGAGGGGTCCATCTCCTACTCAAGCTTATCCTTGCTTCCTAAGGTGGAGGCCTTAGTAAAGCTCTTTTTAGCTTCCATGAAGGTTTCATGTGCGCACTCCAAATCAAACTCAACCTCTTTCACTGAAGCTTTGCAAACCCATGTACTATCTTCTGGCTATTTCCCCTTGTCATCTCCTATCACAATTCCACTTTTGAGCACTATATTTACATTTGGATCCTCTTCACGTGGCTCAGGCCTCATCATCTACAGGTTCGAAGTCGGCAGACATGGTAGCGCCCCTTTGTCACGTATCCTAGCTATCAGCGTAGGATAATCTTCCATTTCATGATCAAACAACGTGCAATACTTACACGATGGACACGTTAGATTAGTGAAATCACAGGCATAGTGTCCTGGTCCTCCGTAATTGTAGCAAATCAACTATTCTCAACCTCTACAAGGTCCTCCTTCGCCTCCGCCTCATCGACGCCATCCTTGCACTCTGGTCAGAGGGCCGTGTTTTGGTCTGAACCCTATAGGCAGTAGTTCTATCCATCATCAATTCATAACTCCTATAAGTATTCTTAGCATGCCCTACCCTTGAGTGGTTATCTTCTACTGCGATAGCGTAGCCCTTAAGTGAGGTAGGAGAGAACAACAAACCACTCGCGATGCTGTCCTTTTGTTAGGTTCATGTTGGCTTCGCAGATTGTACATTTCAACCTCTGATCTAGTTCCCAAGGCATCTCGCCTAGTTGCATCGCGATTTCTTTGAATCCCACAATCGACTGTGCCTCAGATTTAGGCCTACTGAATTCTTTATTCAGTGCTCTCTAGATGTCTGCCACTCCAGTATTCTGGTTATCATTAGAGTACTTAATATACTAGGTAAGCACGCGATCTTACAGAGCACTAACCAACATTGCCTTCTTTATATGATCATTTGTAACACCTTGAGCTTCCCATATAGCGCTCACAATGAACCAGAATTGGTTTGGGACCTCATTTACCAAGCCTTTGAACAAAGGCAACTTCACTATATTTGCCATACTGAACTATGGTGGAGGTGGAGGTGGTACAGGTGAAGTTGGAGGCGATGGTGGTGAAGTTGGACGTGGTGTGGGCGGAGGTGGTATTCGTGGAAATCCTTGTCTTATTAACTGAATAGCACTTCATGGAGAAACCTTCGCTATTTCTTCTTCATCACCTCATAGAGGTGAAATAAATGGGTTATACTCCAAATCATTTTTTCCTTCATTCTTGTAAGTTTTTCGGCTTCACGTAGTTCCGAACATCAAGGTAGTTTCATAGCCCGTTTTTTGCACAATAGAATTTTAATCCATGTATTCAAATATTTTACGTACTTATCTCGTGGTCCTTTCAAAAAGTGCTGCTCTGCCTCGTTGTAGCTGACTGAGGTGTCGACGGCAAATTCAATAAAAAATCCTCCTATGGCACGATCAAGCCAATGATCGATAGCATGGGTGATCTTATCCTCCGATGCTTCCAACTGTCGCACAAGCTCTGGGGTCCATACAATAGGACCTTCAAGTTTCCACCTTCCTTGGCTATCTACTAGCCTCGTGATCCACTCATATAGCTTAATAGGAAAGGAGCGGAAAAAGATCTTGTGGATCTTTGTATACAAGTATCTGTCCAACCACTGTTCCTTTGTCAGTCGTGGGTTTCTATTCTCTAGTGCCTCGAATTCATTGATATTCCTATCTAACCAGTCTCTAATCTCCTTTTTAGTTGGATTCCTGTGATACGACATCACACATCCCTTATGCAGATTCTGGTCACGGAAACAGAACCATTTGTTGGCTTGAGGGGGCCTGACCTAGGTTTAGCGTTAATTAGCCAAACAAATCCCTACACTACTGGCCCTTTTGGCACCAGCCCGCGGAGCACGGACCAAAGTCTCACCCGAAGTAGTATGGGGGGATGCTGGAACCAAGTTTCTGCACCGTGAGATGGTTGTGATGTTGTCTGATTTCCTCTATCCCTACCTTCGCATAGGTCGCTTCACTCTAGGGCTTGCAAGACAATCCCCTTATTCTATCCTTTAATACCTCCGCAAAAGGGTACGATCTATCTTTGCGCAACCCTAGCTTGTTGCTCAGGTAATTTCGCACTATGATGGCAACATGCCGTGAAGATTCCCCAATTAATCTAAGTGACTTTATTTTCTTATCAAACAATTATAGCTAACACTACGTAAATAGATATTCGTAATTACGTTCAATTATTCAACGTAATTGAATTCATTCACACATCACATAAGCATAATAAAGGAAATTCATATGTAACCTATCAAATGCAATAACGGAACAAAGACACAGGAATTGCAGAATATCTTTATTTATTAATATCTTGCAAGTGTTTACAACTCTATCCACCCTACGCACATAGCTGCAGGGGTCCGTACACTCAGTTGTAGACTTCTACCCTAGGCCTCTACACACTTAGCTATAGAGCCTCTACCTACGCTACAACCCAAGACTTAGACTTCTTACTCCAAAGCTACAACTCTCTTACATGTTGTGTCTCTTTCTCTCTCCAAAACTACTTAGAACTTAGCTCTTTTTATAAAATCCCATGGTCCGTGGACCTTGGGTATATCTCTTACAACCAACTTTACTTTACAAAACTAAGGGCCGACTACCCTTTATGACACATAATACCTTCACACTCCGTGACCACAAAATGCGGAGTCTTTACATTTTTATTAAAAAAATTTACCCAAACATGGGCTTTTAGCCCCAAAACTGCCCTTGGGGGATCTCGCTCCCAATAGCCCGCAACATAAAATAAACTTCAGATAGAAGTATTCCTAAGAAACCCTTTCACTTGCACACCTTGGCCTTTTGATATTCTCCTCCTTATATAGTTTTTGGCCTTTCTCAATACCTCGGACCAAAATGACTTAGGACCCATGGTATTCTTGGATGGGATCAAATAGTTGTTACTCCGCTCAATATTGTGGGCTAATACCATGGTATGGACCCTTGGTATTCTTTACTCTTGAATTTCCTTGATTTTCCAACATGTACATGTGTTTCCTCTTGTGAAAGTGCATGTATGCGTATATGCTACTTTTGTTCTGTGAACCAGTGTGTATACATTGTTTTGACTAAGGGGACATGTGTATACATCTTAAATTGCTTTACACCATACTTTTCCTTCAACTTCTTCATTTTGATTAGTAGACCTTAGTTCCATCTTCTTGTTCTTCTGTTGCACTGTGAGTTGCCTTTTATCAAAACTGAACTGACCTTTGAGTGAGTTGCCATCAAGGACAACACTTGTATCATAATGCCAACATATTCTACTTATGGACTAATTAATCTACTGCACCATCATTGGATTTAGATCCATCAAAATATAATGTCCAAAATAAATATTTAACTAATGGTTTATCTACAAGATTTATACATTTGGAAGAATCTGTTTGTGAAAAGTTGTCAATCTGAGAAGTAACAAAGTTATCCAAAAAAGGTGACTTATGTGCATTGAAATTTCCTATAAATGACTCAGAAGAGTAGTTTCCAATGATATTATTGTTAAAACCTAATGGTTCATTTTCATCTTCAAAATCATTTATTGTATACCTCAAATGTTTTTCTCGGTCAATCCTGATTTTATTTGGCTTTCCATTGTAAGGGAGCCACATATGAGACCAATCTATTGCAAAATAACCATGAAGTTTCTCAGACCGATCCATGCTAAGAATTAAACCATAAAATTCGAGAATATCAGCAACTAGTATGTCAATTACTTGACAAACTTTTGGATTAGAAGAAAGTCTAATTCTAACTGAATTCATTTCCCCTAAAACCTCAACTTTTTTTCTATGAAGTTGGACAATGTGAACTGCAAACTTTTGGGGTGATACATTTAATTTTGTGCATACTAAACTTGGCGTTATGTTTGAAGAGGCCCTTGAGTCTATTAAGAAATTGTGCACATTTTTATTAAATATTTCATAAGTCAGGAGGAAAGGGGGAGTGTGTGAGTTAGATCTATCACCAATTAAGATAACATTAGTGGAATCAACCTTATTTGATGAATCATTGGGAGGCTTACCCATTCCTCTAGAAGCTTTGGATATAACAACAACAGGAAGAGGAGAAGCAAGAACTGCATTCAATTCTTTGAGTAAAAGCTTCTGCTGTTGTTTAAGCTTATTGAGCTCATGGAGAGAGATATTTGCTCTAGCTTTCTTCATGTCCTCCACTATGTTATATTCCATAGTATATGCAACTACCAAGGTTTTAGATGAGGATGGAGGATTAGATGAGGATGGGGTTGGTTGAGAAGATGTGGAAGAATACTTTTACTGACCACTTTACCCTTAGCAGCAAGGGTTGAAGGATTTTTCTTTTGTTCTGATTGTACTGAATCAATGGGGCCTTTACTCCTAGTGCTAACAGGTAAAGCTTCTTGCTCATCTTCATTATCAGAAGTAGGTAGGATAAAATCCCACATCCCATGCACTTCAACCAATTATTCATCTTCAGATTCATTAGCAGATAATGTTGTTTCTTCATCATCTTCATCCAAATCAGACTCAATATTAGATATTGTATTTGGAGGTTGAGGATTAGATGTCTGATTTCTCTTGAAGGATCTAAAAGGTTTTTTAGAAGAGGACTCAACTACCTGTTTTTTAATTTCTACCATCTCATTTGACATGGTTTTAAGGAATTTTTGTAAGCCTTCAAGATCAAAGGGATCCTTAGGGGCTTTCTTCTTTGATTCATCCTTAAATGTAACCTTTTTCATCTTTCTTTCTTCCTGGGCAGTCTTCTTTTCTAATGCAATTATTCTCTTTTCTACAAACAGGGCTTCTTTCATGTTTTCTACTAAAGTAGCCTTATTGGCTCTATCCAAAAAAATCGCTATATTGGAAGGAAGAGAGGAAATATACCATTCGATCTGTACATCAACACTAGGGCTTGATGTAACTGGGATTTTGTTTAGCAATTTATTAAATCTGGAATTAAAATCTTTGATCTTTTCACCTGATTTTGCTTTTAAATTAGAAAGATCATTAATAAGGGATGCAATTGTGCGATCATCACCAAATTTAGCTAAAAATTGTTCTTCAAACATGTCCCAATTAGTAATAGACCCTAGTGGTAATGAAAAATACCATGAACTTGCCAATCCTTGAAGAGTGTAGCGAAATAATCTTACTATACAGTCTTCTTCAACTATAGTTCCACTAATATTAATGGCTAGCATATAAATGTAGAGATGCTCTTTAGCATGTAATCCATCATCAGGATTAAATTTTGGTAGCCATCTTTCAGGATGTTTAGGTAGATCATAGAGAGGTGTTGGAATTTTCACAGCTCCATGATTGGACCATGGTCTAACTGGTGGTGGGGGTGGATTTTGTTGTCTTCCTACCATTATTGGAGTTTGGGAAGATGTAGATGTTGACGGTGATTGTGTGGAAGGAGAGGCATGTTGTGTATTACTACTCACTAGTGGATGTTTGTGACTCATATTTCTTAGTCTTTTTCTAGTAAGATGGAAGAGGAAACTCAAATGGAGGAACCCCAAGATTCTCATTTTGAGAATGAGTTAAAATCTGAGTCGGTTGTAAAGTAGAGGTTACACTTCCTTTAGAAGCTTTAGATGGCATAGGGTTTTCTACCAAAATAGAAATTTCTCCCTATTTCTTTATTAAATTTTGGATTTCAGGTGATTCTGGATTATAATCTGAAGAATGTATTTCAGGAAATGTGCTAGGATATTTAGGAGGTGATTTCTCATATTCTAATCAAGAAATAGGAGCTTTAGATGAAGATCTAGAAGTTGGGGGTGATCTTAAGGGGGAGTGACTCTTGGAATGGATCCTTAATTTAGATTGAGTTCTTTTTTCCATTCATAGTCAGAGGCCCTCCTTCTAGATCCAAAATGTCGATGCCTCAAAAATCGTTGCAACAACATGGGGGAAACCATCGGAATGAGAACTTGAATACCATCCCTTTTCCATTTGGAATAGTGGCTCCAACTGGATATAATGGGACCAATTTTCCAATAAAATTTGATAGAATGGATAGATTGTTTATAACCAAAACTAAGTGATATATAAGAGTGATTTATAAACTGAAATACATGTATTAATCTATCTATTACCTAGGTTTACCTGTTTATTTGTATGTAATCCAAAATAATTGTCTGTAGTGCATGATAATAAAGATTAATCAAACACTTGCAGAAATGAAAATCATTTAATATAATTATTTTGATTAAATAGTTAATCAAACAATTGATGAAACTTGTATCACAATCAAATAACGTTAAGAAATTTCTTATTTATGTATTAAAGATGACAATTCTAGCATGTTCAGAAATGAATTAATGCATAACTACATTAGAAAAGATACATATAACAAACAATATAAAGAGGAATGACTATCAATTCATAAACAAAATAGAAATACAATGATAAAAGTACCAAATGTATGTTATTCTACTCATGAAAGAAACAATTATGGTCCAATCTTTCTCATTAAGATGGTTTCAAGAATACAAAAGTGCAAGCTCTCAAAGCCTTCTCTACAAAACTTCAAGACCCTGATCCAGTGATTCTACTAAGATAAGCTTGAAAGTACAGAAGTGAAGATTCCAAAGCCTTTCCTTATAAAATTTGGGGACCCTTTCTTTGTAGACATGAAAAGGTTTATATAACAAAAATAAAATATAAAAATAGACAATACATGAAAAGTGTTGAGGAGGTTGAAACAACTCTCCTTAAAATAAGAGACAATAAGGAAGAAATAAAAGTTGTTGAAATGACGAGCTCATGAATGAAAATGTGTCTATTCTTCCATTCGTTCCTGAGCTCGTAAATATATAACATTGGCTTAACTTCAGGGGGTTGACCTGTCCTCATATGTAGCTATCCAGTGTACACTGCATCTGAAAGCGCAGGAAGAATATGAGTGGATGAGTTAGAAAGGTAGCAGAGCATTAGCCATTGACTGTGTGGATTCACAAGATATTTCCAATACATCTCCCATTTAAGTTTTTTCAACTTTTTAATTGCTTCTTTCTTTGATTTTGAAATTTCCTGCCATTGCCTTTCCAGAATTTTGATATCGGGAAGATTACCAGGTGTGCATTCTTGAATCAAGTTGGCATTATGTAGGTTATCATTGATAGTTTCAATGATGTTATTGGCAACATGGTTTGCCTCGGAGACTACTCTTTCTGCTTGTTTCAAATATATGTCCCAATCAATAAAGAGGATTTCCTTGTGGGATTCCTTTATTCTGGGAAGGTCTGCTACTATGCCTTCTATTTTATCCTACCATGTTATAAATCTCGAGATTTTATAATCAATGTCATTGAAAGTCACCCTCATATTGGATGATTGATTCATCAGTGAATCACTTTTGACACATAGTGGATTGATGATTGATAAATTTTGATAGAATATTGCTTCTTGTTATGATAACATAGTGTTTAGTTCCAATGCTTCCTTTATAAAGTATTCCACTTTAGGATTGTCCTTTAGTTGATTAAGTGAAAATTTGAGCTATCGGATTTGAGTATCCTTAGTATTGATCTCTATCTGATGTTGGATCTTTAATTGATCAAAGCTCTGATGGAGTTGAGACAATTTTGTCTTTACTTGTTGATCAATACTTTGTTTTTGCTCTACCAACTCTTGAATTCTTTCTTCCTTTTCCCTGATCAGTTGTTGAAATTCTGATGCTTTATCAATCATAGCAGATGCATAAGCACTTGCGAACTGTGACAAATTTATTAAATTCTCTGAAGGATCAATTTGTGTATCATTCCACACTATGTCCATTGGTATATCACCAGGAATGACTACAAATGATTGCTTCATTCTTCTCCTTTTCCTCTATCTTTTCACCACAGCCCGATGTTTGGGATAGTAAAAGACGTCAAGAGGAGGGATTTATTCAACTTTAAGGACAATTTCGGATAAAGGGAATGTCGGGATGATTTCAATTTCATCTTTAAACATTCCCCATTATTTATATAATAATTTCCTAAGAGATTTATTATATAAATAAATGGGGGGTTGTTGAATAGCACAACAATTCCATAAGTGTAGGATAGGGGTGCTTGATAATCCCTTTCTTGTTGAGAGCAACTGTTCAAAATTGCAACAAGAAATTCTCAATTTGATTTTGCCTTGATCAAATTGAGAAAATTTGAAGTTCCACATGAGCAGACAACTTGGATGATGTTAACTTGTGTGACATGGCTTGTGTCACCCACTTTACTTAGTAAATTCGAGTTGTAGGAGTTAGAGTTTAGTTCAGCATGTGTGAATTCTAATTTGTAGCAATCAAGGTTAGTTATCTGAGATGGTTTTCAGTTAAACTAGTTCTAACTTTTGGAGGAACTAGTGGAAGGTTAGTTAAGAAGTGGGACTTCAATCAAACTCAGTGATCATCCAGTTAACTAATCAAACAGCCTAGAACATCTAGTGCATGCAGAGAATTCGAGTTACTCACTTGAGGTAGATATTCCAAGGCAATGTAACATCCATTGTAGACTATTCTTGAGTGTATAGGTGTTGCATGCAATTAGATGATAAGCCTAAGGAATTGTACAATTCAATTAGAGGAATTTCCTAAATAATAGGGGCTAATTAATCAAGGATAAATGAAAAGAAATATGAGCTCAAGCCAACGTACAATTTATCTAAGTCTAGGTCATAGGCCTTCAGTGAGTAGAGAGATAGGTTATGCACTTTCAGGGTGTGCTCAGTTGATAAAATCAATTGTAATACATCTCTATTCATTTGATTAACGCAAGTAGGCATTGGGGTTTTTAGCATATTTCTTTCCATAGATAAAAATACTTGTTTCATTTGTGTTATTTCTTCTTGCATGTCTAATATTTTTGTTCTAAATTGTGAATTAATGTCCACAGAGCAGTAAAGTAGGTTTGTGTCTTGTGATTTTGATTAAAACTTCATGAGCAGTTGCAAATCTACAGCCTAATTTCTACAATATTATTGTAGATTTCTCGCTTGTCAGCATAGTTTTTTTTAAGAAAAGGATAGTAGATTATATTAATAAAGAGAGAACTAGATGTTCCAAAACATTACATATCTTATGTGGACAATACACCAAAATTCCAAGAAAATTTGGGCTAGAACACACAGGAGCAACCCAAAATCTGACACAGTGACGCCACTTTACATAGAAATTGAATCCATTCCAACTAAAAAATCCCCAAAAAAACATCTAAGATCCATACATAACTACAACACATTCTTTATTTAGTATATTTAATTTTATCGAGTTTCTATTTTCCTAGTGGATTGCCTTTTGACTTCATTTTTACTAGGGTCCAGGCCACAGTATCTGGTTTTTCTACAATAGCACCTTTTTGAAGGGAAGTTCAGTTGTTTGGATCTAAAAATTGAAATAATGGAGGAAGGGACACCTCCACCAAAACCCACGATATTTCCTTTTTGTTGTTGTCTACTAGAGGCGCATTCCTAGAGGAAACAGTTGCTCTTTTTCCTTGTCCGTTAGGGTGGGTTCTTTCACAATATTTTTGTTCTTTTGTAGGACTTATGGAGTGGCTTAAATGATTTTAATTGTCGATTCTACGTCCAAATAAGTCCCATTATTACACATATTTATAGGAATTTCCATAGAAACTGAAATCACTAGTAAAGTCTCCCTCTTTGGCTCCAAGAATGACAACCATGTTTACTCACAAGACTCAATGCGAGGAGCAGAAAGGGATTCCTTTGATGAAATTGAGTAGTGGTAAAATTTTGCACCATCCCACTATTTTGATTTTCAAGAAGAGGATTTGGATTTCAAATTTCCTGCTTTGGGATAGGTTTTAAGAGTGTGACTTGTCTCATAGCAGGATCTATAGTGAAAGGAGACATTTTCATAGTCGAGGGATTGGACCCAAGATAAATTGGGCCCAGTGAGCTTGATTTTAGCAAGGAAGTTGTAATGCCTTGTCCCATATCTACCCACTCTAACCAACTTTCTCGGGATAAAAATGAGTTAAGGGATATAATGACATGACTCAACCTCCTAGATAACCTTAACGAAATGGAACCGACAAAATAAGACCTTACTGACTTCCCTTAGGTGCTACAGGACCACCAAGGCCTAACAAACCACTCCAAGTGGCCAACCCCTAATTTAACTTTCCTTTTTAGTGATCTAGAACCCTAGTCACTCCCATGACAAGGCCTCCAAGCAATTGTAACCCTTCAGTCACTCCCACAAGCCTGCTTCCCAACGACTGCAATATTTTTCAATTAGTTTTGTTTTAGCGGCCCCAAGATCTAAGCCACTTTTTAATGGCTAGGATGCAGACCTCTTCCCATAGCTTAATGAAACTACCAAAAATGATAAATAACATAGAGAAAAACCCTCTAACACAAATCATAATCAAGGACTTGACCTAGCCTAGTCTAACCATGATAGTCATTTCGTCAATTACATTGAGAACATAAGATCTGCAGGTCATGAATTCATATTTGATCATAGAGATATGAAACTTATATGAGGTTTACCAAGAAGGGTTAATTCCATCTCACAATAGCTACAATAAAATCCATTAGGTCATGCATTAGGTCATGCATTCATTAACCATTCTTTTATCAATCAAACATGATAAGATATTTAACTTGGATCTGTCATAAAACCATGCTTATAACCAACATATAACCAAATAAATAACAACGATAGAAAAACCATTAAAGCCACATAATAACAAGTACATCTACTCATAATATACAATGAGGAAGTTAGCTCTTATTGACATATGTGAAGGCCAACCAAGTTAGGGACTTCCATGTACCGCACACAACTGTAAATTGGGTTGAACCAATTCTTTCTTTTAGCCAATCACCCTCATGCCATATTCCAATCATAAATGTGGGATCTCATGGGATAAACCAATCCATAAAAAACCAAGGGAATCTAGAGATTAAACCACCTCCACCCTCACACTAGCATGATCTCACCTAAACCAGTCCTGAGATCACAAAACCAAGCCAAGCTTGGGTGCCTCAGAATTCCTTCAATATCCCTTGAGGATTTTTCCTGTCTCCACTCACCTGTTGAGCACTTCCCAAAGAAAACCATCACCACCCCCAACCCTTGGGATTTTCTTGAGACCACCTCACCCAGATCCAAAACCTTCCAGAAATCCAAAGCTCAACCAAGAATGAATCTCATCACACCATGGATATTCAGAAATGGCAAGGCAAGGATAAAACCATTGTTGAAACCCGACAAAACCTATGCCAATGACAAAAAATAAACCAAATAAACACATGTATATATCATGCATGCCAAAACCACCTAGGAAATCATCCATGCAACCTATTACCTACAAGTATTCTCATTGAAGCTACTTGACCCAACCTTTCCTTGCTTGATCCTTGCTTTCCTTTGCTTTCCTTTGCTCTCCTTGTGCTTCCTTTTCTTGCTTGATTTCCTACCCCTCTTGGTGCTCCTCTCCTATCTGAGACTAATTCCAAAACTTAATTGAAAAAATACCCCAAACTAATGCCCTAATGTCTTTTTATTATTGGTGTCTCTAATTTCTTCATTTTTCCTCTATTTTCCTTTAGTTTCCTCCTCACATGCAACATGTCACCTTTCACATTCCTTTTCTCCTATTTTCCATTATTTTCATAAAATAAATGCCAATAATGCCTTTTTTCCTTTTCAAAGCCTTTTTCAATGCTTTTTCCAATTTCCCCTTAGCCATAATAAACAAGTGCTGCCCACTAGGATGCTTTGCCAAACATTCAATTTGGAATATGTGTCCCATGGCCTTTGTCTTGTTTTTGCCTTTATTAACTTACATGAACTTTTATCCCAAGCTTGTTACAGACCCCTACCTGTTAGGGGAACATTATCCTCAATGTTCAATGAAACCTATGACCAGTAAAACCGCTGAAAAACCAAAACATATTATCCATGGAGCATTATAACCTATCTCGTTGTAGTATTTAAAATTAACAACTTGCTCAAAAGAAAAAACTATCATGACAAACATGACAACCATATCACTTATTGGAGCTTTATAACACAGCTCATTGTTGATATTTACAATATCAACCATACATAAATATGTACATATACCAAAAAAACATTTTCCTCCACCGGAAAATAATCAAGGATACATAGCCCGCATCTGATCACCCATCTCCCATGTGGCTTCTTTAGGCCCAAAGTGTGTACACTGCACTTTAACTTGTTCAATTGCTTTGTTTCATAGCATGAGTTATTTATGTTGCAATATGCATTGAGGTTCCGACTGGAATTCTCCTTCTGGATCCACCTACAATACAGACCAATCAATAACATGGTCAACATCTTTTACATATTTTTAAGCAATGAAACATGGAAAACATCATGGAATTTCACTATTGGAGGTAGTGCAAATTTGTAGGCCACTGGTCCAATCCTCTCATGGATCTCAAAAGGTCGGCAATTCCGAGGTGCTGGCTTTACACATGACCCAATCCTCAAGGATATCTTCTTGGGTTTGATGCGCAAGTACACGTGCTCCCCAATATGAAACTCCTTAAATTCCATGTGTTGGTCTACATAACTCTTCTGCCTATCCTATGTTGCCTTTAGATTTTTCTTGATAACTTGCATTTCCTGTTCATTTCTACCAACATGTCCAGTCCAATAAGTACCCTGTTCACTAGATCACTCCAACTTATGGGAGTACTACAACTCTTCCCATAAAGTGGCTCAAATGGAATCATCCTCGATGACTCCTGATAACCATTGTTGTTAGTAAACTCACCCCATGGAAGATACTCTTCCCACTTTCATTCTCAACATTTCCTCCAAAATCTTATCAATCCTCTTTGTCTGTCCATCTGTCTGTGGATGATAAGTTGTACATAAGGCCAAATCTATACCCAAACCTACAAATAACACCTTCCAAAACCTGGAAGTGAACTTAACATCTCTCTCTGACACAATATTCTTTGGGAAACTGTGCAACCTCACTATCTCCTTGATGAAGACTTGTGCTACCTCACTAGCTGAGTAAATAGTCTTCACTAGAATGAAGTGAGCTACCTTGCTTAACCTGTCAACCGCAACCATGATGGAATCATGTTGCTTTGATTTCCTCTGAAAACCTGTAATGAAATCCATGGAAATTATCTCCCATTTCCAATCTAGAATCATAATAGGCTGTAACAAACTAGCTAGGTGATTACACTTAGCTTTCACCTGCTAACAATCCAAGCATTTAGCAACAAACTCTACCACTTCCTTCTTCAGATTCGGCCAATATTAGAACTTCTTCACCGTTGAAAATATCTTTTAATATCTTGGGTGACTTGAATATTGCTTGGAATGAAACTCCCTCACGATAAGTTTCTTGAGCTCACTGTCATCCAGTACATAGATCTTTTCCCTAAATCTAACCAAGCCATCCACTATGAGATGATAGTCCACATCCTCTTAACCTATACCCTATTGTAACCTGTGCTTAAACTGCTAGTACATGTCATCCTATTGTCTTAGCCATAGGACTCAGTCTTATAAATATATCCCATAAGAACTCATAGCTACAACATGGTTTACCTACACTCTCCTACTGAGATTGTCTACAACCCTATTCTACTTTAATGTATTTGATCCCAAATTAAAACTCACTAAGGGTAGCCAACCATCTAGTTTGTTGTAACACCCTCCTACCACATTTACCCAAGCTAACCGGTCCACTGGGGTAAATATAGAGGATACTATGACGTGATTCAACTCCCCAATTATAGTTAAGAAAGTGGAACCGACAAACATATCCAAACTAACCCTTCCCAGGAGCTACATACCCTTCAAGAGGTAGCCAACCCTTCTAAGTGCTTAACCCCTGAGACAACTTAAATTTTCACTATCTTAGAGCCTCAATCACTCACATGACAAGGCATGCATGTTACCAAATCCTTCCAGTCGCTCCCATAGCAAGGGCATGCCAGTGAATGTGGACCTTTTCAACTAGTTATGAGCTAGCAACCACAAATTTTTTTCCACTTTTCTAGGGCCAAGACTCAGACCATGTTGTGGGGAAAAATGCCTATGCAGGACGATCCTATCCACCTAAGGTGTGACAGTGCCTTAGCAACAAACAGAGACATCTATTCTAGTTTCTTCCTTTATGAAATGAGAAAGAAGAGAGATCAATGGACTTACCGGTGTCTTCCATTTGTCCCTCGATCTAGATCCTCTTCTCCTTTGGATGTTCACAGCTACTTGCCTCCTCACAAAACCACAAGAGAACAGCTACTTGCCTTCCTGCAAGATCACAAGAGAACAGCTACTTGTGACAAGAGAACAGCTACTTGAGACAAGAGAAGAACATAACACAAAGGCAGATATTCATATTCATAAACGATTCAGGATTAGAAGTAAATCAAATACACTAATGCAATCATACATCAAAGATACATCAGTATATAGGAGAAAACCAAGATAGCTTTATTGATAAATAACAAAGTTCAAGAAGAGATACAACCCAGAGGGCTCCAATCCAGCATCTCCTTCCCAGCAGAATGGAATTCCTATCTTCACCTCCCTTCAAAGCATTAATCACCCAATGATTCCAGTCTCAAACCAACAACAATTCTTTGCAATAACAAAATTCCAGCCCCCTCTTCCCATGGAGGAGAGATCTATATATAGATCTTTTGGAGAGAGGATGAGTCAGCTTGAGGCTGGTATGAAACTGACTAGTGTCCTCTCCCTCTCTCAGTTCTTGAGTCCACTTGGAGGTTCTTGCTTCCACTTGGAGATTTGGAACCTCTTACTCATCACCAGTCCAATTCCTTGATGCAAGTGTCATTTTGGAAGCTTCCTTGGCATTGACACATTGAGAAATGAGCCTGCCACTTGTCCACTTACGCTCAGCGCAGGTAGCCTTTGTTGCAGTTGACATTCAACGCAGGTAGACAGTGGAGCAGTTGACATTCAGCGCAGATGCTCAGTGGAGCAGTTGACATGATCCAGAATTGGCTTGTTTTTGAGTGTTTTCAGGTGGAGAATTTCTGTGAATTGCTGTGGTTTGTTGGCCTTGTTCCTCCAGGGGTAGGAACAACATGTTTAGGGAATTTGGATCCCTTGATTATGGACATTTCATGCTCAATGCTGTAAGGCACAAAAATGTCTATAACAGACCACTACCCATAACTTCATGAAACTTTCAGAAATGATTAATAACACTAAAACAAAGGTACTAATACAAACACTTGATCAATGACTTGACTAGACCCCTACTAGCCATGATAGGAATTTCATCAAGCATATCACAAATGTGCATTCTATAGGTCATAACAACAGATCTGAGCATATGGGTCTCATACTTATATGATATTCGTAAAGAAACATTGTTGCCATGTCACAATAGTTGCATTATCATCTGTTAGGTCATATATTCACTATGCTTTCAATTAATAATCAAAACATGATGAGATCCATACAGCAATTTTGTCATAACACATACTCATATCCAACATATAACCAACATAAATAACAAGGATATAGCAGCCATATAATCCACATATAATCCAGTACATTTACACATGAAATACCAAGGATAAAGAGCTCTTATTAATTAATTCAAAAGCCAACCAAGTATGGGACTTCTACGAACCACCCAACCATAGATTGGAAAAACCAAACCTTTCTTCCATCCACCCTATGCCATATTCCAAGCATGAATGTGGGACTCAAAACCAAACCAAACAAGGTTTCCATAGGTTTTACCGCAATCCCCACCAGATCAATAGGCCCTAAACAAGCATGGATGCCAATGGATTTATCCAACTACACCATCAAGAATTTCATGTATCCTAGTCTCTAGGATTCCTAGGCCTAATCAAGACTCCACCCTCTAGGCTTTACCATATATCCCACCATTCATCGGTCAAGGATTCTTATGCCTCATCGAGGGAACACACCTCTGGGATTTATTGTATCTCCCAACATTCACTGGTTGAGGATTCCTAGGCACACAAAATCTAGCTTTACCTGAATCCCAGTCTGGTTCAGGGATTCCTAGGCATTTTTTTCTTTCTTTTAGAGACCACCTTGCTCAATTTCGAAACCATTTGGTAATATAGCTTAACCAAATAAAATATAACTCATTACATCATGGTTATCCATAAAATGGCAAGGCAAGGCTGAAGAATGCTGTCACACATGGAAAAGCCCATTCTAATGACAACAAGAGAACCAAATACACACATGCATGTACCATGCATACCAAAACTAACAAATAAATCACACATGCAAACCAATACCTACGAATAACCCTATTGTAACTACTAGATGTTGCTCTTCCTTGTTTGACCTTTGCTTTCCTTTGCCTTCTTGGGCCTTCATTTGATTTCCCTAATCTAATGCTAGAGTGATCCAAGAATACTCTAAGTGTCCAAGAGTGAGAGAGATAAAATATAGAGAAAGCTCTGAAACTAAATTGACAAAAGGTACCAACTGATTCTTAGAAGCCTTTTTATTAATGAGGCCTCTATTTTCTTCAATTTCCATTATTTTCCTTGATTTTCCTCCTCACATGAAACCTGTGACCTTTCACCTTCCATTTCTCCTAATTTCCATTATTTTCATAAATAAAATGCCAATTAATGCCACTTTTCCTTTCCAATGCCTTTTCAGTTGCCCTTTCCAATTTTCTTGGCCATAATAAATCGAATGAACACCCACATTAGGATGTTTTACCCAACATTCATCTTGGAATAGGTGTCCCGTGACCTTGGTCTTATTTTACCTTTATTAACTTTATTTACATGGAATTTTGACCAGGGTTATTACAGAACCCTCCCCCTTGGAGGAACACCATCCTCGTTGTTGAATGACCACTACAACCAACAAAACTAATAAAAGAAAAGCATACTACCCATGGAGTTTTATAACTTAGCTTGATTCAGTATTTACGATGATCAACCTGCTGAGAAGCAAACCAACATGGCACATAACAACATAACAACATAACAACCTGACACCCATACCACTTATTACATCTTTATAAAATAAATCATGGCAATATTTACATCCATATACATATGTACATATACCAGAAACATCACACCAAAACATATACCAAAAACATTCACTCGACCATCGAATAAAGAAGGATACATAGCTCACATATGATCTACCATCTCCCAAGTAGCTTCATTAGGACCAAAGTGCTTCCATTGTACTTTAACCTGCTCGATTGCTTAGTTCCAGAGCATGATCATCTTTCTCTGCAATATACAATGAGGTTTCGGCTGGAATTCTCCATCTGGATCCACCTGCAATACAAACCAATCAATCACATGATCAACATCTTTAACATACTTCTTAAGCAATGACACATGGAAAAATCATGGACTTTCACTGTCGGAGGTAGTGAAAATTGATAGGCTACTAGTCCAATCCTTTCAATAATCTTGAAAGGTCCACAAAACTGAGGTGCTAACTTGACACATGATCCAATCCTCAAGGATCTCTTCTTGGGTTTGATGTGCAAATACACCTATTCCCCAACCTGAAACTCTAACAATTTTTTCTGATCTGTATAACTTTTCTTCCTTTTCATATGTTGCATTTAGATCCTTCTTGATTACCTACATTTCCTGTTTCATTTTTGCCAACATGTATGGTCCAATCAACACCTATTCACTAGATCACTCCAAATAATGGGAGTATTACAAATCCTCCCATACAATGCCTCAAATGGTTCATCCTCAAAGATTCTTGGTACCCATTATTGTGAGTTAATTCAACCAGTGGAAGGTACTCTTCCCAATTCCGATGTTTATGCATCACATACATCCTCAACATATCCTCCAATATCTTGTTGAGCCTCTCTCTCTATCCATATGTCTACACATGATAAGTTGTGTTGAAGGCCAATTCTGTACCCAAACTTGCAAATAACTCTTTCCAAAATCTAGAAGTGATCTTGGCATCCCTCTCTGACACAATCTTCTTTGGTACACCATGCAACCTCACTACATCTCTAATGAATACACGTGCCACATCACAAGCTGAATACATAGACTTCACTGGAATGAGGTGTGCGACCTTTGTCAACCTGTCCACCACAAACATGACAAAATCATGTTGTCTAGGTGTCCTTGGAAAACCTATGATGAAATCCATGGAATGACCTCCCACTTCCACTCTGGAATCGGAATTGGCTGTAATAGTCCACTTGGATTCTTACACTCTTCCTTTACTTATTGATAGTCCAGACATCTAGCCACAAAATTTGTCATGTCCTTCTTCAGATTCAACCAATGATAAAACTTCTTCACTGTTTTCAATGTCTTTTGGTATCCTAGGTGACCTGAATACAGTTTTGCATGAAACTCTCGCAAGATATTATTCTTGATCTCACTATCATTCGGCACATATATCCTATCCCTAACTCTAACCAAACCATCTATGGTAAGATGATAGTCCACATCCTGACCACTTGTACCCTGTTTTAACCTGTACATAACCTCCATGTACCTGCCATCCTATTGGCCTTCCTGTAAGATCTGATTCTATAAGTTTATCCCATCAAAACTCATAGTTGTTATGTGATTCACCTTTACTCTCCTACTAAGAGCATCTGCAACCATGTTCTCCTTATCCTTGATGTACCAGATCTCAAAGTCACACTCATTGATCATGGCCAACCATCTATCTTGTCTGGCATTTAGATTTGATTTCTCAAATAGATACCTAAATCCACTATGATCACTCATCAAGATGAACTGCCTACCAAGAAGATAATGTCACCACAACTTCAAAGCATGGATGATCGCTTGCAACTCAAGATAATCTGCCATATAATTATGCTCATGCTCATTAAGTTTCCATGACTCATAGCATACTACATGTCCTTCTTACATAAGGACTCCACCAAGTCCTCTCCTGCAAGAATTTGTGCACACCACAAATTCTTTATCCGTATCTGCAATATTTAACACTGGATCATTTGTCAACAACTGCTTCAAATTCTCAAAATTGGCTGCACAATCCTCTGTCAATTCAACTTTCTAATCTTGCCTTTGCAGTGACAGTATAAAATATGAAATGTGAGATAAGTTCTTGATGAAACTTATATAATAACTTGATAAACCCATGAATAATCTTACCTCACCTACATTTCTAGTAGCTTCCCACTCCATGATAGCCCTTATCTTCTCTAGATCCACTCCTATGCCTTCCTTGGAAACAACATGTCCTAGGTAATGTACCTTTGTCTGAAATAAACTTCATTTGCTAAGCTTGGCATACAACTGATGCTCTCTTAGTAATCTCAATACTACTGCTAAGTGTTCAACGTGATCTTCCTCATTCTTAGAATATATCAAGATGTCATCAATAAACACAATAACAAACTTGTCCAGGTAAGGACACAACACACTATTCATCAACCACATAAATGTAGTTGGAGCATTAATCAAACCAAATGGAACTACAACAAACTCATAATGCCCATATGTAGTCTTGAAATTTATCTTGTAAATGTCCTCTTCTTTAATGTGTACCTAATGATATCCTGATCTCAGATGAATATTCAAGAACACTACTTCTCTCTTCAACTAATCGAACAAGTCATCATTCCTTGACAATGGATACCTGCTCTTGATGGTCACCTTGTTCAACTACTTGTAATAAATGCACAACCTGAGAGTACCATCCTTTTTCTTCACAAAAAACATCGGTGCACCCCAAGGCAATACACTTGGCCTAATGTATCACTGTCAAGAATATACCTATTATAGCACCATTTACCACTCTTTGTAGATTTGATGCTCTTATTATGGCCTACGAAAATGCTTCCTTCCAGACTTGGTCCAAAATCTAAAAAACAATGTTGTATTCCCTATATGCTACTTTGTCATGTGATAAAAGCGTGTACACACAGGTCAGCAAATACCCAACCCACGTACATATGTTAAAACACTTAAAAAAATTAAATTTCCTTAATTTCGAGCGGAGTTCACGGGTTTTAACTATTACTCACCTCCTATTGCCCGTGGCCCAACTGTTTCCCAACTGAAAAAATTAATTTGGAGAAGTATAAATAAACCTCCATGGGAAGGCCTTAGGGAGAAGATATGAGATATTGATACTATAGTGAGATTATCCCTGATCAAGTCTAATGAATCCCTGTGCCTCTTGCACTCCAAAAAGCTTCAGGAAACACTTGTTTCCTTGTTATAGATATCCTTCATCTTGCTCGAGATATCCTTGTATTGGTGATGGAGGAAGATTGCTGAAAGTCAGGAAAGGACAGATCCATAGGACGGTTCTGCTTGGAGCCAGAGAAGACTCAAGTCGTATTTCTCCACTTTACTTGTAGCTAACTTCAATAAAAGGAACATTGTTTTGTTTTTAAAATTAAATGTGTTTATGCATCAAGTTATGTTGTAATTCATTTATGAATCTTATATTGATGTATAATTGGTCATTCATTTATATGATTTAAGGTTGATATCATGAACATGCTTTATGTCTCTACTGATGTATATGTTCCATTTGAATAATTTTCAGGTTTCAAGAACAACAGGAGAAGTTAAGGGTTTGCACCCTGTGGGATCTACCCAAACATAGGACATCTGGGTAAGGACACTCCTGCATAGTTCAGTAGAATAAGCATTTAGGTTGATTGCTTGAGCATTTCTTGTTGTGGTTTGTCCTCCGCTCTGTTGGGGTTCTCAACCCAAAGCCCTAGGGTGGTCTCACCCATAACAGAATTGGTGACTCCATTGGGGATAACAATCTTGTTATTCTTAGTTTGGGTTGTTTATTCTCAATTAGGTTTTAGTTTCTTGATTACTTGCTTTTGCAGTATTGTTTGGTCCATCAGTGTCCCAGGCATCAAGTATGATCTTCTTAATCAGGCCTTGATTTTTTTCCTAATTAAGCTTTGTATACGATGTTTTCCTTGATTACAGTAGTGTATACATACAAGTTTCTTTAAATAAGACTCGTGTATACGTGAGTTTCATGTATTAGAAATGCGTGTGCACGCCTATGTGTCTTTACACAGTTGCGTATGCAATTTTTTGAATTGTTTTTTCAAATCTTTCTACCTAGTTAGGTGTACTGCCTGGTGACTTATGTTGTTGTATGGTCATCTTCTGTCTAGAGAACTCAGTTTTCCTGCAAGCTTTCTTTTTCAAAATCTCCTTCTCATTGAAAATATTTGGCCTAGGATTGCTTCTTAAGCAAGTTTGTAGTTTGTATCTTGGGTTCAAGGCTTCGTTTTGAAGTTCTTGGTTATTCTGGTCTTCCAGAACAGGAAATTGTTTTCAATTTCGTTTTCAGCCCAGATTTCAAGTTCCCTTGCTTTGCTTTCCCTTGTTTGGTGGCCTAGTTTCTTTTCTTGCTTTTTTGAGTGTATTTTTGAGAAGTTTAAAGTATTTCTTTCTTGCCATTTGTCAGTTTGTCGAAATATTTTGCTGCTATTTGGATCAGTTTGTGCAAGTTTGTATTCTTTCTTGTTCAAGTTTCATTCATTTTCAAATTTATAACTTGCGAGATTAAAAGACTCCTTGTCCTTATTTATTGATCTTTCAAGTTTTAGTAGTACTTTTGTGACCTCAAAAGGCTTTTGTTTCCTTAAAAGAAAATCACAAAAACATTGTTTTTGTTTTCTTTTTCCAAGCTTTTGGTTTACGGTTTCTTTTGTTTTATTGTTGAAAAGAAAATTGTGATCTTTTGCAATTTTTTATGCTTGCTTTGAAGAGAGATTTGTGTTCAAATTTTTTCCCTCTTCATTTTTAAGTTAGATTATTGTCTCTATAAAGAATTTCATTTTCTTATGAGTGTTGTTTAGGATCTTGCATCATCATTTTGACTTGCATTAGGTTAGTTTGCATTTTAAGGCATTCTTAGTCCTTTTTAGTTTTTGGGTGTGTGTGGATTGTTTCAGAAAAGAAAAGAAAAATATTTTTCTTATATATAGGTTTTCGTAGAACCCAAGTAGAAATCACTCTTCATTGAAGAAAATGACTGCATTCATATAGTTAGTTTTCTATTGGTTTCTTTTGCATCATAAAAACATCATCAGTTTCACTTTCGTAATTCCCCTTGACTTAAAGAACAACTATATAAAATCAAGTGATTAATAAAATGAACTAGAACTTTTATTGTTGTCATTAGCAAACACCAACAAGTTTAGGTTCATTAGGGCCTTGGATTAGGTGAGTGGAGAGTTAACTCTCCAAGGCCGCTCAAATTACAAAACTTAGAAGTTGAATAAAGAGCAAAACCCAATATCATTAGAAAGACCGGGAAAGCTCCGTGACTGGGAGTTAAGCACGAGGGAGAGTGAAGACAAGGAAGAGAGATACCCCCTCTACTACTTGTTGGATCATGCCTCGTGATTTTCCTGCCCGGCTTTTGATACGAGTTGGTATCCATAGTTGCCTTTCCTAGGGATAACATAGGTGGTTGCTGAGGGGAATCCCGTGGCACCTGTGGCTGATGTTGCATCATGTTCAGCAGTAATTTTGGAGGGTACCCTTACGAAGCTTGGGTGCTTGCACCAGAAAAGGTTGTTGTCTGGAGGTCTGTGTAACTACTTCTGATACCTTTGCTAGTAGGCCTGGGGCGTAATTACCCCGGTCTATTTTCGGAAGGTCCTTGATTTTGGCTTTCTTGTATTTTGGTGTCTGGTTCTAATCACCCAAAGTGGAAATACTTTAAAGTTGTTTGATTTCTTATATCTTGAGGGACTTTTAGAGAGTGCTCTTTGCTCCTAGTTGGCCTAGCTTTAAATTTTTTTGAGTCTATAAGTAGATTTCTTAAAAATAATTCAAAGTGGCTGATTGACTAGCTCGTCGGTCTAGGAGACTTTATGGCTATCACCTACAAGTCTTGAAACTTCTCCTCGAAGGTGTAGGAGAAATACTGCGAGTGGTTTTCAACTAGTGGTAGCAGGCGCATCAGAGATTGATCTTCCGATTGGAGTCATTGATTCACAAGATAGACCTGGTACAAGTAGAGAGTTAGAGAGGAACACTCCAGTTCTTTCTCGAGTCCTCTTCCAGTCAAGAGACAATATTGAGGTTGAAGAGATTTCAAAGTCTATTGTGGCTCCTAATTCTCCTCTTCCTCTTGATCATCCAGACGTTTTATTATATGTCGAAACTCTGACCAACAAGCCTTCAAGCCCAAGTTTACATCAATCTTTTCCTTTGATGACCACTACTGGAAGCATGGCATCCACGACAAGTGCCACGAGTATGTAGACTCCTATATCTATATAAGGAGGAGGAACAATGTCTATACCTTATGTTACTCCTAGAACTGCTATATTTGGTTCTACTTCCATTCCATCTTCGAGTGGAAGTTCTCAAGCTATTGCCTTTGGCATTGGATTTTTCCCTTTTGGAAAGCCAACTAGCGCAATTCCATCAGTTCCATTGAGTATTCCATCAGCCACCTCCACATCCATGGCAAGTGGATTAGCTTCTTTCCATGGTTCCTTGTTTAGGGGTGGTCATATACCACATTCCAACCCAATTGCGTGATCAATGCCTTTTTCCTTTACAGGTCAAAGTTATAATCCATTTCAAAGTTGGACAAACCCTACAGTTAGTGGGTTAGGAGCCAGGAATCAATCTTATTTTAGCCAACAATGGAATATGTCGTATTCCTCTGTCAATTCTTTCTAGAATTTTTCTCCCTATGCTAATGCATGGAATCTTTATCAGGGGCTCTCTACTCCCTTTAACACTTCTTTAGGGGGTAACTTTACTAGTTATGAAGGATTTTTGGCAGGCGTTGTTCAAACTCCAAATTTTTCTAGACCACAAGGGGATCCTTACAGTTTAGTTGGGTCTACGAGTTACTTTGGGAAACCTAGTGCCTTCACAAATCCAGGTCATTCTTTTCAGAATGTTGGGAGTTCCCCCCACACTGGGTGGAATCCTTAGGGTATGCCATGTCTCCATTTTCTAGCAATGTTAAACTTTCCAAATCTCTCTAAATTGACTAATAAAACGATTAGGTATAACCCGATTTGGCCTCCGGTCCCAACCAAACTTCCCTCCAACATACCAAAATTCAAGGGGAAGGCTAGTAAAGATTCGGTTGACCACGTAACCACTTTCGACTTATGGTGTTCATCCAACTCCCTCATAGATGATTCAATCAGGTTGAGATTATTTCAACATACCCTAACTAGAAATGAAGCTAAGTGGTACATAGAATTTCCATGGGGCACCTTCACTTCTTTCAGCGATTTGGCTACTATCTTTTTAAACCATTTCCAGTTGCTTGTACGATATGATGTCGGAACTGAGCTTCTGGCTAATTTCCAATAGGATCAGGCAACACACATTTAGGATCATATCTAGGAATGGAGGAGAAGGAAGAGGCTCATTAAAGCTGATATCCCATAAGAATTCCTTCTTGAATGGTTTCTTAAATCGTTACAACCTTAGATCTCTAAGGACGTGTCCCTCTCCGGTGTTTTCACTAAAGAGTAGGTTATTTTTAGGGCCCATTAGTTAGAAATTATGTATTCTTAGTCTGGGGTTCCTCAAAAATTCTACCTGACGCTCCTAGGTCTAAGGTGGATATAGCCAAACCGAAACCAATTCCCCACGCCGATGGGTTAGTCAGATCACTTGATGTTAACACGATTAACCTATTGAATCAATTGCAATAGTTGTCTTTACAAATTGCTTCCTCTATGTAGGCATCACCATCTGTATCTACACCCTCCCAACCTATGTCTATAAATGCCATCAAAGCTTCTAACCCCAAAGGAAACCAACAATCTGATGGGAAGAAGAAAGTACAAGGTAGGAAGAAGAACCAAGATGGGAAGGGCAATGCAAACAAACCCGGAAATGATGCCGGAGGGGGTAGAAAGGAGTCCAAGAAAAAGGTAAAATTTCCATGCAAGTTATGCAATGGAGATCATTCGACTCATCTCTACCCTAAGATCCAAGATGCTCAATGCTTATTAGTGCAGCAAGGGTCTTCTAGCTCCAAGGTTTTTCTCACTAATCGTTTTCCCTAAGGGCAGCAATTACTTGTTGGCACAAACTCAAATGCTAGTACCCCCACAAGGGGCAACCAGGAAGGGGATAATTCATCAAATTTCTTCATGATGAGCTCACATATCGACATCGCTACACAATCGCATGATTATGGTGAATTGGAATCATCTCAGGCTAAGTCCGTTTCCGATGCCTCAGAACCACACCATATTGAGAGGCCCTCTGTTGAGTCTATACCTCGGATGCCGAAAGGCTCCGCAAAGCACTTGACCATCAATCCTAATGCTAGGGCAGCCCAGAACTAATCGATTGTAGAAGATATGGCTCAAAGTCCTTGTTCTATGTAACCTTTAGAGATAATCCAGTCATGCCCTGCTCAGAGGACTGCTTTTCTCTCGGCAATTGGAGCAGTAGATCCAAAAAATTATCTTGTGCTCGCTTTTGATATGTCAAATGTCAAAAACAGACTTCCCCATCATATGGCTTTTCAGATAAAGTCTACATATCGAAATACTAACATCTTTTGAACTGTTATAGATGAGGGAGCTTCCACATGTGTGATGTCCATGTGATGTTGAAAGGCCATTGGATCGCCTCAAGTTTTTCCTTCACCAACTCTATTGACAACATTTTATGGACATTCTATTAGGCCGCACAAAATTATTCTAGCCTTTCCCATCTATGTTGAGGGAAGGTAGTAAATATTGAGGTAGAAATAGTGTTATTAGGAAATCTAGTGTCCACTCAAAGCTGCTAGTCCCACTAAGACTGGTAGCTATCTTAGAAACAAAGAAACTAAAACTACTTTCACTTTCCTTTATGAGAAGTAGATAAGAGGGGAACAAAGGACACCAACCTCAGTCTTGCGCTTGGTTCCTTGCTTGGTTCCTCTCCCTTCTGACAGATCCTTCCTCTTTTCCTTCGTCTACCCAGCTTCAAAGAGCACCTGTGGAATCAAAGCATCATAATACTAACGAAGAACAGAGATCTACAATCATAAACAATATAGGACCAGATATATATTGACCACACAAATGCATATATCATCAAACATACAAGAATGTGGAGGAAAACTTGAATAGCTTTATTAATATCAAGAATAGAAAAGAGGATTACAACCAATTGTTCTGACCCAGTTTCATCCTCCCAGAATGAAAGCCCTTCTTCACCTCATGAAAAGCTTAGATCACCCAACACTATGATATTCCACCAAGAAACCAACAGCACTTCCTTACAAGATACAAAATTCCTGCCTCTGGATCTCTGGGATGAGGGATCCATATATAGATGATTGCAAGGGGTGAGTCAGCTTCTGGTATTTTGATTAGTGCCCTCTCTCTGATAGTTCTTGATTCCACTTGGAGATTGATGATCTCTTACTCATCCCTGGGTGAATTCAGAGAGGCAAGTGTCACAGGAGAAGTTTCTGGAAGATTCCATGACAATCCACCTTGCAAACTGTCTCTGCCATTTGTCTACTCTCACCCATCTCACCGTACAGAAGGGCTTTCCAGTATGCATCGTACCTTTTACACTGAGAAGGTGGGATGCATCACACCCTCTACACTGGGCAGTCTGTATGGTCCTGCTTTGACCAGTTCTGAGCAGTTTTCTATGGAGAACTTCTGGGAGATGATGTAATCAGCTGACCTTGTTCCTTTAGGGTGTGAAGCAACACTTTTAGGGACTTAGGAGGCCTTGTTTTATGGACATGTATGATTGGGGTTGCAGTGCCCAAAAATGTCTATAACAGTTGCCCCCTAAAGCATGAGGTTGTTAATCTTTTGATGTCGGGTGAGATGCTTTATCATGAGGATCCGAAGTTTTTTCGAGCTGGAAGGCGACCTGTAATAAGATACAATACAATACATTATCTTCATAATATTTTTCATGATCTAGTTGAGGGAGGCATTCCCATGTTCAACTTTATAAATTCATTTTCATGTACATAAGACAAACAACCGTCTGTGTGGCAGACTGATGATTCTGATAGAGCCATCATCCTTTGATTCGGATGATGATCTGTGCAGAAATGATGTACATTTGATGTCTTTATTTTCCTGAATATATCGCAGCTTGGATGGATGAAACTAGATCCGGGGTCTTCAAACTCGTCCAATCTTCACTCAGAGTACAAGTCAATCCATGTGAAATATGTTCTGGAGTTGAACATGGAAAGACATCGTCTGATTACCAGCCAATTATGTAAGATGTTAACAGGTGTGAGAGGAATCACCAATAATGATGATGACCCTCAAATACTATAGTACAATTCACGTGGTGTGAAAAAGGGACTTGGTGTCGAACACCACACAAAATCTTTCGATCGAAGGCCATTGATGTAAACCTGTCACCGGAAGTGAGAAACTTGCCATTGAGGCATGCAAGTTTCAAAGTACTGAAAGGGTTGTTCCTAAGTCGACTTCTTGGATAATGAGATGATGTCAAAAAGAAGCGACCCATCGTAGGAGGGCCTTAATTAATCCCACATCTACGACACGGAATGGAGTAAATGATTTTGGAGGTGAAAACAATATGATGATACAATGTTCAGGGTGGCGGTCATGAAAGAATGGAGCGTGAATGTATTGCAGTGGATGAGACACAGGTGAATTCTTTGAGCGACTTCTCTTGAACATACCAATGACACTGACATGGATTGGTAGCATTAACCCAAAATATGGATGGTACAATGGACCAATGGTGATATGACCGGTGAACAGAATAACCGAACCTGACTCGGATGTGGAGTGAAAGTGTCATGTTCAAGAGTGACTTGCTACCAATAAAGTTTCTTCAAGTTTTCTTCCCAATTTTCCCCAGTCATGGCTGACCAGTAACTCTTTATTTTTGTCAAGCTTGAGGAGGATAACATATGCTTGTTCTATAGTTTTCCCTTTTGGAAAACTTGTCGCTATGTTTTAACGAGCCTAGCGATGGTGAAACTCATTCTTGTCTATATGGACAAGTTTGTCACTATTGGTTTTAACGAGTTTAACGACAATGATAACTCAGTCCTTTTCAATTTTAGAGAGTCTAAAAGGGACGTAAAGGAAACTCCAATAATCCTTTTTCGTCATATACTCCCTCAAGTTTGAAAAAGTATAAAACAATACGAAAGGGATCAATTTTCGGTAATTTTAACGAGCTGAACAAAACAAGCGCTTGATCTTTTTGTGTAATAATCCCTCAGGACTAAAAAGATTAAAATCTAGAGGAGGGATAGCACTCCCGGTAGCTTTAACAAGCTGGAGAGGCCAACTACTCAGAAATCTTTTCATATTTTACAAGTCAGACAAAAAGAGCTTAAAGGAGACTTGTCTTTTGAGCAACGAGTGATAATTTTAGGTAGCAGCTGATTCCAGGTAAGATTTGGAATTTTCCAATTATGGTAGTGTCACAAGGATGGTTAATAGGATCACTCTTTGCAGTTTTTCCTCAAAAGGGGTAAACAATCAAATGGAGGTGAATGATCAGCTAAAACAGAGTGGAGGTGATGATGAGAACACGACCAAGGCTCAAAGCTAATGATAATACATTCACAATGGTTATTTACCAGAAATTGGTTCATTTTTTAATGAGCTTAAACTTTGGGGGAAACATTTGCTCATTGCTTAGGTTTAACTTTTAACGAGCTTGAACTTCACATAAAAACTGCTCGTGATAGTCGTATACTAAGGATGTCTACTAAGGATGTCTCATCGATAGGTTCAATTTTGAGGGAGCTTGCACCATTCGAAACTTTTCTTCGGATCCTTTCATTAGCAAGCTAGGAATGACCAATCCTACGAGTTTAAAGGGTTGAGAAACTACAAACTAAGAAAATAAATGGTCGCTCTTTACTTTCAGGCAAAAAGGTTTGCATGCCCCCAGGCATAGCGAAATAGAGTTTCCAGGTTACCATATGAAAGCTCTCGCATTTTCAAGATTTCTCCATCCGCATTGTAGACAAAACACTTCCTTGGTGATGTCTACTGAAATAGACAAAGGTGAGTGGCGCGGTCGCCTCCACTCACATAACTTTGACGAGGGAATCTTATTCCAGTCTAATCCCATTTTCCTAAATGGATGGGTGTGTCAAACTAGTCATATATCCCCCGCGAAAACCTACCCTATACCCAAGGTTTTCCTACCGAAACAGACCAGGGTGCATGCCCCCTGGGTTTCAGTCATGTCCTCCCAAATTACTCGCGTTCTTCAGGTGGATGAACTAGAGATTGATGAGACATTCCTTGTGTGAAAAGACCATTTAGGGATGGCATTTGACTATTTGCTATGTGTGAGCCGGGGAACGAAAGTTGGTCTACGAGCTAGACTACTCGGCCTTCGTGCAGAAAACACATTACTCTAAAGAGTGAGGAGACAATGGCTCCCATGCTATAAATATAGTCACGCCCAAGGAGTAGATTATAATCTAGAGGTCCTTGGACTACCATTACATTCATATAAATGGTTTTCCTTCTCAACGTTATGGGCACATTGGGAAGGATCCCTAATGATCGAATGGTTCCTTTGTCGTAGCCTGTTAGATTTCTCATCTCAGGCATAAGTGATGGCGAACCAAGCGCTTTCCAAGCAGTTGAGGAAAGGATACTCACAGAAGCCCCTTTATCTATGATGGTACCGACCATGACCATTTTGTAAGCTTATACAATGATTCAGAATGGTATACTAGTTGGTAAACGGGGTCTGCCTAGTAGATTCCAATCAAAGGAAATGACTAGGTTGCTTGGAGGTGGGACCGAATAGATGGCCGGATATGACCCTGACAAACTTCCTTTCTGCGGTAAAGGAACAGGTAGATTGCCCCCATGTTCGTCGGAGTTTGTGTTTATGAAAATAATTTGAACGGTGTCATTCTCATTCTCTTCGATGATTGTATCATCTAAAGATGGACCTTCCAAAGACAAGACCGAGTCGATTGCCACCTCAACCTTTTGACTTTCGTCTAGTATGGATTCAGCGGGTTTATCTTCAATGACAGATTCTTCGACCGACCATAATGGTGTGTCGATCGGATTTTCAACTAGTGATGGACTCACAAGAGTTTGTTGTATCTAGGAGGAAGCTGTAGCAGTGGACAGTTATCCAAAACTCTTTTAGCTTCATCTAGGAAGGGACAACAGTGGACAACGTGATCATCTTCACACAGTTTACAAGGAAATTTACATTTCCTTTTTCTGTCCAAATGCTTCGCTTTCAATATTTGATGGTGTACTTTCAACATGATCTTCAGAGGTTGATGACACCGGATTGTGCAATTGAGAAGACCAATCCCTTAAGATCTGAGGGATGCAAGGACAATCTCGATGATAGTGGTCTCCTTTGCAAATGACACATGGAGATTTAGTCTTGGATGGTGCAGTGTGTGGATTTTCACTAGACGATGTCCGTTTACCCCTTTTTGCCTTTGGCTCCTTCTTCTTCTTCTCTTTCTTCTCCTTCCCTTTCTTCTCCTTCTTACTTACTTTATTTTTGGCTTTACCAACTTCATCAAGTGAAGAGGAAGGAGGAGAGGGAGAATTGGACGAAGTAGAAGGTTGGGGGGTAGCTTTAGTATCATCTAGTTGCTGACTCAATTGTTCAGGAATCACGGTGTTCTGAACGACGGAGGTCGAGAAGAGCCATATTGGCAAGCCAATCATCAATCCTGGAAGTGACAATGTGGCCATATGAGGTGCACCAACATCTCCCCAAGAGGAGAAAGGACTAGGATTTCCTCCAAGGGGAAATCCTTGGTTGGTGGACTCCATTTTTCTCAAACTAAGACCAACGTAGGAATGGTGATATTATTCAAATTAAAATAAATTTTAGACGCTTTGACACAACTTGTTTTTTCAAATTTTAAGAGTCGAGAAAAAACAAAATATGACTCTAGTCACCTTCGATTTTTAATGATCCTGAAGTGACAAGTGCTCAGATGGACCTTTCCTTTAAGGAATCTAAAAAGGAACGAAAGAGACTACTTTGGAAATCTAGACAGAGGGATTACCAAACCAATTGCAAAACTGCAGAATACTTTTTACGGTACGATAGTCAATCTTCCCGAATGCTATGTTCAGTGCATTGCGATTGATAGGGTGGTAGACACGGCTTCCTATGGATAAAGGATATAACCTATTGTGGTCTCCCAATATATACTCAACGGTACGTGGGAGCACAAGTCTGTACTGGCACTTGTCATCTCAAAGAGGAGGAATCACCCAACCTACAATGAAAGCGATAGTTACTAGGCTTTACGATGCCGGAATACGTCTCTAGCCTAGACTTCTAAATGTTGTGTGTTAGGTTCCAAAGCGTTTTTATGTTCATTGAATTTATTTTACAGTTGATCTTTCTTAAGAAATTTTCCTTTCAGGTTCACCACGTGATGTAGATATACAATTCCTAAAATGCAATATAAGATGATAAACAATCGTTTAATCTTCTTTTTGCAATGAAAATCCTAGCTACTAAAGAAAGAGAGATGATATTCTTTCAACATAGAGCAGAGAGCACACACTAGATGCATTGTCCTAAATCAAACCAGCAAGCAGTCTAAATGCAAATTCACTTGCCTGTATTTGTTTTCAGCTTTCTTAATGTGTGAATAACAAGAAGAATGCTAAGTACAAATCTGAATTATCTTTTCAAAGCGACAATACTAACAAATTTCTCTTCAAAAACGAAAGGAAGATAATGACAACACTTTGCTATTTTGAACTGAAAATTGGTTTCGACACTTGAAAAACTACTAATTCAAATCAAATACAAGAGTAACTGTATAATCGACCATCCAGAACAATAGAATTCTTTCCTTTGACTGAAAACGACACTTGCGACACTTCCAAATAAAAATACGACAGTTTGATTATGCTACTTTTTGTAAAAGAGAACTGTAAATGGCACACAATACATAAAAACATTCACAATTATTTGTACTATGGAGGCAGAATCAGGCAAAGGAAGGGAGTTTCCACAGTGGTATACTGATCATAGACAGCAAAACTCCTGAATAAAGCTAAAGAGAGTGAACACAGAAACCAAAATCTGAGAGCAGAAGAGGTCTTATCTGATTAGCCCACCTGCAACACAGGGAAAGTGTGATGTAGTACACCTACTACACATGGGAGGTGTGATGCATCCAGATTCCCAAGAGGAGAAAGTGCGATGATCCAGGGACGAGACTTCAACTTGGTTTTGGGTCACAATTTGCAGCTTAGTTTAGGGATTTAGGCCGAGCTAATGATAGTCAGTAAATAGAAATCACAGGGGCTGATCTAATGAGGTTACTAGAGCCACAACTAGGGCAATTAGGATGTTTGCAAATCGATTGTTCAGTTTATAAACAAAACCTGGAGATAGACTGAAGCAGAATTGATCTACTTTGCATTTTCATAGCAAATGCAGTTCAAAGGCTAGCTGGCTTAACTTCAGGCTCCATCTGTAAGTTTATAAAGCAAACAAGTATAGACAAGCAAACAAGCTATTCGCTCCCCAATGGAGTCACCATTTTGTTATCGGGAAATCTAGTGTCCACTCGGACCTGCTAGTCCCACTAAGACTGGTAGCTATCTTAGAAACAAAGAAACTAAAACTACTTTCGCTTTCCTTTATGAGAAGTAGATAAGAGGGGAACAAAGGACACCAACATCATTATTGCGCTTGGTTCCTTGCTTGGTTCCTCTCCCTTCTGACAGATCCTTGCCACTTTTCCTTCATCTACCCAGCTTCAAAGAGCACCTGTGGAATCAAAGAAGCATAATACTATAAAAGAACAGAGATCTACAATCATAAACAATATAGGACCAGATTTATATTGACCACACAAATGCATATATCATCAAACATACAAGAATGTGGAGGAAAACTTGAATAGCTTTATTAATTTCAAGAATAGCAAAGAGGATTACAACCAATTGTTCTGAACCAGCATCATCCTCCCAGCCTGGAAGCCCTTCTTCACCTCATGAAAAGTTTAGATCACCCAACACTATGATATTCCACCAAGAAACCAACAACACTTCCTTACAAGATACAAAATTCCAGCCTCTGGATCTCTGAGATGAGGGATCCATATATAGATGATTGCAGGGGGTGAGTCAGCTTCTGGGATTTTGATTAGTGTCCTTCTCTGATAGTTCTTGATTCCACTTGGAGATTGATGATCTCTTACTCATCCCTGGGCGAATTCAGAGAGGTGAGTGTTAGAGGAGAAGTTTCTGGAAGATTCCATGACGATCCACCTTGCAAACTGTCTCTGCCATTTGTCTACTCTCGCCCATCGCACCCTACAGAAGGTCTTTCCAGTATGCATCACACCTTTTACACTGAGCAGGTGGGATGCATCGCACCCTCTGCACTGGGCAGTCTGTATGGTCCTGCTTTGACCAGTTCTGAGCAGTTTTCTGTGGAGAACTTCTGGGAGATGATTTAATCAGTTGACCTTGTTTCTTTAGGGTGTGAAGCAACACTTTTAGGGACTTAGGAGCCCTTGGTTTATGGACATGTATGATTGGGGTTGTAGTTCCCAAAAATGTCTATAACAAATAGTCGATGCCAACCTAGATTACAACCTCCTCTTATGCAAGAATTGGATATATCAGATGAATGCCATAGTTTCATCATTATTTTGCATCCTTTGTTTTCCTCATGAGGGAAGGATTGCAAAATTGGATCAGATGGATTATTCTCCGGGTGAATATTAGGTCCCTATAATACTAGTGATTCCCCCAATACTACTGTCATTGTATCCCTTATTGTTATTTTTGTGCCACTATTGTCCCCATATTTTTATTATTGTGCCCCATAGAATCCCTCTATTGTTATTTTTGTGCCTTTAAATTATTATTGTTAGGTCACCTTGGTTATATTGTGACCCCTTAGACTCCTATATATAGAAAGGAGGTTTTGTCATTTGAATGATCCAAGTATTGTTCATTTGTGTAATGTAAAGGAGGTTTCCCCCTTGAAGAGGCTTATTTGTAAGGTATTCATCTATCTTTTCTATCTTTTTGTGAGTTGGTTTCATAATATTTGGTATCAGAGCTTTGGATTCTAGGGTTTCGCTGCTTCAAATAGGTCATCGTGGAATTTTCACTATAACATTTTTCTGCAACATTTCGAAAGCTAAAAACAAAACCCATTTGAGATGAAATCATGATAAAGCTCCGACCTGAATTTCAAATTTTGTCTCGCTATAATTTCGGAGATATGATTTGAGGAAGTAGGGTTTTTGCAAGCTCCAAAATTTCATCTAGAACATTTCATCGTGGAATTTTCACTATAACTATTTCACTACGAAGTTTCAGAAGCTAAAAAAAAAACACATTTGAGAAGAGATCGTTCTGAATCTCAGA